>CM035845.1:340122496-341322496 GCA_020510985.1 Pholidichthys leucotaenia
ATAAGAAAATGTTGTAAATTTACAAGAAAAAAGCTGCAATTTTGTAAGAAAATAGTTGCAAATTTACTGGAAAAAAGTTGCAAATTTATAAGAAAAAAGTTGGAAATTTCCAAGAAAAAAGTTTCGAAATTTGTGAGAAAAAAGTTGCAAATTTATAAGAAAAAAGTTGCAAATTTACAAAAAAAAAATGTTTTGCAAATTTACAGGAAAAAAGTTGCAAATTTGTAAGAAAAAAGTTGGTTTTATAAGAAAAAAGATGCAAAATTTGCAAGAATAAAGTTGGAAAGATATGATAAAAGATGCTAATTTAAAAATTAAGAAAGTCACACATTGCAGTTTATTTACACAGAATAAAAACTGATCCAGCATCCAGATGAGGATTGCAAAGTCACAAGAAAAAAGTGACAAATTTACAGGAAAACAGCTGCAAATTTATGAGAAAAAAGTTGCAAAATTTGTGAGCAAAAAGTTGTATATTTACAATTTTATAAAAAAAAGTTGTATATTTACAATTTTATGAAAAAAAAAGTTGTAAATTTATAAGAAAATGTTGTAAATTTACAAGAAAAAAGCTGCAATTTTGTAAGAAAATAGTTGCAAATTTACAGGAAAAAAGTTGCAAATTTATAAGAAAAAAGTTGGAAATTTCCAAGAAAAAAAGTTTCAAAATTTGTGAGAAAAAAGTTGCAAATTTATAAGAAAAAAGTTGCAAATTTACAAAAAAAAATGTTTTGCAAATTTACAGGGAAAAAGTTGTAAATTTACAAGAAAAAAATTGCAAATTTGTGAAAAAAAAGTTGCAAATTTAAAAGAAAAAACTTACAATTTTGTAAGAAAATAGTTGCAAATTTACAGGAAAAAAGTTGGAAATTTATAAGAAAAAAGTTGGACATTTCCAAGAAAAAAGTTTCAAAATTTGTGAGAAAAAAGTTTCAAACTTTTAAGAAAAAAGTTGCAAATTTACAAAAAAAAAATGTTTTGCAAATTTACAGGGAAAAAGTTGTAAATTTACAAGAAAAAAATTGCAAATTTGTGGAAAAAAAAGTTGCAAATTTAAAAGAAAAAACTTACAATTTTGTAAGAAAATAGTTGCAAATTTACAGGAAAAAAGTTGGAAATTTATAAGAAAAAAGTTGGACATTTCCAAGAAAAAAGTTTCAAAATTTGTGAGCAAAAAGTTTCAAATTTTTAAGAAAAAAGTTGCAAATTTACAAAAAAAAAAATGTTTTCCAAATTCACAAGAAAAAAGTGACAAATTTACAGGAAAACAGCTGCAAATTTATGAGAAAAAAGTTGCAAAATTTGTGAGCAAAAAGTTGTATATTTACAATTTTATAAAAAAAAAGTTGTAAATTTATAACAAAATGTTGTAAATTTACAAGAAAAAAGCTGCAATTTTGTAAGAAAATAGTTGCAAATTTACAGGAAAAAAGTTGCAAATTTATAAGAAAAAAGTTGGAAATTTCCAAGAAAAAAAGTTTCAAAATTTGTGAGAAAAAAGTTGCAAATTTATAAGAAAAAAGTTGCAAATTTACAAAAAAAAATGTTTTGCAAATTTACAGGGAAAAAGTTGTGAATTTACAAGAAAAAAATTGCAAATTTGTGGAAAAAAAGTTGCAAATTTAAAAGAAAAAAACTTGCAATTTTGTAAGAAAATAGTTGCAAATTTACAGGAAAAAAGTTGGAAATTTATAAGAAAAAAGTTGGACATTTCCAAGAAAAAGTTTCAAAATTTGTGAGAAAAAAGTTTCAAATTTTTAAGAAAAAAGTTGCAAATTTACAAAAAAAAAATGTTTTGCAAATTTACAGGAAAAAAGTTGCAAATTTAAAAGAAAAAAGTTAGTTTTATAAGAAAAAAGATGCAAAATTTGCAAGAATAAAGTTGGAAAGATATGATAAAAGATGCTAATTTAAAAATTAAGAAAGTCACATGTTGCAGTTTATTTACACAGAATTAAAACTGATCCAGCATCCAGATGAGGATTGCAAAGTCACAAGAAAAAAGTGACAAATTTACAGGAAAACAGCTGCAAATTTATGAGAAAAAAGTTGCAAAATTTGTGAGCAAAAAGTTGTATATTTACAATTTTATAAAAAACTGTTGTAAATTTATAAGAAAATGTTGTAAATTTACAAGAAAAAAGCTGCAATTTTGTAAGCAAATAGTTGCAAATTTACAGGAAAAAGTTGGAAATTTATAAGAAAAAAGTTGGACATTTCCAAGAAAAAAAGTTTCAAAATTTGTGAGAAAAAAGTTGCAAATTTATAAGAAAAAAGTTGCAAATTTACAAAAAAAAAAATGTTTTGCAAATTTACAGGAAAAAAGTTGCAAATTTATAAGAAAAAAGTTGGTTTTATAAGAAAAAAGATGCAAAATTTGCAAGAATAAAGTTGGAAAGATATGATAAAAGATGCTAATTTAAAAATTAAGAAAGTCACAAGTTGCAGTTTATTTACACAGAATTAAAACTGATCCAGCATCCAGATGAGGATTGCAAAGTCACAAGAAAAAAGTGACAAATTTACAGGAAAACAAATTTTTAAGAAAAAAGTTGCAATTTTATAAATAAAAGTTTTAAATTTGCAAGAAAAAGGTTGCAAAATTTGTGAGATAAAAGTTGCTAAATTTGTGAGCAAAAAGTTGTAAATTTACAAGAAAAAAGCTGCAAATTTGTGCAAAGTTGCAAATTTAAAAGAAAAAACTTGCAATTTTTTAAGAAAATAGTTGAAAATTTACAGGAAAGAGTTATAAATTTAAAAGAAAAAAGTTTCAAAATTTGTGATAAAAAAGTCTCAATTTTATAAGAAAAAAGTTGCAACTTTACAAGAAAAGTGTTGCAAATTTGCAGGAAAAAGTTGCAAATTTGTAAGAAAAAAATTGCAAATTTATGAGAAAAAAGTTGCAAAATTTGTGAGAAAAAGTTTCAAATTTATGTGAAAAAAGTTGCAATTTGCAGTTGATATTTGCTACTTAGTGTTTACCTTGCTGCACTGTGGGTCTCAGAGTAATGTAATTTCAATTCTCTGTATGTGGTGTACATATGGAAGAATTGACAATAAAGTTGACTTTGACTTTGATTTCAGATGAATATCTTGTGAGTTTTCAGCTGATTCCAGTTGAATACCGATCAACTCTGGAGCAAAGCTTATAAAGAACCGCTGTTGTACTGTTTTCCACATGTTGACTTGGCCCCCAGAGGTGTCAATGACGTTTTTTGCAACCTTTTACAAACACTGATGAAACCTAAAAGCATAGAAATCTGGAATGTTCCACTGTGGTTTCCGCACCATAAGATACTAGCTTGATTTTTGCCAATGTTCGTCAGAAAAGTTGACAAATCCAAAAATCACCAGGCTGGTCAGCATTCGGAACTCCATGAAATACTAGCCTTAGTGACATGTTAAAACTGTTTGCAAATGTTTACAACTATTTTGTGACTGCAGAGGAATACATTCAAGAAAAAGTGTTGGCAAGTTAAAAACTGTGTATGAATGTCTGACAGATGCTGATGAAACCCAGAAAGTGTAGCATTCATGAACATTCCTCAGCATCAGCCACTTCGTGAACGAGATCTTTACTCTACAGAGATCTGTGAGCCTTGGAGTTGTAGAAGTTCCCCTTGTTGCTCAGTTGGTTTTACAGCCTTTAAAATTAGTTTTCTCACTTGTTGTGATGTATTTTTGTAAACTAACAGCCAGATATTCTGTTAATTCAGGAAATGCACGGGAACATCTTGTTGTTGAGCAAATATCCTTGTGTTTCTAGATGAATGAAAACCTTAACAAGTCTTTCTTGGTTGGCGGATACATAGGTCTCCCATTAGAGCCGGATCCATCACGGGTGACATAACTCGGCCCACCACCTCTTTATATTCATTAATGGCTTGTTGAGGAGCTAATCTGTGCTGCCCCCGAGCTAGCGCTGTAATTAAACTCACTGTGTTTGGAGGAGGTCAGAGCACATTCCGGTGGGGGAGTCAGACTGCCGACCTGCTGAAAGACTCGGCCCATTTATTACCTGAATGATTTCAGGTTTTTAGGGCGGAGTCCTCAGAACTGTTCTGACTTTTGCTCAAATATGGCATTTCACAGATTACACAGCATTTTAAGTTCTTACTGTTAAATCTGGTCTTGTTCACACTGATGTCACATGGTACTGTTTTTTCACATAGACCCATAGGTGAGTAACTTATGTGACATAAAGATGTAAATATTTGTGGGATTTATTTGTAAATTTGTGACTTTTAAAATTTTTCCCCAACAGCACACACACATCAGGCCAACGTCCGCAAGTTTGCCTTGACATTGCACAGGCATTGGCTAGACGTCGGCACAATGCCGATGTCTCGCCAATGTGCAAATGACCTCTGTGATATGTTTTACCAATGTAAACTTGGCCTTTCGAGTCAGCAACACAATTTTTTATAAAGACATGGTCTTTCTTATAAATGTGCAACACTTCTTACGTTTTGTAGTTGTAAAAAAAAAAAAAAAAAATCCTGCAAATTGTTAACCTTTTCTTATAAACTTGCAGTATGTTTTAGTCAGATATATTTTCATATTTTTACGGCATTTTTTTTAAACTCTGAAGTAGAATTTACAGAATAAAGTAAATCTACCAGAAAACAGAGAAAAGACCCCGTATGGTCCAGGTGCTAGCTAGCGCACTAGCTAAGCTAGCTGCTCTGTAGCGACGTGAGCTCCAGTCAGAATGAAGTGAGAGACCACAGCTGGGACCACAGATGTCTGGTGGGGTGACGAGGAAACGCCTCACACGGTTTATTTTGAGGGTGCCACACTATCCAGAATCAAGTCTATTCAGTAATGACGTGATGACCTCACAGAAGAGAACAGCCAATCCAGACGAGGCATTTCAGACAGCTCGGTAGTGCTAGATTCTGTGGGAGAGGAGAACTCCTGTGGTGGAAGACTTTGGCCTCTTTGACTTTTTTCTCTGTTTTTAACAATTTTTTTTTTGTCTTTTTCATGATTTTCCCATTTTAACCAGTTGTTTCCAATTTTATCCCCATTCTTACTGTTTTTTCTCTGTGTGTACATTTTTTCTGTTGTTCCCGTTGTTTACCTACTCTTACCCTGTTTTCCCTGTTTTCCTTTTTACTCTCCCTGTTTTCCCTTATTTTTACAATTTACCCCTGTTGTTTCATTTGTTCCTGTTTTAACCCTGTTGTTTTCACTGGTTTTACCCTCTTTTATCCTCTTGTTTCCCCAATTTTTCTTCTTTTTGTCCCTGTTACTGTTCTTTCCATACATTTTTCATAATCCACTTGTACAATTTTCAGCTATTGTTTCCATGTTTTTACTGTTTTTAATCCATGTTTTCCTTTTACTTCTGTTTTTACCAGGTTGTTTTTCCTGTTGCCACTCTTTTTTCCTCTGTTTTTACATAGTTGTTTTTCCTGTTTTTACTAGTTTCTTACCAGTTTTTTTCCATGTTGTTTTCCCCATTTTTCCATGTTTTTTCTGTTTTTACTGCAGGTATGTTGGTTTTCCTGTTTTCCTCTTCTTATCATGTTTTTACCTTGCTGTTTTTCCTGTTTGCACCAGTTTTTTCACTGTTTTTACCATGTTGTTTTTCCTGTATTTCCAAGTTTTTACCATGTTTTACCCTATTATTTTTCCTGCTTTTACCTTTTGTTTTTACCTGTTTCTACCATGTTTTACCATGTTGTTTTTCTTGTGTGACATAGTGGACTTGTACCTTAGGGGCTGCCGTAGCCTGGTCTGGGTGGGGCGGAGTTATGTCAGGTGGGCTGCAGCTGGGAATATAAATATAAGTAAACTTGTCTGGAATAAAGAGGAGGTTACTTCCAGCTTCCTCCTGACCCTCCGTTATTTCTTAGACGTAACATCTTGTATTTCCAAGTTTTTACCATGTTTTACCCTGTTGTTTTTGCCTGTTTTTACCTTTTGTCTTTACCTGTTTCTACCATGTTTTACACCAGTGGTCCCCAACCTTTTTTGCGCCACAGACCAGTTTAATGTCAGACAATATTTTCAGGGACCGGCCTTTAAGGTGTGGCGGATAAATACAACAAAAGAACATGATACAACCGACATAAAAACTGTGGTATTTTCTAAATATAATAATAAATGTGAATCCACTGTGTACTCGTTTGCAACTTTATTAGCAGCGTCCTCTTAACATCGCGACAACAACAACATAACATGCGTAACATCCTCTCTGCCCGCAACGCTCTCTGGTCACTATGGTAACGTTTAAACATGCCTTCAAAATAAGATACACCACAAACACAAATATAAAGTGCATGAAAAATACAACTCACCACAAAGCTGAGTCAGTGGGAGCCCTGAGCTTGTTTCTCTGCAACAAGACGGTCCCATCTCGGGGTAATGGGAGACAATGACACCCGAAGTGTGTTGCTTATGTCCAGTCTACTTCATAATTTTGTTTTGGTTGCTGTCACTGCAGAAAACCCCGCTTCACACAGATAGCATGTCGGAAATGGCAACAGGGTTTTCAGTGCTGTTGTGGTGATCTCAGGGTATTCAGCCATGACTTTAATCCAGAACACCGGCAGAGCTGTTGTCTCAAACATACTTTTAAGGCCGCCGTCATTTGCGATCTCCAGCAGTTGATCTTCTTCTTGCACAGACATGTTGGAGTCACCTGGTTTGTTGAGAAATGGGTCGCGCATCCATTCTTTGGCAGTTCGTGTATTTTTTGTCGTTGGGAAGTAGCTCTCGAACTCTTTTAAAAGCAAAGACAGGTGATCGTGCACCAGCTGGGAGAATAAAGGCTTGGGCTTAGGCTCTTCCAAAATCCCCGCTAATGTTTGAAACATGTCAAATATACCTCCATTCACGCACCATCCCCACAAATCCAATATGGCTTTAAATGCAGCTACTTTATCTGCCAACTTGAAGACAGTTGTCATTCTCCCCTGAAGTGACAGATTGAGTTCATTGAGCAGGCTGAATATGTTGCACAAGTAAGCGAGTTTTGCGACCCAATCCTTGTCACTGAAATGTGCTGCCAGCGGTGACTTTTTTTTCTGAGAGAAAACTCTGCAGCAGCTCTCGCAATTCAAACACTCTGGCCAGCAATCTCCCTCGGGATAACCAAAATATGCTAATAATACAAGTAAATACCTCCTAATTTGGTTAGTTGGTTAAAAAAATATTTATAAAAAAAATGCACATATTTATTTATCTTCCATCAGGCGCATCAGGGAGCCCTTTGGGTCCTTCGCTCCCCGACAGCTCAGGTACTCGGCAGCTCGGGTGTTTCACACACATACACATCCACACTTCATTCATTCCCATTAACACGTGTTGGGGTTTTGTTCAATACAACGCACGAAACCACTCCTGCATGTGGGTTTTTCATTCACTAAGTGGCTCCCGGTCACTTTGTGCAGACATAAATGTCTGCCGTCTAGCAACGGCCTTTAATTTTAGCGGTAACTTATCACATCACCGAGACAAGCGTCTTGACGTGCGTCAGAGTGAGCCATAGACGGATGTAATGGAGAGAATCCTGTAATTTTTCAAAATAAAACATCATTCAGACTCAGATAATAAATAAAATGGATGTAATGTAAGTGATTTATTTTTTCTGTGCAGCCCAGTACCAAATGACCCACGGACCGGTACCGGTCCGCAGCCCGGGGGTTGGGGACCACTGTTTTACACTATTGTTTTTCCTGTTTTCCCAGTTTTTCCCTTTATAACCAGTTTTAACCATGTTTTGCCCTGTTGGTTTTCCTGTTTTATCAATTCTTTTCCATTTTAACATTGATCTTGGAAATTTTCCCATTTTTCCCATTTTCTTTTTCCTTTTTTTTTACATTTTGTTCGTACCAGTTTTTGTCATGTTTTACCCTATTGGGGTTTTTTTTGTTTGTTTTTACCTTTTTTACCTGTTTTTACCATGTTTTACACTATTGTTTTTCCTGTTTTCCCAGATTTTCCCTTTTTAAACAGTTTTTGTTGTCATGCTCGGGGTTGTCAGTACTCCGAGCTACTGTCTGGTGTCTGCGCACTCAAGCAGGCTTTCCCCGACCTGACGAGGAGGGCTGTCCGGACAAAACCCAAACCGAAATGCCCTTCTTGGTCGGCGGCCATCTTCTCCTCTCCCCCGTCATCTGGTCCAAGATGGCAGCCATCAGGTCAGCGTCGACGTCACCCGGAATCCCGGAAGAACTATTTCGCCCCACGATCTGCTCCCGCTCCAACACCGAGCCCAATTGCCTCTGCAGCGGATCATCTGTCCCGAGCAGTCCCATCTGCAAGATCTCCCTCCATATCTGCTGCGACGTCTTCTTCCTCGGTTTGTTTGCCGGCGGCAGTGGAGTGCTTGCCTTTTTCACCGGGGTCTTCCGTTCCTGAGGCGAGAGGGGCGGCTCCCAAACCGTCTACCAAGGAGCTAAGCACCGCCTCTCCCAGACGGACGGATGAAGACACCCAAACAGCAGCAGTAACAGTCAACACTGTTAATCGGGGGAACAGTTAAGTACGTTTTCATTTGGCTCCCATTGATAATGAAATTGCCTGATTCCTGGTAGGGAGGCTCAGGGAAAGCAGTCCCCTGAGCTTTCCCCACCTGCTGCTGTTAAAAACTGTTCACCAGCCCTCTCTCCTCCCTCTCTTGTTTGCCTGCCGGAACTGGAGCCGAGTGGTCAGGATCTGAAGGAGTCAGAGGTCCGGGAGGGGTCTACTCTCGCAGCCATGGTGAACCAGGTCCCAGCTGCCATGCCGGAGGAGTCACCAGCGTGGATCATGGCAGCTGGGAGAATTAAGACTGCAGTGACCATCACGCCTGCTGTGGAGGCCGCCACAGCAGAGTCAGCGCCCAAGCGGAACCTCTTGGAGGCTGAACCTGAGGAGTCATCGCCCAGCTCGCCAAAGTCCTGGAGGGCAGTAGAGCTTGAGCTAAGGCAAGTGCTCTCTTTTGCCTTTCTCCTTTCCATAATTGAGCATTTTTGCCTAGCTTTAGGTTAGGAGAGCCAGCTGCAGCCAAACGCTGCACCTGAGCTCACCTCGCCGGGCTCTGCCACTGCCGGTGACTCTGACCCTTCCCCCTCTCTTTCTGAGTCCTTTTCCAGAGTTGCCAGAGATAGTCCTCCATCGCCAGACAAGTCCGTGGATCCAGATCCGCAACCAGAGGCCACCGAGGTTCCGGTCGAGGCGGTTGTTGGGGGCACCCGGTCCCAGTCCAGGGTGCCTGTGATCAACGACCTCCTTGCTTGGGTGCTCATATGGGTCGGCTGGCCCATGGCCAAGATGGCATTGGGGTCAGCAGTGGCCCAGCCAGGTCCCACCGCGGGTGCAGCAGGGGTCCAGCTGGACTCCATCATGGGTGCAACGATGGCTCGGTCAGGGTCCATCGAGGGTGCAGCGGAGTTCCAGTCCCATGCCGGGACCGTCAAGGATGCAGCCACGTTCCAGTCCCATGCCGGGACCATCGAGGGTGCAGCCACGCTCCAGTCCCATGCCGGGACCATCGAGGGTGCAGCTGCACTCCAGTCCTATGCCGGGACCATCAAAGGTGCAGCTGTGCTCCAGTCCCATGCTGGGACCATCGAGGGTACAGCCGTGCTCCAGTCCTACGTTGGGACCACCGGGGGTGCCACAGGACAGTTTGGGGATGCCAGGGTCTTCCTTTCCCTGTTGGACACCCTGTGGGTGTTCCTCCTCCTTCTGCCGGGCACCGTCGGGGTCTTTCTCCCTTCGCCACCAGTAACCGCAGGGGTCTCTCCTCCCCTGTCTGGTCACCCACCTCTCAGCCTTCCGGTGGGTAGGCCACTGCCTCATCTGCTCTTCCAGTCCTGGTGGCCCAATCGTGTGGGCAGGCTGCCCGAAACACAGGGTTCCCTCGCCGGGTGGCCTGTATACCCTGGCAGGCCGCTGGATGCTGCTCTGCAGGCCGCCCGCTGGCCCTGTGATTTTGGCTGGCCCCCTAAACTTATGGCACCCTACTGGGCCTTGGACTCTAGCCGGCCCCCTGAACTGGAGGACTCTTGGGGGCGGGGTGGGTTAGTTAGTTTTGGGGTTGGGGAGTGTGTTGCCATTGTGTTGTTTTGTGGTCTTCCCCATCCTTGAATGATCCCTCCTAACCTGTTTCCCCCCTCCTCCCGCCCTGGTTTGGTGTGTTGGTTTTTTGAGTGGGGGTGGGTGGGGCGAGTTTTGTTTTTTGCTTTGATGGTACGGTGGGTGTCTGGTCTCCACCCCTTGTGGGGGGGCACTGTCATGTTTGGGGTCCTCACCCCGTGCATGACTTGTGGCTGTTGGGTTTAATTATTACTTATTGATTCCAGCTGGCGGATTGAGCCTTGCTCTCCGCCAGCCCCACAGCCGTGCCTCCTCCTCACCAGGCATCCACCAGCAGTATGGTTTACCACATACACACTCATGCACGCACACACATTCATGCACGCACGCACACACATACACTTACACTCATATTCACGCACACACACATACACTGTTCAATCAGTCACGCACCGGGTGGCCACACAGCTGTGTCCATTTGCCCTCATTTTGGGTTTGTGTATTTATAAGGTAGAATGTGATCAGCTGTTGTGGCGACTTTGCAATGTCAACTCCAGACATCCAGGTTTGCTTCTATGGGTTCACTCTTGGACTAATTGTGTTGTTTCAACAGAGCCTTTCCGCTCCGACGCAATTGTAAGTCCCTGTGCCTTTTTCTCCGCTCCTGTCTGTTTGGAGTGTGTTAGGCATTCTTTGAACCAGCCAGGTTTGTAGCTGGGTGCCTCACCCTTTTTCCTGTGACTGTATTTGGACTTTCCACACATTCACCCATTGTAAATAAACACGTTACTTACTCTGCGTTTTGGGCTCGCTGCCATTTCATATGTTCACTGCGCAGTTTTAACCATGTTTTGCCCTGTTGTTTTTCCTGATTTATCAATTCTTTTCCATGTTTACATTGATGTTTGAAAATTTTCCCGTTTTTACCATGTTTTACCATTTTTTCCTGTTTTTACCCATTTTCCCTGTTTTTACACTGTTCTTTTTCCTTTTTTTTTACATTTTGTTCTTACCAGTTTTTGTCATGTTTTACCCTATTGTTTTTCCTGTTTTAACTTGTGTTTTTACCTGTTTCTACCATGTTTTGCCCTGTTGTATTTCCTGTTGTCTCAGATCGTTCTGTTTTTACCATATTGTTTTCCTATTTTTACTGTATTTTTACCCTGTTGTTTTTCCTTTTTTCCCAGTTTTTCCCCTTTTTTACCACATTGTTTTCCTTTTTTTTTTTTTTTTACTGTTATTACATGGTTGTTTTCCCATTCCCCCCCTGTTTTTACCATGTTGTTTTCCTATTTTTACTACGTTTTCATCCTGTTGTTTTTCCTGTTTGTCATGTTCGGGGTTGTTTTCAACCCCGTCCACGACCGGTGGCTGTAGGTTTTTGATTATTGCTTATTAATTCCAGCTGGCAGATTGAGCCTCGCTCTCTACCAGTCCTACAGCCACGCTTCCTCCTCACCAGACAGTCACCGGCTGTATTGTTTCACCACATGCACACCTACGCACGCACACACACTCATATGCACACACACACATACATCCAATCATTCACGCACCTGCTTGCCGCACAGCTGTGTCCACTTGCCTTCGTTGGTGTATTGTGTACCTATAGGGAGACAGTGTGACCAGTCAGTGTGGCAGCTTAAGTCAACTTTGGACATCCTGGCTTGCGACTGTTGGGTTTTCCTGGACAAACTATGTTGTTCCTCAGAGCCTTTCCGCTCCAACGTGAGTGTAAGTCTTTTCTTCATTTTTTGCCTATTTCCTCTGCTCCTACCCTGCCTGGAGCACGTAAGGCATCTAACCTACCAACGAAGCTTGTAGCCGGTTACTCCATTGTTCCTCTTTTCAGACTGTTATTTGGACACTTTTGTACATTTTTTTCCATTGTAAATAAACACGTTACTTACACTGCATTTTGGGCTCGCTGCCAATTTATATGTTCGCTGCGAGTTCACACAGCGGACATGACAGTTTTCCCAGTTTTTTCCCTTTTTTTCCTATGTTGTTTTCCTTTTTTTTCCTATGTTATTACATGGTTGTTTTCCCATTTCCCCTGTTTTTACCATGTTGTTTTCCTGATTTTCTTGTGTTTTTACATGGTTGTTTTCCTGTTGTTGCCAGTTTTTTCCCTGTTTTTACTATGTGTTTGTATCATTTTTTCCTGTTTTTACCAGTTTTTACCCTGTTTTTTTTGTTTTTACCATGTTCTGCCGCCAGCAGTGTGTGAATGTGTGTGTGAATGGGTGGATATTACCATTTTCCCAGTTTTTACCATTTGCTTGTATCATTTTTTTCCTGTTTTTCCCAGGTTTTTCTTTTGTTTTCACCATGTTCTCTTATTTTTACCTTTTGTTTTTTCCTGTTTCCCTTGTTTTCCCCCATTTTTTCAGTTTGACTTTAAAGACCACAGTACGCCACTGAAACCCTCCAGAACACACTAGAATAAAGAGGAAAGAAACCCAGATGAGTCTTTAAACCAGCATGCTTTAGTCTTCCCACTCAGGAGTTTTGATGTGAAAACACGTTAACTCAGTGAATATTTTTATTATTGATGGCGTCCAGTTTCTGAAGTGAAACAGAAGCTGCATCATCATCATCATCGACCATCTGGAAACGCTGCTTCACAGAACTTTCCTTGTTCCAGCAGAACTCCACAGAGTCCTGTTAGAACTTGTGCATGACGGCAGTGTGCAGCCCCGCTCTGTCCACGGAGACGCCGTCGCAGAGGAGGAAGCGCTCCTCTCTCGCCTCCCTGTCATTTGTCGGTGGAGGTAGCGGAAGAAGAAGAGTTCCACGTATCCGGCAGCATGAAAAAAAAAAAGAATCTTCCCCTCGGCTGCTTTTTTTATGACAGGCCTGACAAAATGAGCAGCCCTCTCATTACGGCATATGCAAACAATGATAAAGGGGATGGCGGCAGGACGTCATGTTAGACAATCAAGGAGGGGACCTCTGACACGCCGCCATGGGCCAATAACAAAGTGCCGCACCAGGCGACGAGTGACAGCGCACTTAATTTGCTGCGCAATGTTGCTGTAATTAGGTGAATTTGGCACGGGCGGCGGGGAGCGACAGCCAGATCAAGGTCTGTGATGAATTAGGGGTCCACTGTCAAGATCAAATCACATTAATCAAGGTGGCCGAGTCCGCGGACAGCCCCTCCCCCACCCTACACCTTCCCGGGCGGCGTGATGAATAGCCCTGCCGCCGCCAGGCGCCAAGTATGCATCACCATCAAATCTGTGAATTTAAATGTAAGAGCACTATTTGGAGGATTCTATTGACTTTTTTTGTCCCGGTGCCAGGGTTTTTCTCCTTTTTTTCCCCCCGCCGTCATGATAAAGTAACTCCCCCGATGTTGAAAGTGTGCTGCAAACTCTGCAGGGCTAGCCAGCAGTTTTATCCAGCCACAGGCGCGAGTTTCCGGAGGAGTTTCCGCTTCTGTTTCCAGCAGAAGTCGTTTAGGTGAAGATTAGAGGCGGAGGAGCGGAGAGAAGCTGACTTTCCTGATGATGCCCATTAGTCACGGAAAAATGAGAAAAGTCCTGCAAAAAGATCCAGAGTAAGAGCGGCAGGTGATGTTAGCACAACCGCCAGAAACCATCCCCTCGTTAAGCTGCCGTCCCCGTAACGAGCTCCAGGTCGTACAATCCCCAACAGCATTCATCAGGCCAATGCTGGCAAGTTTACATCGGGAATACGTCTTATAGACATTGGCAAGATGTTGGCTAGACACTGGCATAATACAACTTTTTTGCTAAAAAATTACAACTTTTTTCTTATAAATTTGCTAATTTTTTCTTGTAAATCTGCCACATTTTTTTTGAAATGTCTTTGTCTAAATGTCTAAATGTCTTTGTCTAAATGTTCTAACATCAGAAGTTAAATGTCGTCCAGCTCTGAGGATGTGGTAGTGGACGATGAAGCTCGTATTTTAAGGAGGCCGACACGTTTGTGTGTATTTGGGTCACTTCATTCACCAGGCATGGATGGGGGGGGGGGGGGGGGGGGTTGCCTGTAAAGTTTGAGCGGAGCCTCGTAAACCTACAGCGGGAGTTTATCCAGCGGCGTGATTTATCTAAATCAGAGTGCTCGTCCACCAGAGACGAGAGTCGCTGTCACGCTGTAATTCATCTCCGGTGTCGTCCCGGAGAGCAACTACTACACACACACTACACATACATAAAACACACACTACACACACATAAAACACACATGTAAGACTACACACACAATACACACACACTACACACACATAAAACACACATGTAAGACTACACACACACTACACACACACTACACACACATAAAACACACATGTAGGACTACACACACACTACACGCACACTACACACACATAAAACACACATGTAGGACTACACACCGGTCCTACAGTGGAGCAGACACTCACTTTTACACTCTCTGATTAATTTAACTGAGGTTCCTGTTTCCAGTGGGAGGAGTCATAGAAAATAATCAGTGACTGACGTGTGTGAATAGTTTTGCTTGTGTTAACGTTGCTGCGCATCAACAGATATACTGCGTGTGCTGTATGTACGGTGTGTATGTAGGTTTATTTCTCCAGTCCCTCAGACAGCACCAGTGGGACTGAGGGTGATAGTCTGGGAGCAGCAGTCTAAACAGGCTCCTCCCTGTGAAAAGACCTTAATGAGCCCCCCATTCCAGCCCCCAGCCCCCCCCGTCCTGTAGGAATTCTGGGACATTATCTGGCCTGTAAAGTCAAAAAGGCCAAAGTCCTCCACAGGAGTTCCCCTCTCCCACAGAATCTTGGCCTACAGAGCCGTCTGAAACACCCCGTTTGGACTGGATTGAAAATGGGGAAAAACAAGAAACAACAGGGTAAGAATGTCAGGATAAAAAGAGGAAAAACTATGTAAAAACATGGGGAAAAAACGGTTAAAACATGAAAAACAACAATGAAAACATGGAAAAAACATATAAAAATGGGTATAAACAAAAAACAACCGGGTAGCAACGTAAAAATAGGGAAAAATGGATAAAAACAGCAAAACAACAATGGAAAACAGGAAAAAAAACAGGAATAACAAGAGGGTAAAAACAGGGAAAATGGGATAAAACAGGAAAACAGCAGGGCAAAAACATGGTAAAAACATGAAAGAATGGGTACAAACAACAAGATAACAATGTAAAAATAGGGTAAAAATAGGTAAAATGGGAAAAACAAGAAGGTAAAAAAATGCTTGAAACAAAAAACAACAGGAAAACAACATTGTAAAAACAGAAAATTGGATAAAACAGGAAAAACAACAGGGCAAAAACATGGTAAGAACAGGGAAAACAATCTGAAAACGTAGTAAAAATGTGGAAAAAAGAATAAGAATGGCAAAAATGGAGTAAAAATGGGGAAAAGAGGGTAAAAACACGGTAAAAATGTAAAACGGGAACAATCAATGGTAAAAACATTGTTAAAAACAGGAATCTTACTTACTTAGTCATCTTGGTTCCATCTGGAACATAGGGCCTTCACTGCAAACCACCATTGTTCCCAGTTTTGGGCTGCACATTTTACTTCTCCCCAGGATAGTCCAGTGGTCTTCAATTCCGTCTTCAGGGTTCTTCTTCAAGTCAGGGTCGGTCTTCCTCTCCTGCGTTCCACTTGTGGATTCTAGTCTAAGGCATGATGTGGGATGCTGGTCTGTTCTCCTTACAATGTGTGCCCAATCAATCTCCGCTTTCTACTCTGAATAGTATTGACAATGGGCTCTTGTCTTGGCTGTCACCAAAGTTCCTTGTTTGAGATCCGCTCTAGCCACCTGATGCGTATTATCTGGCAGAGGCAAGTGTTAATGAAGACTTGTAGCTTATGGTCTACGTTCTTGGTACCTCCCCAGGTTTCTGATCCATGCAGCAACACAGATTTCACATTTGTGTTTAACAATCTGAGCTTGGTGTATCAGCTGATGTTCTCCTTGCTCCAAAAAGGTTTCAGAATGACAAAAGCGTGGCAAGCTTTGCTGATCCTAGCTTTTACATCTTCATCTGTCCCTCCTAACTTACCAATAACACGGCCAAGGTAAGAAGTGTTCAACGTCCTCTATTGCCTGAGCACTTATGGTGATGGGAGCTTTCTGTAAGGTGTTCACTCGTAAGCTCTTTGTCGTCTTAATGTTGATCTCTAGTCCTGTCATTTTGGCAACAATGTTTAGATTATCTGTCTATGCTTGCATGTGTCCATGGATGTGCACAAGTAGACTAATACTGTCTGCGAAGTCCAAATCCTCTCGTTTTTGGTTAAGGGTCCACTGGATACCCCTTAGCTGGTTCATTGCAGTTTTCATCACCCAGTTGATCACCAATGTGAAGATCATAGGAGACAAGAGGCGTCCTTGCGTGACACCTGTGTTGACAGGAAAAACAGGAAAAATGGGTAAAAACAAACAAAAAACAACACTAGGGTAACAACATGAAAAAAGGGGCATTTTCCAGAAAACAGGATTAACTGAACCTCAAATAAACCCTGAACTCGGGGTTAAGTCAACCTGCCAGAACCTACTCCCAGTTTCTGGTTCCAGAACTTCGGTTATGACTGTTTGATCAAGTCAGAGTTGATTGACCTGGACCTACTAAGACAGCATGTGTTGAACACAGAAACCACGAGCAGTGGAGGAAAAGAAAGAATTATTTCTCTGAGGAAGAGTTACCAGCAGTCTTGGAGGCCTGTGAAGAGTAGAGAAAAAGAAGAAAACAGTGACGTCAGCTGGAGGTACGGGGCGCTGACCTGCAAAGAACTGCAGCTGCATGAAGGGACTTTCCTGGATTGTTCACCACTGAACAGTCTGCAGTAAATAGGCTTATAAGCTTCTCTAACTGCCTAGTGGGTCAAGCCTCATCGTGACATAAGTAGTGCTGGACTCTGATGTCAGAGGCTGTGAGTTCAGGTCCCTGCTGCTGGACGTCACTTGGGCCAAATTTATTGTCCAAACAAAAGTATTCAGAATAACGTGATAAACTGAGTGTAAGGCAGTAGTCGCCTGTTTTACACACGCTGTCATTATATTCAGATAGAATGGTTTGTGACCCGAAAAGGATTAAGCGGAAGAAGATGGATGGATGGATGGTTTTTGTTGTAAACATCTGCAGCTTTTCTTGTAAATCTGAGAGCCTTTTTTCTTGTAATGTTGCTATTATTAAAGTAAATCTGCAATTTTTCTATGTAATTTGAGATCAATTTCCCAAAGATTTTATATCAGATTTCTTTTTAAATGTAAGTTTTTTGTTCATGAATTGGAAAATTTTGTCACATGAATTTAAAGTTTTTTTCTTTATATATTTCTAAATGTATTTCATGTAATTTTGTGACCTTTTTGTAAGGTTAGTAAATCAGGATTAGCGTAGTTAAAGTTGAGCAGTTTGGGTGAAGGAGCAAATATCCAAACACCAAATTAAAACTGAATCCTGCTGTCATGAACAGATATCCAGGTCAGAGAACATCTGGGTTCTGGCCTGGTAACATGGAAGAACGTCTGATGACTCCATCCTTCATCATTTAGCTTGTGAAGCTCTGTTAAGGCTTTTTAACTTTACCCACCTTTGGGATTAATTATCCTTCATTAGGCCAAAGGCCACAAGACTGTTGATGCCCCTGGAGAATGGTGTTTATTCAGGATCAGTTCTCTGATTCTCTGCCATCACGCTTCTGTTTGTGGATGTGGTTCCTCAGAAGTTTCAATATTCTAGATGTTCTGCTATGTTGGAATCACCTCTGTAATGACGAGGCCAGGTGCACGGCTGAACTTCACTTTATTAACAGGGTTGGTCACACACACACACACACACACACAGCCGCCAGGCGGGGGCATCGGCACAGAGGCCCAACAGAGATGTCTGCCGGCATTTACAGGGCGGTGCAGTGGTGGAAAGAGGAAGTGGCCCCCACTACACCGCACTTCACAATAATGGCACAAATACAACACCCCCCCCCCCCCCATAGAAAAGTCCAAAAACACACACAATTAAGACCCTCCCAAATTTAGGGCTTGAATCAGGCACGAAGAAAACTGAAATTGAAATTACTGAATGGCCGAACACATTCACACAGCAAACCTAAGACAGGGAGGACGGGTGGACTTCTGTCCTGCCCCACACGGCAAGGTGGATTATTCTGCCTCCTGTCAAACAAATAAAGCCCATAAATAACTTAAAAGCATCGCCTTGTTCCTAAACTAAATAAAACACACCCAGAACAATAACAGTTTAAATGTCTTTTTTTTAACACATACAGACATATGAACATTAGAACATTAGAACTCTATTTGTTTTTTTGTTTTTTTCAAACTCACATAATTGTCCTTCTGGTAGAAAAGGGGGGTAGAACTGGCTTGTGGGGCCCAGGGCAGCCCCTCAGTAGACACGCCCCTGGAGGCGGCATGCCCCCGGGGCTGCAGCTGACCTCATAGATGAGAGGGCGTCTTCTCCTCGCCATCGGTCACCTCTCTCATCCGGACCCACCATCAGAAGCCTCCTATCGGGCACGCCACAGCTCGTTGGCGTGCCTCCATGAGCCATCCAACAGCTGGAAGTAGGCTGGGCCCCGCTTAGCCACGATGTGCAGCCACTCCTGGTGTTCCTCTGGCTGTCGTTTGGCCCACATCCGCCGTGGACGTCTCTCCCCTCAAGCCCAGATCACGTCCGTAACTCTCAGAGAAGCTCTGCTCAGCCTGCAGTGTTGCTGATCGGCACGCGGTCCCTCCGTGCCTGTTGGTCTGGCCCCAACTCCTTGCAAAGCTGCGGCAGCGGTCGTCGTCGTAGCTACAGATCCTCCAGGCCACAGTGGCCAAGCTCCAGAGGAAACTGAGGCTAGCTCGTCGGTGTCATTCGCCGACGCAGGTGCTTCGCTGTCACGCTTGGTGGTACCCTCTCCTACCATACCCCAAGCGCCGGCACTGAGACCCTCCTGCGTTGAACCTGAGTGAGGCTGGTCCTGCTTGACCACCGTAGAACCCGGTAAATCTTCATCCCACACAGCATCGTCCTCCACCACCAGAACCAGGTGGTTCCGCTGGCCACAACCAGTCCACTCTTCCCCAGCGTCATTTTTAATGGCAAACCCCGTCCATAAAACAGGTCACAGCCCATGATGCTGTCGCCTTGGCCCGTCACATGGAGCGTGAAGTCAGCCACCACCGCCGATTTGTACGGCGTCATCAATTCCAGTGTTCCAACTGTGTGCAGCGTTCCATCTCCATAACTGTGGAGCGGTGTTGAGTTACCTCTTATTTTGTAACGGGAAAAATTTCCTCCTCGTGGCACAATTCAATAATGATCCCTCCACCCCCGTGTCGACCAG
Source organism: Pholidichthys leucotaenia (assembly GCA_020510985.1). Taxonomy (NCBI): domain Eukaryota; kingdom Metazoa; phylum Chordata; class Actinopteri; order Cichliformes; family Pholidichthyidae; genus Pholidichthys; species Pholidichthys leucotaenia. The sequence goes on from CM035845.1 coordinate 340,141,860, forward strand.
CAGCGGCACCTCCTCACCATCCAGCGTCACCTTGCAGAACGTGAACCCGTTGGTACTCGGGGACACCGCATGGGCAGTTGTCAGGGTGGGTGAAGTTGTTTTTCTCCCTGGGCTCTCCGACTTGGACATACGACAGACCCTGGCATAATGGTTCAAGTTTCGACACTTGCTACAGCGCTTCCCTCTAGCCAGGCATTCCCTAGCCTTGTATTGATGCTTCGTGGACCCACAACCCATACACAAGGGTTTTCTCATGGCAGACCTTCGGCTGATAGTGTTAGTTTCCACGTTGTCGTTGGTCGCGCTATCCTTACTGTGTGGGTCCGCTACTAATGCTGCGGTGGCAGGCCCCAGCAGCCGTTGTAATTGGCACCACTTTAGCTCTGAAGCTTGTTTGCGGTCTCCATTTGCAGATCTACCTCAACAGTCTCGGATAAAGTCAGGTCACTCGGTGCTGAGAGTAGCCTAGCTCGTGAAGCATTGCTGGTTGTGTGCTCTGCCAGCTGGTCGCGTACCATCTCTTCCTCCAGTGGCCCATAACGACACTCACTAGCCAGCTGCCTCAGGTCGGTGACGAACTGGTGGACAGGTTCATCCACCCTTTGATGTCGCTGCCGAAACCTATTCCTCCGGACGATTACACTGTCCGGGGTGCTGAAATGGCACGCTAGCAACTCGACCACGTCCTCATACAGTACGAGTCAGAAGCCCCTAGTGTACGCAAGAAATACTGGCCCTCAAACCCCAAAATATGCACCAGAAGCACGCATACCCTCAGTTTGTCTAGCTTACCCAGGTCGAGCGCCACGATGTAGTTTTGAAAGGCGGCAAACCATCTTGGCCAGGGCACAAGTGGCTTGCCCGGGAGCTCCAGGAAGGGCCGAAGTGGTGAAACAGACGCCTCCATCCCATCCTCGTCGCCAAAATGTTATGTCGGAGTTACTGCTGTAATGATGAGGCCAGGTGCACGGTTGAACTTCACTTTGTTAAAAGAGTTGGTCACACACAATACAGCCACCAGGCAGGGCATCGGCAAAGAGGCCCAACAGAGATGCCCACCAGCATTTATAGGGCGGTGCAGTGGTGGGAAGAGGAAGTGGCCACCACTGCACCGCACTTCACAATAATGGCACAAATACAACATTACACATTCCCCAACAGAACCTGAACAGAACCTAGCCAGGACCAGCTAATGTTTACGGCCTTTGTTACCATGGTTACAAACATACTTTATAAAACAGGAAAAAATAATAATAATGTACAGCTATAGTCAAACTGGGGGAGAACAGGAAAACAGCAGGGTAGCCATCTTGAAACAAGGTAAAAACAGGGATAAAGGGAATAAAAACAGTGAAAATATGGAAATGATAGGGAAAATTGTACAAGTGGGAAAACACAGCGAATGTATGGAAAAAGTGTAAAAACATGGACAAACAAGAAAAAAAAACTGGGAAAGCAACAGGAAAACAAACAGGTAAAACCAGGGCAAATAATGGTAAAAACATGCTAATTTTTTAAAACTTCGAACAACGGGGTAAATTGTACAAATAGGGGAAAGACAGTGAGTGTAAAGAAAAAAAAACGGAAAAACAACAAAAAAAAATGGGAAATCGTCAGGGAAACCAGGATAGAAGTAGGAAAACAACAGGGGAACGATAGGAAAACTGTTCAAATGGGGGGGAAAACTGTAAAAATGGGAATAAAATGTGGAAACAATTGGAAAAACGGCTTAAAAATGGCTTAAAAATGGGAAAAGGACCCAAAATGGTCAAAAACAAAAAAACAACAGAAAAAAACCAGCACGTCTGTAAAGTGAAACAGGCCAAAGTCTCCTTCCCAGGAGTTCTCCTCTCCCACAGAATAGAACAAAATAGACCTTATGGTCCCCTTGGGGAAATTTGCGGTGGACTCACAGTGCTGACACAACCCTGCTTCCCATGGAACCACCAGGAATCACGTCACAGCATGACATCTGCTCACATATACTGCACACTACACCTATTGCACACGTTATCTATCTATAAATGCACAAAATCTCTGTCTGTGTGTTGATCTGTCTGTGTGTCTGTTCCACACATATCTCTTGAACCGTTCGTCAGACTGGCCGCAGATTTTATACGTGCTGAGGTTACGAGGGTGAGCATCCCAGGGAGTGGAGTCGCTCAGTCAATCAGTTTTTATCAATAAAAGTTTAGCCACAGCTCTGTGTCATGCCCAGGCTTCTAGAAGTGTGGGCAGGGTTTGGCTTTAGATTGACTCCGTACTGATTGGATAATATGCGACATCGCAGCATCGGTGACTACAGCGCCCTGTGTGCAAAACAAGGAAGCGAAAAACGACAAATCTGACTAGAAAAAGATAATACTTAAGATTTAATGCTCAAAAAATTATACCATAAAGTTGCCGTGATTGCGTAGCTCTAAAGGATAATTCGGCATGAAGAACATGAGGTGCGTGGGTGCGCTGGGGGGAGGAGGGTGGAGCAGCAGCTGAACCATTGGCACCACAGGTAAAGCAGCAGTCAAGACCCCCGTTAACTGGGCAGGCTGGGCTTGGCTCCCTGCGAAGGACTGCGATCCACGGGGTCAGCTGCTGCTTCTCCAACACAGGCGACTGACCGGGCACGCCACAATCATTTGAGGGGAGGCACGCCCAGCCTGTCCAGTCAGTAGCAGATGGCAGTTCCTGCTGCTGCCTCACCCGTGTGGTACCACTGCACTATGCAGGACAGTGAGTACCCCTCCCACACGAGTATCTGAAAATTATAAACTTAATAACACCACCATGATTGAGGAGCGGAATGGCCGGAATGACCAAACACAGGACACAAAACTGTCCAAATAATGAAATCAGTCATTTTTAGTGAAATATTTACTGACAAATGGGCAACACTGATGCAGCAGCTGCAGTCAAATAGGTGCTTCTGCTGTGTGTAATAATGTTGGTGTTTTGAAGTTAATTCAGTTGATTACAGATTTAAAAACCTTCTAATAACAAAATATTGCTAAAATGTAAACTGATGCACTACAGTGGGTCCCAAATATGTGTAAACGTGTCCTGTTATAGTACTGCATGAGTTTATTGATGATACACAGAAGAAATTCAATATTCCACTGAACTCCATCACTGAACAGTGATAGAAACTAAAATAATTATGATGACTGAAGAACTGCCATTCTCCAAAGTGAAGATTCACTATTATGAATATAAGTGATAAAAGATCAGATCAGTGATCTGACAACCAAATAAACAAGGATCTGAAACAGTCGCTAATGTTGGATGGCCCATTCATTTTCAGTATTTAGGTGTTCTGTAATTAATATTCACACAATCAAGTAAATCTTCGTGTCATTTACTCCCTTTCATATTTGTCAGAGTCTAACACGTGACTGCCTACATATAGGCTCCACCTCTGTGTTCCACCTTCAAACAAAGCCTACGTTTGGCCTGGAAAGCCTGACTGGGATCCCTGTTCCACACGGGAATTCTTGGTTCTATGGGGAATGTTCTAGTAAAATCAATCTAAAACATAAACAGTCAGAACATGTAATACAGGTTAAGATCACCACACTGCTGTACAAGCCCAGGAGCAACTTAGGAGCCTAATGGAAGCAGGTACAAATGAGTTTTTAGAACGGTTTAACCTGCATGTTGGTGCTCTGTATCTTCTACCAGAAGCCAAGAGCTCCAGCTCAGACTGGAGGATGTGTGACGGGTCCTGCAGAGCTCTGTGCCTGCCTGCACACCAGTGTTGGGAGTAACGTGTTACAAAGTAACACCGCTACTTTTGCAGTAACGTGCTGTGTAACAAAATTACTGTTTAAAAATTCAGTAATTCAATTCAATTCAATTCAATTCAACTTTATTTATATAGCACCATTTCACAACAACAGTCATCTCATAGCACTATCAACTGTAGGGGGGACCCCCACAGTTGCAGAAAGACCCCAGCAATCAGGCGATCCCCTGTGAGCAAGCACTTGGCGACGGTGGAGAGGAAAAACTCCCTTTTAACAGGAAGAAACCTCCAGCAGAACCAGGCTCAGGGAGGGGCAGTCATCTGCTGCGACTGGCTGGGGGGTGAGGGGATAGAGAAGAAGAAAAGAACAGACATGTAGAGAGCAAACAGCACGATGGGGACTCAATCTATGGGAGAGAACAAACAAATGTTAATGACCAGCAAAAAAAAAAAATATTTCATAGAGAGTGAGGAAAGGAGTGAGGCCCAGTGCATTACTGGAGGTCCCCCGGCTGACTAAACCTATTAGCAGCATAACTAAGGGAGGGTTCAGAAACACATGATCCCTCCCTAATTGTAGGCTATATCAAAAAGGTAGGTCTTAGCCCTATTCTTAAAAACAGAGATCGAGTCTGACTCCCGAATCCAGATTGGCAGCTGATTCCACAGGAGAGGAGCTTGATAACTGAAGGCTCTGCCTCCCATTGTACTTTTGGAGATTCTAGGTATTACAAGTAATCCTGCATTTTGGGAGCGTAGTGCTCTGTTAGGATGATACGGTAGTATCAGATCTTTTAAATAAAAAGGAGCCTGATTGTTTAAAGCTTTGTAAGTAAGAAGAAGGATTTTAAACTTAATTCTAAACTCTATGGGAAGCCAATGAAGGGAGGCCAGAACCGGAGAGATATGATCTCTCTTTCTAGTACCTGTTAAAACTCTTGCTGCAGCATTTTGGATCAGCTGAAGACTTTTTAAAGATGTTTTAGGACAGCCTGATAATAAAGAATTACAATAATCTAATCTCGAGCTAACAAAAGCGTGGATCAGCTTCTCAGCATCACTCTGAGACAAGATGCTCCTAATCTTGGCAATATTACGCAAATGATAGAAGGCAGTCTTAGAAACAAATTTAATATGTGAATTGAAGCACAAATCCTGATCAAAAATAACTCCAAGGTTCCTCACAGAGCTATTAAGAGAAAGAGTAACTGCATCCAAACTGAAAGTTTGATTTGGAAAGGAATTTCTAAGGTTTTTTGGACCAACAAGAATGACTTCAGTCTTATCTGAATTTAATAGCAGGAAATTACAAGTCATCCAAGCTTTGATTTCCTTAAGACAGGCTTCTAACTTGGCTAATTGATTACTATCATCTGGCTTCATTGACAGGTATAATTGTGTGTCATCTGCATAACAATGAAAATGTATACAGTGCTTTCTAATAATGTTGCCTAACGGAAGCATATATAAACTAAAAAGAGTAGGGCCTAGCACAGATCCCTGTAGAACTCCATGACTAAGCTTTGAGCTGAAAGAAAACTCATCATTTACATGAACAAACTGGAACCTATCAGATAAATAAGATCTAAACCACTGCAACGAAGTTCCATTAAGTCCAACATAGTGTTCTAATCTATCAAGTAGAATATTATGATCAATAGTATCAAAAGCTGCACTAAGGTCTAAAAGGACAAGTACAGAAACTCGTCCATTATCAGATGCAATGAGGAGGTCGTTAGTGACCTTCGCTAAGGCTGTTTCAGTACTATGATGGATTCTAAACCCAGATTGAAACTCTTCAAGTAAACCATTTCCCTGCAGGTGGTCAAATAATTGCGTAGCAGCAACTCTTTCTAAGATTTTTGAAATGAAAGGGAGATTAGAGATTGGTCTATAGTTAGCTAAAGCTCCTGGATCTAGCGTTGGCTTTTTGAGTAAGGGTTTAATTACAGCTGTTTTAAAAGCCTGCGGTACATGGCCTAAAGTTAATGAAGAATTGATTATATGAAGAATAAAGCTACCAATAAGTGGGAAGACTTCTTTAAATAACCTGGTAGGAATAGGGTCTAAAAGACAAGTTGAAGGTTTGGATGAGGAAACTATTTTGTCTAACTCACAAAGGTCGATTGGAGTAAACTCATCAAGACAGACATCAATAGAAGGAGTTGTAATAGTTACAGTATTTAAGTTAACTGTGGGAAGAATCTGATTGATTTTATCTCTGATGGATGAAATTTTATTATTGAAAAAGTTCATAAAGTCCTGACTAGTAAGCTCTAAGGGGATGCTAGGATTGACAGAGTCCTGACTCTTTGTCAACCTGGCTACAGTACTGAAAAGAAACCTGGGATTATTCTTGTTCTCTTCTATTAATGCAGAGTAATAACTCGTTCTAGCTTTTCTAAGAGATTTTTTATAAATTAAAAGATGATTTCTCCAAGCTAAATAGATTTCATCTAAATTAGTAGAGCGCCATTTTCTTTCTAATTGACGAGTCTTCTGTTTTAAGCTATGAGTTTCTGTGTTGAACCAAGGAGTTAAAAATCTCTGATTAGACTTTTTCTTTTTTAAGGGGGCCACCAAGTCTAGAGCCTGATGCAGAGAAGCTGAAACACTATCCACCATGTTATCAATTACAGAAGGAGCAAGCTGTCTATAGCTTATTTCCGTTGTGTTGACACATGGCATAGAGGAAACAATCTGCATAAATTTGGAAACAGCATCATCTGAGAGGCATCTACTGTGATAATATTTTTCTTTAGGAGCCAAATAGTCAGAAATAGTAAACCTGCTAAAGTGCCCAGTACTGAGGACCAGGCCCTCAAAGGAATTATAACATGTTTTTTGCTTTACATTAACTAGTAATTTGGAATGGTAAATTGTTGCTACTCCTCCTCCACGACCAGAACTTCTGGGATTTTGACAGTTTAAATAACCAGAGGGAGTTGATTCATTTAAACCAACATAATCCTCTTGTCCTAACCAAGTCTCTGTAAGGGAAATTAAATCAATCTGATGATCAATTAACAGATCATGGACTAACAGAGACTTGGGAGTTAGAGACCTAATATTTAATAAACCACATTTAATTTTTAAATTATGAGGAGGAACAGAGGCCAAATCATTCAATTTAGAGGCTTTATGTTTAATTTGAGTTTTACCAATATTTTGCTTTATCACTTTGGGATGCTTATACATTGTATTTTTATTTACTTTGGAGGGAGCAGACAACGATTCTCTGATGGGGAAGACAGGGGCTAAGCTGAGGGGTGGCGGATGAAGAGGAGCTGCAGAGAGGCGTGTAAGACTGCGACTCTGCTTCCTGGTCCCAACTCTGAGTAGTCATGGTTTTGGAAATTTGGATAAAAAAGATGCCAGATTGTTAGATAAATGAGAAGCACCATCCAAAGTGGGATGAATGCTGTCTCGTCTCATAAGACCAGGTTTTCCCCAAAAAGAGCTCCAATTGTCAATGTAGCCCACGTCATTTTTAGGACACCACACAGACAGCCAGCGGTTCAAGGATGATGAGCGGCTAAACATGTCATCACTGGTCAGATTGGGGAGGGGCCCAGAGAATACTACAGTGGCAGACATCGTTTTTGCAAACTCACACACCGATTCTATATTAAGTTTCGTGACTTCCGACTGCCGGAGACGGATGTCATTAATGCCGGCGTGAATAACAATTGTGGAGTATTTACAGTTACTTTTAGCCAGCATTTTCAAATTTGACTCGATGTCGCCTGCTCTGGCCCCAGGAATACATTGGACTATGGCCGCTGGAGTCTCTAGGTTCACGTTTCTGACTACAGAGTCGCCAATGATCAGAGTTTTTTCCTCAGCGGGTGTGTCGCTGAGCGGGGAAAAACGATTAGAAACGTGAACAGGTTGGTGGTGAACCGGGGCTTTGCGACTAGGCTTCCTTCTCACCGTCACCCACCCAGTCTCCTCGCTGCTGAGGAGAGCCGGGGAACCGCTGACAGTGGGACCTAAGCTAGCTAGCTCCGCTGCAGCTAATGGGCGTCTGTCAAGATTAACTGGCGCAGACGGTGTTTCAATGCAGCGGAGCCGGGATTCCAAATCAGACAACCTCGCCTCGAGCGCCTCAAAAAGACAACATTTATTACATTTACCGTTATCACTAAAAGAGGCAGAGGTGTAGCTAAACATCTGACAGAGAGAGCACACCAGAGGAGGAGAGGAAAGAGAGCTAGTAGCCATAGCTAGTGGCTAGCTAGTGGCTGGAGAGCTGGAGAGCAAACCACACAGGCAGACAGCAAAACAGGAAGTGACGATACGTTACCACAAGGAAGTGACGATTTTAATGTAATGTAATGTAATGTAATGTAATGCGTTAGTTACATAAATTTGATCAGATGCGTTACTCGTTTTATTAATATGGATTGATATTTTTAGCGCAAATAAATATAAACTGATCTTACATAGCTGACGCAGCCGTCAGTCTCCTCCGCAGGTCAGTTTCCTGTCCTGCTCACACCGCAACCCGGTGGGAAGAAATGCCGTGGCTGTGGAAACTTCTCATATTGACCCTGATCCCCTGTTGTCCGAGTGGTGAGTCGCCCCCAACATCAGCGCCTACCTCTGTGGTTAAACATGAGTATTTTTAGAACAAGAAGTTGCATTTAATGTTCACAGTTGTGTAAATGTTTTCTTACTGCACAGGCATAAAGTGACTGATTTGTTGCAGTAGAGAACAAATGAAGCTTCTTCTAAGGTGAACTTTCAATAGTCTGTGCTTTCTATTTTATTTTATCTCATTCATTTACATGCTGTTGTGATCTGCAACTATTTCATGGAAGTAAATCCTCTAAATATTCATTTTTAATGGTCTGATCCAGGGGTGTCAAACATATGGCTCATGGGCAAAAGATGGCCCACCAGGGGGTCCAAAATTTTCTCTGTGAATTCACAGCTTTATTTCTAGTAAATTTCTTACTTTCTACTGATTAGAATAGTTTGTGTAAATCTGAGACATTTTTCTCTGTAAGATGAGACTTTTTTCTCATCATTTTTCTTTTTTTTCTTTTTTCTGAAGAGAACCAGGGTGTTATATCTGTAAAACGTAGGTCAATGATGAAGCGAGTGGTGAACAACACAGGACTTTACTAGATGCTCACAGTATCCAGACAGACGCTCCCGTTAGGCAGAGAGGTGGTCAAGAGACCGCCCCTCAACCACACAGCTCTCTTATACTCTGGGTGATGTCACTACCTGTGTAACACCATAATGTGTCCCATGAACAACACTACACAGGGGCCCTTGATCTTACTATGTGTGCAAGATGATTTTAGTATGCATTTAAAAGTAGCGTGAAAGTTACTTTTCCGTGTAACTAGTTACTTTAATCATGCAATAACTGGTAACTCAATTACTTTTGAAAAGAAGTAACTAGTAATGGTAACTAGTGATTTTGTGTCTTTGATTTTTTGTTAGATCTTTTGTTAGGTCAGGCATTGGTTTGCTTGCTACCGGATAACCATGAAAACCGGTACTACCTGTTTCATGGGTCGGGCCATCGGCGACTCAACCGGCATCCCTGCCCTTCCGAGGGCGTGGAGGGTGAAACAGGGCATCCTGGCAGAACTAAAAACAATATCTGCCACAGGTCTGTGGTGGACCACTCCCAGTTACACGGGGTGAGACTGGACATCCTAGCAGATAAACACATCTGTCGCAAAGTCTGTGGTGGACTGTGCCAGTCGGTGCATCGTGACATGCACTACACAAAGAGCAGAGATAAACAAACCTATCATCTGGTCAGTCACTGCAACAGATAGTGGAGTCAGTTTGTCTTGGCTTGTCCTTGCCACTGATAATACCTCTATCTGCCAAGAATGTGCTGCTAGTCCAGCAAAAGCTAGCGGTACTCAAATACTTTGCAAGCAGTTTCATGAAATGGTCAGTCAGAAAGCAACTCATACCGGCTCGGACATCGCCCAGGCTTACAAGGTCCACGCTGATCTGTTCACACTCCGACAGGCAGCGAAAAGTAAGCTAGGAGCAGGAAGACAAAAGAAGAGGAAAACAGCAGCCTTGTGTGTAGCAGAACACTGTAAAAAGAAACTTGAAGAAGTTGGACATAGACAGGAGTTCCTGGCAGCGGAAGGCTAAGGGCAGAGCTGTGTGGAGGAATCTGATCAGACCTAAATGAAACAGTCATTGTCGCCCACGACAGACTGCTATGATGATGATGATGATGATGATGAGTAATGGTAACTAGTTTCTATTTTTTTATTAACTTGCCCAGCACTGCTGCACACACACTGCTCATAAATGACCTTAAGGGAGAGCTTCTCAGTTCTCCCCATCACCTTCATGGCAGCCCGGACCAGACGCTGCAGCTCAGATTTGGCCTGCACAGAAATATCGCTGAACCACACAGACGTGCCGTACCTGATGATGCTCTCCAGCACCGCCTGGTAAAATAAAAACATTAATGTGTCACTGACTCCAAACACCCTCAGCCGATGGAGAAAATACAGCCTCTGCTGTAGGCAGGAGAGCACACAAACTCAACGTGGTGATTGCAGGTGAAGAGGTTATCCAGGTGGAAGCCCAGATACCTGCTGGTTAAGAGACAGGGGTGTGGTCTCCCACTGACCAAGGCGCCACCACCGTCTCCTCAGGTTTTTGTGTGTTGATGACCAAGAAGTGTTCATCACTCCACTTTGACCTCAGTGGAATACAGGGAGGTGTCTGCATGACACAGGTGACCATCAGCATGGCTAACTTAGCGATATCATGGCTAGTCCTCAGCACCAGATCAGGACAGTCTCCTCCCCGTCAGCCCGCCTCCTTCACGTGTAAATCTGTGAGTGTTCCACGACCGATCGTCTCCCCGCTCACACACAAATATCCACGGTCCCAAGCAGACGGGGGAGCTCCTTGTTGCAGTAAACAAACTGGCTCACCTGCAGGCCGTGACACGACGAGCTCGTTAATAAATCAGACCGACCCAGGGGGATGATGATGATGATGTTGGCTGGAAAATAAAATAGCGTCTTAATGCTGAGCGCCGCCAGACAGAAAAACACGGCCGCAGTCCTGATGCAATCCAGTGTAAACTCTGCGGTTATTTAACATTAATCTTTAACAGGTGACTGGTGAAATGAGCAGGATCGACTCCAGGTGGATCAAAGATTAAACGTGTCAGACTCCAAACAGACAGAAACAACTTCAGTTTAGTCCTTTAAATAGTCCTCATTTGTGGAGGTTGTTGATTTTGTTGCTCTTGGTTTTTGCTGTTTTAATATTTGTTTGTTTTGTTGATGTTTGTTTAGATGTTGTACAGCTGCTGCTGACAAAACATGAAAAAATATCATGAAAAATGTCACATTCTTGGTAGATTGATTAAAAAAAGGGTGAATGTCCACATAATATTCAACCCCAATTCTGGTGAAGTTGAGACATTATGTGAAACGTAAATAAAAATAAAATACAATGATTGACAAATCTTTTCCAATATATATTCAGTTGAATACACCACAAAAACAAGATATTTAATGTTCAAACTGATAAACTTTGTTGCAAATATTCACTCATTTCGAATCGGATTCCTCGAACATGTCCCAAAAAAGCTGGGACGGGCAACAAAAGACTGAGAAAGTTGAGGAATGCTCAGAAACTCCTTTCTGGAACATTCCAGAGGTGAACAGGTTAACTGGAAACAGGCGAGTGTCATGGTTGGGTATAAAGAGCATCCCTGAAAGGCTCAGTACTTCACCAGCAAGGATGGGGGACGTTCACCGCTTTGTGAACAACTGTATGGGCAAAGAGTCCACCAGTTCAAAAACATTTCTCAACGTACAATTGTAAGAAATTTAGCAATTTCATCATCTACAGTCCTTATTATCATCAAAATATTTAGAGAATCTGGAGAAATTTCTGCACATAAACAACAGGCTGAAAACCAATATTGAATGCCCATGACAATCGTCGTCCCTCAGGTGGCACTGCATTAAAAACTGACGTCATTCTGTAAAGGATATTACCATGTGGGCTCAGGAACACTTCAGAAAACCATTGTCAGTTAACACAGTTCGTCGCAACATCTATAAGTGCAAGCTGAACACAATCAACATTGCCCAGAAACACCGCCGGCTGTTCTGGGCCCGAGCTCATCTGAGATGGACTGATGCAAAGTGGAAAAGTGTGCTGTGGTCTGACGAGTCCACATTTCAGATTATTTCTGGAAATCATGGACGCCGTGTCCTCCGGGCTACACAGGAAAAGGGCCATCCAGATTGTCATCAGCATTAAGTTCAAAATCCAGCATCTGTGATGTATGGGGGTGTGTTGGTGCCCATGGCAAGGCTAGCTTTCACATCTGTGAAGACGCCATTAATGCTGAACAGTACATACAGGTTTTGAAGCAACATGCTTGTGGTGATCTGGACTGGGTTCGACTCTGTCCATGCTTTTTGTTATTTGTTGGACTCATTATCATCATTATTACTATTATTGTCATCAGTGTTTTTTTTCACTCCCATCTCAGTTCTCATTATCACTGTTATTATATCACCTTCTCAGTTACATTTGTCTGAAGTATATTTTTTTCCCGCATCATCATTGGTTCTGAGTTGGCTTTTATTTTGACAGTGTCGTTTGCTTACTTCCTTTCTGGCACAGTTCATCCTTGGTTACTAATTATTGTTCACGGCTGTTCCTCATCGGCTAATTATGTTTTTCCCTATTTATTGATGTCACTCCCTTATCCCTTTGTTGGGTCCTAATCATTTCATCAGTTGCTTTGTTCTGTGTTCACACGAACGTTGTCTGTCTTCGCTGTTTGGGTTTCTTCCGCCAGCATTACTGTTCTACTGCCGTTGTGGATTATTTTGTATTTCAGCTCCCATGCTGCATTTATTTTGTAATAAATTATGTTTCACCTTCGCCCTGCGAATAAGTCCGTTTATCTGCCCCTGAAGGGCGTTTATGACGGTGCCGCCATCCAAGCAACGTCTTTTTCAGGGACGTCCCTGCTTATTTCAGCAAGACAATACCAAGCCACATTCTGCATGTGCTACAACAGCGTGTCTTCATAGTAAAAGAGTGGAGATACTAGACTGGCCTGATGCAGTCCTGACTGTAGCTGTGATTCAGTTAGAGGCTGACAAGCATGTTTGTTTCATCTAATCATAGGCATAAATGGTTTGCCTATCGTGTCCCCCTCAGTCTTTACTCTGGAGAAAGTGTTCTGTTTATTGTCCCCCCAGCAGTGACATGAAATGTCCACCCATGAGTCTAATGTTATATCCAGTTATTTTTAACCAGGGGATGTTAGTGGAGCGTTTTCACAAATCAGCTACAGACAGAAATGTAAATTAAGTACAAATTTCCATGAATATACGTAGGTGTAAAAATGTGATAAAAGATGCTGGGTGCAAAATTCCCAAATTTACAAGAAAAAAGTGACAGACCTGAGAAGAAAAAAGTCTTAAATTACAAGAAAAAAGTCACAAATTTATGAGAATAAATTCTAAAAATTCACAAGAACAAAAGCTGCACATAATTTTGTTTTAATTTTCAGTCCATAAATTTTTCATTTTCATTCTAATTTTGTGAAGGTTTTCTTGTAAACTTGTAACTTTTTGTTGGAACTACGTATGTAACTTTTTCCTAGCAAAACTGTGCTTTTTTTCATAAATTTTGTACCCTTTTCCCATAAAGTTGCCACTTTTTGTTATAAATTTGTTACCTTTTTCCCACACAAAGTTACAAATGTGTACTTATAAGTTTGCAACTTTTGTCTCTTAAATTTTCAGAATTTTTCATGTACATTTGCAGCAATACATTCCACCAAAACTAGACTAGATCACTACATGAAAACAAGTAGCTCCTGACTGCTACTCCTGCATGTTGCTATCATAAACCACTAGCATAATGTAGGCTATAGAGGGGTTGCACGTGACGTCACTGGTCACGTGCCACATTGTTTTTCTGCCATTTTGGACGGCAAATAGCTTGGACCCTGTGTTGAGAAGAATAATAATTCCACGAGCACGTACTCAGCCCAACTCGCCACGGTGTTGTTCGTTTTCCATTACGACTGAATACCACCTTAAGTGAGTGAGCTCTTTACAGCAAGGCAGCCGACACTCCCATGACATCGTTTGTATGTGACAAGAAAAACACAAGATGGATATGGAGGTGAGCCTGCTGCTGGCTGGATTTTTATCAGAGTTAAGGCTAAAAAGGAGAGCCAGAGAAGGCTACAGGCGGTGAGATGAAACTCTGGAAAAGTACTGGAGAGTTCAGGAAGCCATGGAGCAGTAGAAAGCGGAAGACGTGAGGATATGAACTAGATCACATGTGAAGGTAAGCTAATGATTGCTAATGCTAGTTAAGCACTAATAAGTCCCCGTACTACACTGTAATCACAGCAAATTATCACTATTAGGTATGAAAATATGTATGCTGTGTGTGTTTCAGATGGCTCTCTTGTGGCAATATTATTGCTTCAAACTGTCGGTCTGATCATTCAATGGAGCCTTCCAGTGGTGGGATGTCACCCCAGCTTCACGAACCGCAGTGATTGCAGAGCTTCAGAATGTCTGTAGAAATGTTGAGCTTCCTGTGCTACAAATTGCTCTGATCTGTGTGACCGGTGGCCACACAGGACCGGTGGCCTTGACGTCCCACTTGATGAAGACCCTGGAGAGACTGCTCCTTGCTCATCTCCGCCCCCTGGTGGAACCAGCGATGGATCCACTCCAGTTCGCCTACCAGCATGGCATTGGGGTGGAGGATGCGGTGATCTTCCTCCTTCACCGTTCTCTGTCCCACCTGGAGAAGCCCGGGAATATGGTGAGGATCATGTTCTTTGACTTCTCCAGTGCTTTCAACACCATCCAACCGATGATCCTGAAGGACAAGCTGCTGCGCGCAGGGGTGGACCAGCACCTGTCATCATGGATCCTGGACTACCTCACGAACCGGCCTCAGTTTGTGAGAACCCGGGACTGTGTTTCCGACACGATCATCAGTAGCACGGGGGCCCCCCAGGGAACGGTGCTGGCTCCCTTCTTGTTCACTCTTTATACTGCGGACTTCTCACACAACACAACACATTGCCATCTACAGAAGTTCTCTGATGACTCTGCGATCGTTGGTCTCATCTCCAGCGGAGATGAAGCTGAGTACAGAGGGCTTATCCAGGACTTTGTGGACTGGTGCCATCGGAACTGCCTCCAGATCAACGCGAGGAAAACTAAGGAGCTGGTGGTGGACTGCCGCAGGCATGGGCAGCCCCTCACAGCACCAGTAAATATACAGGGAACAGACATCGAGATGGTGACATCCTACAAGTACCTGGGTATTCATCTGAACAATAAACTAGACTGGTCACACAATACTGACGCACTCTACAAGAAGGGACAGCGCAGGCTGTTCCTGCTGAGGAGACTCAGGTCTTTTGGTGTACAAGGGGCGCTGCTGAAGTCATTCTATGACACGGTGGTGGCATCAGCCATCACTTTTGGAGTGGTCTGCTGGGGCAGTGGCATTACTGCAGCCGATAGGAAGAGACTGAACAAACTGATTAAGAAAGCTAGCTCTGTACTGGGGCAACGCCTTGATCCGATGGAGGAGATAGGAGAGAGAAGGACGGTGGCTAAACTGTCATCTCTGCTGGAGTCCGAGTTCCACCCTATGCAGGACATACTGGATGCACTGAGGAGCTCATTTAGCAGCAGACTACATCATCCCAGGTGCACAACCGAGAGGTTTCGTAGGTCCTTCCTACCAACGGCTGTCAGACTGTACAACCTAAGCAGGGCTGCTCGCAGAGATAGCAAAAAGACGTAACAAACTAATAGTTTTTTTGAATGCAAAAGATGCAATAGACTTACACAATGGTCCTCTCCGGCATACAACTAGGAACATACCGGTCGCTATGGAGGGTGAGAATATGTATGGGCACATAATCATACCATGTAGGATAACTAAATAGACGGTTATGCTGTTTCATCCCACCTAGCAACAATGCTCTGCACTGTGTGTGTTTATATATTTACATATTTATTCCATCTAGCTACAATGCTCTGCACTGGGTGTGTTTATATTTATATATAAGATAAGATAAGCCTTTATTAGTCCCACAACGGGGAAATTCCAGGATTGCAACAGCACAGGGATAGCAACACTCAGAGCAACAATCAGAAGGCAAGAAAAAACAAGCAAGCAAGAGCAGCTAATATACATATGTACATATTACTATAAAATATATATATACACACACACACACACAGACACACAGTGCACAGTGCAGAGCATTGTAGCTGGATGGAATAAATATATGAATATATGAACACACAGTGCAGAGCATTGTAGCTAGATGGAATAAATATGTAAATATATAAACACCCACAGTATGGAGCATTGCAGCTAGGTGGAATAAATATGCAAGTATATAAACACACACAGTGCTATCTATATATTTATTCCATCTAGCTACATTGCTCCGCACTGTGTGTGTTTATATACTTGCATATTTATTCCACCTAGCTGCAATGCTCCATACTGTGGGTGTTTATATATTTACATATTTATTCCATCTAGCTACAATGCTCTGCACTGTGTGTTCATATATTCATATATTTATTCCATCCAGCTACAATGCTCTGCACTGTGTGTCTGTGTGTGTGTGTGTGTGTGTATATATATATATTTTATAGTAATATGTACATATGTATATTAGCTGCTCTTGCTTGCTTGTTTTTTCTTGCCTTCTGATTGTTGCTCTGAGTGTTGCTATCCCTGTGCTGTTGCAATCCTGGAATTTCCCCGTTGTGGGACTAATAAAGGCTTATCTTATCTTATCTTATCTTATCTTAAAATCACGGAGAGACTGTTGAGACATCATGGGATGTAGCTGCTCCAGCAGGTGGTGTCGTGGCAAAAAGTGATCAGCTGCCAAAACTTGATCACCAGGTGCCATATTATAGATATGGGGTTATATTAGCCGTAAAATATATATTTCAACAGGTAAACAATACTGAGTTAGGTATAATAAGATATATTTAACAATTCTGATGCATTTTTAATCCAAAGCAAACTTCATCTAGGATTTAAAACAATTAAAATAATGCAGTCACAAGGTTACATGGAAAATACATGGATTTACTGGATATATGCATGTAGATACTGTATAAATATATATTCTATGTGTGAATAATGTACTATGTACTCCTTTTGTATTGCACTAGGAATTTTAACAAACTTTTGTGCCTTTTTTGCAGATATGTCTCCACTTTTGTTTATGTTTTATTTGTGAAGGTTACCAAGATTTAGTGACATAAATTAAATGCTAAAAGATTGGAAAAGCTGTCTAAATAATCCTGCAGTTTGAGAAATCAGTTTTGGTTTCGTGTAAGTCTGTCAACAGAATTATTGTATTCTTCAAATAATCAATTCTTCTTTAACTTTAGGTCATGTACCGCAGGCTTTTAAAATTGATGTAATTAAACCCTTACTCAAAAAGCCAACGCTGGATCCAGGAGTTTTAGCCAACTATCGACCAATCTCTAATCTGCCTTTCATTTCAAAAATCTTAGAAAGAGTTGTTGCTACACAATTATTTGACCACTTGCAGGGAAATGGTTTATTTGAAGAGTTTCAATCTGGGTTCATAATTCATCACAGCACTGAAGCAGCCTTAGTGAAGGTCACTAATGACCTCCTTATCGCATCTAATAATGGACTCGTTTCTGTACTTGTCCTTTTAGTGCAGCCTTTGATACTATCGATCATGATATTCTACTTGATAGATTAGAACACTATGTTGGACTCAATGGAACTTCGCTGCAGTGGTTTAGATCTTATTTGTAAGATAGACTTCAGTTTGTTCATATCAATGATGAGTTTTCTTCCAATTCTAAGCTTAGGCATGGAGTCCCACAGGGATCTGTGCTAGGCCCTGCTCTTTTTAGTTTATATATGCTTCCGTTAGGCAACATCATTAGAAAGCACGGTATACATTTTCATTGTTATGCAGATGACACACAATTATACCTGTCAGTGAAGCCCAATGATTGTAATCAATTAGCCAAGTTAGATGCCTGTCTTAAGGAAATCAAAGCTTGGATGACTTGTAATTTTCTGCTGTTAAACCCAGATAAAACTGAAGTCATTCTTGTTGGTCGAAAAAAGCTTAGAAATACCTTTCCAAATCAAACTCTTAAATTGGATTCCACTACTCTTACTCTGAATAGTTCTGTGAGGAATCTTGGAGTTATTTTTGATCAAGATCTGTTTTTTAATTCACATATTAAATTTGTTTCTAAGACTGCCTTCTATCATCTGCGCAATATTGCCAAGATTAGGAGCATCTCGTCTCTGAATGATGCTGAGTAACTGATCCATGCTTTTGTTAGCTCTAGATTAGATTATTGTAACTCGTTATCATCAGGTTGTCCTAAAATATCTTTAAAAAGTCTTCAGTTGATCCAAAATGCTGCTGCAAGAGCTCAAGCTCCTTTCCTGTGGAACCAGTTACCAGTCTAGGTTCGGGAGTCAGACTCGATCTCTGCTTTTAAGAATAGGGTAAAAACCTTCCTCTTCAATATAGCCTATGATTAGGGAGGGATCTTGTGTCTCTTAATCCCCCCCCCCCCCTTTGTTTTGCTGTTAATAGATTTAGACTGCCGGGTGACCTCCAGTAATGTACTTGGCTTCTCTCCGTTTATGTTTGCTCTCTTTATGTCTGTTCTTTTGTTCTTCTCTATCCCCTCACCCCCCAGCTAGTCGCAGCAGATGACTGCCCCTCCCTGAGCCTGGTTCTGCTAGAGGTTTCTTCCTGTTAAATGGGAGTTTTTCCTCTCCACCGTCGCTAAGTGCTTGCTCACAGGGGATCATCTGATTGCTGGGGTCTTTCTGCAGTTGTGCGGTTTTCCCTACATTTGAAAGTGCTATGAAATGACTGTTGTTGTGATATGGTGCTATATAAATAAAGCTGAATTGAATTGAATTGAATTATGAACCATAAAGTAGTTTGTGTTAAAACATGTTAAATCCCATTAAATCCTAACTCATGGGCGGTGCGGTGGAGCAGTGGTTAGCACTGGTTAGCACTGTGCCAGCACAACAATTCACCCTTGGCCGTGGGATCCCTGGTTCGATCCCAGGCCCTGACCAACAGTGATCTGTGTGGAGTTTGCATGTTCTCCCCGTGTCTGCGTGGGTTTACTCCGGGAGTTCTCTGGTTTCCTCCCACAGGCCAAAAACATGCAGGTTAGGTTAATTGGAGACTCTAAAGTGGAACTAGGTGTGAATGTGTGTGTGAATGGTTAAGGGATAGCGTCGTACCGTGGCTGCTTCATCCATCCAGGTGGATGCCCTGAGTTTCCCCTCTGGGGATCAATAAAGTATACAAAATTAAATTTAAAAAAAATAAATTATTAGGAAATCTAGATGCTAATATGGCCCAGAATTCCTCCATATACTGGTACTGTCACTAAAGTGTGCCGTGTCTTCTGCACTGGCACATCCAACAATGCAGTCTTCAGTAAAAAGAGTCATTGTTTTTGGTTACTTTTTCCTAAAAATGAGCCATTATTTTCAACGTCACTGATAAATGTTTGGTTTGTACTGTTGACTCTTCCCACCAGTGTCTTAAAAGACAAAATAGAAAATCATGATGCAAACACATAAGTCACTAAATTGTTTATTACAATCACCAGCAAAATCCAGATTATTCAGAATGTGCAAAATTCAAACTTTAAACTAAAAAAAAGGTAAGGTGGCCCAGCACACCAAGGAACGCTTGATTGAAGGCAGCATTCTGAGCCATCTCCTCCCTTCACAAGGTAGTTTCATGGGATCCAGGTCAAGTGGACCCCTGACCAAGTGAGCACTCCCAAGTGGACGCCGGGATCCAATCTGTACATGTACAAGTACATTCTCAATCCAGTGATCTGTAAACGCAAAGAAGGAGAACAACAACAAGAATTTGTGTAAAACTGTTGGAAAGACTTTTCCTGGTCACCAAGAAGTGCAAAATATTTATATATATGTAAGATGACAACTATGCTGACCTGGAGAAAGTTTTGGCTCTGTTCCTGCTTTCAAAAGACTTTTCTTCTCCACCGCGGCTGCTCGTCACCGCTGGCTGCCCCCAAGTGAAAATCCACAGAATAGGTATGTGGGACTAGAATGCTCTTAATGAGGCTTTAGAAAGCTCTGAATCAGTTTGTAATCACTGGATTGAAAATGTACATGTACATGTACAGATTGGACCCTGAGGTCCACTTGGGGCACTCACATGGGGCGCTCACATGGTCAGGGGTCCACTTGACCTGTTCCCGTTTCATGCTCTCTTGCCTCACTGAGAAGCAACTGGATGTGCTGCTGGTCCCGGTTTAGCAGATCTTCAGCCTACGGTGGGACTCGAGAATGAAAATACACACACAACTTAAGTACATGCACAGCACAGAAGTGCAACATGTAAAAAAACTATTTTTTAACCTGGATTAACACTAGTTTATTTCATCAGATGTTGTCGACACAAGCGCAAAATACAAGCAGAGCACGGAGTTAGCATTGATGGCTAACTAGCTAGCTCAGTGTCTGCATACGGGAGACAACGGTGTTGTTTGTCCAAAGTGAGCATTCCACCACTGAGATAAATAACGGCAACGATGCATAATATCACATCACTCACCGTCCTCTGTCACTGTTTTCAACAATGACGATGCCGTGGTCAGGTCGACGCCACTCTGCCTCCCGTCTGCCTCCGCCGTGGCTGTGAATTCATTTCTGGTCACTCCGTCCAGCTCCCTCTGGATTTCTTTAATCAGCAACCAAGCACAGAAAAGTCTGCACCTCGTTGCTGGAAACCGGTGTTGATTTGTGTGTAGCCATTTATCTCGTTGATTACACTCACTCATGCTTGCTGTTGGTGATTTGACTGTTCATTACAGTCCAAAATGGTGCAGTAAACAAAAGACACGTGACCCATGTGACGTCAGTGCAACCCCTCTATAATAGCTTTATTGTCATTTTTCACATTTGTTCAGTGGTTATCTACCAGTCATCTTCATGTATGGTTACTTCAATCAAGTGTGCTGTTAGCTAGCGCGCACCTGATCAGTGTCTCCATTTTTTTGTAGGTTCTCACCATCACCTTCTTACTGGCATCTTCCGATGAGTCATTCAGTCTGATGTGAGGCTTCGTTAGAAACTGTACGCCGTAAACTTTGACGCAGTTCATTTTAAAAGAAAGCTAATCACAGCTTTCTGCACTAGCATGAGCTAGAACAAAACAACACAATTTCTGGGTTGTGAAGTGTGCTTTGTTTCAAACAGCGCCTCCCTGTGGAGTCAATGAAGTGGAGTGATATGCATGCACTGAAACTCCTGCAATCCCTATTATCCAATCAGATTGCTCAGTTGGAGCTGACTGTTGTATACAGTGAGTTATTAAAAATCCTCTTCTAACATTTCATGTTTTTGTCTCCAGCCCTGCAGCTTTGGCCGGCGGCCCTGTCATCTCTGACATCTCCCTGATTCGCCTCTCCCCTGCCACCATGGCAACCAGTGACTCTCCCTTCAGCCCCCCTCATGCCTGCATTGGCCCCCACATGGAGAACTACTTCCGATCCGTACACGGAGGCTCCACCCTGTCCATGATCTCAGCGGCACGAGGACTCGGCCCGGCGGATCGTGAGTTCAGTCGTCGCTATCAGAGATGACAAGTTTTAGTTTGTTTTTATATCACTTCATTCAGGCTCAAAAGGAAAAAGAGCTGAACATTAATGAGCACTTATGGTTTAGCTAATATACAGATCCAGAGACCAACAGCTAAAAATGTTACTGCTCGGCATTTAGATTTGACAGTCAGCATATTTCAACAGCAGGTACTGGTGGGAGGGGCCTCCTTCATGGACCATTTTCACATCATTGGCCCCGCCCACTCAGGCTTCAGGAATTCACCCTCTTTTTAACTCATCCTCACTAACTCCTTTTCCTTAACAACTCCCCATTAACTTGTGCTTGTTAACTCCTTCCCTGGTTAACAACTCCTCATTAATTCCTTCTCTTTAACTCTTTCTCATTAATGCCTTTCCTCATTAAAGGGTTCTCATTAACTCAACCTTGTTAACTCCTCTTTAACTCCTTGTGAACAAATCCTCATGAACTTCTTCTTGTTAACTCCTTCCCTCATTAGCTCATCCTCGTTAACTCCTTCCCTCATTAACAAATCCTCGTTAACTTGTGCTCCTTACCTTCTCATTAGCTTCTTCCCTCATTAACAACTCCCCATTAACTAATCCTTGTTAACTCCTTATTAACTCCTTCCCTCATTAAATTATCCCTGTTAACGTCTTCCCTCGTTAACAACTCCTTGTTAACTAATCCTTGTCAACTCCTTCTCATTAACACCTTCCCTCGTTAACTCCTCCTCCCACAGTGTCCCATGAACACCTGAAAGATCGTAGCGGGCTGTTTGGACTTCCTCCTCCACCCCCTCTCGGTGCCAGTCCGGCCGACTACTACCACCTCATGGCGGCCCACCGGAGCCCCTACAGTGAGCTGCTCATGCAGGGGGGCGGGGCACCGGTGGGGGCCCACCTGTCCAGCTACATCACACCCGTAGACAGTGAGTATCTGTCAGATGTCATGAAGTTTTTGGTCTTTTAGGTTCAGGTTTTGGTTCTGTTGCTCATACACCACCCAGGTCAGGTTCAGTTTTTCCAAAATAATTTTGACTAATATTGTTGATATTTTAGTATATCAGTGTTTAGTACCAGAGACAACAACCTCCGCCAAATCTTTCAAAAACTTCCAAAATAATCAAGATAACTAAATATCAGCTAAACTCTGTCCTACAAACTTGATTTTTGCTTCAAAACGTATGAATTTGATATCATCTCTAGTATCCGTTCCAGGTATCAGTCTGTTACGCCCCACTGTTATCATTTCCTAGTATCAATCTTTGGTATCAGAATCTAGTATCATTCTGGTATCAATCTCTGGTACCCATTATTGGTCTCTGTTATCAGTTCCTTTATCATCTCTGGCATAAGACTTTTGTTTAAGTTCTTGATATCAGCCTAGTATTGGTCCAGTATCAGTCTCTGGTATCAGTTCCTGTTATTGTCTCTGCTATCAGTTTCTTTATTGTCTCTAGTATCAGTTTTTGTTTTCAGTTCCTGTTATCAGTCTCTGGTATCCATGCCTGTATCTTGTTGTCATAAACTCTCCGTGCGCTTTTCCACAGCGCACAGAAGAAGAGAAGGATGGATGAGGATTTATGCGCAGGGTTCACCAAACCCACATTTATTGATAACACACAGTTCAAAAATAAAGACTTACAGAAAGGTTACGGTGTACACAAAATGGCTGACGCCGAAGTGAACAGCGGACAGACCACTGTGTACCGTGGCCACAGGAAAAAACACAATTAGCATTTACACTCGGGAGATCGAGGAAGACCCAAGGAGGCTCTACTGGCTAGGGGAAGCAAACTGGGAAACAGCCTAAGCATAGCAGTAGTGCTAAGCATAGCAGTAGCACTGCAGGGGGGAAACGCTATCAACTAAGCATAGCAGAAAATACCGCACCAAGAAAGGCCAGACAGTTTACTCACAGGCAGGAACAGTCCAAGAAGTCCAGTTCTCCCAACGAGCGCAAATAACAAATCCTTCAAATACGTGATGGTCACCTGATGTAGAACACTCGTGTGACTCGTATAATGGTCCAGTGGTGTTTGTCTAGCAAAGAGCTGCTTAAATACAAACACCGCTGGCCACACAAATTGGGCACACCTGGGTGAGGCGTGGGGAAGATAATTGCCTGGGCTGGGAACAGCTGGTGGAAACAAGGAGAGTGAGGGGGTGTGGTTGGACCGGCAGGCTGTAAGCAGTGTGGGACAAAATAGATCACAGAGGCTGTCTAACAGCTGCCAATCAGGCAGTGGCTATGGATAAGGGGATAAGTACAAAAATACACATAAACAGTAGAACCAAACCCACAGAGAGATCAGGGCTGAGCCGGGGAAAAGCCAAGCCGGCTCGGCTCCTGACAGAGCCCCCCCCCCCCTTTAAGGGGTGGATTTCCAGACACCCAAGATAACATCAATAAGACCCCCCCCCCCCCCCCAACAAGAGCAACAACCACAAATAACATGAACCTGGGTGGGAAGTAGGGGGAACAGAAAGGAGGAAACACAATATGCTGCCCAGGGCCCACAATTAACCCCCCCAAGTCTATGGGCGTTGGGGCTCAGGAGGCTGCCCAGAGTCCCAGGCCCAGCAGAAGGTCCAGTGGACCAAGTCCAGCGGCCTGCCGGAAAACATGAGCCGCCTGACCCGAGGAGTCAATTCTTCGGGCGACCAGCCAGCGTTATTCAGTCACCAGGACCGAAGGGGTGAAGCAGGGGGTGGTCTGCCCACCAGAAGGCTCACTGGTGGGTAACCGGACCAGGGAGAGGGGACCTCCACGACGTCAGGCAGGGAAAAGGGAACCACAGCGTCCTCAGCGTGGTCCACAACTGCACCCGTGGTGGACCCCGACTGGGCTGGCTCCGCTGCAGCCGCGGTGACCTCCAGCTCAGGCTCTGCAGCACTCGCAGTGACCTCCGGCTCAGGCTCTACAGCACCCGCAGTGACCTCCGATCTGGAGCGTGGTGTCCATGATGGGTCTGGACAGGAGCGCCACACTCACGTCGGGCTAATCCTGGGGCGCAGCCCCCACGAGGGTCCCAAGCCAGCCTGTTGCACCCACGGTGACACGGCCTGCGGAGGAGACCACACGACGACCTCAGACCTCAGGGGAGCTTGACCCGCGACATCATCGGATGGTGAGACCAGCTCTGCAAGGACCCTTGGAGATGGTTGTTCCTCTCCGGCGACCCTAGAAAATGGCTCAGGAGCGGGAGAAGAAACAGGGTCGGTCGTTAGGGTCACTGGCAGTGGCGGAGCCCGGCGAGGGAAGTTTAGACGCAGCTGTGCACTGCGCTTGACTCTCCTCACCTAGAGCCAGACAAGATCTCTCTAAAACTGCCATAAGAAAAACAAGAGAGAACACTCGCCTGAGCTCGAGCTCCACCGCTGTCCAGGACTCCGTCAATCCTGGCGATGAACACTCGGGCCCGGCCTCCAAGAGGTCCAGCTCAGGCTCCCAGTCCACTGCAAAACGCCTCCACAGCTGACGAGATGGTGATAGCAGTCCTGTTAACCTCCTGCAGCAGCTCCAACGCAGGGGATTCAACTGGCGTGGCTGCAGTGGGACCTCTCCGTGCTGGCTCCGGGAAGGAATCGTCCGGAACCACCAGCTCCTCCACCGTCTGGCGGCTCAGTTCTTGGACCGGCAGGCACTCAGGAATTAAAGGAGGAGACACAGAGAGGGTAGAAAAAGAGTTTTTAGCTGCAGCCGGTAGAGGGAGCCCAGCGGACTGCTGTAACTGGGCCCCTCTCCCGGGAGACAGACAAGGTGTATTATTGTCAAGATGAGTTGAAAGAAAAAACACTTGCCTGTCACCCCAGCCTTTGATGTTAACTGCTGCAGCTGGCAGGCTGTCATCCCTCTCTGTGTCCACGGTGATACAGTCCTCTTCAATGGGTGGAGAAGGAGCCATCTCCGTGGCAACGGAGGTGGGCGTTTCAGGGATGACCTCAGCGGGCCTCACAGCTGCCGAAGGGATGATGGCAGCTGACGGAGGAGAGGGCCTTTCCCGGCGCTTCCACGCGGAACGACACTGTCCTTTGCTTGCTGGAGCCGGCTTGGTGAGAGCGGGAGCGGAGACCTGGCGGGGGACAGTCTCAGCGGCATTCTGGGAGCGCCCTCCCCTCGGTGCAAGCCTAGTCTTCTTTGAAGACTTCCTCTCCCTCTCGCCGTACTCGCATCAGAGCGCTTCCAGCTGGGATATCAACTCAACTCCCTCGGGATGTTCGGATAGCTGAGGGCATCGCCGAACCTCTGCCTCCACCAGCTTAACATACCACATGACGTCTGCCGGGGTGGAATACTCGCTCGCCGTAGATATCAGACCATCGATGTCCATGAGAGCTCGGCAGCGTTCCCAGCCGAGACTCATCAGATAACGCCGGCCCCAAGACATCTCCAAACCAGATTGTTCCCATAAGCAAAGCAAAAATGGGAAAAGGGATGTGTGGGTGAATCCTTTTTATGGGCTCGACCATTCTGTCATAAACTCTCCGTGTGCTTTTCCACAATGCACGGAGGAAGAGAAGGATGGATGAGTATTTATGCGCAGGGTTCACCAAACCCACATTTATTGATAACACACAGTTCAAAAATTAAAGACTTACAGAAAGGTTTTGGTGTACACAAAATCGCTGACACCGAAGCGAACAGCGGACAGACCACTGTGTACCGTGGCCACAGGAAAAAATACAATTAGCATATACGCTCGGGAGAGTGAGGAAGACCCAAGGAGGCTCTACTGGCTAGGGGAAGCAAACTGGGCAACAGCCTAAGCATAGCAGTAGCACTGCAGGGGAGAAACACTATCATCAAAGCGTAGCATAAACTACCACACCAAGAAACGCCAGACAGTTTACTCACAGGGAGGAACAGTCCAACAAGTCCAGTTCTCCCAACGAGCGCGAATAATAAATCCTTCAAAGATGTGATGGTCACCCGACGTAGAACACTCATGGGACTCGTATAATGGTCCAGCGGTGTTTGTCTAGCAAAGAGCTGCTTAAATACAAACACCACTGGCCACACAAATTGGGCACACCTGGGCGAGGCGCGGGAAAGATAATTGCCGGAGCTGGGAACAGCTGGTGGAAACAAGGAGAGCGAGGGGGCGTGGTTGGACCGGTAGACTGTCAGCAGCGTGGGAGAAAATAGATCACAGAGGCTGTCTAACAGCTGCTGGTCAGGCAGTGGCTATGGATAAGAGGATAAGTACAAAAATACACATAAACAGTAGAACCAAACCCACAGAGAGATCAGGGAGCCAGGGGAAAGCCAAGCCGGCTTGGCTCCTGACACTTGTCTCATATCGTTTAATGATATCATCCCTGGTATCAGTTCCTGTATCATCTCAAGAATCAGTCTTTTTCAGTTCATGTTATCAATCTTTTTCATCCGTTCCTGTGTCGTGTCTGGTATGACACGCTAAATGGAACACCTGAGGAAGCAAAGACCATAATAATCAGAGATCTTACTGACTTAAATAAATATAGATGAACACTGATTAAGAAAATTAAGAGACTATGATAATCCATATCCACACACATGGCAAGAATAGTTCTTGTACTTAAAAAAAAAACAACTAGAAAAGCACTCGGAGAGCGCAGACCTCCGCCAAGCAGCACAGTTCCCCCCATACAGTGTTTGTGTGTACGTTTTCAGATTCCTTGACCATGAAAACATATGACTAGCAATTGGATTCACAATGATAGGATTAGTGGTTCAGTAGTTATTGACGAAAATGGCATTTTCCGTAATGGCGGTTTTCTTCTGGACGGTTATCCGGATCACCACCAAAATCTAATCATCTGTAGGATACCCCATTTCTGACAATCTGTGAAAATTCTGACAATCATGAAAATCCGTCCATAACTTTTTGAGTTATCTTGCTAACAAACAGACAGACAGACAAACAAACAGACAGACAAACCAATGCCGATGAAAACATAACCTCCTTGGCGGAGGTAAAAAACCAAACAAAAACTTATGACTGACTTGAGTAGACATCAATTATCCCCAGTTAGAGGAAGTCATTTGACACAGAGTGAGGAAATTCAAACTCTGAAAATATGCCATTATGATGAACATAAACTACAAGAGATGGAGAATGATACTGATCCTGATAACCACTTTTACAGGGATATCAGATGTTTCATATTAACAGATCTCAAAAAAAGGGTGGTGGTGTTGCACTGTATATTGATGACCTGTATAGGTGTAAACTTGTAAATGGAATGTCCTTTGCACTACCAGGCATTTTAGAATGTGTTACTGTTGAGATTGACCAAGATAAAACAAAAAAATCTAATTATAAGTTGTATATATAGAACGCCGGGAACTTGCATTGAGACATTCAGAGATAAATTAGTCGAGCTGTACAATAATATTACTAGTAAGAAAATGGTAGTAATTTGTGGAGATTTCAATATTGATTTACTAAATCCATATCAACAAAATGTAATTACAGAGCTCATGAATTCTATGTACAGCATGAGTCTATATCCCACAATAACACATCCCAGTAGAATCACAGTTCACACTGCTACACTTATTGACAACCTGTTTGTTAATATTATTGATAAGAAAATAGAAAGTGGATTATTGATAAATGATATAAGTGACCATTTGCCAACCTTTGCACTTATCCATGGCCACACGGAGGCCAATACAGAAAAAATTTTAAAATCTTTCAGATACAAATCACCACATGCAATCAGTTCTTTTAAAGAAGACTTGCTGAAGCAAGACTGGACAGAAGTCTATGTATCAGATGTAAATGAAGCCTATTTTTTTTTTTTTTTTGGACTTATTTTGTACCCGTAGGTAGATTTGTTCTGCAGTCTGGTGACAAGCCACCAGCTGCCGGTCGCTGCGTGCGCAAGCGCCCCTTAACTCCCTAACACATGACACATTTATAAACATTGTAACCACTCTTTATGAAAAAAATTGTCCATTAGTAAAGAAAAAGCTTAAACATAAATTTGCCGATAAGCCATGGTTAACCAAAGGATTACAAAAGGCGTGTAAAAAGAAAAATTTATTATATAAAGCTTTTCTAAAGAAAAGAACAAAAGAAGCAGAGCAGCGGTATAAAACATACAAAAATAAGTTAACATATACAGTATAATAAGATGTAGTAAGAGACACTATTACAGTAAAGAACTGGAGAAAAACAGAGACAATATTAAAAATACATGGACAATACTTAACAGTATTCTTGGCAATAAAAACAGAAATACAAGCTACCCAACCGATTTTTCAAAAAATAGTAAAACGACTCAGAGTGTGAATGCAGCTTCACCTGCAGATGAATTTAATAACTTTTTTGTTAACATTGGTCCTAATTTGGCTCGAGAAATACCCATTACGGCGCCTACAGGTGATACAATAAGCAAAAACACTGCTATAAAAGACTCCATTTTCATAAAGAACAGAGACGAGAGAGAGGTCATTGAAATTGTTAAATCGTTTAAAAGTAAAACATCTGCGGACTGTGATGGTATTGACATGCTCTTAGTCAAAACTATTATTGAATGCTTAGTGAAACCACTGACGTATATCTGTAACCTGTCTCTCCAAACAGGTATATTTCCCAATGCAATGAAAATAGCTAAAGTAATTCCGATATACAAGACGGGTGACAGAGGGGGAACTTTCAAACTATAGACCAATTTCACTATTGCCGCAATTTTCCAAGATACTTGAAAAAATATTCTGTGAGAGAACTGACAACTTCATACTGAAGAATAATTTATTGTGTGAGCAGCAATATGGGTTCAGACATAAGAGGACAACTGCATTTGCTCTAATGGAATTTATAGAAAAATATCAACTGCCGTTAAAAATAAGGAGTATTCAGTTGGGGTATTCCTGGATCTTAAAATAGCATTTGATACAGTGGATCATAATTTATTATTAAAGAAACTACAAAATTGTGGTATTAGGGGGGTAGCACTGTTCTGGTTATGTAGTTACTTAAAGAATAGATATCAGTATGTATGTGTTGGTAACAAAAACTCACAGTTACTGAAGGTTACTTGTGGAGTCCCACAGGGTTCAGTTTTGGGGCCACTGTTATTCAATATGTATATAAATGATATATGTAAATTTTCGGAAAAAATGGATTTAATATTGTTTGCCGATGGCACTAATCTATTATGCAGCGGGAGCAATATGGAACAACTTTTGGATACACTCGGAAAGGAATTAGGAAAGCTTAAACTGTAGTTTGATTCAAACAAATTAACGCTCAAATTAAGTAAGACAAAATTTATAGTTTTTAACAACCATCACAACAACTTAGTATCTAAACTCAGTGTAAATGGTGTGGAGATTGAAAGGGTATCTGATACTAAATTTCTTGGAGTAATAATTGATAATAAACTGTGCTGGAAGTCACATATTAATTATATTAAAGGTAAAATATCTAAATCAATTGCAATACTACACAGAGTGAAATATTTGCTGAATCAACCCACACTATATACCTTGTATCATTCATTAATAGTCCCATACATGACATATTGTACTGAAGTATGGGGAAATGCATATAAAACAAACATATCCAGTCTTTATGCTTCAGAAGAGAGCTATTAGAATAATAAACAAAGCAGCTTACAGGGAACCAACAAACCCACTTTTTCTTAAAATAAAGCTCTCAAGTTGAAAAATCTGGTTGACTTTAAAACTGCAGTAATAATGTTTAAAGTGAAGAATCTATCACTGCCCGCAAATATCCAAAAGTTGTTCCAAATAAGGGAGAAACAATATCATTTCAGAGGAACATGTATATTTCAAAAACCTTCAGTGAGAACTACCACCAAGCAACACTGTGTTTCAGTGCAAGGAGTCAGATTATGGAACGATTTTGGACCTGAATTAAAATCATGTACAACGCTTGGACAATTTAAACAAAAACTAAAGGAAGAAATACTCCAAACATATATACAAGATGACATGTAAAATCACATAAGGATTGTCATATCCAGTCTGTGTTGTGTTGTTGCTTAGTTTTTTGTCACATTTTGTCTTAGCTTCGTTCTGAATTGTAATCGCTCTTGTTTTGTTTTTCTTTTGAATTCTTGGATGGAATATGGGTGGGCAATATAAGCTGCAGCTTCAGCCATCACCCATTTCGGATAACTTATGTTGAACTGTATAATCAGAGGTATTTGTAGAAGAGCTTGAAATGATGAGGCGATTTGATATATAAACCAAAGTTTATTTATCAGCTCTCCTAACAAGTCTCATCTTAGTGCAGAGGCAGCAGAAGGAAAAGAGACCGAATATCTCCGGCTCACTGACTTTATACTTGCACATAACAAAAGACATGCATAACAAAGGCTGACATCCCTCATTATCTTAATCCCCCATTGTCTTGGCGCTTCCTCTCTTCTCCCTAGGGGGGCGAGGGTAGCTCCTCCGGTCTCCACCGCAGTGTCTGGGAACGTCTTTGTTCTTCACTTGGCGGTTGAGAGCCTTTGTCCTTTCAGAGGTGTGAAGTTGCTTTACATATGTAATTACCAAACATTTCCACATGCTTCAACATATGTAGGTTATGGAATATATGATTAATATAGCCCACAGCCCCCCCCCCCAAACGACTAAGAAAGGACAATAGAAAGGTTCACAGTCTAAGATAATTACTATGACATACTAAGTGTTACATTTCTTGCCACAGAAGAAACTTTCCAGCAGCCATGCCCCTAAGAGAGTTCAGTGGTAATCATAACAGCATAGTAAAATCATAAGTGAGTCCTAAACTGTTGCAGCACAATTAGTGAATAATTGTGGAGTAGTTTGCATCAGTCCCTGTGCTGTCTGGGTTTTAATCTTCTCCCAAAACTGCTGTGGGTTGGTTTAGGCATCCTGCTGGGACCTTCCTGTAAGGAATCTGCAGCTTGGGGAGGAGAGTGGTTAATTGTTCCCTGCAGGGGGGCTGAGTCTTTTCTCTTGGGGGGTCTACCCCGCCGAGGTGCTCTCGCCAACTCTGCAGGCTCGTTTTTCAACAAGAAGGCAGGTTTAAGTCTGTCAATGCTGACTGTTTCTTTTCTATCCCCCAAATCAAGCACAAAGTGTTTATCACCAGGTTCCAGCACTCTGAATGGCCCATCGTATGCTGGGCGGAAAGTTGGTTTTAAAGCTTCATGCCTAACAAAAACGAACTCAGCGTTTTTTAAAGCTTGAGGGACAAAAACCCGTGGAAAGGAGTGATGAGCTGGACCGGGGAGAGAGTCCGGTCCGTTGCTGCCTAAAAACCTTGGGACTGGAAGATGCCCTGGCTCTGGGTTCTCTGGTAAAAATTCACCTGGAAGCCTGAGAGGTTGTGCAAAAACTAATTCTGCAGGAGAGGCGTCTAGATCCTCTTTAGGCGCAGCACGCAACCCCAATAAAACCCAGGGAAGTTTGTTTACCCAATTTGTATCCGTTAGTGAGGCTCTGAGGGCGGCCTTTAAAGACCTGTGAAAACGCTCGCATAACCCATTAGCCTGAGGGTGATAAGCGGTGGTGCGATGAATTGTTGCCCCTAAGCTGTTGGACATGGCTGACCAGAGCTCCGAGACAAATTGAGGCCCCCTATCGGACGTGATGTCCGATGGGACGCCGAAACGTGCCACCCAGTTTGTCAAAAAAACGCGAGCGACTTCCTCCGCTGTGGTTGCCGCTAGAGGGACTGCCTCTGGCCAGCTTGTGGTGCGGTCTATCATTGTTAACAGGTGTGTGAAACCTTGGGAGGAAGGTAGTGGCCCCACGAGGTCGACATGAACGTGGTCGAACCTTCTAGCAGGGATTGGAAAAGGCTCCAGAGGGGCTTTTGTGTGTCTGTGTATTTTGGCGCGTTGACAAGAAATGCAAGTTTTTGCCCATTCTTTTACGTTTTTGCGCAGGCCAGGCCACACAAACTTTTCGGTGACCATTTTAACCGAGGCGCGCACACCTGGGTGCGCGAGGGAGTGAATTGCGTCGAAAATACGGCGGCGCCATGTGGCTGGTACTAACGGGCGAGGTCGGCCAGTTGAAACATCGCATATTAGGGGGGGCACGCCGTCGCGTAAACCCTTTTTCTCCAGCCTTAACCCTGTTGGTCCAGACAGGAGTGCACGCACGTCCGCATCACTGCTTTGTTCCTCTGCCATGGCTGCATAATCTATCCCTGCATGGATAGGTGCTGCGTATGTGTCTGCGTTAGTGAAGAGTTCTGCGGCTGAGGCAGTATAATCTATCTCCTCGCGCTCTGGTGATGTCACAGCGCGAGAGAGGCAGTCTGCTACCACGTTAAGTTTGCCTGCCACGTGTCGAATGTCTGTGGTGAACTCTGAAATCGCAGCCAGCTGTCTTTGTTGCCTGCCTGATCATGGTTCTGAAATTTTAGCCATAGCAAAAGTGAGCGGTTTATGGTCTACAAAAGCCGTGAAACTCCGCCCTTCTAACCAGAACTGGAAGTGGCGGATGGATAAATGAAGCGCTAGCAGCTCCCTGTCAAAAGTGCTGTATTTACGCTCAGTTTGGTTTAGCGATTTGCTAAAGAATGCTAAAGGTTGCCAGATCCCGCTGACATGTTGTTCTACAACTGCCCCTATAGCCAGGTCCGAAGCGTCTGTGGTTAGCGCAATGCGGGCCGAGGGATCTGGGTGAACTAACAATGTGGCATTAGCTAGAGCGCTTTTTACTTCCGCGAAGGCGTGTTCGCGCTCCGGGGTCCATTCGACCGCGTTGGAAGCTTTCTTTTTTCTGAGCGCGTCATATAGGGGCTGCATGAGCTGAGCTGCGTGGGGGAGGAAGCGGTTGTAAAAATTAACCATTCCTAAAAATTCCTGCAGCGATTTGACCGTCTGTGGCCGTGGAAAACATTTTATCGCGTGAACTTTTTCTGGAAATGGAACTGCCCCTTTCGGAGAGACTTTGTGTCCTAAAAATCAATTTGTGACACGCCGAATTTGCATTTGGCTGGATTGATTATTAACCCATGCTCTTCAATTCTCTGAAAAACCGTAGTGAGGTGCTGCTTGTGTTCTTCCTCAGACGAGCTGGCTACCAGCATGTCGTCGAGGTAGACGAAAACAAAAGGAAGGTCGCGTAATACTGCGTCCATCATCCGCTGAAAAGTTTGAGCAGCGCCTTTGAGGCCGAAAGGCATTCGCAGAAATTCAAAAAGGCCGGAAAGGGTTATTACAGCTGTTTTAGGAATGTCCTCTGCTCGAACTGGGACTTGATGATAACCGCGGACCAGGTCTATTTTTGAAAAAATGCGTGCACCCGCCAGATGTAGTGAAAAATCCTGAATGTGAGGAATTGGGTAGCGGTCATGCGCTGTCGCATTGTTTAATCTGCGGTAATCTCCGCACGGTCTCCAAGAACCGTCGGATTTCGGAACCATGTGAAGTGGTGAGGCCCAAGGGCTCTTCGAGCGTCTGGCAATGCCTAATTTTTCAAGGGTAGCAAATTCGTCCCGAGCTATGTTGAGCTTGGCTGCGTCTAAGCGGCGAGCTTTGGCAAATACAGGTGGGCCCGTTGTGGGAATAAAGTGTTCTACCCCGTGTTTAGCCACTGTAGCTGAGAATTTGGGAATTGTGAGTGCTGGAAATTGGGTGAGGAGTTGCTCAAACTTACCTCCTGCCGTGGTGACGCTGGCCTACACAGGTGGTGGAGAAAGTCGGGCTGAGCAGGGAATAGAAGCAAAAGACAGTGCATTAACCAAGCGTCTATTCGCTAGATCCACTAATAACCCATGTGCACACAAAAAATCTGCGCCTAACAAGTTAAAGCTCACCGCCGCTACAACAAATGTCCATCTGTAGTTGCGGCCGTGGATGAGGAGGTGCAGGCTCTTTTCGCCGAAAGTGTCGATGTTGGAGCCGTTGGCTGCCACCGCTCCATTGCCCCGGGTGCCCATGGCTCGATCTGCGTGGGAGGGCGTGACGAAACTCAGCTGAGCTCCTGTGTCGATGAGGAACTGCTTGCCGGTGTGTCCATCCGTCACATACAACAGCTTATTCTTCTCGCCGAGAACCGCTGCCGTTAACGGCTCTTGGCTTGGGCGTTTTCCCGAAATCGTAAATTTGCAGGGGGGAACGCATTTGTGGGCCTTCTCGGCGAGACGGTGGTGATAAAAACAGACGTCGCTCCGTCTGTTACGTTTTGGCCGTGTCGCTGTCACCGCGGGCTGGATCTGCTCAGTGGGTTGTGGTTCTTCGCGGTTCTGGGCATCAGCGTTGAGGTCTGCGGATGCTGCTGTGGGTGTCAGCTCCTTGCAGGCGTTGACGAGCCGTTGAGCTTCGTTGGCGAGCACGCGGAAGTCTTGCTGGGTGCTGCATCTCATGTTGGTGAGTGTCCCTCTCGTGTGGCGGCAGCGTGCTGAGGAATATGAATTGGAGGAGGAAGTTGTCATTGTCTTCTTCTTTAAGCTGCAGCAAATCCTCCATGAGGGCTTTAGGTTTGCACCCTCTGTGGCCATAGACCGCCAGGATCTTCTCGGCTCTCTCTTCAGCTGAGGGGACGTAATTTGCCACGATGGTTGCTTTCAGTGTTTCATATTTGTCTTGGGCTGGCGGCTGCCGGATCATGCTCCGCACACACCTCGAAGTGGCGGCGTCGAGTTTGGAGACGATATGATAGAATTTCGTATCGTCAGCTGTGATGCCCGCCAGTGCAAACTGGGCTTCAGCTTGTTGAAACCACGAGGCGGGGTCTTCTTGCCAGAAGTCTGGCAGCTTGACAGCGACGGCATTCGGGTAGACCATCACTGCTGTGTCCGCAGGGTGAGGGTGCCTCGCTTCGGCTCTCACAGCGGCGCTGGTGCTCGGTTGAGCCCTCTCAATCCCTTCTGCCGGGGGGGAAAGTCATCCGTCTGTTCCCCTGTCTGCGTGGGCGCTGGCGTCTGCCTGGGTCGCCGCAGATGAGTCGATTGCGGGAGAACGCCTCAAGTCTATACTCACGTCGGGGTCACCAGTGTAGAAGAGCTTGAAATGATGAGGCGATTTGATATATAAACCAAAGTTTATTTATCAGCTCTCCTAACAAGTCTCATCTTAGTGCAGAGGCAGCAGAAGGAAAAGAGACCGGATATCTCCGGCTCACTGACTTTATACTTGCACATAACAAAAGACATGCATAACAAAGGCTGACATCCCTCATTATCTTAATCCCCCCATTGTCTTGGCGCTTCCTCTCTTCTCCCTAGGGGGGCGAGGGTAGCTCCTCCGGTCTCCACCGCAGTGTCTGGGAACGTCTTTGTTCTTCACTTGGCGGTTGAGAGCCTTTGTCCTTTCAGAGGTGTGAAGTTGCTTTACATATGTAATTACCAAACATTTCCACATGCTTCAACATATGTAGGTTATGGAATATATGATTAATATAGACCACAGTATTGGTTAATGATACCCTCTCTGGTATGTTTCTGTTATTAGTCTTTGTTTTTGGTTCTGGTTATCAGTCTGTAGCATCCATTCCTGTATGTTGTCTGATATCAGTTTCTGTATCATCTCTACTATCAGTCTTTGTTTTCAGTTCCTGTGATCCATCTATGGTATCCGTTCCTGTATCGGTTACTGGTATCATTTCTGGTATCAGTGTCTGGTATCAGATGAATTTACTCACAGTCACATTATGTAAATGTCCTTTGGGATGTTCTAGTTATTATTATCAGTCAGAAACATCAGTGTACATCAAGAATAATTACACAATTTATATTACATAATTATTAATATTTTTATTGTTTAGTATCTATTCGGGTTGATGTGTTGTGTTTCCCATTTTTGGTGTAAAACCCTGATATGTAATTGCTTTAAAAACAAAGATGCACAGGACTCTGAAGAAGCTAGAAACGGCCCTGAGTAAAGAGTATAACTCACCTGACCGCTCTGTGACTGACGGTGCTGGTCCGGGTGGAAGATGAAATAAAGATCACAGCAGAGGTGTATGAATAAAAAGAAGCCGGGTGTACATTTTTCATGTTAAACAGCTTCAAACAGCTGGGGGGTGGGGGCAGCATTTCAATCCACTAGTACCTTCCCATAAACACCCAGAGCTTCTTGTGCCGCGGTGGTCACATTTACCGAAAACTCCGCTGTGATCAGTGGCGAGTGTAGAAGAGCTTGGAAGAACGAGGCGATGTGATATATAAACCAAAGTTTATTATCAGCTCCTCTAACAAGTCTCATCCTAGTGCAGCAGCAGAAGAAGGAAAAAGAGACCGAACATCCTCGGCTCTCTGAACTTATACTTGCACATAACAAAAGACATGCATATCCAAAGCTGACATCCCTCATTATCTTAATCCCCCCATTGTCTCCGTACTCCTCCTCTTGGCCCTGGGGGGTCAGGGCAGCTCCTCCGGTCTCCACCGCAGTGCCTGGGAAACTCTTTGATCCTCACTGGCGGTTGAGATCTCTTTGTCCTGTTCTGAGGTGTGAAGTCGCCTTACATATGTAATCACCAAACATTCTCACATGCTTATACATATGTAGGTTATGGGATATATGATTAATATAGACCACAGCCCCCCCCCCCAAATGACTAAGAAAAGGACAATAGAAAAATTCACAGTTTAAGATAATTACTATGACATACTAACTGCTACACCTCTTGCCACAGAAGAAACTTTCCAGCAGCCATGCTCCTAAGAGAGTTCAGTGGTAATCATAACAGCATAGTAAAATCACATTTAGTGAACAACTGTTGAGTAGTTTGCATCAGTCTCTGTGCTGTCTGGGTTTTAATCTTCTCCCGAATCTGCCGTGGGTCCGCTTGGGCGTCCTGCTGGGACCTTCCTGTAAGGAAT
Organism: Pholidichthys leucotaenia; assembly: GCA_020510985.1. Taxonomy (NCBI): domain Eukaryota; kingdom Metazoa; phylum Chordata; class Actinopteri; order Cichliformes; family Pholidichthyidae; genus Pholidichthys; species Pholidichthys leucotaenia. The sequence goes on from CM035845.1 coordinate 340,179,062, forward strand.
CTGCAGCTTGGGGAGGAGAGTGATTAATTGTTCCCTGCAGGGGGGCTGAGTCTTTTCTCTTGGGGGGTCTACCCCGCCGAGGTGCTCTCGCCAACCGTGCAGGCTTGTCTCTCAACAAGAAGGCAGGTTTAAGTCTGTCAATGCTGACTGTTTCTATTCTATCCCCAAAATCAAGCACAAAGTGTTTATCACCAGGTTCCAGCACTCTGAATGGCCCATCGTATGGTGGGCGGAAAGTTGGTTTTAAAGCTTCATGCCTAACAAAAACGAATTCAGCGTTCTTTAAAGCTTGTGGGACAAAAACCCGTGGAAAAGAGTGATGTGCCGGTCCGGGGAGAGAGTCCGGTCCGTTGCTGCCTAAAAACCTCGGGGCTGGAAGATGCCCTGGCTCTGGGTTCTCTGGTAAAAATTCACCTGGGAGCCTGAGAGGTTGTGCAAAAACTAATTCTGCTGGAGAGGCGTCTAGATCCTCTTTGGGCGCAGCACGCAACCCCAATAAAACCCAGGGAAGTTTATTTACCCAATTTGTATCCGTTAGTGAGGCTCTGAGGGCGGCCTTTAAAGATCTGTGAAAACGCTCGCATAACCCATTAGCCTGAGGGTGATAAGCGGTGGTGCGGTGAATTGTCGCCCCTAAGCTGCTGGACATGGCTGACCAAAGCTCCGAGACAAATTGAGGCCCCCTATCGGACGTGATGTCCCATGGGACGCCGAAACGTGCCACCCAGTTTGTCAAAAAAACGCGAGCAACTTCCTCCGCTGTGGTTGACGCCAGAGGGACTGCCTCTGGCCAGCGCGTGGTGCGGTCTATCATTGTTAACAGGTGTGTGAAACCTTGGGAGGAAGGTAGTGGTCCCACGAGGTCGACATGAACGTGGTCGAACCTTCTAGCAGGGATTGGAAAAGGCTCCAGAGGGGCTTTTGTGTGTTTGTGTATTTTGGCGCGCTGACAAGAAATGCAAGTTTTTGCCCATTCTTTTACATTTTTGCGCAGGCCAGGCCACACAAACTTTTCGGTGACCATTTTAACCGAGGCGCGCACACCTGGGTGCGCGAGGGAGTGAATTGAGTCGAAAATACGGCGGCGCCATGTAGCTGGGACTAACGGGCGAGGTCGGCCGGTTGAGATATCGCATATTAGGGGGGGCACGCCGTCGCGTAAACCCCTTTCCTCCAGCCTTAACCCTGTTGGTCCAGACAGGAGTGCGCGCACGTCCGCGTCACTACTTTGTTCCTCTGCCATGGCTGCATAATCTATCCCTGCATGGATTGGGGCCGCGTATGTGTCCGCGTTGGTGAAGAGTTCCGCGGCTGAGGTAGTATAATCTGTCTCCTCGCGCTCTGACGATGTCACAGCGCGAGAGAGGCAGTCTGCTACCACGTTAAGTTTGCCTGCCACATGTCGAATGTCTGTGGTGAACTCTGAAATCGCAGCCAGCTGTCTTTGTTGCCTGCCTGACCACGGTTCGGAAATTTTAGCCATAGCAAAGGTGAGCGGTTTGTGGTCTACAAAAGCCGTGAAACTCCGCCCTTCTAACCAGAACTGGAAGTGGCGGATGGATAAATGAAGCGCTAGCAGCTCCCTGTCAAAAGTGCTGTATTTATGCTCGGTTTGGTTTAGCGATTTGCTAAAGAAAGCCAAAGGTTGCCAGATTCCGCTGACATGTTGTTCTACAACTGCCCCTATAGCTAGGTCCGAAGCGTCTGTGGTTAGCGCAATGCGGGCCGAGGGATCGGGGTGAACCAACAATGTGGCATTAGCTAGAGCGCTTTTTACTTCCACGAAGGCGTGTTCGCGCTCCGGGGTCCATTCGACCGCGTTGGAAGCTTTTTGTTTTCTGAGCGCGTCATATAGGGGCTGCATGAGCTGAGCTGCGTGGGGGAGGAAACGGTTGTAAAAATTAACCATTCCTAAAAATTCTTGCAGCGATTTGACCGTTTGTGGCCGTGGGAAACTTTTTATCGCGTGAACTTTGTCTGGAAGTGGGACTGCCCCCTTCGGAGAAACTCTGTGTCCTAAAAAATCAATTTGTGACACGCCGAATTTGCATTTGGCTGGATTGATTATTAACCCGTGCTCCTCTAGCCTCTGAAAAACCATAGTGAGATGCCGCTCGTGTTCTTCCTCAGACGGGCTGGCTACCAGCATATCGTCGAGGTAGACGAAAACAAAAGGAAGGTTGCGTAATACTGCGTCCATCATCCGCTGAAAGGTTTGAGCGGTGCCTTTGAGGCCGAAAGGCATCCGCAAAAATTCAAAAAGGCCGAAAGGGGTTATTACAGCTGTTTTAGGAATGTCCTCTGCTCGAACTGGGACTTGATGATAACCGCGGACCAGGTCTATTTTTGAAAAAATGCGCGCACCCGCCAGATGCAGTGAAAAATCCTGAATGTGAGGAATTGGGTAGCGGTCATGCGCTGTCGCATTGTTTAATCTGCGGTAATCGCCGCACGGTCTCCAAGAACCGTCGGATTTCGGAACCATGTGAAGTGGTGAGGCCCAGGGGCTTTTCGAGCGTCTAATAATGCCTAATTTTTCAAGAGTGGTAAACTCGTCCCGAGCTATGGCGAGCTTAGCCGCGTCTAAGCGCCGAGCTTTGGCGAATACGGGTGGGCCCGTTGTGGGAATAAAATGTTCAACCCCGTGTTTAGCCACTGTGGCTGAGAATTTGGGAATTGTGAGTGCTGGAAATTGGGTGAGGAGTTGATCAAACTTACCTCCTGCTGTGGTGACGCTAGCCTGCACGGGTGGTGGAGAAACTCGAGCTGAGCAGGGAATAGAAGCAAAGGACAGTGCATTAACCAAGCGTCTGTTCGCTAGATCAACTAATAACCCATGTGCACACAAAAAATCTGCGCCCAACAAGTTAAAACTCACCGCTGCTACAACAAATGTCCATCTGTAGTTGCGGCCGTGGATGCAGAGGTGCAGGCTCTTTTCGCCAAAAGTGTCGATGGTGGAGCCGTTGGCTGCCACCGCTCCATTGCCCCGGGGGCCCATGGCCCGGTCTGCTTGGGAGGGCATGACAAAACTTAGTTGAGCTCCTGTGTTGATAAGGAACCGCTTGCCGGTGTGTCCGTCCGTCACATATAAAAGCTTGCTTTTTTCGCCGAGAACCGCCGCTGTTAACGGCTCTCGGCTTCGGCGTTTTCCGGAAATTGTGAATTTGCAGGGGGGAACGCATTTGTAAGCCTTCTCGGCGAAGCGGTGGTGGTAATAACAAACGTCGCTCCGTCTGTTACGTCCTGGCCGTGTCGCTGTCACCGCGGGCTGGCTCTGCTCAGTGATTTGTGGCTCCTCATGGCTCCGGACATCAGCGTTGCGGTCTGCGGATGCTGCTGTGGGTTTCTGCTCCTTGCAGGCGTTGACGAGCCGCTGAGCTTCGTGAGCCAGTGTGCGGAAGTCTTGCTGGGTGCTGCATCGCATGTTGGCCAGCGTCCCTCTCATGTGTGGCGGCAGCGTACTGAGGAATATGAAATGGAAGAGGAAGTTGTCATTGTCCTCTTCTTTAAGTTGCAGCAAGTCCTCCATGAGGGCCTTGGGTCTGCCTCCTCTGTGGCCGTAGACTGCCAGGATCCTCTCGGCTCTCTCCTCGGCTGAGGGGACGTAATTTGCCACGATGGTCGCTTTCAGTTCTTCATATTTGTCCTGGGCCGGCGGCCGCTGGATTATGCTCCACGCACATCTCGAAGTGGCGGCATTGAGTTTGGCGACAATGTGATAAAACTTTGTATCGTCAGCCGTGATGCCCGCAAGTGCAAACTGGGCTTCAGCTTGCTGAAACCACGAGGCGGGGTCTTCCTGCCAGAAGTCCGGCAGGTTGACGGTGACGGCGTTTGTGTAGACCGTCACTGCTGTGTCCGCAGGGTGAGAGTGCCTTGCTTCGGCTCTCTCCGCGGCGCTGGTGCTCGGTTGAGCCCTCTCTATCACGTCTGCCGTGGGGGAACGTCGTCCATCTGTTCCCCTGTCTGCATGGGCGCCGGCGTCTGCCTGGGTCGCCACAGATGAGTCGATCGCGGGGGAACGCCTCTGGTCCATTCTCGCGTAAGGGTCACCAGTGTAGAAGAGCTTGGAAGAACGAGGCGATGTGATATATAAACCAAAGTTTATTATCAGCTCCTCTAACAAGTCTCATCCTAGTGCAGCAGCAGAAGAAGGAAAAAGAGACCGAACATCCTCAGCTCTCTGAACTTATACTTGTACATAACAAAAGACATGCATATCCAAAGCTGACATCCCTCATTATCTTAATCCCCCCATTGTCTCCGTACTCCTCCTCTTGGCCCTGGGGGGTCAGGGCAGCTCCTCCGGTCTCCACCGCAGTGCCTGGGAAACTCTTTGATCCTCACTGGCGGTTGAGATCTCTTTGTCCTGTTCTGAGGTGTGAAGTCGCCTTACATATGTAATCACCAAACATTCTCACATGCTTCAACATATGTAGGTTATGGAATATATGATTAATATAGACCACAGCGAGTATGTTTTACATAGCCGGCGGCTGCTCTGACCTGGCAGTTTGCTCCAGAACCTTAAACAGTTTTTATATCAAGCAATCAATCAAACTTTATTTGTCTAGCACTTTTCAAACATTGGATGCTGCGCAAAGTGCTTTACATCGATAAAAGTTGAATATATTTAAATAATTAACTATATAAGATAAAGTTACATATATTTGCACAATACATCCCAACCCTCCCCCCCCACACACACACAGAACACACACACAGGCACATGCACCACTCCCTACTTCTCTCACACACATATAAAATAAAAGAGACATAGCTCGGCACCGAGGCATCGTGTGAAAGAGTACCATCCTGTGGAGCCCCTCACGCCACGAGACCACACAACCCATGACCACAGGGCGCGACACAGAGGCCACCCCGACCAGGACAGGCCGGGATCCACACCACAGCTGTAAGGCAAAGCCCCCACCCACCCAAGCCAGAGTGACCCACAAGACCAACACCCCTGTAGATGGGCCAAGCACCATCCGCCATGAGGGGCTCCACTGAGGAAACACTGGAGCTAAAACACATAAATTAAAAGATAGAACTAAGAACACATAAAACAAAGGGAACTAAAAACCCATACTTATAAAATGAGCTAAAAATGCATCAAAGTAAAAAGAGATGAGAAAATCTAACAACAAATGGAGCTAAGAAGAACATAAAACAACGGAACATAAATGACTTCTTCAATAATAGTTAAACAGGTTTGTTAAAAGCCAAATTAAAAAGGTGGGTCTTGAGCCTGCTCTTAAAAACATCTGTTGACTCTGTGGCCCTGAGGCTCTCTGACATGGTTTTAAGACCCAGTGAGCAAATTCAGACTCAAAAGCGGATTCAATTATCTTTATTATGTTCAGGGGGTGTGTGTGCGTGCGTGCGTGCGCGTGTAGATGCAGCCTGGCAACCCTATGGATAAGCAGAAACAGGTGGGATTAGTGTTTGACCCTGGAGGGGACGTACAGGAATGTCCAGTGCTTACTGTTTGATGAGACGGAGTTACGCTCAGGTTCGACCTGAAGGCTCCGGCCAGGAAGACAGCGCCTGCTGTCCCGGTTGCTGCTGGAGAGGATGGAAATGTTGGAGGGTTGGAAGTGTAGCTCGGTCCACCACCAGGAGAGGGAGGTCCGCTGCCACGGATCTCCGCCTGTGCACAGGGGATGAGTGTAGACAATGATGAGAGTATAGATGGCTTACTTGTCGTGGAGGTGATAATCCTTCCTGACGACTGATGAAAAGGAGCGATGTTCTCAGGAGAGTGTAGGCTGTGACTACGAGAAACTGCGAAGAAGACGTAGGCGTGTGTTGGTCTCATCCGACCATGGAGAAAGACGACTCCGTGCTGATCTGAGGGCAGCACGATCTAAATAGCTCCAGTGATGATGGAGAGCAGGTGTATGCACAGCTGAGGATAATAAGCAGGCAAGCGAATCATCACACTCTCTGGCAGGCTGCTCCACAGACGAGGACCATAGTAGTGAAAGGAGGCTTCACTGTAGGTCTTTGGGAGCCATTAAAAGACCAGTACCACAGGACCTCAGGGTCCGCAAGGGCTCATAAGGTAAAAGCAGCTCAGATAGATAAGAAGACCCAAGACTATTGAGGCATTTAAAACTACTAAGAGAACCTTAAAACTGATCCTAAAATGCACGGGGAGCCAATGCAGCGGTTCTAAGACTGGTGTAGTATGCGCCTGCCTCCTGGTCCTCATCAGCACTCATGCTGCTGAGTTTTGGAGCAGTTGGAGATCTGGTCTTCCTTTTCTGGGGAAGACCAGAGAGCAGGGCATTACAGTAGTCTAGACGACTGGTAATAAAAGCATGCATCAGGACCTCCGTGCTGGACCTCTCTTGTCTCCAGGACCAATGATTAAAACTTCTGTTTTGTCCTGGCTGAGCTGTAGGAAGTTCTCTGCCATCCATGACTTTATATCTAAGGCTGCTTTCACACCTACATTCGTTTACTTTGGTCCGAATCAGTTGACAAGTTTGTTACTTTGTATCATTTTCTCCTTGGTTCGGTTCCCTTTCACACAGGAAAAAATTCAAGCAGACCAAAGTACATCATGTTAAATCCTGCGAGACTTACTTCAGAACATTCTCTGTTCTTATTGGTCAGATTTTTTTGCCATGAGAACAGGAAAGGTAAGTACAGGAAGTAGGATGACTACTGTGCATTTATGCATTTCTGGGAAGAAAATAATACAAATTGTAGCGTAATCTACGGGGGATTTTCATTGCCCTGGTTATTGTTTATTACATTCCGTACATATACCACGTTTGGCAAATGGTACAGTCTGAAAATGAAGCACAGCTACGGATGGTAAATAACATGTTAACATTCATTAATCTTCCAGAACTATGACGTGCTCAGCCACAGATATTTTTGAAGCTCTATCAGGTATGTACAGTGACATAAAATGTTTTACCATTTGCCGCTGGTCCTGTTTTAGTGCGGTTGCTTTCTCACCTGCAGGACTACACCAGAGTTAGCCATTTGATTCGAATCGAGACCACCTCTTTCAGGCGGTCTTGGTACAGTAGGCCTGGTGCAATTACCGTGTTCTCACCAGACAAAACGAACCACACTAATGGAGAAAACAAACTTGAGTTTGATTGAAATGAACTAAAGCCTGTAGGTGTGAAAGCACCCTAAAATACAGTTCAAAAGGGCATTAATTGGTTTTGTGTCATCAGGAGACACAGCAATGTACAGCTGTGTATCATCAGCGTAGCTATGAAAATTGATGCCGTGTCTCCTGATAACATCCCCAAGTGGCAGCAAATAAAGATTAAAAAGTATTGGGCTTAAAATTGAACCCTGGGGTACCCCATACTTGATTTCATGGGTTCCCGATGAGCATGTCTCCATACTTACAAAATAGTGACAATCTGTGAGATAGGAATGAAACTAAGAACGGTACCTGAGAAGCCCACCAGGTATTTGAGTGTGCTTAATAAAATGTGGTGATCCACATCACCGGCAGGAAGTCCTGATGACGAACGCCACATAGTCTAAAGTTTATCAGTATTGTTTTCCACCCAGATTAAACACTCTTCTTCAAAATGACCTGTTTTTGTGCCTGTTTCTTTAAATGCTAATAAGCCCTGTTTCACCATCTGTGACACATCTAGTTAAGGCAAAAATCACTTAACAAAGGCTAACTGGTTCATTTTCAAAAAATAGGCGCTTGTTTGGCTGATACCTGAGCATAGCTCAACATGAAACTGGGGGAAAATTAGAGGGTAAAAGGCCAAATGAAGCATTATCAGACAGGGGTGTGTGGTTGGATTGACTGAAAGCATAACAGCACAGAAACAACCCTGAATGAGTGAACAGCTAACTGTAGCTAACGCTGGCTAACTGCTACAGGTGAAAGAGTGTACTAAACTACAGTAAAATAAGCTAATATAACACCGATGTGAGTGGAATATACAGCCAAGAGTGGATAGAAGGTCCAGCTGAGGTCATGGATGTTGGATTGGGGTGGGGGGGGGGTGTGAGTTAAGCTTTAGTGCTACTTAGCTAAACTGGACTAGCTACTGGCTGTAGGCAATTTGTGTGTTTTTTTAACAGGGGGATGGCGAGGGGGCATTCACTAATGTAGCATAAAGTACAAAAAGATGAATGTAAACTAGGTACAAATTTGCAAGAATAAGCATGCAAAAATATATGATAAGATGACAATTTAAAATTCAGAAAGTCACAAATTACAATTTAATTACATGGAATAAAAATACAACCAGCATCCAGGTGAGCATTGCAATTTTATGAGAAAAAAAGTTGCAAATAAGTTTATCAGGAAAAAATTAAATTAATTCTTTTTCTTTTAGATTTGATTGGCGGTTGGCAACCAGCTTACAGGTGCATTACTGCCACGCACTTCACGCTATATCATCACTCTATCTGGTCAGGAGCTGTGCTGTAATTCCCTGTTGAAGGTGAACTAGTATCTTGGGCGCCCCCTGGTGGCTTGGGGTGTATGGCGTTTGTGTAGTCAGATTTATAACCAGAAACTGTTCTGATCAGGAGTTTTTCTGTCTGAAATCTGAGCCCACATCACTCCTCCCTCCTCCTCCTCCTCATTGGCGGCTGGTATGAATCACAGCTCGGGGGCAGAGGGAGTGGAGCTGAGCGGGGCTTCCCATTGGTCCATTTGTCCAGGGAAGTGGCACATTAATAAACACGTCTCCCCAGAGGTGAGGGGAAGTAACGGAGATGAATGCGACTGCCAGGACTGAACGCCGCGCCAACAGAACCCACTTCCCCTCCCCCTCCCCCAACCAGAGCCAGGCGCTAATGTTAGCTGCTTAAATGTCTGACATCAGCTGTCCCTAAACACTAATGTGTTCACTAATAAACGTCCCCAGAGAAACAGACACGGGACGGTGCCGTTGTTCCATCAATGACTTTTTTTTACTGGAAGTGTGTGGGCTTTTTTTATTAAGTATTTGATTTGTTTTTCAAACATGAAATAATTTTCAGCAAAAGATTAGAAAATAATAAATAAATAAAATTTGAGTCACCACAAACTTGTAACGTTTGCCTCTTTGTTGTAAATTTGTAACTTTTCCTCAAAATTGCAACTTTTTTCCTAAAATTTGCAACTTTTTGTCATAAATTTGCAACTTGTTTTTGAAGTTGCCATTTTTTAAATAAATTTGCAACTTTTTCTTTCAAATTGCAACTTCCGTCTTCTTCTCCCGCTTAATCCTTTTCAGGTCGCGGGGGGGCTGGAGCCTATCCCAGCAACTTTGGGCGAGAGGCAGGGTCCACCCTGGACAGATTGCCAGTCCATCCCAACACAGACAGACAGACAACCATTCACTCTCACAGTCATAGCTAAGGACAATTTAGAATCCCCAGTTTTGATGCCAGTTAACCAAACTTGCATGTTTTTGGCATGTGGGAGGAAACTGGAGAAATCCCGGAGTAAACCCACGCAGACACGGGCAGAACATGCAAACTCCACACATATCACTGTTGGTCGGAGGCTGGGCTCGAACCCAGGATCCCCCGGCCAAGAGCGAGTTGCTGTGCTGCCACAGTGCTAACCACTCCGCCACGGCGCTGCCTCAAATTGCAACGTTATTCATAAATTTGGAACTGTTGTATTAGCTGGGTTAGGTCTAGCGGGTCATTTTTGAGGCTTAGATGGGACGACTCACAGACACAGCATGGCAGCTCCCAGTCCTTTATTGAAGAATCTCCCCTTGGAACAAGCTACACTTACACATGGTTCCTACCCATATAATTCACCTGATACTACATCCCCCTTTTCTTACAAGACAGGTGCATATCCTGGTGAAACAGTAACTTCAAAGTTCTGCACTTTACCTTTGTGTGCAACAAATAATGATGCATCAACTTAAGTGTTTCCACAGTGTCACTACTTATAGTTTATTACTTATATAACCTTTGTTAAAGCTTACAACATCTCTTACCTCTAAGCTTAATGTAGCCTACTGAAAACTGATGTTGTGGGACACATATGTATCACTTTAGGCCTCACATCTCAGATTAGAACAAAGAACTGAGTCTCCTTGGAGATAACAGGAGGATGTGAAAGTTTAGCCTTTGGTATGCAAGAGACGGCCTTGGGGGATTTCCGGGTGTGCCGAAGACTATGAAAAGGATGTTATAGGATCAAAGAGTAGATGCATTGTTACTTGTGATTGAAATGCAATGTGACTGTGAACTGGGAGAGTCCTGACATATAAAGGACGAATGCTTCTGTGTTTTTTTTTCTTTCTGCTTTGCTGATGTTGGAAGATGTGAATAAACCTGACTCGTGAAATAAAATCTGCCTCGTCATTTTCACATTTCCACACTGGTGACCCTAAGACGTCGCATGCAACACGTAGACAATTCCCCGGAGCCAGACTCACCGGGAGCCCCCAGCCAAGCGTATGCCACTACGGTCCAGCTACTGGACTTTTGGCAGGATAACCCGCGCTCCTGGTTCCACTTGGTCGAAGCACAGTTCGCCCTCCGGGGGATAACAGTAGATGACACGAAGTTCTACCATGTGATTGCAAAGCTCGACAACCGCACGGCTCGGCATGTGGAGAGCCTATTGGAGCGGCCACCGGCCAACGACAAATACGGCGGGTTGAAGGCTGCGCTCATCCAGCGCTTCACTCTCTCAGTCGAGGAGAGAGCGGAGAGGCTCCTGGCTCTGAACGACTTGGGAGATGGCACGCCCATTGACCTGATAGAAGACATGCTGAGGTTGAGGGGCTCAGACGACGACGACTTCATCTTCACCCACATTTTCCTCAGGACCCTACCATTGGCCCCGAGAGCGGCCCTGGCCAGTTTGCCATTGTTGGCCCAGCGGGACTTCCGCGCGCTGGCCCAGGAGGCGCATCGGATTCTCAACGCCAGCAAACAGCGCACGGCCACCGCAGCAGCGACGGAGTTCGGCGCGGTGGCCGGAGATGGTGGGGGGCCAGAGACGACGGTAGCAGAATCACCGACGACAGTGGCGGCGGGGGCCAAGGATCGCGGAGGAGACACCCTCTGTTTCTACCATCGCCGCTTTGCACAGAAGGCACGCAAATATATACCACCGTGCCAATTCAAGCGCTCGGGAAACGCCAAGACCGGGGGTCGGTAGCAGCTGCAACCCTCGGGGAGGAGAACAAGCTGCTCTACTTGAAGGATGCACGCTCGGGGAGGCATTTCCTCGTGGACACAGGCTCCCAGTTGAGTTTCATCACACCTTCCTCCGCTGACCGGCTGGCAGTTTCCAGAGGTCCCGGGGTGGCAGCAGCGAACGGCTCGGAGATTAAGACCTTTGGTGAGAGGACTCTGCTTCTGTCTTTGCACGGCCGTACATTCGAGTGGACTTTTGTCATAGCAGCAGTGAATTTCAATATGTTGGGGGCTGATTTTCTGTGCTCACATGGTCTGTTGGTTGATCTCCCTAACAGGCACCTGGTTAATGCACTTTCTTTCGATTCTATTCCCTGTACAGCCCGAGTGGCCCCGCCAACAGCACAAGCCAACATCACAGCTGCAAGCGGTAAGTTCCACACACTGCTCACTCAGTTCCCAGCACTCACGGTCCCCACATTTTCAGCAGCCGTCGCTAAACACGGGGTGGAACATTTTATTACTACCACCGGCCCGCCCGTTTTTGCAAAAGCTCGGTGCTTGGATGCAGCTAAACTGACCATAGCACGCGAGGAGTTCGCCAACCTGGAAAGGTTGGGCATCATCAGGCGTTCTAACAGCCCATGGGCTTCCCCGCTTCACATGGTCCCGAAAGCTGACGGCTCGTGGCGACCTTGCGGAGATTTCCGCAGGTTGAACAACGCCACAGCGCACGACCGCTACCCAATCCCCCATATCCAAGATTTTTCCGTTCATTTGGAGGGGGCGCGCGTTTTTTCTAAGATAGACTTGGTCCGCGGTTACCACCAAGTCCCAGTGCGCGCTGAGGACATACCCAAAACAGCGGTAATAACTCCGTTTGGTCTATTCGAGTTTTTGCGCATGCCATTTGGGCTTAAAGGCGCTGCGCAGACGTTCCAACGCATGATGGACGCGGTGTTGCGTGATCTCCCTTTCGTATTCGTCTACCTGGATGCATGGGTGGCGCGTTTTGGAGTCCCGTCGGACATTACGTCTGACAGAGGCCCTCAATTTGTTTCCGAACTTTGGTCAACAATGGCCCGCAGCCTGGGTGTCACAATTCACCGCACAACTGCATACAATCCGCAGGCTAATGGGTTATGCGAGCGTTTTCATAGGTCATTGAAAGCGGCCCTCAGGGCGTCACTGACGGATGCAAATTGGGTAGACAAGCTACCGTGGGTTTTATTGGGGTTGCGTTCTGCACCTAAAGAGGACTTAGAAGCCTCCCCGGCTGAGCTAGTTTTTGCGCAGCCACTTCGGCTGCCCAGGGAGTTTCTCCCAGATAATCCTGCGCCAGATAGCTCCCCGTCTCAGCTGTTGCAGCGTGGCATGGAATCGGGCACGCTGCCTGGCCCCGTTCACCACAGTTTTCCGCGCGTTTTTGTACCTAAGACTTTGAAAAACGCGGAGTTTGTTTTTGTCAGACACGATGCTCATCGCCCACCGCTGCGGCCACCTTATGATGGACCATTTAGAGTACTGGAAACAGGGGACAAGCATTTTTTGCTAGATTTGGGGGGCAGGAAGGAAAAGATTGGCATTAACAGGCTCAAACCCGCCTTTGTTGTGGCGGACGAGGATGTGCTGTTGGCCAGGGCTCCTCGGCGCGGCAGACCCCCTCGGGGAAATTCCCCAGAACACCCACAGGGACTGACAAACAGTTTTCACCCCCAGACAGCAGCCCCTCAGCATGATGGTGCCACAGAAGTGGTGAAGCCCGCTTACAGCAGATACGGGAGGAGGCTGAGGCCCAAGCAGCATGTGGGTTGATGTGTAATGATTTTATCATGACATGCAGACTGTTATTCTGTTGTTCCATCTTAGATGTTTGGGGGGGGGGGGTCATGTGGGACACATATGTATCACTTTAGGCCTCACATCTCAGATTAGAACAAAGAACTGAGCCTCCTTGGAGATAACAGGAGGATGTGAAAGTTTAGCCTTTGGTATGCAAGAGACGGCCTTGGGGGATTTCCGGGTGTGCCGAAGACTATGAAAAGGATATTATAGGATCAAAGAGTAGATGCATTGTTACTTGTGATTGAAATGCAATGTGACTGTGAACTGGGAGAGTCCTGGTATATAAAGGACAAATGCTTCTGTGTTTTTTCTCTTTCTGCTTTGCTGATGTTGGAAGATGTGAATAAACCTGACTCGTGAGATAAAATCTGCCTCGTCATTTTCACATTTCCACAATGTAAACAAATATTTCTGTAAACAACAAACTGCTTTTGAGCTTTGCTGATGCAAATATTGGAACTCTTTCAACTTACTCTTATGGCAACGATGGAACATGTTCTCTACCTGTTCAGTAAACATTATAGCAATTCAAAACGACATTTCTTCTCAAAGGATATTTTCCATTATACTGTTCTCCTTTCTATGAGAGATGGGGCAGACTGCCCAAACTCTCCACCTGAGTGTGGGGATTATTTTGCCCTGTTGCTCACTCAGTTCCTGACTAAGAGCAAGAAAAATCTTTCAGGTACGTTGGGGGTACTCTGGTTCTCTTTGGAAAGCGTCTCTCACACACTGGAGTCTGCTGATTTTTCCCAGGCTGAACCTCAGGTGTAACAGTTTCACTGGGCATACCAGAAGTGTTACTTTCAGGTGTTGTCTCAGACTCGTTAGATGTTTCAGTTACCACAGGGGTAGATGCAAGATGGTACCTGTTCCTTCGCAGGGTGCCTCTGGGTGTCTCGATGATGTAGGACCTTGGTGTTTCAGCAGCAGGAACTACTGTGTCCCTCTCTTGCATGTCCTCCACTCACACTTTGTCCCCAGTCTGCAGGTGTGGCATGTCATGAGCTCTGTGTCTGCGATTGTAGTTTTGTTGCGGTTTCTGTCTGTATTTTTGTTCAGTTGTTTCCAGTCTTTTCGTGTCTGCACATCTTGGATTGCGCTGAGATGAAATGACAGGAACAGTTGTTCTAATTTTCCTGCTCATGAGCAATTCTGAAAGACTGTATCCATTAGATAAAGGTGCAGAGCGATAAGCCATGAGAGCGAGGTACACGTCTGTGGATTTTTTTCGAAGACCCTTTATTGTCATCATGGCCCACTCCGCACCTCCGTTGCTCTGCGGAAAATGGGGACTGAATGTCACATGCCTGAAGCTCCAATCCTGTGCAAACTTCTCTGAAGGATTCAGAGGCAAACTGGTCCGTTATCTGAATGTACCTCTTCAGGAATCCCATGACGAGTAAAGATAGATTTGAAGTGCTCAATCACTGCTTCTGATGTTGTGGATGTCAGCTCCACTACTTCAAAATATCTAAAGAAATAGTCTATTATGACCAAATACTGTTTCTTGTCAAACTGAAACAAATCTGCTCCTACCGTGGACTATGGTCGTGATGGGAACTGAATCGGTAGCATTGTTTCCCTAAAATTTGTTCTTTCACGGGCATGTGTGTCACAGTTCTCTACCATTTTTGTTAGCTCTTTGCTGAGGCCTGGCCACCACAATGACTGTTTAGCTCTCTCTCTACATTTAGTTATCCCCAGGTGAAGTTTCGAGAGTATGTCTGCTCTGAGTGAAGCTGGAATGACTGTTCTACTGCCATGCAGAAGCAAACCATTGTGAACTGTGAGCTCACCAGAGAATGGTATGTAGGAATGACATGCTCTTTCAACTGAGAATTTATTTGGCCACCCTTCTGCACAGCACTTTTTCAGCTGTTGAAGAATGGTGTCGTTGTCTTGGTGTGTTTGGATTTCTCTGAGCCTCTTTTCTGTAGCAGGTTAGGCTTTCAACGACTGAGTCACCATACAAGTTGATTTCCTCCTCTTGCCACCCATCTGATGTGTTGCTAACAGGTGCTCTGGAGACAACATCTGCTGTTGCAATGTCTTTGCCGGCCACGTGAGATACAGTGAAGGAAAACCTCATCAGCCTCATGCGCAAACATTGAATGCGTGGTGGGAGTTCGTCTAAACTTTTTGAACCTAACAGTGGAACTAAAGGCTTATGGTCTGTGTCAGTGTGAAAGCTTTTCCCAGTAAGAAACTCTGCAAATCTTTCACATGCCCACGTTAAGGCGAGAGCCTCCTTCCCGATTTGGGCGTATCGCTGCTTAGTACAGCTAAGTGCTCTTGAAGCATATGCCACTGGTTTCCAACTTGTGTCCACTTGCTGCTTTAGGAGTACAGCACCTAGACCAAATGAGGATAAATCTGCAGAGACAAGTGTTTTGGCATTTGGGTCATTCAGTGCGAGGCCTGGGGGTGAGGTAAGTTCTGCCTTTATGCTGTCAAAGGCCTGTCGCTGTTGTGGCCCCCAAGCCCACATGTTGGACTTTCTCAGTAGATCTCTGAGAGGATTACTTTTCTCTGCCAAATGAGGTAGAAACTTCCCGAGGTGGTTTGTCATTCCTAAGAAACGTCTCACCTCACTCATGTTGCTTGGTTCTTTCATGGCTCTTCCAGCGTTCACTTTATCAGGGTCTGGGCTGACCCCTGATGCCTCAGTTATCTGCCCCAGGAATTTAATCCTGTTCTTTGAGAACTCACATTTATCGTTAAGTGTGACACCCGCTTCCTGTAGGCGTAGTAGTGCCCTCTTCAGTCTCTCATCGTGCTCGCTCTGTGTGGCTCCCCAGATGAGCACATCATCCATCTGACACATGACTCCTTCTAGGCCCTCTAGGATGCATGGCATGCACTTCTGGAAGTGTTCCGGCACTGATGAAATTTCAAAGCATAGACGGTTGTAGCAGTACCGTACAAAGGGAGTTATGAAGATGGTCACAGAGATGATTTCCTGGATAGTGGAATCTGCCAGAATCCGGTGTTGGCATCCAACTTTGAAAATACTTTAGCTGCAGCTAGTTGTCCTAAGGTCTGTTTGACTGAGGGGAGAGGATGTTTCTCTCTCATCACTGATTTGTTAAGCTCAGTGAGATTGGTGCATATCCTCACTCCGCCCCAACTTGAATGCTTAGGCACCACCACCATCGGTGCACACCACTCTGTAGGCTCTTCTACTTTAGATATGGCCCCTTGCTGCTCCGTGCGGTTCAGCTCCTCCTTCACTTTTGGTAGCAGTGGGAGTGAGATGCACCTGGGAGTTGAGAGGGAAAAAGGCTGTGCGCCTGGTTTCAGAACGATATCATACTCCCCCTCCATTTTCCCCAGTCCGCTGAAAAGTTTTGGGAACTGTTTTTAATAGTCTCTTTGGAGACCAGACTGATGTTCTCCACTCTGGCGACTAGCTGTAGTGCAATAGCAGCTGTCCCACTCAGCAGTGGGGTGTGCAACCCTTTCACTACAAAAAAAGTTCTCTGTGGTGTTCTTATTTTCCTTACTCCGAGAGGCTGTGAACATGCCTTTCACCTTTAAGCGTGACCCTCGTGGCCCCTGTTGGATTTCTGTAGACTTCTCCAGCTTATTGAATTGGCTTTGGGTGTAGAGTGTTTCTGGGACTGCAGTGACATCTGCTCCAGTGTCACTTTTAAACGCTACGTTTTCACTGTCCACGGTAACCTCGGTCATCCATGGACTAGTGTTTGCTTCTGCTGACAGTGAACCCAGAAAGGCAACTTCCACATTGGAGTCATCTGTTGTTGCCGCAGCATTTACGTCATACAGTTTCTTTGTTCTGCACATTTTTGCACCGTGTCCTTTTTTTCTGCACTGATTGCACACTGCTTCTCTTGCTGGACATTGTTGTATGCTGTGCCCTTTGGCATCTCCACATCTTTTGCATTGTGTCTGTCTGTCCTGCTGTAATTTCTTCGTCTGCTTGAATTGTGGTTTATTTAGCTTTGCCCGTGTACCGCCATGTTGACGCGCGTGCACACTATCAAGCTGAATACTGGCAATGTCCATTTTAAAGTTACTCTTTAGCAGTTCTTGCGGTTTCTGAACGTGCTTGCTTTGTCAGACTCTGTTAACTGCTTTTTCTAATGTTAATTCTGGGTCCATTTGTAACTGTTCAGATAGGCGTATATCTCTCAGACCAATAACAAATCGGTCTCTCACCATTTCGTTGTGAAGAGCTCCGTAGCCGCAGTATTCTGCGAGACAATGCAGCGCTGTATAGAAGCTGTCAGCCGTCTCTCCCATTTCTTGCTGCCGCTGATTAAACTTTGCTCTCTCAAAGATAACATTTCTGCGTGTCACGAAGTGAGCATTCAGCCTTGTTTTAACTGTCTCGTACTCACTCGCCTCCTCCGGAGTTAAATGCAGGTAAACTAATATATCCTCGGCTTCTTCACCCATGGTGTAGATGAGCGCATTCACTTGGTTTTTGTCTGCTTGGGTTTCCAAACCTGAAGCGATGCAAAACCTCTCAAAGCGTTTTATCCACTTTGTCCAGTCCTCCGTGTTAAACGTAAATTTCTCCGGTAGTGAGACTTGTGACTTGGTGGAACTGGTTCATCTTGCTGCTTGGCGCGCGCACTAGTTAGCATTAGCTCGAATTATACTTGTTCGGTGAGAAAAATACGCACAGCGCCTCGACACTGGCGCTAATCCCTAGTTGTACCTCAATTTAACTAGCTTCTGACAGCATGTTTTGTTAGCTGGTTTAGATCTAACAGGTAATTTTGGAGGCTGAGACAGGACGGCTCACAGACACAGCATGTCAGCTGCCAGTCCTTTATTGAAAAGTCTCCCCTAGGAACATGCTACACTTACACAGGGTTCCTACCCGTATAATTCACCTGATACTACAGGAACTTTTTTCCTTAAAACTGCAACTTTTGTCATAAATTTGCAACTTTTTCTTTCAAGGTGCAACTTTTTGCCTTAAAATTGTAATTTTTTTTCATAAACTTGCAACGATTTTATTTCAAATTACAACTTTTTAAAATAAATTTGTAACTTTTTTCCTTAAAATTGGAAGTTTTTTTTCCTTTCAGATTGCAACTTTATTCATAAATTTGCAACTGTTTTTCTTTCAAGTTGCAACTTTTGAAATAAATTTGTGAATTTTTTTCCCTTCAAATTGTAACTTTTTTCATAAACTTGCAACAATTTTCTTTCAAATTTTAACTTTATTCATAAATGTGCATCTTTTTTCCTTCAATTTGGAACTTTTTTAAATATATTTGCAATTTTTTAAAAAATTGCAATATTTTCCATAAATTTGCATCTTTTTTCTTTTAAATCTAACTTTTTCCCTTGTAAATTTGTTGGCAAACACTATTATCTCAAAATTAGTTTCAGCTTATTATAATTATTTTCCTTGATGTATGCTTTTACTCAGAATCTTGTTTTTATTACACTCAGTTTTTGAAATATTCTTGGAAAAAAAATTCCATTGAAATGAATGAGGACTTGTGCTTCTCTAACTGAAGAACAAGTAAAGCTGAGGCCACCAACCTTGGTCCACAGGTTCACTGTGTGATCCTGACCTCTCACTATCGATGTGGGGGTTAAACGGTCAAAAGTCAGAATGCTGTATCAACTTAGTATTGGACCACAGGTTCACCAGGCCGTACCAGAGGCATACTCTTCAAAGTTCCACTTAGAATTTTCTAGTTTTCTCAGGGATGTGTCAACAAATTTGGCAGTTCCAGACCAAACAGACTCTGATGTTTCTGTGAATTCATAGGCTGCAGACTCCTGATCCGACATGGGATCCGGAGTCTGGCTGAGGTTCGCAGGTTTGCAGCAGTGAAGCGGTTGAATTTTCTCTCCTCAGGATGTGAATCGATGAGAGCGCCCCGCGTACGTTTCCTCATGGCTGGGATCGATTCTCCCTAAACGAGCCTCATTTACCACGATGAAGTGGAATCCAGACTGAGATGTTTATCTGACTGATTACCGAGAATTAATTCATCAGCTGGGTCTGAATGTTAACGAGGGAGCAGCTCCGGTTTTTGGGTCACAGCGTGGTGGTAGAGCTGAGGAATGATCGGGGAAAGATTTCAGTTCAACACAGACTTATTTCTGTCAATAATTTGACTCTTTTGAACAAAACAAGTTTTCTACAGCTGGAAGGAAATACCTGAAACTACACAACTGGCAACACAACAGGAAAAAGAAATTTACAAGGAAAACATAGCAGATTTACATGAGAAAGGTTGCAAAATTATCAGGAAAAACTGAAAATTTTGAGGAAAAAGTTACAAATTTACAAGGAAACTTCTCTGAAATTTACAAGAAAAAATTAAAATTTAAACGAAAAAAGTCAAAAAATGACACAAAAAGTTTCCAATTAACGACAATAAAGGCAAATTTATAAGAAAAAGCTGCTAATTGACCTAAAAAAAAGTCTGATCTGAAAATAAGTCAGATTTGTAATATAAAAGTTGCAAATTTATGTGATAAGGAAAATCATAAATTTACAAAAGAAAAAAACATCAGTTTTACATGAAAAAGTAATAAATTTTCATTTTAAAGAAGTTTCAAATTTTGAAGAAAAAAAAACAAATTTAAAAGAAAATGTTGCAGATTTATGTGGAAAAAGGCACATTTGAGAGAAAAAATACAAGTAAAAATGTCCTAGAAAAGTCCAAAAAATTCCAAAATTTTTGTGAAAAAACACACATTTACAAAGAAAATACAAGAAAAAACGTTCAAATGGAAGAAAATGACACAAAAATGTTGCAGTTACAGAGAAAAGAGTCCAATTTCAAAATGTGATTTACATGAAAAAGGCAAGAAGGATTGACACTATTTTCAAATTTACATGAAAAAATTCTAAATTAATGAGAGAAAAGACTCAAAAAATCACAAATGAGGGAAAATATCACTGATTAATTAGGAGTAAGTGGCAAAATTGCAAGAATTTTTTTTTGCAAATTTATGACAAAAATATTGCATATTTACAGGGGAAAAAGACCCAAATTTACTGAAAAAAGTCAAAATTAATTTGGAAAAAGTCATTTTTTTCTAAATTTACAAATTTAGAAAAGAATCACAAATTTATGTGAAAAAAGTTGCAAATTTGAAAGAAAAAAAACTTACATTTATGTAATTTACATTTACATAAACATTTACTTTACAGAAAATTTACTTGTAAAAATTCTGAAATTTAAGAGAAAAATGTCATAGATTTCCCGTAGTTGTAGCAGGAATGACATCTAACTCCTGTCGTTTCTGTCACCAGTGTCACGGTTCTCCAGCCCCAGACTGACACCGCGGCTCGGCAGGAAGAGGGCGCTGTCCATGTCGCCATTGTCCGACGGCAGCATCGACCTGCAGACGATGATCCGGACGTCGCCCAACTCTCTGGTGGCTTACATCAACAGCTCGCGCTCCAACTCTGCCGCCACAGCTGTTGCCGCCTCCTCCTACGGTCACCTGTCGGTGGGAACGCTCAGGTATGACAAACTCTGAGAAATAAACCCAGACGGCACGAGTGGGCAGAAATTAACAGGAACATGATGAAATGTTTTATTCTTTTATTATCTATAAATTTCTTCTAAAACTTACAAGAAAAAAAGTCATAAATGTACTTGGAAAAATTCATATGAAATTTTTTTTTTAATTTATTGGGAAAAAAATCATAAATTTCCAACAAAAAAATCTCAAATTCAGAAAGAAGAAACTTAATGAGAGAAAAGAAGTCAAATTTACATGAAAAAGTCACACATTTTTGTGGGGAAAAAATTATTTACAGGAAAATTTAAAGGAAAAAAGTTGCAAATTTATGAATAAAAGTGAAATCTCAAATCTACAAGGAAAATTGTTGTAAATGTATGGGAACAAAGTCAGACATTTAAAAGAAAAAAAATCACAAATTTATAAGATAAGTCACAAATTCATCAAACAAAATGTCAAAAATTTGCAAGGAAAAAAAAAAGTCCTGGGATGAATAAGTCCGCCAAGGTCTCCGCCTTTGACCGCCACCTAATCCACATAGCACCGGACCCCCATGATCCCTCCTGCAGGTGGTGAACCCACTGGAGGGCGGACCCATGTAACTCCTTCGGGCTGAGCCCGGCCGGGTCCCATGGGTGGAAACCCGGCCACCAGATGCTAGCCTTTGAGCCCCTCCCCCAGGCCTGGCTCCAGGGTGGGGCCCCGGTAACCCCATACCGGGCGGGATACACGGAATCCTTGATATACAATTTATCATGAGAGTCTGTTGGATTGTTCTTAGTCTAGCCCTTCACCCAGGAGTCAGTTGAGGTGGTATGGGCATCTGATTAGAATGCCTCCTGGACGCCTCCCACTTGAGGTGTTTCAGGCACGTCCCACTGGAAGGAGACCCCGGGGCAGACCCAGGACTCGGTGGAGAGTCTATGTCTCCCAGCTGGTCTGGGAACACCTTGGTATCCCCTCTGAAGAGCTGGAGCAGGTGGCTGGGGAGAGGGAAGTCTGGGCTTCTCTGCTTGAACTGCTGCCTCCGCGACCCAGACCTCCGGAAAAGCGGTAGAAGATGGATGGGATGAATAAGCACAGAAGTGATCATGAATGGCTAACTCTAGCTAGCTAGCTAGCTGTGGACAGCTAGTGCTAATGGACAACAGGTTCACTCAGAGTATAACAAGCTAAAGTAACATCTAGAATCTAGAACAAACATATATCCAGTCTTTATGCTTCAGAATCAGAATCAGCTTTATTGGCCAAGTATGCACAACACATACAAGGAATTTGACTTTGGCTAAAAACTTGCTCTCGTTGTTCAGGTGTAAGATTTAAATAAAATTTAAATAAGGATTCAATGACAACAGAGTATGTACAGTAAATTACAGTCTGTCCATGTTTCTATAAAAGGATGCAAATAAAAGGATGCAAAGAAGAGAGCTATTAGAATAATGAACAAAGCTGCTTACAGGGAACCAACAAACCCACTTTTTCTTAAATTAAAAGCTCTCAAGTTGAAAGATCTGGTTGACTTTAAAACTGCAGTAATAATGTTTAAAGTGAAGAATCTATCACTGCCCGCAAATATCCAAAAGTTGTTCCAAATAAGGGAGAATCAATATCATTTCAGAGGAACATGTATATTTCAAAAACCTTCAGTGAGAACTACCACCAAGCAACACTGTGTTTCAGTGCAAGGAGTCAGATTATGGAACGATTTTGGACCTGAATTAAAATCATGTACAACGCTTGGACAATTTAAACAAAAACTAAAGGAAGAAATACTCCAAACATATATACAAGATGACATGTAAAATCACATAAGGATTGTCATATCCAGTCTGTGTTGTGTTGTTGCTTAGTTTTTTGTCACATTTTGTCTTAGCTTTGTTCTGAATTGTAATCGCTCTTGTTTGTTTTTCTTTTGAATTCTTGGATGGAATATGGGTGGGCAATATAAGCTGCGGCTTCAGCCATCACCCATTTCGGATAACTTATATTGAACTGTATAATCAGAGGAGTTATTGTCTAATTTGACCTTGTTGGATTTTCTTTCCCCCTTTGGTATATTATTCTGTTTCTTTTAATCTGTACTTTTAATCTATCTGAAATAAAGATTGATTGATTGATTGATTGATTGATTGATTGATTGATTGATTGATTGATTGATTGATTGATTGATTGAAGAATGCAACATAATAAGGGCCAGCACTGGTGGATAATCGGCTGGGATCACCAATGTTTGATGGGCAGGTGAGAAAAGCTAATGGGAGCCATGGATGCTAGTTGGCTAAGCTAGCCTAACTGGGTTATCTCAGCCAAAATATAACAAAATAATCCAGAGTAGCACCAAGAAGTGGGATATATGATGGAATGGGGAATAGCGAACTGTCTGGATGTCTGGTGAAGTGTGGAGAATTTATAGAAAGTAGCCTGGGGACATACAAACCAGTACAAGCCTCAGCCAGTCCCAAGCCTGGATAAAGTCAGAGGGTTCAGCATCAGGAAGGGACATCCAGCTGGTAAAATCTATGCTTCAGCTACAAATATGCCTGAGTTATAAAGACAATTAGATCATGCTAGGACATCCCCCATTTCAAGCGATGTGCAGTGGATCAAAGGCTTCGACAATGTGAAAACTATGTGAGCGAGGCCAGCCAAGATCAGAATAGTGACACTGAACATCGGAATGCTAACTGCCAAAAGTCGAGAGATAGTTGATATGATGAAAAGACGAAACATCGACATTCTGTGCCTTCAGGAGACAAGATGGACCAGGGGAAAATCTGGATGGTGGGCACAAAACATTGGAGATGACTACAAAATATATTACAGTGGTGGGTCAAAACCTCGGAATGGAGTTGGGATCTGTTTGAAGGAGACATGACAGGATAAAGAGATACAGGAATGCAGAAAATCAGACCAGATCATAAGCATGAAATTGGTGATGCCCCAGCGGACCTACAACATCGTGTCTGCTTATGCATCCCAGCAAGGCTGCAAAGAAGAGGAAAAGAATGAGTTTCGGAACAGTTGGGTGCAGTGACAGATGAGACCCCAGAGTCAGAAGAGCTCATTGCTGTCAGTGACCTAAATGGCCATGTTGCAAAAGGAAGAGGTGGAATTGAGAGATAGCACAGAGGAAAGACGCGTGGCAACATCAGTGAAGAAGGAGAGTGTCATGAATCGCCCAGGCGGGGCAGAATGAAGACCCAAATGCAGGCTGTGAGTTGCTATTGATTTAATAAAACATAAAATAACATGACAGGTTAACTTACAGGCTGGGAACACGAAGCCTAAGGCGTACAAAAACGCCAGATAAACAAGAGAATTAGACATGGGACTCATGTCTGGGAGACAAGGAGAGTAAACGTGGAACACACGCTAGGTAACCATGAGAATGATACCACCCCGAATTGCAGGGCTGCGTCCCTTAAATAGGACAAGGAGAAAATAACAACAAATGATAAACAGGTGTGGGTAACATGAGCAAGGATAATTAACAAGAATAGAAACAGCTGTGACAACCGCAAACTTGAGCTAGCACGGGAAGTAAATAAAGAGTACTGTCAAAATAAAGGTACAGACCAGAATGAATGACAAATCAGGAAACAGACAATGAACAGAGAATAATGACAACCCACCATGCAAGGACAAGGTAACCACAAATAACAACAATGATTAATATACACACTGTGAAGAGGGAACTAAGGGGAAGGCTCTATACAAAGCAGACATATATCTATTATAAACCAAGATAGGATGGCTAAGACCCATAATATTAATAAAGAAGCTTATAGTAGCAAAATTCAGAAACATGAACTCTCATAAACAGGCAAAAACAGAAGACAAACTCAAATAACAAAATACAGCCAAAACCAAACTCAAATTCAGTAATAAAACTAAGATGGTGAAAGTACAGAAAATATCCAGAAATAAACTGAAAGAGTCAGCACGGTTCTCCCACCGTGCTCCGCATCATTACAAAACGAGGATATTGGACTTTGTCAGAGTGTGTGATCTGGCCTTGATGAACACATTCTTTACTGAGAGTGACACCCAAACCTACACTTTCAAGAGTGGTGCTAACCAAACAGTTACTGATTACATCACTGTCAGAAAAGAGAGCTTGGGTAAAGTAAAGGATTGTAAAGTAATACAAGGAGAGTCTGTGGCACCACAACACCAGTTACTAGTCATGGCTCTCATAACAGCAAAAAGAAAGAAAAGGAGAAAAGAGGATAAGTTAGTGGAAATTAAGATCACCAGAGGGGGAAGAGCTGGTACTCAGACTGACAAAGAGACTAGAGATGCTGGAGAGGGAAGAAAAGCTACGGTGGCAGGAGACATCCCCAAGAATGATGAGAGTGGCAAAATAGACACTGAGAGAATCAAGATCCGGAAATTATCTAGAGAAGGAATCCTGGTGGTGGAATGAGGAAGTACAGTCTGCAGTTAGGAACAAGAGACAGGCGTTCAAAGAGTGGAAAAGAACACAGACAGATAAGGCAAGAGAAACGTATAAATATCTAAACAAGATCAGCAAACAGGAGGCCGCCAAAGCTAAAGATGCAGCTTATGAGGGTCTGTAGAAAGATCTGGAAGAGAATGGCCCAAAGAGGATTCATTGTCTGGCAAAAACAAGACACCAGAGATCTAAGGATATTGAAAGACTAACATTTGTCGAAGGTCCTGATGAAAAGATCCTGAGTGAGTTCAGCAACATCAAGGAGAGATGGAAAGAATATTTTGACATGCTGTTGAATACGAGGAACATAGAGGAATTGCCCTATATGCCACCAGTGCAAGGGCCTATGGAAGACATACAGTCATCTGAAAAAATTAGGACACCCTGTATAAGTCTGAGTGTTTTTTTTTAAATATTTGGACATATGGATATTTAATATCAATGTTAAAAAATACTGGGAGATTCACGTAAAACAACTAAACAATTAAAAGTGAATTAAAGACTTTTTTTTAATTTTCTGTAAAATGTAATTCTAAACAAATAGGGAGGAATAAATTAGGACACCCCCCATCTTTTTTAGGACACCCCCACATTCATTCCCACTTATGATGGCTAAAATAAATGTAAAAAAAATGCAAATAAAAACAAAAACATGTTTAGACATAGATATGTGAACATTTCTTAATAAAGAACTGAATATTAAGGGGTGTCCATATTTTTTCACTTGACCGTACCAGGAACAGAAGTCAAAAGCCAGTTGGAAAAGATGAAAATGAAAAAAATCAACGGGACCTGAGGAATTACCAATAGACCTAATAAAGTGGCTGGGAGAAACTGGAGTGAAATGGATGGTGGAATGCCTGAGAGGAACTGTCAGAGATGGAATACTTCAGGATTGGAGAAACAGCACAATAACACCAATATACAAACAAAAGGGGACCCCTTGGACTGTGGGAACTACTGCGGGATAAAACTGCTTAGCCACTGTCTTAAACTGCTCAAGAGGGTCACAGAAGGAAGACTGAGAAAGATTGTCAAGATTCTAGGAAAATCAATATGGATTCCAGAAGGGAAGATCTGCCACAGAGCCGATGTTCTGCCTCAGAATCCTGCAGGAGAAGTTCAGCGAATATAACAAAGACCTACTTATGGTGTTTGTAGACCTTGAGAAAGCCTATGTCAATCACGTGATCCAGTATGGTATTGCTTGAGGAAGAGGCTAGTCCCAGAGGGCTACATAAATATAATAAAAGATATTTATGAAAGCTGTACCACCCAGAACAGGACAAATTCAGGCAGGACTGAGGAAATAAAAATTGACAATGGTTTGCATCAAGGATCGGTCCTTAGCCCCCTTCTTTTCGTAATAATCATGGATGTGATAGAAGATATCAGTGAAGGCACACCATGGGCAATGCTATTTGCTGATGACCTCATTTTATGCGATGAGAAGAAGAACTGGAAAGAAGGCTAGAGACATGGAGAGGGAAATTGGAAGGGGTGGGCCTAAAACAGCAGTACTTACCATCTACTGGGGGAATGGAGGACATCAAGCTAAGGACTTACAACAGACAGGAAGAAGAGATACTACCTAAATGCATTCAGTTCAAGTACCTTGGAACAACTCTCCAGCAGGAAGGAGGATGCAGTAAAGACATTGAACTGAGAATATCCAAGGCTTGGAAGAAGTGGCAGGAGCTGGCTGGAGTGTTGTGCGATAAAAGGTTGCCAACAAAACTCAAAGTACTGATACAAAACTGGCATTAGACCGACACTCTTATGTGGAAATGAGACATGGCCAGTCATGGGATGCCTTGTTAATAAGATGAGCACCTGTGAAATGTGAATGCTAAGATAATGCTTTGGTATCAGCCTAGAAGAACATAGAAGAAATGAAGACATCTTGAGAGGCGAACATCATACCAATAAAAGACTGGATGAGGAAAAGAAGGTTGGAATAGTATGGGCACATGTGCCGCCGAGGGGCAGAGGAGGACATCAGGAAAGTGTTTGAGATGGAAGTGGAAGGATGTAGAAAACACGAGTGACCAAAACAGTGGTGGAGGGATACCATCAAGATGCATCTCTAATGGCTGGGCCTCGACAAAAATGTTGCGCAGAGCGGGACAAAATGGCGGTGTGTACTTGACAATGGAATCAGGCAGATACCCGCTACCCAAAAGGACGGAAGCGGAGAAAAGGGAGCAAGATGAGCAGGTAAGCAGCCATAAAAACAGTGTTGTTAAGCTATGTCACTAAGTGTATGACTTTGGATGATTACAGAGACACGTCTACTAAACACATCTGGTCATTAAAGTGGGTGGAGATGAAGATTGTGGTGGTAGCAAAAAGTGAACATGTCTTCATATGTTCCTTTTAACTGAGAATATCCTGTTGTACACCAGACTGAATCAGAATCAGAATCAGAATCAGATTTATTGCCATTGTTCATGTAGTACACAAACTAGGAATTTGTCTCGGTGCAATGTTGCAACATTAAACATGATAAAAATAAAAGATAGAAATAAAAAACTATACATGCAATAAAATGTAGAATATGAATGAGTATTACTAGTCAAAGCAATTTTAAATATATTAGCGAGCAGCGGATATTGTGGAGTACCACATAGTGCAGTCGTACTGCACTGCAGACTGAGCTCCTCCTACCATAAAAACCTAGACTCCTCTCTCTGCTTCTCCATCCTGGTCTCCTCTCTCTGCTTCTCCAATCTGGTCTCCTCTCTCTGGTTCCCCATCCTGGTCTCCTCTCTCTGCTTCTCCAACCTGGTTTCCCCTCTCTGGTTCTCCAACCTGATCTCCTGTCTCTGCTTCTCCACCTTCATCCCGGTCTCCTCTCTCTGCTTCTCCAGCCTGATCTCCTCTCTCTGCTTCTCCAACCTGGTCTCCTCTCACTGCTTCTCCAACCTGGTCTCCTCTCTCTGGTTGTCCAACCTGATCTCCAGTCTCTGCTTCTCCACCTGGTTTCCTCTCTCTCTGGTTCTCCAACCTGGTTTCCTCTCTCTGGTTCTCCAACCTGATCTCCTGTCTCTGCTTCTACACCTGGTGTCCTCTCTCTTTGGTTTTCTACTACTGGCCGCGGATGGTGCCGGCGGCGAGCCCTCCGCTCACGCCGCAGCTGCGGACGGCGGCGCGGCCTCCGCTCCCTCCGCTACTGCGGACGACGTTGCGGGGCCTTCCGCCGCCCCTGCTCTGGAGCCTGCCGCTGTGTCTGTGGACGGCCCGGCTGTGGCGCCCGCGGCCCAACTTACGGCCGGGAGCGTTGATGGCGATGGCGCCAAAAATGTCACTGATGGTGCGTCACAATCATCTCGCTGTGTGACGTCAGCGGCTGTGCCTCCGGTGGCTGCTACTGTTTCGGAGAAGGAGACGGAGCACCGACCTGATGGTGCCTCAGAATCTCGCTGTGTGACATCAGCGGCTGTGCTTCCGGAGCCTGCTACCATTTCACAGCAGGGGATGGAACGGCGACAGTCAGCTGCTGTGGATGGCGTCCAGGAAAATGTGGCCCATGATGAATCCACTGGCCCAGGAGAACCAAACAGTCAGCTGACTTGTGCTGACGAGGAAATGGAATCTGATAACGACACTGTGTCTAATACTGAGTCTATTGAGGCAAAATGCAGTACAAACACGAGTTTGTATTCACTGGAAGAAATAAATGCTTTTCTGGATGAAACCTATAACAAAGCCATTAAAGTCACCCACTACTTCAGTGACACTGATAAATTCATTAAGTCTGTTGATGTGCTAAGAAGGCAGGTTGGTCTTGACCTCCTGGATGAAAGGAAACGTTTTCGCCTCAAGAAACACCTGACAGCTCTGCGTAAAGCAGCAGGGAGAACAGGGGTCAAGCGCGCCCGACAGGAGGAATAAATGACCGCCGTTCCTCTGCCTGTTTTACACATTTTTGGGATATTGTTTGATCAGACTTGTATATGACGTTTCTAATTGACTGTAATTGACTGTCACAGAACTGGCTCTTTACCTGCAGGGCATGGACGCCCCACCGTTTTCTTTCTACACTCTGGATGAGCATGCTGCACAGTTGACTTGCTTGAAAAACCCACATGGTCTAAGGACTCCAATCCATCTGAGATGAGGAAACTGTCTCTGGGATGTGCAACGGAACTGGCTGCGGCCGCACAGCGCTATCTCTGCTGCCGGAGGAAGGGGACTTGGCCTTGCTTAAGAACTGGGGGCCTCTGGCTCGTCTTTGCACGGACTACGAGGAGGACTCGTACTACTGCCACTGCCAATGTGGAATAGATGAACTGCAAGGAATACTCTGTGTTGTGTGTGTTGGGGGGGGGACACTTATGTTTGCACTTTTTCCAATGTGAGACATTTGGTGGAATGATGTTGGTGCGCTTACATTTTTTTGAAGTGTGCAATAAAGGCTTTTTTTGAAAAGTCAAGTCTTTGGTTCTTCATCCCGGTCTCCTCTCTCTGCTTCTCCAACCTGATCTCCTCTCTCTGCTTCTCCAACCTGGTCTCCTCTCACTGCTTCTCCAACCTGGTCTCCTCTCTCTGGTTGTCCAACCTGATCTCCAGTCTCTGCTTCTCCACCTGGTTTCCTCTCTCTCTGGTTTTCCAACCTGGTTTCCTCTCTCTGGCGGCCGAAGGAGGAGGGCGGAAATAGGGAACTCTGTGGTTTGTTTGGACTTTTTTTTTCGATTTTCGACTACTGGCCGCATTTTCAGTTTTTGTTTTTTTGGGTGGAGGATGGCGACCTTGGAAATGCCACCTCCGTCTATCCGCCAGGGGGTGCGGATCGTTCCCCCGGACAGCACTGTTACTGTGGAGGAAGTCCTTCTGGCTGTGGCCGAGCAGGTGGGCCATGATGCGATCTGCTTTGCGTCCCGAATGAATAGAGCTGTAGTTGTGTTTCTGGCTGCTGAAGAGGATGTCCACACCCTGATTGCAAGCGGTGTTGTTATCGGGGAAACATATGTACAGGTGTCCCCCTTATCTATCCCATCAACGCGTATCACCGTCTCAGGTGTTCCACCTTTCATCACTGACGAGCAGTTGGCGACGGAGCTCCGCAGATTTGGGAAGTTTGCAGGCCCGTTTACAACTCTGACTTTGGGATGCAAGGAGACCAAGTTAAAACATGTGAAATCACTCAGGCGACAGGTGTTCATGTTTTTGGACTCGCCAACTGCGACTCTGGAAGTGTCCTTCCGGGTCAAACATGGGGACGGCTCCTATATGATGTATGCGAGCTCAGGACAGATGAAGTGTTTTGAATGTGGAGACGTGGGCCATAAACGGTTTGCTTGTCCACACAGGCAGCAGCCGGGGGGCTCTGATGGAGCCGCGGCTGGTACCGGTGGCACGCCCTCCGCTCACGCTGCTGCTGCGGATGGCGTGGCGGGGCCTTCCGCCGCAGCTGAGGCTGCCGGCGTGGCCTCCGCTCCCGCCGCTACTGCGAACGACGTTGCGGGGGCTTCCGCCGGTCCTGCTCCGGAGCCTGCCGCTGTGTCTCTGGACAACCCGGCTGTGGCACCCGCAGCCCAGCTTACGGCCGGGAGCGTCGCTGGTGATGGCACCCAAAATGTCACTGATGGTGCGTCAGAATCAACTCGCTGTGTGACATCAGCGGCTGTGCTTCTGGAGGCTGCTACTGTTTCAGAGCAGGAGACGGAACAGCGACAGTCAGCTGCTGTGAGTGGCATCCAGGATAATGTGGCCCATGATGAATCCACTGGGCCAAATGAACCAAACAGTCAGCTGACTTGTGCTGACGAGGAAATGGAATCTGATCCCGACACTGTGTCTAATACTGAGTCTACTGAGGCAAAATGCAGTACAAACACGAGTTTGTATTCACTGGAAGAAATAAATGCTTTTCTGGATGAAACCTATAACAAGGCCATTAAAGTCACTGACTACTTCAGTGACACTGATAAATTCATTAAGTCTGTTAATGTGCTAAGAAGGCAGGTTGGTCTTGACGTCCTGGATGAAAGGAAACATTTTCGCCTCAAAAAACACCTGACGGCCCTGCGTAAAGCAGCAGGGGGAACAGGGGTCAAGCGCGCCTGACAGAAGGAATAAATGGCGGTCGTTCCTCTGCCTGTTTTACGCATTTTTGGGATATTGTTCGATCAGACTTTTATGACGTTGTGGCGCATATGTTGGTTACATATTCCCCACAAATGTGTTGCTGTATGTTTATTGTGTGCTTCACGTCTCATGGAACAAAGAGGACTGAGACTCTGGGATTCAGCAGAGGAGTGTGAGATTCGGCCTTTGTTTCCGGGAGATGACTGGGGAAGATTTCCGGGCCACAGAGACTAGAGGACAATGGCGTGAGATCAAAGGGGTTACTTTGTGATTGAGATTAAGTACCATGTGACTGTATGTTTGATTAAACACCATGTGACTGCTGTTTCGTGCCCGGGGTATAAAACCCCTGATGTGAGATGAAAACCTCCTCTTGATTTGCTTTGAGATTTGTTGGAGATGTGCTCTGTGAATAAAGCTGAATCTGAGGAACAAACTCAGCCTCATCCTTGAACACATTCTCCACACTGGTGACCTTACGACTCAGAATGAGCAGAAATAATTCTCCCGAGCGGGGCTCGGCAGAAGCCAGCCTGATGGCTGCCTCCACACTCCAGCTGCCTGACTTCTGGCAGCATAGCCCGCGCTCCTGGTTTAGCGCGGTCGAGGCGCAGTTCAACCTCCGGAGAATCTCGAAGGACGACATGAGATTCTACCATGTTGTGGCGAAGCTGGACAGCCACACAGTTCAGAGGGTGGAAGATCTGGTCAACCACCCACCGGACAGCGACAAATACGGCGCCTTGAACGCTGCTCTTATCAGTCATTTCACCCCCTCTGTGCAACAGCAAGCAGAGGGGCTCCTGGCGTTGACGGAGTCGGAGAACGGCAGACCCGTAGACCTGATGGTCAAAATGCTGAGGCTGAAAGACTCCGAGGACTGCGAATTTATCTTCGCCCACCTTTCCTCCGGACCCTGCCGCCAGCGGTGAGAGTTACCCTGGCAGATTCACCCCGGTTGGCCAAGCGAGACTACCACGGGCTGAGCAAGGAGGCGCAGCAACTCGTCGACGCCCACAAGTGGAGCGCAGTTTCGGCTGCAGCAGCGGAGCTAGGAGCGACGCCCGGAGATGGCATGGGGCCAGTGGTTGCAGCACCAGACGCGCCGACGACGGCAGCAGTCAGCACCAAGCAACACGGAGCAGGTGACGTCATGTGCTTCTATCATCGCCATTTTGCAGAGAGGGCACACAAGTGCCTCCCGCCGTGCCCCTTCAAGCGTTCGGGAAACGCCAAGACCGAGGGTCGGTAGCGGCTGCGGCCCTCGGGGAAGAGAACAAGCTGCTTTACCTGACGGATGCACGTTCGGGGAAACGATTCCTCGTGGACACAGGCTCCCAGATGAGCTTCATCATGCCTTCCTACACGGACCGGCTGATGCCGTCCAAAGTTCCCCGGGTGTCAGTGTCAGCAGCGAACGGCTCAGCGATTAAGACCTTCGGTGAGAGGACTCTGCTTCTGTCTTTGCAGGGTCGTTCATTTGAGTGGACTTTTGTGGTAGCTGCAGTCAGTTTCAACATGTTAGGGGCTGATTTCTTGTGCTCACATGGTTTATTGGTTGATCTTGCTAATAGACGTCTTTTCACTCTATTCCCTGCACAGCACAAGTGGCACCGCCAACTGCACAAGCCAGCGTCACTACTGCGGGTGGTAAGTTCCACGCAATCCTCATTCAGTTCCCAGCACTAACAGTCCCAACGTTTTCGGCGACAGTGGCCAAACATGGGGTGGAGCATTATATCACTACCACCGGGCCGCCCGTTTTTGCAAAAGCTCGGCGCCTGGACTCAGGTAAACTGACCATAGCGCGCGAGGAGTTTGCCAACCTGGAAAAACTGGGCATCATCAGACGTTCGAAAAGCCCCTGGGCTTCACCATTGCACATGGTCCCAAAGACTGATGGCTCGTGGCGACCTTGCGGTGATTTCCGCAGGTTGAATAACGCCACCGCACACGACCGCTACCCGATCCCACACATTCAAGATTTTTCGGTTCATTTGGCGGGAATGCACATTTTTTCTAAAATAGATTTAGTGCGCGGCTACCATCAGGTTCCAGTGCGCGCCCAGGACATACCCAAAACAGCGGTAATAACTCCTTTCGGGCTTTTTGAGTTTTTGCGCATGCCTTTTGGACTCAAGGGGGCCGTGCAGACGTTCCAACACATGATGGACGCGGTGCTGCGTGACCTCCCTTTCGTGTTCGTCTACTTGGATGACATTTTAGTAGCCAGCACGTCCGAAGACGAGCACGAAAACCACCTCACGGCAGTTTTCCGGAGGCTGGCAGAGCACGGGTTAATAATTAACCCAGCGAAGTGCCAGTTTGGGGTAGCGCAGGTTGATTTTTTTGGGGCATCGCGTTTCGCCAGAAGGAGCGGTCCCTCTCCCCGATAAAGTGCGCGCAATAACAAATTTTCCCCAACCTCAAACGGTCAAAGAGTTTCAGGAGTTTTTGGGAATGGTTAATTTTTATAACCGTTTCCTCCCAAGTGCAGCGCGGCTCATGCAACCATTGTATGCAGCACTAAAAAAGCAAAATCCCACAAATAAAATCGAATGGTCTCCTGAGCGGGAGCACGCATTCTCTCAAGTCAAAACAGCACTGGCAAACGCGGCTTTGTTGGCACACCCAGTTCCAACAGCCCGCATGGCCCTCACCACTGACGCATCCGATTTAGCGGTAGGGGCGGTCGTTGAACAGTTGGTAGTGGGGACCTGGCAACCGCTCGCGTTTTTCAGCAAAACCTTGCGCGATAGCGAGCGAAAATACAGCGCATTCGACAGGGAGTTGTTGGCCCTATACTTAGCCATCCGCCATTTCCAGTTCTGGCTGGAAGGGCACCATTTCACCGCGTTCGTGGACCACAAACCACTGACTTTTGCGATGGCCAAGATTTCTGAACCTTGGTCGGGCCGGCAGCAAAGACAGCTGGCCGCGATATCAGAGTTCACCACCGATAGCAGACTCTGCAGCCATGGCCGTGGGCCAGGGTAGCGACGCGGGAGCGTGCGCGGCCCCGGTCCGTGTGGGGTTAGATTATGCAGCCATGGCCGCGGAGCAGGTTAGCGATGCGGACGTGCGCGCGCTCCAGTCTGGACCAACAGGGTTAAGGCTGGAGCACAGGGTGCTGCAAATGGGTATGCCTCCCCTAATCTGCGATGTCTCCACGGGACGGCTGCGCCCCGTGGTACCAGCTGCGTGGCGCCGCCGCGTTTTTGACTCGATCCATTCTCTGGCGCACCCGGGGGTGCGCGCATCGGTCAAAATGGTGGGGGAGAAATTTGTATGGCCGGGGTTGCGCAGACAGGTCAAGGAATGGGCGACAGCCTGCGTAGCGTGTCAGTGAGCCAAAATACACAAGCACACTAGAGCTCCTTTGGAGCCTTTTCACATTCCTGCTAAGCGCTTTGATCATGTGCATGTCGACTTGGTAGGCCCCCTTCCGTCGTCACAGGATTACACACATCTTTTGACGATGGTGGACCGCACCACGCGTTGGCCGGAAGCGGTCCCTCTGGCGTCAACCACAGCGGAGGAAGTGTCGCACATGTTTTTAACAGCTTGGGTAGCGCGTTTTGGAGTTCCGTCGGACATAACGTCAGACAGGGGTCCTCAATTTGTTTCCGAACTCTGGTCGTCGATGGCCAGTAGCCTAGGGGTAAAGATCCACCGCACCACCGCGTACAACCCCCAGGCTAACGGTTTATGCGAGCGTTTTCACAGGTCATTGAAAGCAGCCCTCAGAGCGTCACTTACGGATACAAATTGGGTTGACAAGTTACCATGGGTCTTATTGGGGTTGCGTTCTGCACCTAAGGAGGATTTGCAAGCCTCTCCAGCAGAATTAGTTTTTGCACAGCCTCTCCGTTTGCCAGGGGAATTTCTCCCCGATAATCCTGCCCCAAATTCCCCCCCCCCCCGCTTAGCTGTTGCAGAGCGGCACAGGATCAAACACGCTTCCTGGCCCGGTTCATCACAGTTTCCCATGCGTTTTTGTGCCGAAGGCTTTAAAAAATGCGGAGTTCGTTTTTGTGAGACATGATGCTTGTCGCCCCAGCCTGCGTCTGCCTTACAATGGGCCGTACAAGGTGCTGGAAACAGGAGAGAAGCATGTTTTGCTAGATTTGGGAGGCAGAAAGGAATTGATTTGTATTAACAGACTCAAAGGGCTGCACGGTGGCGCAGTGGTTTAGCACTGTGGCAGCACAGTTTACCCTCGGCCGGGGGATGGCGGGGATCACGAGATCGTGGGTTCGATCCCAGCCCCCGACCAACAGTGAGCTGTGTGGAGTTTGCATGTTCTCCCCGTGTTGCGTGGGTTTACTCCGGGATTTCTCCGGTTTCCTCCCGCATACCAAAAACATGTAGGTTTAGGGCGCTCGCGCACGCAGCGACCGGCAGCCGGTGGCTTGTCACCAGACTGCAAACCAAATCTACCTACGGGTACAAATAAGTAACAAAAAAAAAAAAAAAAAACCCGCTTTTGTGTTGGCGGATGAGGAGGTGCAGTTGGTGAGACCCCCCCACCCCTGTCGCGGTAGACCCCCTAGAGGGCATTCTACAGGACTCCCACAGAGGTCGACTAACAGTTCTAATCCACAGGTGCAGACAGCAGCAAAGCCGGCTTTCAGCAGATATGGCAGGAGACTGAGAGTTAAGCAACTGGTGGATGGATGTGTAGTAATGTTATGATGTCATGTGTCTCTGGTTATGTTTGTCCCATTTAGACGTTTGGGGGGAGTCTTGTGACGCATATGTTGGTTACACATTCCCCACAAATGTGTTGCTGTATGTTTATTGTGTGCTTCACGTCTCATGGAACAAAGAGGACTGAGACTCTGGAATTCAGCAGAGGAGTGTGAGATTCGGCCTTTGTTTCCGGGAGATGACCGGGGAAGATTTCCGGGCCACAGAGACTAGAGGACAATGGCATGAGATCAAAGGGGTTACTTTGTGATTGAGATTAAGTACCATGTGACTGTATGTTTGATTAAACACCATGTGACTGCTGTTTCGTGCCCGGGGTATAAAACCCCTGATGTGAGATGAAAACCTCCTCTTGATTTGCTTTGAGATTTGTTGGAGATGTGCTCTGTGAATAAAGCTGAATCTGAGGAACAAACTCAGCCTCATCCTTGAACACATTCTCCACAACGTTTCTAATTGACTGTAATTAACTGTCACAGAACTGGATCTTTACCAGTCTCCTTCCGGCGTGCAGCACTATCTTTGCTGCCCGAGGACAGGGACTTGGCCTGGCTTGAAAATGGGAGGCCTGTGGCTCTTCTTTTCACGGACTACAAGGTCACGGTTTACTCGCCTGCAGGGCATGGATGCCCCAACGTTTCCTTTCTACAATCTGGACGAGCCTGCTGCAAAGGTGACTTGCTTAAAAATCCCACATGGCCTAAGGACTACAATCTATCTGAGATGAGGAAAATGTCTCTGGGACGTACAACAGAACTGGCTGCGGGCGCGCAGCGCTATCTCTGCTGCCGGAGGAAGGGGACTTGGCCTTGCTTAAGAACTGGAGGCCTGTGGCTCGTCTTTGCACGGACTACAAGGAAGACTCGGTCTACTGCCACTGGCATTGTGGAATAGGTGGACTGCAGGGAATACTTTGTGTTGTGTGTGTGTGGGGGGGTGACTTATGTTTGCACTTTTCCAATGTGAGACACTTGGTAGAATGATATTGGTGCTCTTACATTTTTTTGAATTGTGCAATAAAGGCATTTTTTTAAAACTCAAACTCTCTCTGGTTCTCCAACCTGATCTCCTGTCTCTGCGACTACTGCCACTGGCAATGTGGAATAGGTAGACTGCAGGGAATACTTTGTGTTGTGTGTGTGTGTGGGGGGGATGACTTATGTTTTTTTTTTTTTTTTTTTTTCTCTCGGCGCCACACGAGTCGGCTGCCTTTTGCAACAGCGGCTCGATTCCGAGTCTTTTTCCCTTCCTCTCTCTTTTGATCCGTCTTTTTTTTTCACCCCACTTATATCACGGACACACAGATCGTCCTAAATGTCTCCTGAGCCGGTGGACGGAGCCACTGTCTATAGCAGGATACGATACAGCAGAGAACAGCTGCTAGCATTCAACCGCCACCCGGTCCCATTGGAAATACTCGACATACCGAGAGAACTGAGGCGAAAACGCCGCGGCTGCCGGGCTGGAGTAAGGCGGAGGACAAAAAATATAAGGTACAGACCCTCCCTTCCATCTGTTGTCATGGGAAATGTACGGTCGATACTGGGAAAGTTAGATGAGCTAGCGGCTATCTCCCGTTATGATAGCACATACCGGGAGTGCTCTCTCCTTTTGTTTACTGAGACGTGGCTAACTGAACTAGCAGCAGATGCTAACATTGAGCTGGAGGGTTTTCACATGATACGAGCTGACCGAACACCAGACAGTGGCAAGGCTAGGGGCGGTGGAGTGATCATGTATGTTAACAACAACTGGTGCAGACCGGGACATATCACTGTTAAACAACGACACTGCAGCAAAGACATTGAGTTGCTAGCTGTTAGCATGAGGCCTACATATCTCCCGAGAGAACACTCACACGTGATCTGCATTGTTGTTTATGCAAATCCGACGGCGAACGCTGGGACAGCACGTGACGTCATCCATTCAGTAACCAGCAGGCTGCAGACAGAACACCCAGATGCTCTTCTCCTCATCTCAGGCGATTTCAACCATGTTTCACTGTCTCCCATTCTACCCACGTTCACCCAGTATGTCACATGCCACACTAGAGACAATAAAACACTGGATTTATTCTACGCAAACACTAAGGAGGCGTACACCTCATCACAACTACCCCCACTCGGGAGATCGGATCACAACTTGGTTCATCTCCGGCCGGTGTACAAACCCCTAGTGCACAGACAACCTCCGGCCATGCACACTGTGGAGTTATGGTCTGAGGAGACAATGGACACCCTAAAGGGCTGTTTTGAAGCCACCGCCTGGAAGCAGCTCTGCGATCCACATGGTGAGGACATCGATGGCCTCATTCACACCTTCACGGGCTACCTCAGCTTCTGTGTGGACAAATCCGTTCCCACCAAGACCATACGGCGTCACTCAAACAACAAACCCTGGATCAACCCTGAGATTAAAACACTTCTGAGAGAGAAGAAGAGGATCTTCAGGTCAGGGAACAGGGAGATGCTGAAGTCCGTACAGAGGGAGCTGAGGAGAAAGATCAGAGAAGGCAAGGACAGCTTCAGGAAGAAGATGGAGGACAAGCTGCAACAGAGCGACATCAGCGGGGTCTGGAGAAACCTCAAAACCATCTCGGGGCTCCAGAATACCTCCCCCCAGGCCACAGGGGGCAGGGAGTGGGCGAACAACCTGAATCTGTTTTTCAATAGATTTGACCAACCGCCCTCCCCCCTGACTGCACAACAACCACTGCTGCCTCTAAAGAAATCAAGTCCTGCTGCCCACTCCCCACTCTACCAACACCCCCCCACTCCCAACACACAGCCCCCCATCCTGACCCTGACCAGGACCCTGGTGAGGACGGAGCTGAGGAAGATCAAGGCGAGGAAGGCGCCGGGACCGGACGGCATCAGCGCAAAGCTCCTCAAGTCCTGTGCAGACCAGCTGTGTGGGATTGTGACGTATATCTTCAACATGAGCCTGAAACTGGGGAGGGTACCACAGCTGTGGAAAACATCTTGTGTGGTACCTGTACCAAAAACTTCCCACCCCAAAGACCTGAACAGCTACAGACCGGTGGCCTTGACGTCCCACTTGATGAAGACCCTGGAGAGACTGCTCCTTGCTCACCTCCGCCCCCTGGTGGAACCAGCGATGGATCCACTCCAGTTCGCCTACCAGCATGGCATTGGGGTGGAGGATGCGGTGATCTTCCTCCTTCACCGTTCTCTGTCCCACCTGGAGAAGCCCGGGAATATGGTGAGGATCATGTTCTTTGACTTCTCCAGTGCTTTCAACACCATCCAACCGATGATCCTGAAGGACAAGCTGCTGCGCGCAGGGGTGGACCAGCACCTGTCATCATGGATCCTGGACTACCTCACGAACCGGCCTCAGTTTGTGAGAACCCGGGACTGTGTGTCCGACACGATCATCAGTAGCACGGGGGCCCCCCAGGGAACGGTGCTGGCTCCCTTCCTGTTCACTCTTTATACTGCGGACTTCTCACACAACACAACACACTGCCATCTACAGAAGTTCTCTGATGACTCTGCGATCGTTGGCCTCATCTCCAATGGAGATGAAGCTGAGTACAGAGGGCTTATCCAGGACTTCGTGGACTGGTGCCATCGGAACTGCCTCCAGATCAACGCGAGGAAAACTAAGGAGCTGGTGGTGGACTGCCGCAGGCATGGGCAGCCCCTCACAGTACCAGTAAATATACAGGGAACAGACATCGAGATGGTGACATCCTATAAGTACCTGGGTATTCATCTGAACAATAAACTAGACTGGTCACACAATACTGATGCACTCTACAAGAAGGGACAGCGCAGGCTGTTCCTGCTGAGGAGACTCAGGTCTTTTGGTGTACAAGGGGCGCTGCTGAAGTCATTCTATGACACGGTGGTGGCATCAGCCATCACTTTTGGAGTGGTCTGCTGGGGCAGTGGCATTACTGCAGCCGATAGGAAGAGACTGAACAAACTGATTAAGAAAGCTAGCTCTGTCCTGAGGCAGCGCCTTGATCCGATGGAGGAG
This sequence comes from Pholidichthys leucotaenia, assembly GCA_020510985.1. Lineage (NCBI taxonomy): Eukaryota > Metazoa > Chordata > Actinopteri > Cichliformes > Pholidichthyidae > Pholidichthys > Pholidichthys leucotaenia. The sequence continues at coordinate 340,218,747 of CM035845.1, forward strand.
ATAGGAGAGAGAAGGACGGTGGCTAAACTGTCATCTCTGCTGGAGTCCGAGTTCCACCCTATACAGGACATACTGAATGCACTGAGGAGCTCATTTAGCAGCAGACTACATCATCCCAGGTGCACAACCGAGAGGTTTCGTAGGTCCTTCCTACCAACGGCTGTCAGACTGTACAACCTAAGCAGGGCTGCTCGCAGAGATAGCAAAAAAGACGTAACAAACTAATAGTTTTTTGAATGCAGAAGATGCAATAGACTTACACAGTGGTCCTCTCCGGCATACAACTAGGAGCATGCCGGTCGCTATGGAGGGTGAGAGTGTGTATGGGCACATAATCATACCATGCAGGATAGCTGGGTAGACGGTTATGCTGTTTCATTCCATCTAGCGGCAATGCTCTGCACTGTGTGTGTTTATATATTTGCATATTTGTTCCGTCTAGCTGCAATGCTCCGTACTGTGGGTGTTTATATATTTATATATCTACATGTTATTCCATCTAGCTACATTGCTCCGCACTGTGTGTGTTTATATACTTGCATATTTATTCCACCTAGCTGCAATGCTCCGTACTGTGGGTGTTTATATATTTACATATTTATTCCATCTAGCTACAATGCTCTGCACTGTGTGTTCATATATTCATATATTTATTCCATCCAGCTACAATGCTCTGCACTGTGTGTCTGTGTGTGTGTGTATATATATATATTTTATAGTAATACGTACATATGTTTATTAGCTGCTCTTGCTTGCTTGTTTTTTTTTCTTGCCTTCTGATTGTTGCTCTGAGTGTTGCTATCCCTGTGCTGTTGCAATCCTGGAATTTCCCCGTTGTGGGACTAATAAAGGCTTATCTTATCTTATCTTATCTTATCTTATGTTTGCACTTTTCTAATGTGAGACATTTGGTGGAATGATATTGGTGATCTTACTTTTTTTGAATTGTGCAATAAAGGCATTTTTTAAAACTCAAACTCTCCACCTGGTCTCCTCTAAAGGTCTCTTTGGTTCTTCATCCTGGTCTCCTCCCACTGCTTCTCCAACCTGGTCTCCTCTCTCTGGTTCTCCAACCTGATCTCCTGTCTCTGCTTCTCCACCTGGTCTCCTCTCTCTTTGGTTCTTCATCCCGGTCTCCTCTCTCTGCTTCTCCAACCTGATCTCCTCTCTCTGCTTCTCCAACCTGGTCTCCTCTCTCTGATTCTCCAACCTGATCTCCAGTCTCTGCTTCTCCACCTGGTTTCCTCTCTCTCTGGTTCTCCAACCTGGTTTCCTCTCTCTGGTTCTCCAACCTGATCTCCAGTCTCTGCTTCTCTACCTGGTTTCCTCTCTCTCTGGTTCTTCATCCTGGTCTCCTCTCTGGTTCTCCAACCTGGTTTCCTCTCTCTGGTTCCTGGATCCTGGTCTCCTCTCTCTGGTTTCTGGAACCTGGTCTCCTCTGTCTTCTTCTTCCGGTTGGCGAGGGAGGAGGGCCGAAATAGGGAACTCCGTGTTTTGTTTGGACTCTTTTTCTATCTTTTATTATTGGCTGCATATTCAGTTTTTGGTTTTTTGGCTGGAGGATGGTGACCTTTGAGACGCCATCTCCATCTATCCGTCAGGGGGTGAGGATCGTTCCCGCGGATAGCAGCGTTACTGTGGAGGAGGTCCTTCTTGCTGTGGGTGAGAAGGTGGAACATGATGCGATCTGCTTTGCGTCCCGAATGAATAAAGCTGTAGTTGTGTTGTGTTTCTATCTGCTGAGGAGGATGTCCAGACTCTGATTGGAAGCGGTGTTGTTATCGGAGATATGTATGTACAGGTGTCCCCCTTATCTGTCCCATCAACGCGTATCACCGTCTCAGGTGTTCCTCCTTTCATCACTGACGAGCAGTTGGAGACGGAGCTCCGCAGATTTGGGAAGTTTGCGGGCCTGTTTAGAACTGTGAGTTTGGGATGCAAGGATACCAAATTAAAACATGTAAAATCACTCAGGCGACAGGTGTTCATGTTTTTGGACTCGCCCACTCAAACACTAGAAGTGTCCTTCTGGGTCAAACATGGGGACGGCTCCTACATGGTGTATGCAAGCTCAAGACAGATGAAGTGTTTTGAATGTGGAGACGTGGGCCATAAACGGTTCGCTTGTCCGCACAAGCAGCGGGCGGGAGGCTCTGATGAAGCCGCAGCTGGAGCCGGCGGTGTGGCCTCCGCTCACGCCGCTACTACAAACGACGTCGCGGGGCCTTCCACCGGTCCTGCTCTGGAACCTTCTGCTGTGTCTGTGGACAGCCCGGCTGTGGCGCCCACAGCCCACCTTACGGTTGCGACCGTGGCTGGTGATGACGGACAAACAGTCACTGATGGTGCGTCAGACTCTAGCTGTGAGAAAGAGCTTGTGACATCAGCGGCTGTGTTTCCGGTGGCTGCTACCGTTTCAGAGCAGCCAACGGAACAACGCCAGTCAGCTATTGTAGGTGGCGTTCAGGAAAATGTAGCTCATGATGAATCAGCTGGGACAGCTGTATCAGTCAGCTAAGTTGTGCTGACGAGGAAATGGATTCTGAATCTGATACTGTGTCTTTTGGAGCAACTTGCAGTAGAAACACGAGTTTGTACTCACTGGAAAAAATAAATGTTTTTCTGGATGAAACCTATAACAGAGCCGTAAAAGTCACTGATTACTTCAGTGACGCTGACAAATTTATTAGGTCTGTTAATGTGCTAAAAAGGCAGGTTGGTCTTGACCTCCTGGATGAAAGAAAACGTTTTCGCCTTAAAAAGCCCCTAACAGCCCTGCGTAAATCAGCTGGAGGACAAAAGGTCAAGGGCAGCCGACAGATGAAATAACTTACATGGGCACAGCACGGTGTTCCTTAGATCTATCTCTCTATGCAAAACATAAAATTAGGATCCCTAAACATCAGTGGTGGGAGGGCCAATCATAAGAGGGGATTAATTGGTGACCTGTTCAGACAAAAAAATCTTAATATTTTGTTTTTGCAAGAAACTCATACCACTTCAGCAGATGAAGTGGACTGGGGCCTGTGGTGGGAGGGTCCTTTTTCACTCAGTCATGGTACAAATTTTAGTGCAGGAGTAGCCATTTTGTTTGGGGAATCTGCAAATGCAACAGTTTTATCTGTGGTGGAGGTAGTGAAGGGCAGGCTGCTCCTTGTTAGGGCCGAAATAGAGAATTCCGTGTTTTGTTTGATCAACATTTATGCTCCAAATCACAGTTCTGAAAGAGTTGCCTTTTTCAATACACTGGCAAAAGCATTGCAGAGCTATCACCAAGACCAACTTATTGTTGCTGGGGATTTCAACTGTACCTTGGATTTCACTCTGGATCGCACTAATGCAGAACCTCATCTGCAGTCTTCTCAAGTTTTAAAAAATATCACTGTACAGTTCGACCTGTTGGATACATGGAGAGTTAAACATGCAAACACTAGGCAGTATACCTGGGTCAGAGTCACAGATGATATGGTCAGTGCTGCTAGATTAGACAGAATATATGTTTCTCGAACTTTTGCCCTGGGAATCCTCCACAGTAACATAAGTCCTGTCGGTTTTACAGATCATCATCTGGCCTCTGTGGTGTTAATTAGCTCACCAGGGGAAAGAACTAAATCTTATTGGCACTTCAATGACAAGCTCCTTCAGGACACCACTTTTTGTCAATATTTTGTGTGTTTCTGGGAACACTGGAGGACTACAAAGCCTTGTTTTAGTTCCCTGGAACAGTGGTGGGAGGTTGGCAAGGTGCAAATTCGCATTTTTTGTCAACAGTATACTGCGAACTCGACTGCCATCATCAAAACCAAAGTCGGTGAACTTGAGGACGCTGTCAAGAGGCTGGAGGAGAGTTTGGTTAGGGATCAGGATTCTGCCACAGGTCCTCTGTTGCAGGAGAAGAGATCAGCCCTGAGCTCTTTCCTGCAGGAAAGAGTGAAGGGGGCACTTGTTAGGTCACGGTTTACTTGCCTGCAGGACATGGATGCCCCAACATCTTTTTTTCTTCAATCTGGAGAAGTCTACTGCAAAAAAGAAGTTGATGACTTGCTTAAAACTCCCACATGGTCAAATGACTACAAATCCATCTGAGATGAGGAGCCATGCAGTGGATTTTTACGGGGCCCTGTTTGGTGCAGAACCATGTTGTATAGAATCTCAAAACCAACTCTTTGAAGGTCTTCCCAAGCTCAGCCCAGAGGACAGGGCTGCTCTGGACTGTGAACTGACTTTGGATGAGTTGACTGTAGCAGTTAATCAAATGGCTCTGGGACGTGCACCTGGACTTGACGGCCTTTCTTCTGACTTTTTTAAGCATTTTTGGGATATTATCGGATCAGACTTTTATGACGTTCTAATTGCCTGTTACAGAACTGGAACTTTACCTGTCTCCTGCCGGCATGCAGTACTATCTCTGCTGACTAAGGAAGGGGACTTGGCCTTGCTTAAAAACTGGAGGCCTGTGGCTCTTCTTTGCACGGACTACAAGGTGCTTTCTAAAGCCCTGTCAAATAGACTGAAAAATGTATTGGATTTAATCATAGATAGAGATCAAACATATTGTATTCCTGACCGAACCATTATGGACAATATTTTTCTCATACGTGACGTTCTTCATCTCAGTAAATGTTATGATTTAGAGTTTGGTATTATGTCTTTGGACCAAGAAAAGGCTTTTGATAGGGTTGACCATTCTTATTTGTTTTCCACACTGAAGGGGTTTGGTTTTGGCAATATGTTTTTGAGGTGGGTCAATCTGTTATATACTGGAGCTGAGTGTTTGGTAAAGATGGGGGCAGGGCTGAGTCGGCCAATCCCTGCATGTCGGGGAATAAGGCAGGGTTGTCCAATCTCGGGTCAACTGTATAGCTTGGCTATTGAGCCTTTGCTGTGCAGGTTGCGCACTCAGCTGGGTGGTTTAGTTCTGCCGGGGCCTTCCAGTAGTTGTCGTCCAATCGTCTTGTCTGCTTATGCGAATGACGTCAACATTTTCATCACATCCCACAGGAATGTACAGCGTCTGGTGGACACTTTATCTATTTATGAAAGAGCATCTTCTGCATGGGTAAACTGGGCCAAGAATGAGGGTTTATTGGTGGGGCAGTGGTCACATCAGGACATTCCTCAGCTACCTGGAGGTCTTCTGTGGGGGAAAGCCGGTCTCAAAATGTTGGGGGTATTTTTGGGTTCTGAGGACTTTGAACGCAAGAACTGGGAGGAAATTAAGGAGAAGGTGTGTGCTCGCTTTTCTAAATGGAAATGGTTGCTGCCACAGCTGTCATATAGGGGAAGGGTTCTGGTCGCCAGTAATCTGGTCGCTTCGGCTCTTTGGCATAGGCTTATTGCTTTGACACTGCCCAGGAGCCTGGTTGAGGAGGTTCAGAAGATCATCGTGGATTTCTTTTGGTCTGGTCGACACTGGGTTCGTGCGGCTGTTCTCTACCTGCCTGTTGCCGAGGGAGGACAGGGCCTGGTGGACATACAGTCCAAGATCGCCTGTTTTAGGCTTCAGACTGCGCAACGGCTCCTTTATGGATGTGGCCCCTGCTGGATGGACACTGCAAAACTGCTCCTGAGGCGAGTTGGCTGCTTGGGCTATGATAAGCAGCTTTTCCTCGTGAAGTCCGGGGAGGTGGACCTTACTGGACTTTCTGCTTTTAATACATCTGTCTTGCATGCATGGCAAGTCTTCACCCTAGCCCGCATTCCTGAGGAGACACCAGGCATGTGGCTGTTCGAGGAACCACTGTTTTTCAATCAATTCATGGACACTCAAGTGCTGCAATCTGTTAGTCTGCGAACTTGTTTAAGAGAGGCAGGCTGTACCAAGCTTGGTCATCTTATGAAGATGTCAACCACGTCGATAGAAACGCTGGGGCGGAGTGCCAACATTACATCTGTCAGACTGGTGCATAGGGTGGTGAAGGAAGTGTGTGCTGCCCTGCCACGACCACTTAGAGCGTTTCCGGAAAACTGTACTCTTTCCTCTCAATGGGATGAGGACACTGTGTCCAACTTTCCTGCCCTTTCCATAAGTCCAACTGTGGGAGAGTGGCAGGAGGGAGAGGATCACCTGCTGTCCTTCGGAAATCCTCGTCTGGGCAAGTTCCAGTTTCTAGGGAAGAAGACAGTGTATCACATCTGTGTGAAAGTTCTGAATCTGCGATCTCTGACGGAGGTGAAAGAGTCAAAGTGGGCGGGGGTTTGGGGGCCGGTATTCTCCCCGAAAGGCAGCTGGCAGTCCATGTACAAGCTCCCTATTGAGAAACGGACGGCGGATCTCCAGTGGAGGATTGTACATGGGGCAATAGCTACGAATAAATACAGAGCACACCTGGATCCTAATGTGGGGGAGTAATGTTTGTTTTGTTCCCAAGTTGAGACCCTGGAGCATTTGTTTGTTCAACGTTTTCGTTTATCTGACCTTTTTGATCTTCTGAAAGTGTGGTTTCATAATTTGGGTGAATGTTTCTCTTTTGGTTTGTTCAGTTACGGTCCAAAGTATAAAGTGGCAAAGAGGTCTGTGCACACTTTGATGAACTTCCTATCTGGTACTGCTAAACTTGCCATCTGGCTGACAAGGAAAAATCGGACTACTAACACTGGCAATGTGGATCCTGTGTTTGTTTTCAAGGCTTTGTTAAAAGCCAGACTCCAGGCGGAGTACTCTTACTATAAAATTGTGGATAATTTGGAGGTATTCACCAATAGATGGACTGTAGGGAATATTTTGTGTTCTGTGGGAGAGGGGGATGAGTTATGTTTGCACTTTTGAAATGTGAGACACTTGGTGGAATGATGGTATTGGTGATCTTACATTTTTGAATTGTACAATAAAGGGATTTTTTAAAACTCTTCTTTTACATTTGATTGGTGGTTGGCAACCAGCTTACAGGTGTATTACCGCCACGTACTTCACTCTATATCATCACTCTGTCTGGTCAGGAGCTGTAGTCCTTCTATCATTATTGCTGTGTTCAATCAAACCTCAACTCTATCTTCAGACATCATTCTTCTTCATCTTCACGTACTTCACACTATATCATCACTCTAGCTGTCCTTATCACTCTACTTTTTTTTCTTCTTCTTCTTTTAGATTTGATTGGCAGTTGGCAACCAGCTTACAGATCCATTACCGCCACGTACTTCACTCTATATCATCACTCTATCTGGTCAGGAGCTGTAGTCCTTACCACAACGTACTTCACTCAGTAAACATCACTCTATATGTCAAAAGTCAGAGTTCTTCTTGGTTGGCAACCTCTTCTTCGTCTTCTTCACTCTATATCTTTGTACAAGGAGTTCTTATAAGGAGTTCTGAACAATCTTCTTCTTCTTCTTCTTCTTCTTCTTCTTCTTCTTCTTCTTCTTCTTCTTCTTCTTCTTCTTCTTCTTCTTCTTCTTCTTCTTCTTCTTCTTCTTCTTCTTCTTCTTCTTCTTCTTCTTCTTCTTCTTCTTCTTCTTCTTCTTCTTCTTCAAACAGTGAGATTTCCATGTCCACCTGATGTCCACAACACTCCATCTGGTCATCACTCCACAAGGAGTCCCCACAAGGAGCTCCGAACAATCTTCCTCCTCCTCCCCTCTTCTTCAAACAGTGAGACCTCCATGTCCACATGATGTCCACAACACTCTATCAACTTAACTCTATATCAACTCTCTATCTATAACACTCTATCTGGTCATTACTCTATAAGGAGTTCTTACAAGGAGCTCCAAACAATCCTCTTCTTCTTCCTCCTGCCCTCCAAACAGTGAGATTTCCATGCCCACACGATGTCTACAACACTCCATCTGGTCCCACTCTATACTCCTCGCCAAGCAAATCTTCTTCTTCTTCTTCTTTTAGATTTGATTGGCGGTTGGCAACCAGCTTACAGGTGCATTACAGCCAAGCACCCCACTCTACATCATCACTCTATCTGGTCAGGAGCTGCAGTCCGCCAATCAAATCTAAAAGAAGAAGAAGAAATACTCTGGTCTCCTCTCTCTGCGGATGACGTTGCGGGGCCTTCCGTCGGTCCTGCTCCGGAGCCTGCCGCTGTGTCTGTGGACAGCCCGGCTGTGGTGCCCGCAGCCCAGCTTACGGCTGGGAGCGTCGCTGGTGATGGCGCCCAAAAAGTCATTGATGATGCATCAGAATCTCGCTGTGTGACATCAGCGGCTGTGCTTCCGGTGGCTGCTACCGTTTCAGAGCAGCAGACGGAACAACGCCAGTCAGCTGCTGTGGGTGGCATCCAGGAAAATGTGGCTCATGATGAATCCGCTGGGCCAGCTGAATCAAATAGTCAGCTGAGTTGTGCTGACGAGGAAATGGAATCTGATTCCGACACTGTGTCTAATACTGAGTCTATTGGGGCAACTTGCAGTACAAACATGAGTTTGTATTCACTGGAAGAAATAAATGCTTTTCTGGATGAAACCTATAACAGGGCCATTAAAGTCACTGATTACTTCAGTGACACTGATAAATTTATTAAGTCTGTTACTGTGCTAAGAAGGCAGGTTGGTTTTGACCTCCTGGATGAAAGGAAACGTTTTCGCCTCAAAAAGCACCTAACAGCCCTGCGTAAAGCAGCGGGAGGACAAAAGGTCAAGCGTGCCCGACAGAAGGAATAAATGACGGTCTTTACTCTGACTTTTTTTAGGCATTTTTGGGATATTGTTGGATCAGACTTTTATGACGTTCTAATTGACTGTTACAGAACTGGATCTTTACTGGTCTCCTGCCGGCGCGCGTACTATCTCTGCTGCCCGGCTCTTCTTTGCACGGACTACAAGGTCACGGTTTACTCGCCTGCAGGACATGGATGCCCCAACATCTTTTTTTCTACAATCTGGACAAGACTGATGCAAAGATGACCTGCTTAAAACTCCCACATGGTCAAAGGACTACAAATCCATCCGAGATGAGGAGCCATGCAGATGCAGTGGATTTTTACGGGGCCCTGTTTGGTGCAGAACCATGTTGCATAGACTCTCAACACCAACTCTTTGGAGGTCTTCCCAGGCTCAGCCCAGGTCAGGCCTGTTCTGGACTGTGAACTGACTTTGGATAAGGATGTTATTGGATCAGACTTTTATGGCGTTCTACTTGACTGTTACGGAACTGACTGCAGGCGCGCAGTGCTGTCTCTGCTGCCGAAGGAAGGGAACTTGGCTTTGCTTAACAACTGGAGGCCTGTGGCTCTTCTTTGCACAGACTACATGGAAGAATCGGACTACTAACACTGGCACCGTGGATCCTGTTTTTGTTTTCCTTACTATAAAATGGTGGACAATTTGGAGGCATCCACCAATAGATGGACTGTAGGGCATATTTTCTGTTGTGTGGGAGAGGGGGATGAGTTATGTTTGCACTTTTGACATGTGAAACGCTTGGTGGAATGATATTGGTGCTCTTGCATTTTTGAATTGTGCAATAAAGGGATTTTTTACAACTCAACTCTATCCTGGTCTCCTCTTTCCATGGTTTCTGGAACCTGGTCTCCTCTGTCTGGTTTCTCCATCCTGGTGTCCTCTCTCTGCTTCTCCAACCTGGTCTCCTCTCTCTGGTTTCTCCAGCCCCTCGTTCCCGTTCCCTCCCCCCATCTCCCCGATGACCTATCAGCAGCTCCTCTCCCACCATCACCACCACCACCACCATCATCATCACAGAAGTCTTGGAGTGTTCGGCCATGCTCCTCCCCTCCTGCCGCCTCCCCCCGCCTTCTCCTCTCATCAGACGACCCTCGGCCTCTCCTCCTTCTCCGCCCACGACGGCGACCCCACATCAAAGGTAAATAAAGAACGTCTGAACTTTCTGCTTCATGTGTGACGTTTCTCCTGGTGTTTATGGACTTTTATGGTGAAGGTTCAGTTTGTAATTACAGCTCCTGCTGGGGCATGTGACTTTTTTCATGAATTAGCAGCTGTTTTTATCATAAATTCTTTTCTTTTTATTTTAAACTAGCTACTTTTCATATATATTTGCATTTTTCTTATAAATTTACAACTTTTTCATGTAGATTTGAAACTTTTTAAAATAAATTTACTACTTTTTTCTTGTAAATATCAAGCTTTTCTCGTAAAAGAGAAACTTTTTCAAAAATTAGGAACTTTTTCAGGTAAATTAACAACTTTTTTCTCATATTAGCAACTTTTTTCTATTTAAATTATCAACTTTTTCATGTAAATTAGCACCTTTTTCATTTAATTAGCAACTCTTTTCTCATATGAGCAACTTTTTTTCATGCAAATAAGCAACTTTTTCACAAAATTAGCAACTTTTTTTTTTACATACATCAGCAACTTTTTCCTGTAAAATAGCATTTTTTTTAAATGTAAATTAGAAAGTTTTTTCATATCACTAACTTTTTTCATGTAAATTAGCATGGACCATGAAGAAAAGTTCCATTAGATCACCCTCAGTGTCATCTGTTAAAGACTAACAGGCTTCACATTTTTATGTCGTTGCTACAAATAATCTGTCAGCCACAGACAATATTCAGTTAAAGCAACCTCTGACCTCACCATACTTGGTCAGTTTTCTAAAATATGACACACACTGAAATCAGTAAATCTGTTTTAATATGAATCATTTGTTGATGTAAATCCTCTTTTTCTTCTCAGAATCTCAGCAGCGATTCATCCATCAGCAGCTCCATCGATCACATGGTCACCAAGAGGCCAAAGGTCAAAGGTGAAGCAGACGGACTGAGGTCGACATCGCCTCATTCACCGGTACCGACTTTTAACTAGATTTACAATCAGTTAACAACAATCAGAAATATGCGAAAAAAGTTGCTGATTTCAATGGAGTTGCTAATTTACAGGAAGAAGTTACTAATTTATGAGAAAAAAAGTTGGTAATTTATATGGAAAAAGTAGCTGATTTAAATGAAAAAATTGTTAATTTATATGAAAAAAAGTCAGTGATTTACATGAAAAAGTCACAGATTTACATGAAAAAAGTTGCTTATTTATATGAAAAAATCATTGATTTACATGAAACAAATTGCTAATTTACATGAAAAAGTTGCAGATTCACATGAAAAAAGCTGTTGATTTAAATGGAAAAAATCATTGATTTACATGAAAAAAATTGCTGATATATGTGAAAAAGTTGCTGAAATACAGCAAGGAAAATGAGTACTGAGCACGTCAACATTTTTCTTATTAAACATATTTCTGATGGAGCCATTGACCTGAGATTTTCACCAAATATAAGTAACAACCCAAATAATCCACACATACAGAGAAATCAAGGCAACTGTGTTCACAAGATGAGTTATATTAAAAAAAGTGGAATGACACAGGGAATAAGTATTGAGCACATGATGAAAAAGAGGTGCAAAAAGGCATAGAAAGCCAAGAAACCAGCTGAAATCCATCAGAATTTAGGAAGCCATCCCATCTCCTATCAGGGCACATTAATTTCAACCTGTTAAGTCCTGACTGATAGCCTTTTAAAAGGTCTGTGAATATCAGAATATCACAACACAAACAACTCATGATGGATAGAAGCAAAGAGCTCTCTCTAGACCTTCACAACCTTGTTGCAAAATGTAATGATGGCACTGGTGACAGGCACATTTCTAAACTGCTGAATGTTCCTTATTAGTTTTTTTGTTTTTCTTATTTCAGACAAGGATGAAAAGGAGATGTTTCAACTTTACCTTTACATGTTTCGACTGGTAAGGCAAGGCAAGCAAAGTTTATTTGTAAAGCACATTTCGTGTACAAGACAATTCAAAGTGCTTTACAAAAAAACATTAAAGCATGAGAGCAAGTTGCAAAAGGAATACAGTGCATGGTTGAGTAAGGAAGCAGGCGAGGCAACGAGCTGGACGACACATGAACTTTATTCTTTCTCCAACATACAGTACAGCAAAAGAGCTGCTGGGTCTCTGTGCATTCCTCTTTTATATCTTTAATGTCATGCATTGAGACCCAGAACTTCAGACCATAATACATTGTTGTTTAGAACAAAGACCTGTGTGGCACATTAACATCCAGCAGCTCCGCCAGTTCCTCCTCTCCCCGGGAAATGCATAGTCCTTACTGTCCTGTCTGATACTCGCCGATGACACCTCCTCTTTCGGTCCATTGTTCCCCCCTTCCACAGCTGCTTTCTCTGGGTGGAGAACTCCCACACCATGCCCCCACACACACACCCCTCCAACACCCAGAAAGGGCATTGCCGAAGGATCACCAACTTGCGAAGCCACCAACGGTGGTTGTCCGCACCAGGGAGCTTGGGCCAACACCACCCGCTCGTCTGCCAACACATGCGGGCTTCGGCCTGTCGGTGCAGACGGTCTCCCTACGTCCCCCCAAGTCTAACACAAAATGCTTTGCCCCAGGTCCCAACACCCTGAACGGTCTGTCGTACGGTGGGTGCAGCGGGGTCCGGTGTGCATCATGCCTGACAAAAACAAAACTGGCGTTCTGCAACCTTTTTGAGATGAAGGTGCGGGGAAAACAATGGTGGGGCGGGCTCAGTGTGTTAAAAGCCTCCGTACTGTGCAAAAATTGCGCGGACCGATCAGCCTTGTGTGCGGGGTTTTCCGATAAAAACTCTCTGGGGATCCACAGCAGCTGAGAAAAAAATGAGTTCTGCCTGGGAGGCTTCCAAATCCTCCTTAAGTGCAGAGCGCAACCCTAATAGAACTCAGGGCAGGTGGTTGACCCAATTTGCGTCCATGAGCGAAGCTCTGAGCGCTGCTTTAAGTGACCTATGAATATGCTCGCATAACCCGTTAGCTTGGGGGTTATATGCGGTAGTGCAGTGAATTTTGACCCCCAGGCTCTGGGCCATCATGGACCAGAGTTCCAAAACAAATTGTGGACCCCTGTCGGAAGTGATGTCCGACGGGGATCCGAACCATGCAACCCAAGCCGATAAAAAAGCACAAGCCACTTCTGTGAACGTGGTAGAAGCCAGCGTGACCACTTCAGGCCAGCGCGTGGTGCGGTCCACAATTGTTAAAAGGTGCGTGAAATCTTGTGACAGCGGGAGGGGTCCCTCCAAATCCACGTGGGCGTGGTCGAACCTCCTGGCCGGGATTTGGAATGGCTCGAGGGGGGCTCTGGTGTGCTTGTGCACTTTGGTCCGCTGGCACACGAAGCAAGCTGCAGCCCACTCTTTCATGTCCTTGCGCAAGTGCGGCCAGATGAATTTAGCCCCCACTAGCTTCACCAAAGCGCGCACTCCCAGATGCAAAAGGGAGTGGACTGACTCAAAAACGCGACGGCGCCAAGAGCTTGGAACCACCGGGCGCGGGCGGCCAGTGGAGACACCACAGAGCAAGGGAGGGCACCCATCTTGCACCACCCTGCTCTCCAGCCTTAACCCAGTAGGCGCAGACTGGAGCGCACAAATGTCTGCGTCCCCGGCTTGCTCCGTGGCCATCGCAGGGAAATCTATTCCCTTGTAGACTGGGGAGACTAACGTGTGCGACAGACAGTCGGCCATGACATTAAGCTTACCAGCGACGTGTTGAATGTCGGTCGTCAACTCCGAGATCACGGTCAAATGCCATTGCTGCCGGGCCGACCACGGTTCCGAGACCTTGGACACTGCGTACGTCAGCGGCGTATGGTCCACGAACGCGGTGAACTCGCGCCCTTCTAGCCAAAACTGGAAATGGCACATCGTCAGGTGTAGAGCCAACAACTCTCTGTCGAACGTGCTGTATTTGCATTCGCTGTCGTGTAAAGTCTGACTGAAAAATGTGAGCAGCTGCCACTAACTGGAGACGTACTGCTCTACCACTGCTCCTATGGCAACATCAAATGCGTCCGTAGTGAGCGCTATCCATGCTGACGGAAAAGGATGAGCTAACAACACGGCATCTGCAAGCGCTGTTTTGACATTCGTGAAAGCCTGTACTCGCTCGGGAGTCCAGTCGACATTTTCAGCGGGCTTCTTTTTTTTCACGGTGGCATGCAATGGCTGCATCAGCTGGGCTGCCCGGGTGAAGGAAACAGTTTTAAAAATTGGCCATCCCCAAAAACTCCTGCAAGGCCCTCACGGTCTGCGGACGCAGAAAGTCCGACACGGTGTGCACCTTATCCGGTAGCGGAATCGCGCCCTCTGGCGAAAAGCGGTGGCCCAAAAAATCAATCATAGGCACACCGAACTGGCACTCCGCCGGGTTTACTATGAGCCCGTGCACTTCCAACCTCTGGAAAACCATCTTGAGGTGGGCGATGTGCTCCTCCTCGGACATGCTAGCTACCAGAATGTCATCTAAGTAGATGGAAATGAAGGACATATCACAAAGCACTGCGCCAATCATCCTCTGGAAAGTCTGTCCCACACCTTTTAATTGAACGGCATGCATAAAAACTCGAAAAGGCCGAAAGGAGTTATTACCGCTGTTTTTGGAACGTCTTCCGTGCGCACCGGGACCTGGTGGTATCCCCGGACCAGATCCACTTTCGAAAAAACACACGCTTTGGCCAGGTGCACGGAAAAATCCTGGATGTGCGGAATGGAATAACAATCATGTTCCGTGGCATTATTCAAGTGCCGGAAATCACCGCACGGTCGCCACGACCTGTCGGCTTTAGGCACCATGTGTTGCGGGAATGCTCAAGGGCTGTTGGAGCGCCTGACGATGCGCAGCTGCTCTAAGTTGGCAAACTCCTCTCGCGCGCGGCCAGTTTAGCTGCGTCCAAGCACCGAGGTCACATGAACACTGGCGTGCCTTTTGTTGTTATGAAATGTTCAACCCTGTGTTTCATTATTGTAGCTGAAAAAGTCGGGACCATGAGTGCTGGGAAGTGTGTGAGCAAATGTTGGTTCTTACCCACTGGAGCTATAACGTTAGCCAGTGTTGTCGACCCAGCTCCCCGAGCTGTGCAGGGCAGTGAGGTAAAAGAGACAGCATCCACTAATCTCCTATTAGCAACATCGACTAACAACTCATAAGCACATAAAAAAATATGCCCCTAAAATAGGGGTGGAACATGCAGCTACCACAAAATCCCACTGAAAGTTGCGTCCGTGTAAGCATGTCGTCAGTGTCCACTCACCAAATGTTCTGACGGTGGATACATTGGCGGCTGTAAGCTCGAGACCACTGCCTCCTGCCACCCTGTCAGGCAGGATGAGGCTCTTCTCGGAGCCGGAGTCCACCAAAAACCATCTCCCGGAATGTGTGTCTGTTATATAAAGCAATATTTTCCTGTCGCCATCGGTTGCAGCTGCAACTGAATTCCGGACGTGCCATCTTCCCGGCTTCTTGAATTGGCATGGTGACAGACAGCGTTGGGCATTCGAGCCGAAACGGCGATGATAAAAGCAGATTGCCCTGTTCCTTCATCTCCTGGTGTCCATCCCAGCTACCACCAACAGCTCCTCGACCTCGCTGGAGTCCCTCATGGATGCCGGTGCCACTGTCTGCACGCTGAGAGTTCTGATCACCAAAATGATGCGGTCCGCTTCCTGCGCCAGGGCGCGGTAGTCCTTAGCAACCAGCCGCGGCAAGTTGGCCAGGATTGCCCTCGCTGTAGCTGGTAGATTCCTGAGGAACAAGTGGGCGAACAGGAAATAATCATCGTCCTTCCCCCTCAGCGCCAACATGCTCTCCATGAGCTCTACTGCTCATCTGTCACCTAACTCCAAACACGTTAGGAGTCTCTCTGCCATCTCACTGTCAGAAAGGGTATAGCGCTGGAGAAGCATCCTCTTGGGCTCTTCATATCTTCCTTGGGCCAGTGGCTCCTGGAGCAGGCTCTTCACCTGTTGCGTGACGCGCACATCCAGCGCAGCAACCACTTAGTAATACTTGGTATGGTCCGTTGTTATCCCACGGAGTGCAAACTGGGCTTCTATGTGCAAGAGCCACGCAGTAGGGTTGTGAAGCCAGAAGTCTCGGAGCTTGACTGAGACAGCACAGGGGGCACTGATGCTCTCCCTCCAGGTAGTCTCCGGTGCAGTGCTCGGCTCGCTTTCCATGCCACGTCTTAGGGTTACCAATGTGGAGAAAGGAAGCAGGCGAGGCAATGAGCTAGAAAACACATGACCTTAATTCTTTCTCCAACATACAGTACAGCAAAAGGGCTGCAGGGTCTCTGTGCATTCCTCTTTTATACCTTTAATACCATGCATTGAGACCCGGAACTTCCGACCATAATACATTGTTGTTTAGAACAAAGACCTGTGTGGCACATTAATAAGATAAGATAAGATAAGATAAGCCTTTATTAGTCCCACAATGGGGAAATTCCAGGATTGCAACAGCACAGGGATAGCAACACTCAGAGCAACAATCAGAAGGCAAGAAAAAACAAGAGCAGCTAGTTTACATATGTACATATTACTATATATATATATATATATATATATATATATATATATATATATATATATATATATACAGTGCGGAGCATTGTGGTTGGTGGATGTGCAGCAGAAAGTCTAAGCTCTCTCTCTGCGGATGCGGCAGGCCAGCTGGATGTCTTTGGGCATGATGGTGACCCTCTTGGTGTGGATGGCGCACAGGTTGGTGTCCTCGAAGAGACCCACCAGGTAGGCCTCGCTGGTCTCCTGCAGAGCCATGACGGCGGAGCTCTGGAAGCGCAGGTCGGTCTTGAAGTCCTGAGCGATCTCTCTCACCAGGCGCTGGAAGGGCAGCTTACAGATGAGCAGCTCCGTGGATTTCTGGTAGCGACGGATCTCCCTCAGAGCCACGGTACCGGGGCTGTAACGGTGAGGCTTCTTCACTCCGCCGGTGGCCGGAGCGCCTTTTCCGAGCAGCTTGGTGGCCAGCTGCTTCCTGGGGGCTTTTTTCCTCCAATAGATTTACAGGCGGTCTGCTTGGTTCGTGCCATCGCTAATATGACAAAACGCCAGCACTGCTCTCACACTCTTTCCTCTTCCAGCGGCTCCAGCAGTTCCTCCTCTTCCCGGGGGGGCGCATAGTCCTTACTGTCCCTCTGATACCCCCGGTGACACCTGCTTTTTCCGTCCATTGTTCCTCCCCTTCCCCAGCTGCCTTCTCTGGGTGGAGAACACCCACACCATGCCCCCACAACATAAGAATTTAAAAGCAAACTCAAAAGTAAATTAAAGAGAAACAAAAGCAGGCTAAAATAGAATATGACAGAAAAAAAAATTACAGTGCATTGTAGGAGATTAACAATTATTCTGCTGAAAGGCCGTGGCAAATCAGAAAGTTTTTAACCTGGATTTAAAGCAACTGAGAGTTTCAGCAGCCCTGATGCTTTCTTGGAGTTTGTTCCATATATGAGGGGTATAAAAACTAAACACTGCCTCACCATGTTTGGTTCTTACTTTGGGCACAAATAGTAGGCCTGACCCTGATGATCTGAGGGCTCTGGGTGGGCCATAATGGACTAGCAGATCTGAAATGTATTTTGGCCCTGAACCATTATTCTTTGACAGTCAGGAAGCCAGTGTAAAGATTTGAGTGTCACGACGGCCCTCACGGACCGTCACAAGACGCCTCAGTCACCAGTGAGTTTGCAGTGGTAATTTATTGTGGATAAGGATGAACACACACAGACCACATACAGTGGCTGGGTGAAGTCTGAGCCGGGGAGCACCCGATGCGCCAGACGACAACGTTAATGATGAGCTAGGCAAACAGGAACATACCTGAGCATATAGGAGCACCATCAAAACGTAGCAGGATATAACAGATGATCGTAACAGAGCATAACAGGAGAACATAACAGAACATAACAGAGACTGCCGCGTTGGAGGACAGTTAGCACCCGCTTATACCTCTGGTGGCTAATGACCCCAACGCGGCACAGCTGCTGCTAATGACAGCAGAGCAGCAGCTGACTTTGACAGCAGGGAGCTCCCCCGGGCGCCTTCACAATAAGAGCCCGAGGAGCTGGAAGGAATCCTCAGCTGCCAAAGCCAGGGAACAAAAAGATAAGGGACCCGAGTGTGGCCAGAACCGACACTCGGGTTATGACAGTACCTCCCCCTCAAGGCCGAGCTCTGAGCGGCCTGAGTAACACCCAAGCCCCCCCCCACCCCCCTAGGGTGGGTGGATGGGGCGCTGGCAGGAGGGAGAGAGACAAACAACCAACAAGGCTACAAAGGTAGGGAGAGAAAAACATAATCCCCAAAAATGTGGGCAACCATAATAAGTTCAAAATATGCAACACACCCTTCGGCAAATAGAGTGACACAAGGTGGAAGAAAAAAAACCCCCACCAAACTCAGAAACAACCTGGTGAGCCACAAAAACACAAAACAATCCCCCTCCCCCCCCACACACCCCAACAGTCCCACAGATGAGATCAGGAACCCGGAAAGGGCGCAGTCCAGGCCCGGAGGGATGGGGGCAAAAGGTTCGGGGGGGTCGTCCGGCAACAAGAGGCCACAGAACAGGGAGGGGAAAAGAGGACAGTTCGGGCGGCCTACCCCAGTCCCATGCTCGGGGGAAGAGAGTTTCAGGTGGCCGGAGCAGGTCGCCGCACAGGAAGATAAACAGGTCGGGGGGCCGACCCAGAGAACCAAACCAACGAGACAGCCCTTCAGGCGGCCGCCCCGCAACACCAGCCCACCAGAACCGTTGGGAAGAAGCAGCCGGTGGTCCCGCAGAAAAGGGGGGAGATGAGGGGAAACCGGGCGGAGCGTTCGGGACCCCAATGGCCCCAGGTGGAGATGGGTAGTGCTCCTCAGGGAGACGAGGAGGATGACGGTGGAGATGAGGGTGATGAAGAAAACGAGCTTGTCCAGCATCCGGTGGCTGAGGATCTGCAGCTCCCTCACCGAACCTAGGACCTGCTGGTGCAGCACCCACGGTGGACCCCGATTGGGCCTCCGGGACCGCACCCACGGTGGACCCCGATTGGGCCTCCGGGACCAAACCCACGGTGGACCCCGATTGGGCCTCCGGAACAGCACTCCCGGTGGACCCCAACTGGACCGGAACCGAACTCCCGGTGGACCCGGTCGGCGTGGCACCAGACCCGACCTCCAACCCCGAAACCGGAACCTCTGGCGCAGCAGGCGAGAGCAGCCCCTCGCCGGCGACCCTGGGAGAAGACTCACACAAGAGAGAAAACCCGGGATCAGGATCACCGGCAGCGCCAGAACCCGGCGAGATAAGCTCGGACGCAGCGGGCGGCTGCACCCGGCTCATCTCCCCTTGAGACAGGCAAAAGTGCTCTAAAAGGTGAAGAAGAAAGATAAAACAGAGCACTTGCTTGAGCTCGGGTTCTGACGCCGTCCAGGACTGCGATGATCCGGGCTCAGAAGTCAGGAGGTCGTCCTCAGGCTCCCACTCAGCTGCGTCGGGCTCCGCAGCTGGCATGATGGTGCGTGCAGCTAGAGAGTCCTCCGGCACCGATGTCCACGCCGGTGGCCCACACGGCGTGGTGGCAGGAGATTCTCGCCCTGCTGGACCGGACCGCTCCTCCGTGGAACCCCGGGGACGCTTCTTCATCGGCGATGGCTCCACGCTGCAGTCCGCTCTCCTCCTCCGCCCATGGCGTTGCTGCGGAACCGGAACCAGGCTCTCCAGAACCGCAGGCCCCCTCCTCATCCCGCGACGTTGGCCTGACGTCGAGGACCGGTCAGCGGAGGGAGACACAGAGGAAGCAGGGTTAATATTTTCATCCACAGCGGGTGGAGGGAGCTCGGGGGGCTGCATACCCCGAACTCCACCCCTAGGAGTCAGACAAGGCAAAACAATGTCAAAAGAAGAGAAATTATCATGCACTTGCCTTTCCCCTAAGGGTAAGATGGTCTCCGCTGTGGGGGACGTCATTCCTTCCTTTCCCCGCTGGATGGCGACAGAGGGCCCTCTGGGAAGATGAGATGAGGCCACTCGAGGCGGATCCGGGATGAAGCTCGCCAAAACGGAGCTCTCGTGACACACAGCAGCCAGGATAGGCGACGAGGAGGAGGGGGCGACAGCCGGGGTCAGTCGGGCATGGAGCGCTGACGGGACAGCAGGCGAGGGCCCGGGAGAAGACGAGGCTGCGGGGATTCCCCTCTGACGAGGCGCAGGAGTGACAGCTGTGTGGGGGGTTGAGCCCTTGCGGCAACCCGGAACAGCATCCAGACGGGGCTCTAGCCGAGGTTGGAAGCCGGAGTGACGACGGTTCCTTGTAGGGGGAGAGGCGAAGGTGAGGTCCGGAAATCGCTGTTCCTGTACAGAAACAGCGGCAAGCAAGTCGGCGAACTCAGGAAACTCACGCAGCGCTGGATTCCTCTCCACGAGTCTAACCGCCGCCACCACATGCTTCATACACGCTGGAGGATTTTTAGCGGAGCAAGCAGCAGCCACCCGGACCCAGATCTTGTCTGCTGTCATCTGCAGCTTCTCTGGGGGAATCCCGAGTGACGACATGCCCGATGGGAAAAGACCTCCGGATGGTGCGAACTCCCTGGCCGGAACGGAGGCAGGAGCGGGATCCCGAAGCGAGGGGCGACGTCTCCTCCGCTTTGGCTTCCTGCCAGGATTTCCCTCCAGCCCTCGGAGTCTCTCACGCTGGGTGGCGATGTCATCTCTCCTCACGCTTACCTCTGGATGATTAGTGAAGCGGGGAAGAGAATCCAGAGTCTCCTCGGCTAGGTCCAGGTATCTACAAATGTCGCTGGGAGCGTCCAACAGCATAGCGGTGAAGATGGTGTAGTCTACCTCCTTCAGAACCTCCGCTTGCTGCCTGCCAAGGCGCCAACAACGGCCCCTGGATGACGACATACTCCCCGCTGCAGACACTCAGACAGGTAGGAATAAACAGTCCACTACTGCAAACTACACGGTGAATGGCGTCTCGAAACAACGCCTCCTCTCCGGGCGTTTGGCGGCAGTCTACTGTCACGACGGCCCTCACGGACCGTCACAAGACGCCTCAGTCACCAGTGAGTTTGCAGTGGTAATTTATTGTGGATAAGGATGAACACACACAGAACACATACAGTGGCTGGGTGAAGTCTGAGCCAGGGAGCACCCGATGCGCCAGACGACAACGTTAATGATGAGCTAGGCAAACAGGAACATACCTGAGCATATAGGAGCACCATCAAAACGTAGCAGGATATAACAGATGATCGTAACAGAGCATAACAGGAGAACATAACAGAACATAACAGAGACTGCCGCGTTGGAGGACATTTAGCACCCGCTTATATCTCTGGCGGCTAATGACCCCAACGCGGCACAGCTGCTGCTAATGACAGCAGAGCAGCAGCTGACTTTGACAGCAGGGAGCTCCCCCGGGCGCCTTCACAATAAGAGCCCGAGGAGCTGGAAGGAATCCTCAGCTGCCAAAGCCAGGGAACAAAAAGATAAGGGACCCGAGTGTGGCCAGAACCGACACTCGGGTTATGACATTGAGAACTGGAGTTATATGATCGACTCTCTTGGTCTTAGTGAGGACTCGAGCTTCAGCGTTCTGAACCAACTGCCGCTGTCTGATGGACTTTTTAGGGAGACCTGTGAGGACAGCGTTACAGTAATCAAGTTTACTGAAGATAAATGCATCGACAAGTTTTTCTAGATCCTGCTGAGACATCAGACTTCTAATCCTCACAATGTTCTTTTAGTTATAATAGGTTGACTTCACTACTGTCTTAATGTGGCTGTTAAAATTCAGGTCTGAGTCCAGAACCACACCCAGATTTCTGGCTTGGCTTTTGGTTTTCAGCATCATTGATTGCAGCTGAGTACTAACTTTGGGTCTTTCTTCTTTGGCTACAAAAACTATTATTTCAGTTTTGTCTTTGTTTAACTGAAGAAAGTTCTGGCACATCCACTCTTTGATTTGACCAATGCATTTGATCTGGGTTTTAATTGGACCATATTCTCCAGGTGAGACTGTTATGTAGATCTGTGTATCATCTGCATAATTATGGTAATATATTTTGTTGTTTTTTTTATGATTTGAGCTAGTGGGAGCATATAGATGTTGAAAAGCAAAGGTCCCAAAATGGAACCTTGAGGAACTCCACAGGTTATTTTTGTTCACTCAGATTTGTAGTTGCGTATTGACACAAAATAGGACTCACACCAGCTAAGTGCTGTACCAGAAAGTTCCACCCAAGTTTTTCAGCCAGTCTAATAAGATGTTATGGTCGGCTGTGTTGAATGCAGCATTGAGATCCAGTAGAACCAAGACTGAAATGTTGCCATTATCTGTATTGGAGTGGATGTCATTAAGGACCTTAACTAGAGCTGTCTCAGTGCTGTGGTGTGACCAAAAACCTGACTGGAAGACATCAAAACAGTTATTTAATGTCAGGAAGTTGTACAATTGTTAAAAAAAACAGCTTTTTCTATTATTTTACTGAGAAAGAGGAGGTTTGATATGGGCCAATAGCTGTTCATGAATGAGGTGTCTAGTTTGCTCTTTTTTAGAAGTGGCTTGATAACAGCTGTTTTAAGGCACTGAGGGAAGACGCCTGAATGTAGAGACATATTTATGATTTGTAGTAGATCTGGGGCCATACAATATGAAGCGTTTTTTTTTTTTTTTTTTTTTTTTAAAAACCCGTTTGGAGAGTATCAAGGCAGCAGGTAGTGGATTTCAGGTGGTGTATGATGTCATCAAAGATTTTATGATTGATAGGAAAAAAATTTGTCATGGTGTTTACATCTTCTCTACGTGGACACAGAGGAACACAAGTCCAGCACCTGGCATAGGAGCACTGACTGTCTAATTTTTTGAATGTTGTCAGTCAAGAAAAAGGCAAAGCCATTACAAGCATGGTTGGATAGAAGTTTAGGAGCTACTGACACAGGGGGATTTGCTAGCCTGTCAACAGTAGTGAACAAGGTGTGTGCATTATTGTTGTTTTTAGCAATGATGTCAGAAAAAATATGCTTGCCTTGTATTTCTCAGCTCCAAATTATAAATGCTCAATCTCTCATTATAGATTTCATAATGAACCTGTAATTTATTTTTTTCACCACCTGCATTCAGCTTTTCAACACTCTCTTTTTTCAGCTCTTACTAGTTTGGCATTTCTCCATGGAGGTTTCTTTTTAATAGTGACCACCTTCATCTTGATGGGAGCAATGGCATTGATAATATTTGTAATTTTAACATTGAAATTTTCTGCAAGCTCATTTACTGAAGGTGAAGAGATGGGGGATGAGGAAGAGAAAGCTTGGATGAATGTTTCACTGGTGCTATCACTGGTGTACCATTTTTTTGATGACCTCTGTCTGGATATTTCTGTTAACATTAATAGCACTCTCAAAGAAAACACAAGAATGGTCGAACAGAGCAACATCCATCACAATAACTTTAGAGATGTTCACACTTTTGGAGATGTCCAAGTCCTGATTGTGTCCTCTGTTGTGTGTTTTTTCCATTACATGCTGAGTCAGTCCAAAGTTATCAAGGACACAACACAATTCTTTGGTCCCTCTGTCCTGAGGGTTGTCAACATGAATGTTAAAATCACCAACAATAACTGCACAGTCAAAGTCAACACAGATAATAGACAGCAGTTTTGTAAAATTATCAAAAAAAGGTTGCACGGTATTTAGGTGGTCTGTAAACATTCAATTCAATTCAATTCAATTCAACTTTATTTATATAGCGCCATTTCACAACAACAGTCATCTCATAGCACTATCAACTGTAGGGGGGAACCCCCACAGTTGCAGAAAGACCCCAGCAATCAGGTGATCCCCTGTGAGCAAGCACTTGGCGACGGTGGAGAGGAAAAACTCCCTTTTAACAGGAAGAAACCTCCAGCAGAACCAGGCTCAGGGAGGGGCAGTCATCTGCTGCGACTGGCTGGGGGGTGAGGGGACAGAGAAGATGAAAAGAACAGACATGTAGAGAGCAAACAGCACGATGGGGACTCAATCTATGGGAGAGAACAAACAAATGTTAATGACCAGCAAAAAAAAAAAAAAAAAAAAAAAAATTTCATAGAGAATGAGGAAAGGAGTGAGGCCCAGTGCATTACTGGAGGTCCCCCGGCTGACTAAACCTATTAGCAGCATAACTAAGGGAGGGTTCAGAAACACATGATCCCTCCCTAATTGTAGGCTATATCAAAAAGGTAGGTTTTAACCCTAATCTTAAAAACAGAGATCGAGTCTGACTCCCGAATCCAGATTGGCAGCTGATTCCACCGGAGAGGAGCTTGATAACTGAAGGCTCTGCCTCCCATTGTACTTTTGGAGATTCTAGGTATTACAAGTAGTCCTGCATTTTGGGAGCGTAGTGCTCTGTTAGGATAATACGGTAGTATCAGATCTTTTAAATAAAAAGGAGCCTGATTGTTTAGAGCTTTGTAAGTAAGAAGAAGGATTTTAAACTTAATTCTAAACTCTATGGGAAGCCAATGAAGGGAGGCCAGAACCGGAGAGATATGATCTCTCTTTCTAGTACCTGTTAAAACTCTTGCTGCAGCATTTTGGATCAGCTGAAGACTTTTTAAAGATGTTTTAGGACAACCTGATAATAAAGAATTACAATAATCTAATCTCGAGCTAACAAAAGCGTGGATCAGTTTCTCAGCATCACTCTGAGACAAGATGCTCCTAATCTTGGCAATATTACGCAAATGATAGAAGGCAGTCTTAGAAACAAATTTAATATGTGAATTGAAGGACAAATCCTGATCAAAAATAACTCCAAGGTTCCTCACAGAGCTATTAAGAGAAAGAGTAACTGCATCCAAACTGAAAGTTTGATTTGGAAAGGAATTTCTAAGGTTTTTTGGACCAACAAGAATGACTTCAGTCTTATCTGAATTTAATAGCAGGAAATTACAAGTCAACCAAGCTTTGATTTCCTTAAGACAGGCTTCTAACTTGGCTAATTGATTACTATCATCTGGCTTCATTGACAGGTATAATTGTGTGTCATCTGCATAACAATGAAAATGTATACAGTGCTTTCTAATAATGTTGCCTAACGGAAGCATATATAAACTAAAAAGAGTAGGGCCTAGCACAGATCCCTGTGGAACTCCATGACTAAGCTTTGAGTTGAAAGAAAACTCATTATTTACATGAACAAACTGGAACCTATCAGATAAATAAGATCTAAACCACTGCAACGAAGTCCCATTAAGTCCAACATAGTGTTCTAATCTATCAAGTAGAATATTATGATCGATAGTATCAAAAGCTGCACTAAGGTCTAAAAGGACAAGTACAGAAACTAGTCCATTATCAGATGCAATGAGGAGGTCGTTAGTGACCTTCGCTAAGGCTGTTTCAGTACTATGATGGATTCTAAACCCAGATTGAAACTCTTCAAGTAAACCATTTCCCTGCAGGTGGTCAAATAATTGCGTAGCAACAACTCTTTCTAAGATTTTTGAAATGAAAGGGAGATTAGAGATTGGTCTATAGTTAGCTAAAGCTCCTGGATCTAGCGTTGGCTTTTTGAGTAAGGGTTTAATTACAGCCGTTTTAAAAGCCTGCGGTACATGGCCTAAAGATAATGAAGAATTGATTATATGAAGAATAAAGCTACCAATAAGTGGGAAGACTTCTTTAAATAACCTAGTAGGAATAGGGTCTAAAAGACAAGTTGAAGGTTTGGATGAGGAAACTATTTTGTCTAACTCACAAAGGTCGATTGGAGTAAACTCATCAAGACAGACATCAAAAGGAGGAGTTGTAGTAGTTACAGTATTTAAGTTAACTGTGGGAAGAATCTGATTGATTTTATCTCTGATGGATGAAATTTTATTATTGAAAAAGTTCATAAAGTCCTGACTAGTAAGCTCTAAGGGAATGCTAGGATTGACAGAGTCCTGACTCTTTGTCAACCTGGCTACAGTACTGAAAAGAAACCTGGGATTATTCTTGTTCTCTTCTATTAATGTAGAGTAATAACTTGTTCTAGCTTTTCTAAGAGATTTTTTATAAATTAAAAGATGATTTCTCCAAGCTAAATAGATTTCATCTAAATTAGTAGAGCGCCATTTTCTTTCTAATTGACGAGTCTTCTGTTTTAAGCTACGAGTTTCTGTGTTGAACCAAGGAGTTAGAAATCTCTGATTAGACTTTTTCTTTTTTAAGGGGGCCACCAAGTCTAGAGCCTGATGCAGAGAAGCTGAAACACTATCCACCATGGATACATTGAGAAACAACACACAGGAGGAGGAATTCAGCTGAAGAGCCACATATTCAAATGAAGTAAACTTATCAATAAGACATCTGCTTGCATTGGAGGGAATCATTTAACAAAATAGCTCCTCCTCCTCCTTTCTTATGCAGCCTGGGTTCACTTATAAAGCTGTAGTTGGGAGGTGCTGCTTCGGTAAGAAGAGATCCACCATTATCATGTAACAACCAATATTAGGAATTTACCAGCCAGTATGTGAAAACCAAATAGGAATTCACACACTGGATGCTAAATTTGCACATTGCTCACTTGCAGAGTGTACACAGTCTCACCCCATCTCATGTCCATATTATCTCTGCTGCTAAATTACCGAGCTGGTATGAGTTGCTTTCTGACTGACCATTTCATGAAACTGCTTGCAAAGTATTTGAGTACTGCTAGCTTTTGCTGGACTAGCAACACATTCTTGGCAGATCAAGATATTATCAGTGGCAAGGACAGGACAAGACAAACTGACTCCAGTATCTGCTGCAGTGACTGACCAGATGATAGGTTTGTTTATCTCTGCTCTTTGTGTAGTGCATATGGCAGTGGAGGGCGAAGGACAGAACTGCATGGAGGAGTCTGATCAGACCTAAATGAAACAGTCATTGTCACCCCCAACAGACTGCTATGATGCTAAATTACCATTGTACAGTCTACTGGGTATTATCATTACAGAGAAATTCTCACACTGGGTGCTAATTTGTACATTGCTCATTTGCACACTGTACATAGGCTTATGCCATCTCAGGTTCATATCATCTCTGATATTAATAAACCATTGTCCATTATAGTCATCCAGTGAATTTTCAATTTCCATTCTTCTTGTTTCCTCTAATTTAACTACTTTAACTGTTTTAATTGCCTAATGTGTGTTATTAGTATTCATTAGTATTAGTACTTAGTATTAAGGTGCATTTAAGGTGCCCTAATTGCCTAATGTGTGTTATTAGTGTGTGTTATTAGTATTCATTAGTATTAGGTGTATTATTACCTTATTAGTATTGATGTGTATCTATTACCTTGGCATTCATTCGGAGAGCAGAGTGAGAATTTCATTGCTCAGGAAATGTTGCATTTGGTAACTGTGCACATGGTAAAGCCTTTGAATCTTGAATCTTTGTTAAAAACATAAAATCCAGTTTTTGTTTTATAATGAGATCATAAATGGGAAAATTTTTTCCTGCCAAAGACCTAATATTTAATAAAGCTTGTTTCAGTGTGTTGAGAACATCATCTGCCACATTTTTTTTGTTTGTTTAGGCTGTGACTGGTGAGAAATGTACACTAGATTTGATTAATTTGCAGGATGTGTAGGATGGATTTTTTCTCTGTAAATGTACCAACTTTTCCCTGCTATTTATTAAAACAGAAATTAAGGAAACTACTTCAATACTGGGCCCTGGCTTGTCTTGGAAAGAGCCATGAGTATCAATGGTATCAGAGCCTGGGCCCAGTACATCAAACCCAGCTTGTGTTGTTATCAGGCTGTGGATTTTGGTTCAGCTGTGAGGGTGGAGGTGGTGGTAGGCGCCTGGGCTTTGGGAGTTGTTCCAGAGCTCACTGGGGAATTGCTGGAGGGGGGAGATGGGGGAGGGGGGAATGAAGTGGGAGGTTTCGGGGTGAGAAAATTGGACTAGGGCATGGGGTCAGTTTTGTGGCCACAGTGACCAGCTCCTTCATCTGATCAGTGAATTCAATTCAACTTTATTTATATTGCACCATTTCACAACAACAGTCATCTCATAGCATTTTCAACTAAGTCGAGGAATGGGAAGGATGGGGAAAAGGAAGCTGAAGAGGAGGGGGTATGCTGTGGTAGCGGGGGTAGGTCCTCACTGGTGACCTTTGGTGAAGGAGGGGGTCTGCACAGGTGAGGGATGAGGTGGCTTTATCTCACAATTTCTGTTAGGTTGTAGCTTATCCTGTTGTTTTGATTCCTCTTGTCTTTTGTCCTTGTCCTGGGGAACAGAATGGTGTTTGCAGTCTTCCTCAGAAGCATCAGCTGATTGCTGTGACATGTCATTTATCAGCTGTTTTTCCGAGGCATGGCCAGCCAAGTGAAGCTGTCAGATCCACTGTGCTGGTCATGCCCCCAGCCATCCGATGGTCTCTGGAGAACATAGTCCCAGGTGTGAGAAAGCATAAATGCCCCTGCATCACGATTGATGCTGTCTTTGCCCGTTTCCTGATTTCTATGGCCTCCTTGATCCGACGTTTGTGTCTGTTACTCTCCAATCCAATGATTTTTGAGTTGTCCCAGTCCATAATGTGGTTATTTCTTTTGCAGTGATCTGATACTGCTGATTTTAGTGTCACTTGTTCTGCCTTTTCTTTTTGTGATCTTGTGAGTCGTCCTTGCGTTTCCTTCTCACATTCCTTCTGTTGTTCTTTTTGTTTCCTATAGGCCCTTAGAATAGAGGGTTAGTATTAATGAAAGCGCTTTGAGTGGTCTTTGTGACTAGAAAAGCGCTATATAAGTGCAGGTTAGTTAGTTAGTTAGTTAGTTAGTCTTATGGGAAATGATCTTCATGTTTCTCCAATGTAAGTCTTGTTACATTATCTATATGATATGTCATATATTATGCTGCACTTTTTGCCCTGTTCTATTTTGTCCTTGGGGTGTACTAATAGCTGTCTTAATTTTTTGTGTGGTTTTACCACTGTGTTTATTGCGCTAGCGGCAGGGGACGTGGTCAGGCCAGTGTATCTGACTGCTCCGCTGGGCTGGCCACACCTAGGTAAAACAGCTGATAAATGACACTCAACAGTGATCAGCTGATGCTTCTGAGGAAGACTGCAGACACCAGTCGAAACATGTCAAGATAAAGTTAAAACATCTCCTTTTCATCCTTGTCTGAAATAAGAAAAACAAAAAACTAATAATTTAAAAAGAAGACAGAATGAACCTACTTGAGCTACTATGTGGAAGTTAAGGACAAAATTGTGTCAAAACCTTTCACTGGCTGGAGAAACTGGAGAAAATATGAGCATTCTACAGAAACCACCTTAGACTTAACCTCCGGTGCAAAGATGAGAATATTACACTGGCAAGCTTCAATATCAAAAATCCGATCCCAACCAAAAATGCAGAAAAAAATAATTAACAATGCATGGAAAGACCTGATTAAAGAAAGGATAAGAGTGACAGCGAACAAAGTCGACAGAATCGCCATCCAGATAAAAGAGGAAATTACATTTTAAAGGAACGCTACCCGACCAACCAGATAAAAGCAGACCAAAACACGCACATGAACAGGAATTTGCCTTAATGAAAAACCATCAAATAAAGAAGCTACAACAGCTCACGGAGAGGAAAAACAGGAAAAGACAAACACACACAGAAATGAACGATAAGTGGGTCAAAAACTTATCACAACACACACTCTCAGACACTGAGAACAAAATTCTGAGGAGAGGACTACATTTCACCATTACACCAATCAAAATACCCCATTAAGAATACAACAGAACTCGAATGTGAAAAAATCCAGGACCAAGAAAAAAGCAACACTATGGAACCCAGTAGCAGGAATCCTCAAAACGGCAAAATGAAAACAAAGCAACATCACAATAGAAGAAGAAAAAACAATAAACTCCCTTAAGAAAGATAAAACAATCACAATCCTCCCATCAGATAAAGGACGAACCACAGTAGTAATGGACGCGGAAACATGTGAAAAGCAGATAGAAACCATGTTGGCAGACAGCAGCACGTATGAAATCATAAAAACAAAGCCCACAGAAGAAAGAAAAAAAATGCTAAAAGCCCTTCTCAAACCCCTATTAGTAAGCAAAAAAATAATAAAGGCTACATACAAACATGTGATACCCACAGCCAGCATCACCCTACGGATCTATGGAACCCCAAAAATACATAAGAAGGGCATCCCACTGTGACCAATAATAGCACTGGATCAGTCACATACAACTTATCAAAAGCCCTGGCTGAAATCATCAAACCCCTCCTTGGACTATCAGAATACTCCCGCAAAAACTCAAAACAACTGGAAGAAGAACCCAAAAACATGAAAATAGAATCAGACGAGATCCTTGTTTCACATGATGTCATTTCACTATTCACAAAGACCCCTGTTGATGTCACACTACACATCGTGCAACAATGCCTCAAGAAAATGACAGAACTCTTAAAAAATGCACAAATCTCACAGTTGACGACATATCTGGATTATTACAATTTGTTGCAAAATCCACCTATTTTCAATACGGAGAAAAAATCTACAGACAAAAAGAAGGATTTGCAATAGGAGACCCACTATCAGCCATCATGAGCAGCTTTTTCATGGAGGATCTGGAAAACAAAGCCATCAACACAGCACCCTTACAATGCAAACCCACCCTCTGGAAGAGATACGTGGACTACATATTGGAGAAAACTAGTGCATACCTGTGCATGCCCATAGAAAGGAAGTGTAAGCAAGCATTTCTGCATGTCCATAGAAAGTTACTGTTACCATGACAACAGTAACCATGGTGAAATCTGCCTTTGATCTTTGATGTCACCACTCATTCAGTGATGATTGCCTTTGATCTGTAATGGCTGCCATTGAGCTTTGATGATGTCATAGCGAGTCCTATGATCATGAGTAATGCCTGTCGTTGATCTTTGAAGCTGTCTTCTTCTTTTAGATTTGATTGCCAGTTGGTAACCAGCCCACAGGTGCATTACTGCCACTGACTATCATCACTCTGTCTATATCATAGCGAGTCCTATGATTGTGAGTGATGCCTGCCTGCGATCTTTGATGATGTCATCGCAAGTCCTATGATCTTTTAGCCAGTTCTTTAATAGTGAGTGATGCCTGCCTTGATCTCATAGCGAATCCTATGATCTTTAAGCGATTCCTATGATTTATATGACAGCATATAGACACCATGTAGAGATCATAGGTGCATCATAGGTGATCCTATGATCTTTTAGCGAGTCCTATGGTCATGACAGACACACAGACAGTGATTTCTTGAATTACATATAGACTGCTTAAACAAGGACAGTCCAAGGAGGGATAATTTTTTTTTCCACACATAAGGAGTTGTTCAGAACTCCTTATACAAAGAGACCGACCTGGGTGGCCAACATCGCCACAGCCAAGATGTGTAGAGTGATGATATAGAAGTACGAGGAGATGAAGAAGAGTGATGTCTGAAGATAGAGTTGAGGTTCGACTGGACACAGCAATGATGATAGAAGGACTACAGCTCCTGACCAGATAGAGTGATGATATTGAGTGAAGTACGTGGCAGTAATGCCCTTGTAAGCTGGTTGCCAACCGCCAATCAAATCTAAAAGAAGAAGATATAGAGTGATGATAATTAAGTCAGTGGCGGTAATGCATCTGTGAGCTGGTTGCCAACTGCCAATCAAATCTAAAAGAAGAAGAAGAAAATTTGCTGAAATGTAGAGTGAAGTACGTGGTGGTAATGCACCCATAAGCTGGTTGCCAAGTGCCAATCAAATCTAAAAGAAGAAGATATAGAGTGATGATAATTAAGTCAGTGGCAGTAATGCATCTGTGAGCTGGTTGCCAACCGCCAATCAAATCTAAAAGAAGAAGAAGAAAATTTGCTGAAATGTAGAGTGAAGTATGTGGTGGTAATGCACCCATAAGGTGGTTGCCAAGTGCCAATCAAATCTAAAAGAAGAAGAAGAAACTAACCTACACGGATCAGTGATCCGTGTGGGTTGGTTCATGGATCAGACCTACTATGGACATCAGAACACCCCACAGCACGCAAACTATCAGTTGTCAGGACATACGAACGGGCTACCATCATCACAGACCAAGAAGACACAGGAGGAGGAAAACCACATAAGACATGCACTCACACGCTGCCAGTATCTGATATGGGCCATAGATAAAGGGAAACAGCAAGTCAAAAACAAAGAAAACAAACAGGAAACAAGACACAGACCAAAAGCTGAAATCGAAAACAAGGACACCATAACCATATCATACATCCGAGGGATAACAGAACAAATTCAAAGGATCATGAAAAAACACATAATAAACATCCCAAACTCTCTGTCAAGACGAAGATGGCAGTGTACAACGCCTGCGTCATCAGCACACTGCTCTATGGGAGTGAGACGTGGACAACATACGCCCGGCAGGAAAAGAGACTGAACTCCTTCCACTTGCGCTGCATTCGCCACATCCTGGAATATCCTGGCAGGACAAAGTGCCCAACACAGAAGTTCTGTCCCGCGTCGGCCTTCCCTCCATGTTCACTCTACTCAGGCAGCGCAGGCTCCGCTGGCTAGGCCACGTTCACCGTATGGAGGATGGCAGAATCCCCAAAGACGTCCTCTACGGAGAACTGGCGACTGGCAGGAGAGACGTTGGCCGCCCACAGCTGTGCTTTAGAGACGTCTGCAAGAGAGACATGAAGGAACTGGAGATCAACACAGAGCGCTGGGAGGACCTTGCAACGGACCGCTCCAAATGGAGAGGCACCCTGACCAGACAGCTCAAGGCGGGTGAAGAGAGACTGACTGCTGCAGCAGATGAAAAAAGGACCCGCAGGAAGAACCGCCACAGACCCAGCAGCACGGAGACCACCCACAAGTGCGACCTGTGTGACAGGGACTGCCATTCGCGCATCGGCCTGTTCAGCCACAGGCGGTGCTGTTCCAGCAGAGTAGACGTTTAAGATTCTCTTCCATGGTCATCATAGACCAACGGAGGCCGACGACATGTCTGTATGACAGCTCTTCCAGCTCGGTTGCACAAGATTATCAGCTGTCTCCATACCAAGAAGCTCAAAATCTGTTAATTTTTGGGGAAGTTATTGAGGTAAAAGTGGCTGGCCAGGGGCTTCACTTCTAGTGGCCAATGATCCATCCAGTTTTTCTATAGAGATCAGTGGCCCGTCCGACTCCACTCAGCTCTGTACTCGCTAATGGGGCGTGAGCTATCCAGGTTTTTATTATACATACCAGTGCATATGGGACCTTAAATTGAAAAAAAATTCTCCATTGAAATGAATGGCAAGAGCAAAATTATCTTTTGATCCTGATCAAATTTTGCCACGAGTTAGATATATGTTTGTCAGTTTAAAAGATAATTTTCCACGTAATTAAAGTTGTCGACTGTCGTGTAATATTTCGATTTTGTTCAAACGAGTAGCGAACAACAGCTCCCATCATCCTACATGACTAAACTGTCATGGTGTTTTGTGCCATTACTTATGCAGAATGCTCATGTCTTTTCTTTTGATCAGTTTTAAAATTTAATCAATTCAAAGTTTTTATGTTGACTGTGTTTACTATAAATTTGCTGTTGTTTATGCAGAATATGTATGCATTTTCCTTTAATTCGAGTTTATAAAATTCCATTATTCAATGCTGACTGTTTACAGTCAATTCACTGCAAACAAAAATAAATCTATATATCGATATGTGTTATCAAGCAGCCTCTCTTTTACACAAAGTGATAGGTTGCCTGTTGGGCTTTTTGGGAGCTTGTTTCCATAGAGCTGGTTGCTTGTTTCTCTCGTGAAACTGGCAACACTGGACTTGAGACATTTGGGAGATTTCACTCTTGATGTGGCTTATAAGTCACAAAAAAACTGTTACAGACATATTAACAACAGAAAAAACTTGATTTTTGCAGGTCACTTTAAATACAAGCTTCATTACAGCTCTGTGAGCAGCTAGCATCACTGGGTTACCCTGGCTAGGAGCGGAGGACAAGCAGGTTGTTAAAACCTCAGAGCTACCCATTGCTGTCATCGTCTAAAAAGAATGAGCTCATATTTAAAGATCAGATGTTTTTAGTTGGGTTTTGTGAGTTAACCCTATGAGTGTGTATGTTGCCGAACTGTGACATAACCCCTAGTGGTCAAGAGTGGTAAATATTTTTTGTCAATAAAATTGTTCAGATTTCCAATTCTATAACTTGAAAGTGGTAAGAGATAATGGCTTACTGTCAATTAGAAAGATGTAAAATATGATCCAAAGTTTCAGACTGGAATAAATCTATGCATCTAATTTGCATAATGTCGTGGCACCTCTTTAAATTCCACAACTCAGTCAAAACTGGACTTCGGATGTATTTACACAAAAAAAATGGTTCAGTCTTTTGACACCGTTTTTTGTACAGAGGTACCTCATCATCTTATCTTCAAAGTATATGAACAAGAAATCAGTACATTTAAAAAAAAAAAACAGAAATTTCTCACTTACTTTTGACAAAGGAGGGCTGGGCGGCTGGGTGACGAGGTTGCTTCGTTTTCACCCATCATGGTCCATATTTTGCGTTCTGCCGGTAATTTAAAATCTCTAACACATATACAAAGCCTTGTGATTATCCCACATAAATTTTGTTTGTATCCCGCGGCTATTT
The DNA here is from genome assembly GCA_020510985.1 of Pholidichthys leucotaenia. Lineage (NCBI taxonomy): Eukaryota > Metazoa > Chordata > Actinopteri > Cichliformes > Pholidichthyidae > Pholidichthys > Pholidichthys leucotaenia. Next base: position 340,253,171 of record CM035845.1, read on the forward strand.
TCTGCATACAAAGCCAAAAAAGTGACGTGACAATTGTGGCCATATTAGCTTTCTGGGCTAACTGCTGCAAACAGGAAAAGGAAATGAGGAGTTCTTCTTCTTTGGTGTATTACATGTCATCCACTGAGTCCTCCAACGGATGTCTGCCACCTTTTGAAACTGGCAAATCAGAACAAATTCCCAATGCAGGCGATCATGTCAGAGTGAGAAGGCAGGTGCAGTGCCGTGTTCTGCCACTAGGGGCATGCAAATTCTCACACTCAAAGGGTTAAAAAATGGATTAAACTTAGCCTGCAAGGCTGCTAGCATCGCACTATTATTCTACTACTAATAATAATAAGTTAATATTACCGCCACTAACGGAGGTGCTGCTGTTTGGAAGTCAGGTGCGGGCGCACTTCGTAGACTGCCCAACACGTTGCTGTCTTTCATTTTTATCCCATGCTGCTGTGTTGAGAGATGTTTCAACTCATGTTTCTAATACACCATGTTGCTAGTGTTTACATACGCTTCTGTCATTATACCACGGTAGCGATGGCATCATGGTGTTGCCTGGAAATGGCAGTGTGTGATGTCATGACACATGCTGTTTTTAGAAAAAACACGGAAGTGTTTAAACCCGTAGCATCGATAAGAGGATTTGATAACATCAGCGACGTACAATTCAGGGGGATCAAAAAATGTAGAACCCTAAATTCCCACCCCTATGACTTACATGATCAAAGTTTCAAATTTACATGAAGAGTTGCTACAGGAAACAGTTGCCAAATTATGAGAAAAGAGTTGCTAATTAATAAAATTTCCTTGTAAATTAACAGTAATTTAGAAACACATAAATTTACATAAAAAACATTATTACTATTTAAGACAAGAGCTCTTGTTTTTTTAAAATGCATGATAAAAACCAGAGTGCAGCTTTTACTTTGAAAGTGGTATTTAATTGCATTAAGAGGCATTTTATTGTGAAGGTCATGGCCATAATTTTTTTTTTCTCAGACTTTGTGCAGCAATGTGGTGGTTTTAAATGTGGCAGTGTTCGTTTGTCTTTTCTGGCCTCTGATGCCCCCCCTCCCCCGCCGGGGGCCTAACACCACCCTGCCCCCGCCCCCCTCCCATCCGTGTAAATTGGAGAGAGTAAAAACCCGCCGTGATTGGAGCTTTGCGAGGGTTGGTTTGTTTGCTCCCAGGCCGCCGTAAACTGTGCCACGGCGCTTCTTTTTCATGAAATATCGGCTCGTCCGACCAGACTTCTCCTCCGCTTTTGACAAATCTGCGGCTCCGGCAGCAACGCGGGTCGGCGTTTGATGCATGGGGACGGCGGAGCGCGGCGGCGTCTTGGGGCCACCAGAATTGATGAAGACAACGAAGCTGCTGCAGTCAGCACGCTGGTGTGTGTGTGCGCGTCGGTACGGAAGGCCACGAGGGACCGCACTGGTGTCGGCTGGTGTCTCCGCCGCACGCCTCCGCGTGCACATCTGTCTCCTTGACGACGATTTTGGTTTTATAGCGTGGGAAGAAAGCTGCGGCGCCTTTATTGTGAAATAAAATTATTCATGAATGTAAAATGGTGGAAAACAGGAACACCACAACACTGGGGAAGTTCTAGGAAAGTTTTTATGGAGCAACATGTTTGTGCTGCCATGTCTGCTTTTACATTTAGGCTGATTTTTTTTAGAAAGTAAATAATTTTTTCTTTAATATTTAATAATCACCAAATAAAGACAGTTTGAAAACTAGAAACTGAAGGACAGAATTGTGCCCTCAGTAGCATCATAAACCGTTCATGTCATGTTACAGAAGGGGATAAAATGACTTTCAACCAGCAATTCTAAGCAGAAATGAAAGGAAAAAAGTTCAACTTTTTCCTAAAAATTGGTGACTTTTTTACTCATAAATTTACAAAATTGTTTTTGTAAGTTTTCAACTTTTTTTTCTTAGATATGGAACTTTTACTCAAAATTTTGCAATTTCTTTCCTGTAAATTTGAAACATTTTTTTGTAGATTTGTGACTTTTTCTAATCAATTTACAATTTTTTTTCTTGAACATTTTCAACTTTTTCTCATAAGTTTGTGACTTTTTTTCATAAATTTCACACTTTTTTATGAATCTGCATTTTTTTCTCAGAAAAATTCTTTTTTTTTTTCTTGTAAATGAACATTTTTTTTCCTGTAAATTTGCAACTTATTCATCGATTTGTGATGTTTTCCTCATAAAATTTTCTTAGACTTTCTTGGGCATTTTCAATTTTTTTCAAAAAAATTTGTCACTTTTTTCATAGATATTAAAAAATATGTTGAAAATTTTCAACTTTTTTCATAGATTTGTGACTTTTTTATAAATTAAAAAAAATATGGTAAATTTTCAGCTGTTTCCTCATGAATTTGTGACTTTTTTCATAAGGTGGCACTTTTTTACTGTAAATTTTACATTTTGTGAACTTTTGTCATAAATTTGCAACTTTTTTCTAAAAATTTGTGAATTTTTTCTTAAATCTAAAAATTTTTCTTTTAAATTTTCAGTTATTTCCTGTAAATTTAAAACTTTCTCCCATAAATTTACAAAATTTTTCATGTATATTTGTAACTTTTTCTCATAAATTTGTGACTTTTTGCATAAATTTTCAATTTTTTTTTCTTAAAAAATTTGCAATTTTTTTCTGATAAATATTCATTTTTTTTTCTTGTAAATTTGAAACTTTTTTCAGATTTGTTACTTTTTCTCATAAATTTTTTGTTGACTTTTTTGGGGGGTATTTGAAGCTTTTTTTCTAAAAATTTGTAACTTTCCAGATTTTCAAAAAACTTTTCTTGTAAATTTTTGAGCTTTTTTCATAGATTTGTGAACTTTCTCCTAATTTTGCAATTTCTTTCCTGTAAATTTGAAACATTTTTTGTAGATTTGTGGCTTTTTCTAATCAATTTGCAGTTTTTTTTCTTGAACATTTTCAACTTTTTTCTCATAAGTTTGTGACTTTTTTCATAAATTTCACACTTTTTTTATAAATCTGCATTTTTTTTTCTCAGAAAAAATCTTTTTTTTTTTCCTTGTAAATGAACATTTTTTCCTGTAAATTTGCAACTTATTCATCGATTTGTGATGTTTTCCTCATAAAATTTTCTTAGACTTTCTTGGGCATTTACAATTTTTTTCAAAAAAAATTTGTGACTTTTTTCATAGATATTAAAAAAATATGTTGGAAATTTTCAACTTTTTTCATAGATTTGTGACTTTTTTATAAATTAAAAAAAATATTGTAAATTTTCAGCTGTTTCCTCATGAATTTGTGACTTTTTTCATAAGTTGGCATTTTTTTTACTGTAAATTTTACATTTTGTGAACTTTTGTCATAAATTTGCAACTTTTTTCTAAAAATTTGTGTATTTTTTCTTAAATCTAAATTTTTTTTTTAAATTTTCAGTTATTTCCTGTAAATTTAAAACTTTCTCCCATAAATTTACAAAATTTTTCATGTATATTTGCAACTTTTTTCTCATAAATTTGTGACTTTTTGCATAAATTTTCAAATTTTTTTTCTTAAAAAATTTACAGTTTTTTTCTGATAAATATTCATTTTTTTTTCTTGTAAATTTGAAACTTTTTTCAGATTTGTTACTTTTTCTCATAAATTTTTCGTTGACTTTTTTTGGAGGGTATTTGAAACTTTTTTCTAAAAATTTGTAACTTTCCAGATTTTCAAAAAAATTTTCTTGTAAATTTTCAGCTTTTTTCATAGATTTGTGAACTTTCTCCTAATTTTGCAATTTCTTTCCTGTAAATTTTAAACTCTTATTTTCATAAATTCTCGAGGGTTCGTGGGAGTTTGGCCCAACCAGTTTACATGTGTTTTGTGGACTTGGAGAAGGCATTCGACCGCGTCCCTCGTGGATTTTTGTGGGGGGTGCTTCGGGAGTATGGGGTATCGGGCTTGTTGTTACGAGCTATTCGGTCTCTGTACGACCGTTGTGAGAGTTTGGTTCATATTGCCAACACTCGGTCGGACTCATTCCCAGTGAGAGTTGGACTCCGCCAGGGCTGCCCTTTGTCACCGATCCTGTTCATAATTTTTATGGACAGGATTTCTAGGCATAGCCAGGGAATGGAGGGTGTCATGCTTGGTGACCACAGGATCTCATCTCTGTTGTTTGCAGATGATGTTGTCCTGCTGGCTTCATCCAGCAATGACCTACAGCTCTTGCTGGGATGGTTTGCCGCTGAGTGTGAAGCGGCTGGGATGAGAATCAGCACCTCCAAGTCCGAGTCCATGGTCTTCAGCCAGAAAAAGGTGGATTGTCCTCTCTGGGTTGGGGACAGGCTCCTGCCCCAAGTGGAGGAGTTTAAGTATCTTGGGGTCTTGTTCACGAGTGAGGGGAGAATGGAGCGAGAGATTGACAGACAGATTGGAGCAGCATCTGCAGTGATGTGGACGTTGTACCGGTCTGTTGTGGTGAAGAGGGAGCTGAGTTCTAAGGCAAAGCTGTCGATTTACCAGTCAATCTACGTTCCTACCCTCACCTATGGTCATGAGCTTTGGGTAATGACCAAAAGAACGAGATCGCGGATACAAGTGGCTGAAATGAGCTTTTTCTGTAGGATTGCTGGACTCACCCTCAGAGATAGGGTGAGGAGCTCAGTCATCCGGGAGAGGCTCAGAGTAGAACCGCTGCTCCTCCACATTGAAAAGAGCCAGTTGAGGTGGTATGGGCATCTGATCAGGATGCCTCCGGGACGCCTCCCACTTGAGGTGTTTCGGGCATGTCCCACTGGGAGGAGACCCCGGGGCAGACCCAGGACTCACTGAAGAGTCTATGTCTCCCAGCTGGTCTGAGAACATCTTGGTATCCTCTCTGAAGAGCTGGAGCAGGTGGCTGGGGAGAGGGAAGTCTGGGCTTCTCTGCTTGAACTGCTGCCTCCGTGACCCGGACCTTTTTTTTTTTTTTGCCAAATTTGCCACTTTTTCCATAAATTAGCATTTTTTCCAAGTAAAACTATTTTTTTCCCTGTACATTTTGAAATTTTGTCATAAATTTGCTACTTTTTCCAAAAATTTGTGACTTTTCAAAAATTTTAATTTTTTTCTTGTAAATGTTCAACTTTTTTCTCATAAATTTTGATGTTTTTCATAAAGCTTCAAAAGAATTTCTTGTAACTTTTCTATGTTTTCTTGTAAATTTTCAGCACTCATCTGGATGTTTCTTAAATGTTTATTCTTTGTAATTAAATTGTAATTGGCAAGTTTTTTTATTTTTAATTAGCATTTTTATCAAATCTTTGCACCTTTGTACCTAATTTACATTTATATGTTTGTACTTCATGTTATAATAATAATAATAATGCATTGGTTTTATATAGCGCTTTATCATATATACTCAAAGACGCTTTACAAATAGGTACATTAATTCGTTCTACTCGTTCTACTGTACATGATTGGTTGTACGGTTGAATGACAATAAGGGTGATTTAATTAATTAATTATTTAATTTTAATTATTCATTCACTCCAGACAGACAATGGTAGTGGTGAGCTACTTCTGCAGCCACAGCTGCCCTGGAGCAGGCTGACGGAAACGTGGCAGCCAATCTGCACCAACGGCCTTTCCGGCCACCACTGAACATTTTTATGCATTTATACACATTCATACCCAGTGTTATGGGCACTGGAGGCAATGCGGGTGAAGTGTCTTGCCCAGGGACACAACGGCAGGATATCTGGGGAGAGCGGGATTCGAACCGCCAACCATCGGGTTATTAGACGACCTGCTCTACCTCCTGAGCCACTGCCACCCCTATATATTATATTAATGAACACCACCCACCCCTTATTAAAAAATAATAAATCACCAACTCTTGGAGGACCTTAAGTATGGAAAGCCTTTAGGGTCAAAATCGCGTAGTTCATATACATGCTAGTCCCATTTAAAAACTAGCATGGTGGTGCGCTAATTCGTTATTATCACTTTATCTTTGATGTGCTAGTTTCAAGTGATGACTTTTATGTTTTAACGAATTTATTATTGGACTTTTAGTGAAGACAGACATAACATCTGAGCGAAACTGAACTGGTGATCTTATCCGCTAGGCCACGCTAGGCCTGCAGACTTTACAATTAAACTAGCTTTTTTTACTTTAAACAAGTTTATTTTTAACATTTTAAAGATTGTAAACACACATTTTGTTAGTTTAACTTGCATATTTTTCAGGGTGAAATACAGTCATTAAATGTCGGCCTGTTTTTTTCCCCACAGAACCGTCTCAGCAGCTTCCTGGAGCTGAAGGACGACGTCGACCGAGACGACTGTAAGCAGGAGCCCGACGCCGTTTACGAGACCAACTGCCACTGGGACAGCTGCAGCAACGAGTACGACACGCAGGACCAGCTCGTGCACGTACGTGTGTCCCAGATCATGAAGACAGTCCTCAGCAGAATAAATGCGTTACGCCAACATCGGCCCAACATGCCAAGTTGAATACGTCTCATAGAGGTCACTGGCACACTGGCAAGATGTGGTACTCCCGTTATAAACTTGGTATGCCGGGCCAGTGTTGGCGTGACGTATGTGTGCCGTTGAGGACAAAAGTTCGGTTTACTTTCAGCTAGAAAAACAATTTTAGCTTTAAGTCATTTTGATTCATAAGGAAACTTTTTTTTTTTCATTTTTAAGCTGGTATTTTTAAACTTACTTTATTCAACTTTAAGATAATTTTCTCCCAATTTAAGCTTTTTCCACTTTTATGCTGCTGTCGTCTAGATTTAAACCATTTTTATTTTTTAGCTTATTTTTATTTCATTTAAGGCCTGTCAGTTTTTATGCTAACACTGTACAATTTATGCAGTTTTAGCTTTTAATCTAGCATTTTTAAGTTTTAACCATTTATTTAGCAATTGAAGCTAATTTTCTTCAACTTAGCTTTTTGGCCAGTATTGTGTTAGACCGTTTTAGCTTTCATAAGAACACGGCTTTAACGTGTTTTAAGCTAACCCATTCAGTTATTGAAAACGTCAAACAGTCCTTGGACAGGGGTAATGTGGTAGGAGCTGTTTTTCTAGATCTCAAAAAGGCTTTCGATACTATAAACCACAGTTTGCTTTTATCCAAAATGGTATCTTTTAACTTCTCCCCAAATACATTAGAATGGTTTGCATCTTATCTCCAGAATAGAGAACAGTGTGTAAAAGTTCACCAGGATAAATCCTCATTTTTAAACAACCGCATGGGTATCCCACAAGGGTCCATTCTTGGTCCTTTACTTTTCAGCATTTTTATTAATGACCTGCCGTTACACTGCTCAGCTGCAACATGCCAACTTTATGCAGATGATGCAGTTATTTACACAGCTGCCAAGACTCCAGCACAGGCTGCAGATGTACTGTCTACAAGTATGGTTGATGTCCAAGAGTGGCTCCTCAAGAACCATCTATTGCTGAACCTTCAGAAAACAGTCTCAATGTGCTTTTCAATCAAAAAATGTAACCTGCAACATTTTAAAGTTAATATACATGATCATGACATCAGTTTAGCTACAGAATTCAAATACCTTGGCATTGTACTAGATCCTCAACTCAAATTTAATCTTCATATAAAGAAAATTTCAAAAACAGTAAAAAAAAATCTGAACTGCTTTAAATTAATTAGATATTACATACCTTACGAAGCAGCTGCACTGTATATGCTGCACTGTATATGCACTGTATATGTATATGCTGCACTGTATATGCATTCTATGGTTTTTTCTCATATATCATACTGTTTGATTTTGTTTGATTGTTCTGGGCTCAAGCAGCCCCTTCCACAATAAGACATATAGGTTCATTATATAATCAAACCCTAAAAATCTTGGACAAAAAGCCCATTAGGTGGCATCACTGTAATGTTTTAAAAAAATACAACCTATTGAGTTTTGAGAGCTTCATTGACCTCTGTCTTCTGAAATTAACGTTCAAATGTTTCCATAAATCAGCACCCGAGCCACTTGCTGGTTTTGTCCAAAGACAGGACAGCAGCAGAGCCACCAGGAGTTCTGTTAACAATAACTGTAAAATATTCCACCGCAGAACCACATTTGGACAAACAGCTTTCTCTATAAAGGGCAGTCACATCTGGAACACAATGCCAAATGAAATTAAAATAATAACGGACTTTAAAACATTCACTAAAAATGTTAAAAACTGGCTGAAAAATAAACAAGAATGTACTCATGTATGAATTAATTGTCTGCAAAGTGAGAGTGAATGAAGGGAAGGAATAAATGTGTTTGTTTATAGTGAGTGACGAAGGGAGGGAGGCCTGAAATAGGCAAATGTGAGTTATGTTATATGTGTTAAATGTGAGTCAGGCTGTTATATTTGTGTATTTATAATATTTATAATATTTATGTTAAATGTGAGTCAGGCTGTTATATTTGTGTATTTATAATATTTATAATATTTATAATTGTGTATTTATAATTTTTCTGCATTGATGTATGTGGTTATTGTGTATATTTTTTATCTTGATTCTTTTTTCTAAAGCCCATCCAGGGACAAGAGTTGCAAATTAGCTAATAGCTATACACTCTATGTGCAACACATCAGATTGATTGTCTTTGATTAATTGTCTATGTTTATTGCACTGTCCCTGTCAAATAAACTAATCTACTACTATTTGCCTGACCTTATGCTAACACTGTATAACTTTAAGACATTTTAGTAATTTTAAGTGACCGTTCTTCATCTTAAGCTCCTTCCACTTTTTATGTTATTGCAGTGTAAAGTTAAGTCATTTTAGCTTTTAAGCTAGCATTTACGTGATTGTTAAACTATTATTTAGCATTTTTAAGCTAACTTGCCTGAAACTTTTAAACTAGCTACGTTCCGATCCACAGTATACTTCAACTGTACTCCCTATGCAATACGTTTGTATTAATATTTTATTTAAGAAATGTAAATTTTCCACCATAGTATCAGTGCATGTCTATGGTTGCCGTGGTAACGCACAGAGGAGGGAGCCAATGGTTGCAGGGTGTTTCAAGCGGAGAAATTTGGTGACGGGCAGTTAATATTGTTGATATTGCCTGAGAACGGCGCGGGGAATACGGTTGAAGCACACTGTGGATCGGAATGTAGCTCATTTTAGCTTTTGTGCTAGCATGTTCTTTATTCTTTTAATGGGCTTTTAAGCAAACTTGAAACATATAGATGCTAACACTGTACAACTTTAAGCCATTTTAAGGTAGCAAATTTAAGCAGCTTTTCTTCCGCTTAAGCTTTAATGTCGCTGTGCAAACTTGGGCTGTTTTAGCTTTTAAGCTAGCATTTGTTATTCTTCAACTCTTATTTAGCATTTTTAAGTTAACTTAAACATTTTTAACTGCTTACTTGTAGGATAATGATGTTCAGTCTGCCGCTGTTTATGCTTTTAAGCTAGCATGATTTATTTCTTTGTTGGTTTATTAATTACCCCAGCACATCAACAACGACCACATCCACGGGGAGAAGAAGGAGTTTGTGTGCCGCTGGTTCGACTGTTCTCGGGAGCAGAAGCCCTTCAAAGCTCAGTACATGCTGGTGGTTCACATGAGGCGCCACACGGGGGAGAAACCGCACAAGTGCACGGTGGGTGCAACCCGGGGGCAGCAGCCCGCGCTGCTCTGAATAGTTACAACCACACAAATCTAACGTCAGGTACAATGAATTTTGCTGCATTTTTCTTTTAAAAGCAACAATTTCATCGTAAATTTGTGAATTTCTTTCCTTGTAAATTTGCATTTTATTTCGTATGAATTTGCAATTTTTTTCTTGTAAATTTGCCTCCATTTTCTTGTAGATTTGTAACTTTCTTCTTATAGGTTTCTTACTTATTTCTCAAAATTTGTTAGTTTTTTTTTGTAAATTTGTCACTTGTTTTCTCATAAATTTGCGACCTTTTCCGCATAAATTTGCAACTTATTTCTTATTAATTTGCAGTGTTTTTTTTAGGAAATTTAATACTTTCTTTTCATCATAAATTTGCATAATTTTTCTTATAAATTTGCCATGTTTTTCCCATAAATTTTAGATTTTTTTCGTTGTAAATTTGCAACATTTCTTGTAGTTGTGCCACATTTTCCTTCAACACAAACTAAAGGAAATCTTGACTCTTCTACTCAATAAAAACTTGTTGGATTTAAAATAATTTTAACCCTTTTTTAACTTTCAATTTAGCAAATTATTCCTGTTAAGATCAACTTTTGTTCCTCTAATTTTTGTCATGAATTTATTTATTTTTAACTTTTAAATTTGTGTGTGGGGGGGTTATCTTAAATTTGCAGCTTTTTCAAAAGTGTGAATCTTACCTGTTCACACTCATACAGTTACCCATTGACAGCAGGAAACAGCCCAGTCCAACCACAGACTGACCTGTGGCCACTGAGCAGCTCCACTGAGCAGTTCCACTGGGGAAGTTGGGGTTAAGAGCCTTGCTCAAGGGCACCACAGTGGGGTTAATGATAGTGGGGCAAACACTGCTGTGTCATCTGTTCCACCCATATCTGATCCTGCCAGTCCAGGGATGGAACCACATCCCTGACCATTAGGCCACCACTGCCCACCAGCTTTTTTTTTTTCCTGTAAATTTTAAACTTTTTTCACCAACTATGTGATCTTTTTTCCTAAATATTTAAATTTAAAAATAAATAGGAAGCCAGTGAAGAGAGGCCAGAACTGGAAAGATAAGATCTCTCTTTCTAGACCTGTTAAAACTCTTGCTGCAGCATTTTGGGTCAGCTGAAGACTTTTTAAAGATGTTTTAGAACAGCCTGATAATAAAGAATTACAATAATCTAGAGCTAACAAAAGCGTGGATCAGTTTCTCAGCATCACTCTGAGACAAGATGCTCCTGATCTTGGCAATATTACGTAAATGATAGAAGGCAGTCTTAGAAACAAGTTTAATATGTGAATTAAAGAACAGATAGGTTACAACTAGAAATATCACCCATGACCCTGAAGAAATAAATAACTCCTTCAGAAAGGTTTATGGAAGCCTCTATTCATCTCAGATTAATCAATCTGACTCAGAGATAAATGAATTTCTGGACAATATTAATTTACCACTATTAACCTGTTGAACTCTGTTCAACTTCCCTAAAAACACCTAAAAATAACGTGCCCAAAGTAAATCAGAAGCTGTTCTTCAACCCTTTGCAGCATCTTCATGGGGTTAGTCTCATTTAAAAGAAAATACTCTGAATTTTTTGGCAAAACAGTCATAATCTCTCTAAGTGCTCCTGCCACTGAGTAACAAGAAAGTTTGCCTGGGTGTTTTTTTTTAGATACAAATGCTTGCAAATAACATACAGCTGTCAGATACTGGCTGGAAAACACAACAGAAATGTAGAACCAAGTGTTTTCAAGCTCAGGTCAAAATTTTGTAAAAATACCACAAAAAATGAATATATTACACAGCTTTTTTTCTCAGGTTGTAACAAGGCTGTGTCTGTACTAGAAGACCGGAAATACAGCTTTTTTTTTCAGTGCGCACTGACACGCACTGAGATGTGACCGCCCGCGGAATTCACAGAGTTCAAGGGGTTAAATAATAAACAGATTGCAGCTCTGGACTCACTTCTTTTAATGTCCGAACCCCAGGAGGCACTTAAGCACATCCCAACTAGCAAAGCTCTGGGACCAGATGGTTTTCCAGTAGAATTCTATAAAGAATTCTGGTCTGTGCTGGCACCTACTTTCTTTAAAATGGTGAACCAAATTAAAGAAGATCATATAATCCCTCCAAATATGAATTTAGCTAGCATTATCCTGCTCCTTAAACCTAGAAAAATAACCTACACTTCCATCCAGCTACCATCCCATCTCACTTATGAATGTTGATCTTAAAATAATAATAATAATAATAATAATAATAATGCATCGGTTTTATATAGCGCTTTATCATATATATTCAAAGACGCTTTACAATTAGGTACATTATTCATTCACTCCAGACAGACAATGGTAGCGGCAAGCTGGGGCAGGCTGACGGAAACGTGGCAGCCAATCTGCGCCAACGGCCTTTCCGGCCACCACCGAACATTTTATACATTTGTACACATTCATACCCAGTGTTATGAGCACTGGAGGCAATGCGGGTGAAGTGTCTTGCCCAGGGACACAACGGCAGGATATCTGGGGAGAGCGGGATTCGAACCGCCAACCATCGGGTTATTAGACGACCTGCTCTACCTCCTGAGCCACTGCAATAAAAAAAATAATTTGCAAAGCTTTTACCAGAAGACTAGAAAGGATAACTCCATTTATTATACAGCCGGATCAAACAGGTTTGATCAAGGGAAGACTATTTAATTTAACAGACTACTGTAAGATAAATAACTTAGAAACTACAATTTTATCTGTGGATGCAGACAAAGCCTTTGACCGTGTTAATTGGAAATTCCTTTTTTTTTCCCCCTATTACACAAGTTCCAATTTGGTTCAACTTTTTTAACCTCTTGCACTCCGTTGTACCGCGGGCGGGCAAGTCTCTGCGTCCCAGAGCACACGAGGACGCTCTCGTGCGCTCTAGGACGCACAAGGGCGCTGCCTCCAAGTGCGCACTGAAAAAAAAAAAAAAAAGTTCTTCCACTACAGACACAGCCGCGAACAGATTGGATATGATTGACCTCTCATTCGACAAATAAGAGCCTTGAATTGGGTTTCTGAAACCTTGAAGAACCAATGACTGAAAACCTAGCAAGAAGGACCTGCCTACCAACGCTGTGAATGCAGCGAGCCAATTGAAGCACAGAAGTTCGGGCTGGGTGAAGAGAGACTGACTGCTGCAACAGATGAAAAAAAGGACCCGCAGGATGAACCTGCTACAGATCCAGCAGCACGGAGACCACCCACAAGTGCGACCTGCACTCATTCCAGCAGAATAGACGTTTAGGATTCTCTTCCATGGTCATCATAGACCGACGGAGGCCGACGACAAAGGTCGTAAATCATTCGCCAAAACCGCAATAATGTAATTATGTTTTGACCGGGAACCACGAGCGGACCAGCGTCGCGTTCGTCTGACAATGAGGAAGAGAAGTTCGCCAGGACTCTGCTGTGAAGAGGTAAGGTGTTATAAGCTAAATTATTCTTTATCCCTGAAAATTGTAATCAAAAAATGACTTTTGACCAATCGGTAAATTACAACTGTGCGGCGCACGAAGTACGAAGTGCGTGCGCCGCAGTAAACGGTTCGTTCTCCACGTCCGGACCGTGAACGCCCCCCCCCCGCTACTCTTCTGTAGCGGGGGGGGGGGGGGGAAGCCGCGGTGACTGTGCCACGGTCGCCACATAGCCATATGAGTCTATTCCGTCATGTAGCGATGGCCGATGTCCGTCCTCTGTAGCGAGAGGGGGGGGACAACACCCCCCCCACGCGCACACACACAACAGCCCTGAGTGTCACCTTTCATTAGAGCCCAAGATGAAGCTTCTATATTGAATCATTCAAAAGTTACAGACGTTTTTCCAAACTGTGCCATTTGGCACAATTTGGCACAGTTCAAAAACGCCTGGGAACTACCTGAGGAAAAAGCTGTGTAATATATTCATTTTTTGTGGTATTGTTACAAAATTTTGACCTCAGCTGGATAACACTTGGTTCTACATTTCTGTTGCATTTTCCAGCCCGGATCTGAAGCTGTGTGTTATTTGCAAGCATTTGTATCCAAAAAAACACCCAGGCCAAATTTATTTTCTTCAAGTTCAGTATGTTTAGATGACTGTAACTCAGTGGCCGGAGCACTTAGAGAGATTATGACTGTTTTGCCAAAAAATTCAAAGTGTTTTCTTTTAAATTAGACCAACCCCATGAAGATGCTGCAAAGGGTTGAAGAACAGCTTTGGATTTAATTTGGGCACGTTATTTTTTGGCGTTTTTAGGGAAATTGACCGGAGTGCAAGGGGTTAAACTGGATTAAAACACTATTTACATAGCTGTCCAACTGCCTTTAATTTGGATAATTGCTGTCATCTGGTTTCATTGACAAATATAATTGTGTGTCGTCTGCATAACAGTGAAAATGTATGCAGTGCTTTCTAATAATATTGCCAAGCAGAAGCATATATAAACTGAAAACAAGAGGGCCTAGCACAGATCCCCATGGAACTCCGTGACTAAGCTTTGAGTTAGAAGAAAACTCATTAGTGACATGAACAAACTGGAACCTATCAGTTAAATAAGATTTAAACCACTGCAAAAGAAGTTCTATTAAGTCCAACAAGGTGTTTTAATCTATCAAGAAAAATATGATAGATAGTATCAAAAGCTGCACTAAGGTCCAAAAGGACAAGTACAGAATGCTGTTTCAGTATTTCAGTACTGGGATGAATTCTAAACCCTGACTGAAACTCTTCAAATAAACCATTTCCCTGTAAGTGGTCAAATAATTTTTTTAGCAACAACTGTTTCTAAGATTTTTGACATGAAAGGCAGAAAAGAAATTGGTCTATAGTTAGCTAAAACACCTGGATCCAGCGTTGGCTTTTTAAGAAAGGATTTAATTACAGCAGTTTTAAAAGTCTGCAGTACATGGCCTAATGTTAATGAAGAATTGATTATTTGAAGAATAGAGCAACCAATAAATGGGAAGATTTCTTTAAATAACCTGGTAGGAATAGGGTCTAAAAGACAAGATGAAGGCTTGGATGAGAAAATTATTTTATCTAAATCTAAAAGGTCAATTAGAGTAAACTCATCCAAACCGATATCAGTTGAAGGAGTTGTAGTAGTTACTGTGTTTAAATTAATGGTGGGAAGGATCTGACTAATTTTGTCTCTGATAGATGAAATTTTATTATTGAAGAAGTTCATAAAGTCCTGACTCGTAAGCTCTGGGAATGCAAGATTTGACAGAGTCCTGACTCTTTGTCAGCCTGGCTACAGTGCTGAAAAGAAACCTGAGATTATTCTTGTTCCCTTCTATTAATGCACAATAATGAGTTGTTCTAGCTTTCCTAAGAGATGTTTCATAAATTAGAAGTAGATTTCTCCAAACTAAATAGATTTCATCAAATTTAATGGAGCGCCATTTTCTTTCTAGTTGACAAGTCTTCTGTTTTAAGCTACGAGTTTCTGTGTTGAACCAAGGAATCCGAAATCTTCGTGTTATGTATGGAAATACTTTGGGTGAAGGATGAGGTAAGATGACTGGGCAAACCCAGCTTTATTGATGTCTGTAGAACAGCGGTAACATGGATGGCACCAGGCAGAGGGCACCGGTCAAAGGGGCCGCAATTTGGCCGCTCTCCGCCATATGTAGGGCGGTGCAGTGACGTGACAGGAAGTGCACGTCACTACACCACACTTCACAGTAATGTATCCAAAACACTATACAACATCCCCCCCCCTTTAGAAAAGTCCAAAACCACACACACAACTGAAACGCCCCCCCCCCCCAAATTTGGGACCCGAATCACACACGAACATAATAAAAAACAGTGTACTAAAATGGCCTAACACATTCACACAACATAGCCTAAAATAGGGCTGACAGGTGGACTACCGCGCAGCCCGCACGGCGGGGTGGATTATTCTGCCACCCAATAAACTAAAAAAGAGTCCATACATAAACTAAAATTACACGCCGTGCTCCTGAACTAAACAAAATGCACAAAATAATCCCATACTACAACAAATATATATCACAATACCAGAGCTATAAACACACAGTTATTTACAGCACTGTTCCTTGGGCAGGAGGAGTAGAACCCGCATGGGGGTGGCCCAGAGCAGCCCCTCAACCAGTGCGCCCCTGGAAGCAGCAGGCCCTTGGGACGATGGCTGATCTTCCAGATGAAAGTGCCTCTTCTCTTCACCACTGACTCCCGCTCTCATCCAGCCATCACCTGAAGTGGCCTCGCCGAGCCATCGGACAGCTTGAAGTATGCTGCACCTAGCTTAGCCACTATGCGCAGACACTCATTATGTTTTGCTGGCTGTCATTTGGCCCATCTTTGCCGTGGACGTTCTTCACCCCAAACCAAGTCCATAACCCTCAGTGGGGCTCGGTTCGGCCTGAAGTGGTGTTGCTGAGCATGTGGTTTCACCGTGCTCGTCGGTCTGGCCCCGCCCTCTTCTGAAGTTGTCGTAGTGGTCACCATCACAGCTGCAGACCCTACACCCCCTGTGGCTAAGCTCCAGAGACATCTGGGGCTAGCACATTGGTATCACTCGGCAGCGCAGGTGCCTCACCACCATGATTGGTAACCCCCTCTACCATTTCCCAAGTGCCGGCACTGAGGTGGTCCTGCTTTCCCGCCATGGTGTCCATTAGCTCTTCATCCCACACAACGTCCTCCTCAACCACCGGAACCAGAGGGCTCCACTTGCCACAACCAGACCATTTTTCTCCAGCGTCGTCTTTAATGGCAAAACCCAGTCTGTAGAACAAGTCATAGCCCATGATGTTGTCACCTCAGGCTGTCATGTGGAATGTGAAGTCAACCATCATCGCAGACTTGTACTGAACTGTTAACTCCAAAGTCCTAACTGTGCACAGCCTTCCTCCTCCATAACCAAAAAGTGGCGCTGGGTTACCTCTAACCCTGTAGTGGAGGAAAAACTTCCTCACCGTGGCCCAATTTAGCAATGGCTCCTCTACCCCCGTGTTGAGCATCAGCCTCACCTCCACGCCGTCCAGTTCCACTGTGCAGAACATGTACCCATTGGTACTGGGGGACACCGTATGGATGGTTGTCGGGGCGGGCAGAATGATTTCTTCTGTGGGCTCTCTGGCTCAGATACACGGCACACTCTAGCATAATGGTTCAAGCGTCCACATCTGCTACAATGCTTCCCTCTAGCTGAGGAGTCCTTAGCCTTATTGCAATGCGCCGCGAACCCACAGCTCTTGCAAAGGGGTTTTTCCCGGGGCAGACCTTCAGCTGGCAGCATTGGCTTCCCTAGTGTCATCGTCCAAGCTATCCTCGTGATCCGGGTCCGCAACATTTGCCATGGCAGGAGGCTCCGGCGGCTGCTGTGATTGGCGCCAGTTTATCTCCAAAGCTAGCTTGTCTGCAGCCTCCAACTGGAGAGCTAGCTCGACAGCGCTGGCTAATGTTAAATCACTGGGCATCGTGAGTAGCTTAGCCCACAATGTGGCGCTACATGTGTGCGCCACAAGCTGGCCATGTACCAATTCATCTTCCAATGGCCTAAAGCAACACTCGCTAGTTAGCTGCTTTATATTGGCGACAAATTGATGAATAGGCTTACCCACTCACTGGTGTCACTGCCAAAAGCGAAACCTCCGGATAGTCACGGTATCAGGGGTATAGAAATAGTTTGCTAGCAGCTCCACAATGTCTTCAAAAGAGTCCGAAGCTCTGAGTGTGCGCAGGACTCGCTGGCCCTCAATACTCAGGTTGTGAAAAAGTAGCACTTGTCAAGGTCACCCAGGTCAAGCACGGTGATGCATGCCTGGAAAGCCTCAAACCATCCCGGCCAAGGCACCGCCGGCTCGCCCGGGAGCTCGAGAAAGGGGTGGAGTGGTGTGATGAGTTAATCCTCAATTGCCAAATGTTGTGTATGGAAATACCTTGGGTGGAGGATGAGGCAAGATGACAGGACAAACACAGCTTTATTGATGTCTGTAGAACGGCAGTAACACAGTAGGCACCAGGCAAAGGGCACCGGTCGAAGAGGCCATAATATGGGTGCTCTCCGCCTTATATAGGGTGATGCAGTGATGTGAAGGGAAGTGCATGGCACTACACTGCACTTCACAATAATGTGCCCAAAACACTGTACAACACTCCGAATAGACTTTTTCTTTTTTAAAGGGGCCATCATATCTAGAGTCTGATGCAGTGAAGCTGTAACACTATCTACCATGCTGTCAATTTAGTATAAAGTATACAAAATCAAATCAAATCAAAATTACAGAAGGAGTAAAATCTCCATAACTTATCTCCATTGTGTTGACACATGGCATTGAGGAAACAATCTGCTTAAATTTGGTAACAGTGTCATCTGAGAGACATCTACTATAGTAATATTTTGCTTTAGGAGCCAAATAGTCAGAAATAGTAAAATCAAAGTGAACAGGTAATGCTCTGACAGTGTAGGGTTATGAGGACACACTACCAGATTTTCTATTTCTGTGCCATATGTCAGAACAAGGTGGTATGGGCACCTGATCAGGATGCCTCCTGGACACCTCCCTCTTGAGGTGTTTCGGGCATGTCCCTCTGGGAGGAGACCCCAGGGCAGACCCAGGACTTGCTGGAGAGACCACGTCTCTCAGCTGGCCTGGGAACGCCTTGGTATCCTCTCTGAAGAGCTGGAGCAGTTGGCTGGGGAGAGGGAAGTTTGGGCTTCTCTGCTTGAACTGCTGCCTCTGCGACCTAGAAAGCAGTAGAAGATTGATGGATGGATGGATGTCAGAACAAAGTCCAACATGTGGTGGAGATAATGGGTAGAATTTCCTAATTTCTGAGAAAACCTTCATTTAATATTACATTAAATGCCATATTAAGGCAATCAATATCTACATCTACATGTGTATTAAAGTCCCCTGAGATAATTATTCTCTCTGATTTAAGCTCTAAATCAGCTAAAAACTCTGCAAATTAAGATACAGCAGGGAAAATAATATTCAATCAATCAATCAATCAATCAAAGACTTTATTCCAGACTCAAGGTCCATCAAGAGAAAAGTAAACAAGTAAGGTAAAAAACAAGACAGTTGAAACAATCAAAAAGTTACAAGAAACACTAAGACATAACTGCTTAAAGAAGTACAAAGACAGTACAGACTTTAAAAAGACTTAAAAAGACTACTGTACCAGTGCCTTCTAAACTGTGACTGACAGCGAATAGAACTGAGCTTAATGCTAGACATGACTTGAATGATTTCATTTCTAGATACATCAAGCCGACAGATGAATTTATACATAAAATTCCTTATTACTGCATGCAGAGTATTTACACGTGATGAGACAAATAACTCGGAAGCACTGCACCATCGAGGCTTTTTAAGTAAAATTCTTAAGGCATCATTGTAGGCAACCTGTAATTTCTGCATACTTTGTTTCCTATAATTTATCCATAAATGAGCAGTGTATAAAGGTGTACAATAGGTTTTAAAAAGAACCAGTTTCACCTCATCTGAACAAAAACCAAATCTGCGTGCAAGAATATTTGCTTGCATGTAGATTTTGCAGCGTTGTCTGAAAATATCATCATCATCAGTCATTCTATCATTAATAACATGTCCCAGATATTTAATTTTATCCCTGACAATTAATTCCCTGTCTGCCAATTCAAAGACAGGGAATTTCATTAACAAATCTTCTTTAGTGCGGCAGATCAGCACACAACTCTTATTTGTATTATATTTTATGTCATTTTCCTCTCCATAAGCACTACACACTCTTAATAACTCCTGAAGACCAGCACTACTTGGGCTGAGAATAACTAGATCATCGGCATACATAAAATGATTCACTAACTTATTCCCTATTAAACACCCAGTTTTACAGGCATTCAGTTGCTTTGACAAATCATCCATGTAAAGATTAAATAGAATAGGGGACAATATACTGCCCTGTCTGACACCACTGCTCACACCAAATGGTGATGAATGACTCTTCCCCCATTTCACCAGCATCTTCTGATGTGCGTACCAGTATATCAGGATACGTACTAAGTACTTGGGCACCCCCCTGTCAATCATTTTCCTAAACAGTATCCTGTGATTAACATGATCAAACGCCTTGGAGGCGTCAATAAAGCACAGAAAAACTGAAGAATTTTGATTTCTGTACTTATTTATAATTTCTTTTAAGGCATATATGCACAGATCTGTTCCATGATGGGGTTTGAATCCAAATTGATGATCAGTAGATTTGATGAATACATTTAATTTTTCAAACATGATTTTTTCCAGTACTTTAGATATTATATTGGCTAAAGCTATGGGTCTGTAATTATCCAGGCTACACAGCTTGCCAGCTTTATCTTTAATGACTGGTACCAACACAACAGACAATAATGATTCTGGTAACATCCCATGAATCATGAAGCTGGTGAAACAGATTGCAAGAAGAGGAGCAATTCTTGAGCTAGCGTATTTAAGATGCTCAGCAGAAATACAGTCTAAACCACTCGCTTTGTTATCTGATAGCTCTCTAATGGCTTTGATCACTGCATGAGTGTCAATCAGGAGCGAATCGTCCCTTTCTACTTTCCCTACCTTGTAAGTTTCATCCTTAGTTGAATTAAATAATGAGTAAAAGTGTTGCCGCCAAAGATCCACAATATTTTCTGTACCTGAAATGCCTTCCAAAGTACAGGGCAAAGGCGTTTTACTGTTACTAATCCGTCTAAGCTCCTTCCAAAATTCTGTGACATTCTTATCTAACAATTTCTTGGCCAGGGAATTACTTCTCATTAGCTGTTCATTTTTAGAGATATGACGAATAGCATACTTAAACTTAGCATTTGTACATTTCTTCATCTCAAATTCTGGCCCTTGTCTGGGTCTCCCAGCCACCACCCATGCTTTATATGCTTCCCGAGCTTCAGAATAAGGCACAGCTACGGCCTCATTCCAGCCAGGTCTAACATTATGTGTTTTACGTATTTTCTTATAATAAGGCTTGCTGTCCTTATACAGGGAGTTAACTATAGCATTGTACAGACTACAAAGGTCTTTCTTATGTTCAACAATGCTACAGTTCACATCGCTGCACATTACAGCATCTCTAGGAAGACATATTTTACTCAAGGATTTATCTGTATGAACACAATATTCTACAATTTCTTCCTCAGAAAGAGTGTCCCAGTCTAATTTTCCCACCTCATCCTGACTGACATTTTGATAAAGTGCAGGTAGACAGTCAACATTAATTATCATCTCAAACGGTATATGATCAGACATTGCTAACCCATAATAAATACTCATGCCACCCAAAGAAGCATGTGCATCACCCGTGCTGATGCAATGATCTAGCCAGGACGTAGTGTGCCAAGCCTCACTTATATAGGTATAACTATCAGGAGGCATTAGTACCTTACTTGACAAGATAAAGTTGTTCTCATAACAAAAATGGGCTGCACGGTGGCGCAGTGGTTTAGCACTGTGGCAGCACAGTTTTACCCTCGGCCGGGGGACCGCGGGGATCATGAGATCGTGGGTTCGATCCCAGCCCCCAACCAACAGTGAGCTGTGTGGAGTTTGCATGTTCTCCCCGTGTTGCGCGGGTTTACTCCGGGATTTCTCCGGTTTCCTCCCGCACACCAAAAACATGTAGGTTTAGGGCGCTCGCGCACGCAGCGACCAGCAGCCGGTGGCTTGTCACCAGACTGCAAACCAAGTCTACCTACGGGTACAAATAAGTAACAAAAAAAAAAAAAAAATGATACATATGTTTTGCAAATAAGGAGTCAGTGTCAGATATGTCTGCATTCAAGTCCCCCATAATAAAAATACAGGTATTATTATAGTCTTGCATATAAGAATTGATAAAGGCAAGCTTATTTAAATATTCATCCTCATTCAATATTGAACACATGAAGAAAAAAGAGCTGCAAAAAGGCGTAGAAAGCCAAGGAACCAGCTGAAATCCATCAGAATTTAGGAAGCCTTCCCATCCTCAGTCAGTGCAAATTAATTTCAGCTGGTTTAGTCCTGACTGATAGCTTTTAAAAAGGTCTGTGAATATCAAATTATCAAACTACAAAGAACTCATGATGGGTAGAAGCAAAGAGCTCTCTCTAGACCTTTACAACCTTATTGCTGCAAAACATAATGATGGCATTGGTTACAGACACATTTCTAAACTGCTGAAAGTTCCAGTGAGCACTGTTGGAGGCATCATTCAGAAGTGGAAAGAACATCATTTGACCATAAACCGGCCATGACCAGGAGCTCCTCACAAGATTTCTGAAAGAGGGGTCATAAGACTTATCAGAAGAGTTATCCAAGACCAAAGACCACTCAGAGAGCTCCAGAAAGACCTGGAGTTAGCAGGTACTGCTGTTTCAAAGGAAACAATAAGTAATGCACTCAACCGACATATGTTCTATGTACGCTCACCTCGCAAGACTCCATTGCTGAAGAAAAAGCATGTTGATGCTCATTTAAAGTTTGCTGCACAACATTTGGGCATGCCAGTAAAATACTGGGAGAATATAGTCTGGTCAGATGACACCAAAATTGAACTTTTTGGATGCCACAACACACAGCATGTTTGAAGGAGAAATGGCACTGCACATCCCATCATGGTGTGGGGGTGTTTTTCAGCACATGGTACAGGCAGACTTCATATAATTGAAGGAAAAATGAATGGACAAATGTACAGAGACATCCTTGATAAGAACCTGTTGCCATCTGCCGAGAAGCTGAAGATGAAACGAGGGTGGACATTTCAGCAAGACAATGATCCCAAACACACAGCCAAGGAAACTCTCAGCTGGCTCCAGAGAAGGAAAATGAAGCTGCTAGAATGGCCCAGTCAGTCACCTGACCTGAATCCAATTGAAAATCTATGGAATGAACTGAAGATCAGAATTCATAGAAGACACCCACGGAACCTTCAAGATTTGAAGACAGTTTGTGTGGAAGAATGGGCTAAAATCACTCCTGATCAATGCCTGCGCCTAGTTTCTCCATACAGGAGGCATCTGGAAGCTGTTTTTACCAACAAAGGCTGTTTTACCAAGTATGAAATTAATTTCACCAAGCATGTTCAATACTTATTCCCTGTGTCATTCCACTTTATTAAATATAACTTGTTTTGTGAACGTAGTTGCCTTGATTTCTTTGTATGTATGGATTACTTGGGTTGTTTCTGATGTCTGGTGAAAATCTCAGGTCAATGGCTCCATCAGAAATATGTTTAATGAGGAAAAATGTTGACCTGTTCAATACTTATTTTCCCCACTGTAAAAACTCTGAGTAGGCTGAGGGAGGGCGATAAACTATGGCAAATAAAATTGGTTTTAACCTAAAATTGCTAAAATGCCCAATACTGAGGACCAGGCCCTCAAAGGAATTATAACATGTTTTTTTGTTTACATTAACTAGTAATTTGGAATGGTAAATTTTTGCTACTCCTCCTCCACGACCAGAACTTCTGGGATTTTGACAGTTTAAATAACCAGAGGGAGTTGATTCATTTAAACCAACATAATCCTCTTTCCCTAACCAAGTCGCTGTAAGGAATATTAAATCAATCTGATGATCAATTAACAGATCATGGACTAGCAGAGACTTGGGAGTTAGAGACCTACACTACCGTTCAAAAGTTTGGGGTCACTTAGAAATTTCCTTATTTTTGAAAGAAAAGCACTTTTTTCAATGAAGATAACTTTAAACTAATCAGAAATACACTCTATACATTGCTAATGTGGTAAATGACTATTCTAGCTGCAAATGTCTGGTTTTTGGTGCAATATCTAGATAGGTGTATAGAGGCCCATTTCCAACAACTATCACTCCAGTGTTCTAATGGTACAATGTGTTTGCTCATTGCGTCAGAAGGCTAATGGATGATTAGAAAACCCTTGTGCAATCATGTTAGGTCTGCAATGCTGTAATTGCTGCAAATGGAGGATTCTTTGACAAAAGCAAAGTTTGAAGGAAAAAAATATTATTTCAAATACAAATCATTATTTCTAACCTTGTCAATGTCTTGACTATATTTTCTATTCATTTTACAACTCATGGTGGTAAATAAGTGTGACTTTTCATGGAAAACACAAAATAATTGTCTGGGTGACCCCAAACTTTTGAACGGTAGTGTAATACTTAACAAACTGCATTTAATTTTTAAATTATGAGGAGGAACAGAGGCCAAATCATTCAATATAGAGGCTTCATGTTTAATTTGAGTTTTACCAACTTTTTGTTTAATCACTTTGGGATGTTTATACATTATATTTTTATTTGCTTTGGAGGGAGCAGACAATGATTCTCTGATGGGGAAGACAGGGGCTAAGTTGAGGGGTGGCGGATGAAGAGGAGCTGCAGAGAGGCGTGTAAGGCGTGTACTCTGCTTCTTGGTCCCAACTCTGAGTTGTCAAGATTTTGGAACTTTGGATAAAAATGATGCCAGATTGTTAGATAAATGAGACGCACCATCCAAAGTGGGATGTACGTCATCTCTCCTAATAAGACCAGGCTTTCCCCAAAATGAGTTCCAGTTATCTATGTAGCCCACGTTGCTTGCAGGACACCACACAGACAGACAGCGGTTGAAGGATGACATGCGGCTAAACAGGATCTGGTCAAGTGGACCCCTGACCAAGTGAGCATCCCATGTAAGCACCCCAAGTGGACCCCGGTATCCAATCTATACATGTACAAGTACATTTTCTTTTTTTTTTTCCCCTTGTCCTGTCAGGCAGCTCGGTAAGCAGAACAGAGATCTGTTACCCTTATTGTGCCAAAACAGATTTACTTTGCCAAAAGGAATTTTATACATTACCTACAGTAACTATGTACTGTATATTGTTGTAAACTCCTCCTGTAATAACTTTTAATGCTTTATTTAAATTATTTTACCCATGGAGTAAATTATTTTACCCATGGAGAACCCGACAGGATGTAGAATGGGGAAGGGAAGTGTATGGAGGGGGAAAGAAAAGGAAGAGGAACAGACAAATAGACAAACAAACCAACAACTAAAACAAACAGAAGACAAACTGTTTCTTCCACCGAAGATGTCTCAACACAAATCTGGTATCCGCACCTTTTAAAGAAGAGACATTTGTACATGTGCGTCCGTGTGTGTATATGTGAGAGTGCGTGCAAAATTAGTGTGTGCATATGAGTGGTTTGTCAGGAAACTAACGAAGAGGGGGGCCGGTCGCAGCACCCCCCTCCCCCCGGAACCCCAAGCAGGCAAGGTAGTGCCGCCAACCCCCACAGGGCACAAATTCCTGAGGTCAGCAAGCCCCAGGAAAGCCAGGCATCCGCCCCTGAAGAGACGATTGAGGGAGGCCAGGCGGCCAGCACGACAGGCCCACAGACCCAGGCCCGCCAACCCCCCCACCACCCCAGCAGGGCCAACGCCAATCCCCGGACCCCAGGTACCAGGAGGCCAGCGCCCCCACCCCACAGGCCAGAGACCGGCCCACGCCCCCTGGTACAAGCCCCCCAGGCACCCCCACAGCAGGTCCGGCCTGCCCAGTGCCACCGCCACATACCCCAGGGACCCCCATGCTCAAAGAAGTCCCCCCCACCCAGGGGAGCCCACATAGTCAAGAGGCACTACCCCCTCAATCCAGCACCTCTCGACTCACAGACACTCCCATCCCCACACCTTCACACCCTCATGCTCTCATACGCACCGACATGCACTCCCTCACTCTCACTCACCCGCTCTCACACTCCCGGACCCACCCATTCGCTCTCAATCCTGTACCCGCCCAATCTCACTCTCACTCGCCCTCAGGGTCACCCACACTCACTCACGTTCACCCACGCACACACTCTCACTCCCACTCCAACCTACTCACATCCATTCATGCTCTCCCCCTCACACTCACCCACCCTCATTCACCCTTATTTCTTAGGGCAACTGCGATGCAGATGCAGCGAGCCTGAATGCACACCAGTGCCCGGCAGTGGCCGGGGAGACCGCCAGCACAGGCCAGTGACCCCCCACCCCCACCCCGCCAACCCACCCCAGGGCGGCTGCGGCCACAAAAGCAGACCCCCACCCCCAGTGTCCACCCGAGCAACTGATCAGCAGATCACCGCAGGCACCCCGAGATGCCACCCGACACGCAAAGTGCCACACAAATCTAACCCACCATCACCATCTCCATTCATCACTCCCTCACTCTTGCTTACTCTCTTATTCAGTCCCTCTCTCACTCCTTTGCTTGTATCTATACATTCAGCAGCACCCAGGGATTTTGACAACATGATGGGTCCCAGGCCCCCCGCTGGGCCCCCAGGCCCCCAGCAGGAGGAGGGAAACACACCACCCCACTCCCTGTTGCACAAATCATGATAGGTGTGTGTGTCAGTTGTATGATCTGATTGTGTGTAGATGTGTGCACTACCATAGTGCCGTTAAAATTGGGGGGGATGGTGGTTGGAGCACCACTAGCCACTGTGATAGGCAGCGGGGCCCTGATCCCCCCAAGCCCTGTGTCTAAAATGCAATTAAAATTGAGGTGAGGCAGCCCCACCATGCAGCAGAGGTATCCCCTTCACCAACACAGTGCAGCACCTCCCCGCCCCAAAGCCCTAAATGTATCCAAGAAGATGTACTGTATATTCCACCCAGAATCGGGGGGGGGGGGGGCTAAGACTGGGAGGGAAGTGGTCCAAAAGTGAGGTTGCCTCCCCCAGAAGCCAGCTTGCAAACTGGTTCATGAGGCCACCCACTGCCCCCCAAATCCAAACACAGGGCGAGGGCTGCCAGGCCGAACAGCCCAGGACCCACCAGTGTCGCACCCTGGTGCTCGCAGCACCACAAACATGATGGAGCACCCACACCCATTCCCACTCATCTTGCACACACAAACATGCACAACAACAGTAGTCACAATAGTGAACAATGGGCTGGACCCACGCGGCACCCCCACGCCAAGCAACACCCCTGAGCACCCACCACAAGACCACCGACCACCCATTCCAGATGCACACCGACAGCAGCAGGCCATCCCACAGCTACAGCCACCCCAGAGCAGCCCGATGGCAACACGGCCACCAACCCGCACCAACGGCCCTCCCAACCACCCCCAACCACCCACACACACTTGGTGCCAGTGACACCAGGGGCAATGCAACAAAGCAACCTGCCCCGTGACACAACGGCAGGGTGGCCCGGAAAAGCAGGCCCCGAATCGCCAACCCCCATGCCACTAGATGGACCACCCCACCCCCACCACCCAACGAAGTTCTCCCACCCATACACACATCCTCCACCCCCACACATCCGCCCTCAGGTTTCCTCACCTGTACACACACACACACACACACCCGCACACCCTCATGTGCACACATACACCCACACTCACCATCACACATTCCCACCTACACCCACACACAGCCCCACATGCCCACAAACAACGCACACACCCACGTACCCACTTCCGCACCCGCTTACACACACGCTTCCACTCACACCCACTCTCACACACATACACACACACACACACACATGCACACACACACACCCGCAGGCCCCAGAGGATGGGGAGGGTGACCCCCCAGGATGCAGGCACCTGCCCCAGAGCACCGCCACAGCCCCGGGGATGACACAACCCCGCCGCGCAAGGACACACCGGGGCCAGCCCACACCACCGGCACACACCTGACCCCAGCCCAGGAGAGGAATACCCCCCCCCCCAAGCACCAGGGGCCCAGGGCCAAACCCAGCCCCTCCCGGGAGGCAAGGTCAACCGGCTAGGGGCCACAGCCCACCCAGCAGCCCCCCAACCAACTCCCCCGGGCCAGACACACAGCCACCCCGGAACAGGCCCCCCGGACACTGGCCCCTTGCTGTCAGGGTGCAGCCAGCCGCCAGAGGCGCCAAGTAGAGCGAGCCACCCCCCACCACCCCTCAGGTTATAGAATTGATAAGCGGGGACCACAGAGAATTGAATTCAGCCAGTTGATTATTTGAAGAGGCAGACATTCTGTCCAGACTAATATAATCAAATAGTAAGTTATTATCGTGAGTCATGCATAAATTATTTCTTGATTTCCAATTCATGAGGATAGTTTTCTTTGTGATGCATAAGGCGGTGAGAACCATGTGTGACATCCTTGCCTCTGTATTTATTGCACTTAAATAATCTAATATGCCAAGTGTGGGTGAGGATGGGATACAATACCCAAGGCTTGCTGACAAATCCTCACATGTCTTCCGCCAGAACTTTTGAACCGGTGCACAGGACCACATAGCATGCATATCCGGGATGTTGTTGGTGCAATAGGAGCAGATATTTGTGTGACTCAGGCCCATTTTGAACATCCTTTGTCCTGTGTGATGAATTCTATGTAGAACTTTATACTGTTTGAGTTGTAAATTAGAGTTTTTAGTCATCTTAAAAGTATTTAAACATCTTTTTTTTCCAGAAACTTTCATCCATATTGATCGATAAGTCTGTCTCCCATTTTGATATTGGAAGAGATACTGACTCATCCAGTTTTGATAATAGTCCGTATATTTTTGGTATCAATTTAGGGGTACGAAGATTTAGAAACTCTGCCACCTTAACTGGTATCTCTAAATCTGTCTGATTAAGATTAAATCTTGCTTTTATTATGGATTTAAAGTGTCTGTGACACGATGTAGGAACTATGGATCAATATTCAGTATGAATTTATCATCAATCATCCACATACCGTATTTTTCGGACTATAAGGCGTACCGGATTATAAGGCACAATATCAATGAACAGTGTATTTGATGGTCTATTTTCATACATAAGGCGCACCGGATCATAAGACACATTAAGCGAAACAAAACAGTCAGATAAGTCAAACTTTATTCAACTCATTCACAATAACTCTCAACATTGTTCAGTTGTAACACATAAAATACAAAACAATACACTCACTTTTTCAGTTCATTCCTCTTCCACAAATCCATCAAATTCTTCATTTTCAGTGTCTGAGTTTAACAGTTGGGCGATTTCGGCATCAAGCATGCCCGGATCCCTCTCGTCATTATCCAAGTCAGTCTCGTTGCTGTTATTTAGCTGTTCAGTGATGATTCCAGCCTTCGTGAAAGCTCGGACGACACTTGAGACTGATACCTTAGCCCAGGCATCCACGATCCATTGGCAGTTGGCAGATAGTGGCGTAACTTGCCCGGTGTTGCCTCTCTGTCTTGGTGAATGTGTGTTCGCCTCCTGCCATCCAATGCTCCCACGCAGCTCGCAATTTAACTTTGAACGACCTGTTGACACCAATATCTAGTGGTTGGAGTTCTTTGGTTAATCCACCCGGAATGATGGCAAGCTTAACAGGTGCCATTTTGGGGTCCTTATACACTCACCGTAATATTATGTTGAAGCACATATTACTCCGCGAGGCCCCTGACTACGGTAGCCGTAATGCTCCAACAATCCATCAAGCGGTGCAGCTTCGTAGCTTACCAAAGCCGTACTAAAACATTTTGACAGATTTTTGAGTGCCGTGTACCACATAAAATCGGTTCAAGGTCAGTAAGCACAACCAGAATTAATATATAAGGCGCATCGGATTATAAGGCGCACTGTCGATTTTTGAGAAAATTAAAGGATTTTAAGTGCGCCTTATAGTCAGAAAAATACGGTAGTTGGTTCTGTCGACTTCAAACGCTAAATAAGTGTAAAAATATTTCTAAATGAATTCAAATTTAGCGCCGTGTTGCACTAATGCGATATCCGGAGACTCGCCTTATTTCCGGATATGACGTCATGAGGTGAAGTTCGTCTCAGCTGATCCATGTGCTGTCAATGTAAACAAACTGTTTAGCTTCTATATCAGCGAAGAAATGCAGAAACGTTGCGTGGCAGCTGGGTGTTCTAATTGCTCCAGTGAAGGTATAAGCCTGTTCTCATTCCCAAAAGATCCAGATCTTCTTAAAAAATGGACGAAGCAAGTACAGAGAACAAGGGACAGATGGCAACCAACACCATCTTCTGTACTCTGTAGCGATCATTTCACTGCAGACAGTTTTGAGAAGGCACCTGCTATACGGGAATCTTTAGGCTTGAAAGTTCGTTACAAACAAGTTCTAAAACCGACTGCTATACCTACGGTTTTCAAACGAAAACCCACAGCTCAAGACGATATCAGCATATCAAAACAGCGCAGAGAAGCAACAGTGTCAAAACTCGCCCGGAAAACAGTTTGTGTAATTTATTTTTTTTCCCACATAAGGCGATCGTGATTTCATTATATTTTTTCCGCCAAAAGTAAAATCATCCCCTATGAATTTTGAAGCCGAGTGTTGACTTTACTCCAAATGGAACGACTTTGTGTTAAAAAACGTTATATTACTTTTTTCAGTTTTCATTTTTATAAATCTCATTGCCTACGAAACTGAATATCTGAGCTTTTTTTTTTTTTTTTAATTTCCCGAACCACCTGATCAGGGAAATAAAAAAAAAAAAAAAGATTCAAGCCAAAATTTCTGTAAACCAAACAATTAAATAACGATCGCCTTTTGTGGAAAAAAAATCAATATATATCTGCACATTATGGAGGTAAAGACCCATAAATAATGTCGTATTACACATGAGTCAAGACTTTTAACAATTAGGCAATTGTTATTTAATAGTTTTGTTTACAAACCAAATGGAACGACTTTGTGTTAAAAAACATTATATTACTTTTTTCAGTTTTCATTTTTATAAATCTCATTGCCTACCAAAACAGAATATCTGAGCTTTTTTTTTAAAGTTCCCCGACCACCCAATCAGGCAAATTTAGATCTATCTGTATATTATCATTCAGTGTTTTGGAGGCGACCGATGTCCATCTCTAATCCCTCACCGTCGGACCCTTCATCCTCTGAAACATGCCAGTCATCATCGCTTCCTGAACAATATGGTTCAAATAAATCGGGTTGCAGTCCTTCGTTAGAACCAACTCGCTTTTCTTCATCACTCGATCCTGCTTCTTCCTCAAAAACTACCAACAAATCTCTCAAAACTTCGCTGAAATTGCTCACAACTTCCTCCGCTTCAGTGTACTCAGCCATGCTTGTTTACATCTTTGGTTCACCTCATTATGTCACAATATGGCGGCGGCGTTTGACCCAATTTCGACAAACGAACATTGCAATCGTCTGCATCACGATGTAATTTATGGTAGTATATGGAAACAAAATTTTATTGAATTTTTTTTTGTCTACACAATAAAAACACAGTAGTTCTTCTTTCTAATGATGTCTTGGTTGAATTATGTCACGG
Organism: Pholidichthys leucotaenia; assembly: GCA_020510985.1. Taxonomy (NCBI): domain Eukaryota; kingdom Metazoa; phylum Chordata; class Actinopteri; order Cichliformes; family Pholidichthyidae; genus Pholidichthys; species Pholidichthys leucotaenia. The sequence goes on from CM035845.1 coordinate 340,284,047, forward strand.
ACTCTTTAAGGTGTTGGTACTCAAGCAACTTTTTATCACTGATATCGTACTGTGACACTAATTCCTGAAATTGGATAAAATTTCCACCTTGAATAAGATGCTCTAAGTTTTTTATTCCCTTCTCTTGCCATAGTGGAAAGTTTAACATCTTATTTTGTTGCAAGATATCAGGATTATTCCAAATGGGTGTGAGTTTACAAGGGACAAGTGAAGACCCTGTTATTTTCAAAAATTTCCACCAAGCTGTCAGAGAAAAGCTGATATTAATGCTTTTAAAATAGTCATGGCATTTAATACAGGGCCTCATAAAAGGTAAGTCAGAGATATTTAGCTACCCACAGAGAGCCTGTTCAGCATCTAACCATGGGTTTCCTAGTGGGGTTGATTTTGTCCATTTAGAAACAAACTGCAATCTATTGGCTAAGAAGTAATTAAAAAAAAATTGGTAGAGCTAAACCTCCGCACTCTTTTGCTTTTTGAAGAGTTTTTAGACTGATCCATGGTGGTTTATCCTTCCATAAAAATTACTTATATTTGAGTCTAGAGACTTAAACCAGGCCATAGATGGTTGGGCGGGAATCACTGAGAACAAATACAGTAGTTGAATTTAGGAAGGACCATCATTTTAACGGTTGCGACTCTTCCCATTAGTGATATAGGTGGTGTCTTCCAGCACGTGAGGTCGTCTTGTATTGTTTTTAAAATGGGGGTGTCATTTAGTCGTAATAAATCTGAGAGCCTGGGGGAAATATCTATTCCTAAGTATTTAATATTACCTGATTGTATTGGAATAATGGATGTAGTTGAGAAATTACAATTAATAGGTAAAACTGTTGATTTACCCCAGTTAACAGAGTAGTCTGATAATGATGAAAATTTATCAATGTGCGCCACTGTCTGAAGAAGAGAGCTTTGTGAGTTTTCAAGGAAAATCAATACATCACCAGCATAAAGACTTATCTTGTGTTCTTTTTCTCCAGTTTGTATACCTCTGATATCGACATTTTGTTGTATGGTTGCTACTAATGGTTCGATAAAGATGGTAAAAAGTGAGGTAGTGAGTGGACAACCCTGACTAGTACTTCTCTGGAGATTAAAGCTTCAGGAAGTTTGATCATTTGTTCAGACAGATGCAGTTGGACAGCTATATAGTGTTTTAATCCAGTTTATGAAAGCTGAAGCAAACCCAAACTTGTTTAACACCATAAAAAGAAATTTCCAGTTAACATGGTCAAAGGCTTTCTCTGCATCCAGAGATAAATTTGTAGCTGCTCCGTTACTAATCTTGCAGTATTCTATTAAATTAAATAGCCTGCGTGTATTATTACCCGAGTGCCTAACCTCAATGGAACCTGTTTGATCTAGGTGTATAATCACTGGAATTATCCTTTCCAGCCTTTTGGCGAGAGCTTTGCAAATTATTTTAAGATCGACATTCATAAGTGAAATGGGACAGTAGCTGGATAGAAGCACAGTTTCTTTTCCACATTTAAGGAGCAGGATAATACTAGCCTAATTCATATTTGGAGGGATTACATTATCTTCTTTAATTTGGTTCACCATTTTAAGGAAAGTAGGTGCCATCACAGGCCAGAATTCTTTATAAAATTCTACTGGAAAACCAACTGGCCCCGGAGCCTTGTTGTTTGGGATGTGCTTAAGTGCCTTCTGGAGTTCAGACACCAGAAGATGTGCATCCATAGCTGCAATCTGTTCATTATTTAATCATGTTAAGTTAATATCGTCCAAAAATTCATTTATCTCTGAGTCAGATAGGTTAACCTGAGATGAGTAGAGGTTTTCATAAAACTTTCTGAAGGAGTTATTTATTCTTCAGGCTCATGGGTAATATTTCCAGTCATATCCTTAATAGAGTAGATAGTTGTTTTTTCTTTGTTCAATCTAAGCTGGTTCGAAAGATATCACCCCGATTTATTACTGTGATTATTCTTCAGGCTCATAGGTAATATTTCCAGTCATATCCTTAATAGAGTAGATAGTTGTTTTTTCTTTGTTCAATCTAAGCTGGTTCAAAAGATATCGCCCCGATTTATTACTGTGTTCAAACTTCTCAAGACGCAGTCGTTGTATTAAAAACCATGTTCTTTTGTTTGTAATTTCTTTTAATTACAGCTTTAATTTTCGCAGATTGTTAAGTGCCCGTTCCTGTGGAGAAACGGCACACGCCATCTCCAGTTATTTAATTTTCTGTTCTAGCTCCAGTACCAGTGCTTTTTCTTTTTTATTCTTATACGAACAGTAAGAGATTATTTTACCTCACATAACCACTTTTGCTGCTTCCCAAAGAACACACGGGGATATTCCTGGGACATCATTATATTCCAGATATGATTCCCACTCTTTACTAAAGTAGGTAATAAAGTCTTTGTCTTTTAGTAGTGATGTATTAAATTTCCAGCTCCTAGTTTCCCTTGTAGCTTTCCCATTTACGAGTGTAAGAGATACTGGATGATGATCGCTAATAGCTTGATTTGAACATATTTCAGTGTCTGTGATGTCCCTCACAATAGAGTTACTGGCTAAGAAGAAGTCTAAATGTGAATATGAACTATGAACTGATGAAAATTAAAGTGTATTCCCGGAGAGCTGGGTGAAGAGAACGCCATTCATCGAAAAGACCAAAATCATTCATGTATTGTTTGAGTGTGTCAGTAGCCTGCCATTTTTGGTAATTCCCTGATGTACTGAGCTTGTCGATTGTTGGTTAATACCAGGTTGAAGTTTCCTCCTATTATGAGTGTAGTGTCCAAGTGCTCAGAAAGAGAAGTGAAGAAAGTGTGAAAATAGGATGGGTCGTCAACATTTGGGCCATAAACACTTGTAATACATAGATCCAAATTTTGAACTGAGATTTTTAATATTATAAATCTGCCTTCTGGATCAGCTATGATATTATTCACTACAAAGCATATCCTTCTGTTTACCAGTATAGCTACCCCCCTTTGTTTAGAATTAAAGCCGGCTGAGTGCATGTGGGGGAATTCTGGGCGGGTGAGCGCATCTACAGATGACTTAGAAACATGTTTCCTGTAATAAGATAAAGTCTGCCTGTAGATCCTTCAGTCGATTAAAATCTTTTAGCCTCTTCTCTCTGGTACTAATTCCACATATGTTTCACGTGACAAAGTTGAATGTGGACATGTTTTCACTAACTGGTTTTGTGCTAAAGGCTAACTAAATGTGCATATGTGATTATATGTCCATAATGTATCTTCTTCCTGTTCTCTTTTTCAACAACGCCAAATCACGTGGTTAGCGTGTTTTCTGACTTTTTCAAGCTATTGTTTTCCTCTAAGAGAGAGAGACGAGCTGTGCCTGACTGTATTCCAGACTTTCACACATGCTCTGGAATTCTTTATGGGGCAGCTCTACTAAAGCTACTCTGCCATCCATGCTGGTAAGTTTATTTTCAATAGAAAAAAGGATGTCACTAACCTCGGAGCCGTCTCATGATTTCTCAGGCATTATTTTCAGCGAGTCTGCCGGTCTCAGTCGCTTTGACTGGGAAGCAGGGATGGGAGACTGCTCCATGACACAGCAACGGAAATAAAACTCGTCAATATAGTTCTCTAGTTCCTCCAGCTCCGTACGAAAAAAGAAAGCTAGAAACAAACAGTTAATGGATTAATTACAAAAAGGAGAAAAAAAAACTACTTGTGGAAAAGTTTGTTTATGCTCAGTCGGTTAACACCGCCATTTTGGGTTATAAGATAAGATAAGATAAGATAAGCCTTTATTAGTCCCACAACGGGGAAATTCCAGGATTGCAACAGCACAGGGATAGCAACACTCAGAGCAACAATCAGAAGGCAAGAAAAAAAAAAAACAAGCAAGCAAGAGCAGCTAATATACATATGTACATATTACTATAAAATATATACACACACACACACACACACACACACAGTGCAGAGCATTGTAGCTGGATGGAATAAATATATGAATATATGAACACACAGTGCAGAGCATTGTAGCTAGATGGAATAAATATGTAAATATATAAACACCCACAGTACGGAGCATTGCAGCTAGGTGGAATAAATATGCAAGTATATAAACACACACAGTGCGGAGCAATGTAGCTAGATGGAATAATATGTAGATATATAAAAACACAGTGCGGAGCATTGTAGCTAGATGGAATAAATATATAGATATATAAATATAAACACACCCAGTGCAGAGCATTGTAGCTAGATGGAATAAATATGTAAATATATAAACACACACAGTGCAGAGCATTGTTGCTAGGTGGGATGAAACAGCATAACCGTCTATTTAGTTATCCTACATGGTATGATTATGTGCCCATACATATTCTCACCCTCCATAGCGACCGGTATGTTCCTAGTTGTATGCCGGAGAGGACCATTGTGTAAGTCTATTGCATCTTTTGCATTCAAAAAAAAAAAAAACTATTAGTTTGTTACGTCTTTTTGCTATCTCTGCGAGCAGCCCTGCTTAGGTTGTACAGTCTGACAGCCGTTGGTAGGAAGGACCTACGAAACCTCTCGGTTGTGCACCTGGGATGATGTAGTCTGCTGCTAAATGAGCTCCTCAGTGCATCCAGTATGTCCTGCATAGGGTGGAACTCGGACTCCAGCAGAGATGACAGTTTAGCCACCAATCAATTATGCATTGATTATTGTCATAAATTTTCAAGTTTTTTCTTGTACATTTTCAATTATTTCCTGTAAATTTGTAAGTTTTTTCTCATAAGGTTACATAAATTTGGAACTTCTTTCGTAAATGTATGATTTTTTTCTCATAATTTTGCAATTTGTTCCTGTAACTTTGTACATTTTTTGCAGATTTTTTACTTTTTTCATAAATTTGCAACTTTTTTCTTGCAGATTTGCAATTATTTTCTGAAAATATGTGACTTTTTCTCATAAATTAGTCACTTTTTCTTTACTTATACAATTGTGTGTGTTTTTTATTTTTATTTTAAAGGGGTCATTGACTGAAAAATGGTGTGTTTGTAGGTTTTAACTGTCTGAAATGTCTATTGGTCACGCATTTATCAAAAAAATTTCAAAACAGCCTATTTCTCTTTAAAAAAACACAGCTTTTATCTTGTGTTTGTCTCCCATAAGCACCAGAAACATTTTTTGACTCTTCCAGGTAAATCGTACAGACGTTGACAAAATTGTTGGTACTCCTCTGTTAATGAAAGAAAAAATCACAATGGTCACAGAAATAACTTGAATCTGACAAAAGTGGTAATAAATAAAAATTCTATGAAAATTAACCAATGAAAATCAGACAATGCTTTTGAATTACTGACGCACTCTACAAGAAGGGACAGCGCAGGCTGTTCCTGCTGAGGAGACTCAGGTCTTTTGGTGTACAAGGGGCGCTGCTGAAGTCATTCTATGACACGGTGGTGGCATCAGCCATCACTTTTGGAGTGGTCTGCTGGGGCAGTGGCATTACTGCAGCCGATAGGAAGAGACTGAACAAACTGATTAAGAAAGCTAGCTCTGTCCTGGGGCAACGCCTTGATCCGATGGAGGAGATAGGAGAGAGAAGGACGGTGGCTAAACTGTCATCTCTGCTGGAGTCCGAGTTCCACCCTATGCAGGACATACTGGATGCACTGAGGAGCTCATTTAGCAGCAGACTACATCATCCCAGGTGCACAACCGAGAGGTTTCGTAGGTCCTTCCTACCAACGACTGTCAGACTGTACAACCTAAGCAGGGCTGCTCGCAGAGATAGCAAAAAGACGTAACAAACTAATAGTTTTTTTTGAATGCAAAAGATGCAATAGACTTACACAATGGTCCTCTCCGGCATACAACTAGGAACATACCGGTCGCTATGGAGGGTGAGAATATGTATGGGCACATAATCATACCATGTAGGATAACTAAATAGACGGTTATGCTGTTTCATCCCACCTAGCAACAATGCTCTGCACTGTGTGTGTTTATATATTTACATATTTATTCCATCTAGCTACAATGCTCTGCACTGGGTGTGTTTATATTTATATATCTATATATTTATTCCATCTAGCTACAATGCTCCGCACTGTGTTTTTATATATCTACATATTATTCCATCTAGCTACATTGCTCCGCACTGTGTGTGTTTATATACTTGCATATTTATTCCACCTAGCTGCAATGCTCCGTACTGTGGGTGTTTATATATTTACATATTTATTCCATCTAGCTACAATGCTCTGCACTGTGTTCATATATTCATATATTTATTCCATCCAGCTACAATGCTCTGCACTGTGTGTCTGTGTGTGTGTGTGTATATATATATATTTTATAGTAATATGTACATATGTATATTAGCTGCTCTTGCTTGCTTGTTTTTTCTTGCCTTCTGATTGTTGCTCTGAGTGTTGCTATCCCTGTGCTGTTGCAATCCTGGAATTTCCCCGTTGTGGGACTAATAAAGGCTTATCTTATCTTATCTTAATTGTGGTTCAACAGAATTATTTTAAAAAACAAACTCATGAAACAGGCCTGGACAAAAATGATGGTACCCCTAGAAAAGATTGAAAATAATGTGACCATAGGGACATGTTCAACCAAGATGTGTCCTCTGATTAACATCACAGGTGTCGACAAACTTGTAATCAGTCAGTCGGCCTATTTAAAGGGTGACAAGTAGTCACTGTGCTGTTTGGTGACATGGTGTGTACCACACTAAACATGGACCAGAGGAAGCAAAGGAGAGAGTTGTCTCAGGAGATTAGAAAGAAAATTATAGACACGCATGTTAAAGGTAAAGACTATAAGACCATCTCCAAGCAGCTTGATGTTCCTGTGACTACAGTTGCACATATTATTCAGAAATTTAAGATCCACGGGACTGTAGCCAACCTCCCTGGACGTGGCCGCAGGAGGAGACGGATAATACGAATGGTAACAAAAGATCCCAGAACAACCTCGAAACACATTCATGGTGAACTCCAAGGTCAAGGTACATCAGTGTCGGATCGCACCATCCGTCGTTGTTTGAGCCAAAGTGGACTTCATGGGAGACGAGCAAGGAGGACACCACTGTTGAAAACAAATCATAAAAAAGCCAGACTGGAATTTGCCAAACTGCATGTTGACAAGCCACAAAGCTTCTGGGAGAATGTCCTATGGACAGACGAGACAAAACTGGAACTTTTCGGCAAGGCACATCAGCTCTATGTTCACAGATGCAAAAATGAAGCATACCAAGAAAAGAACACTGTCCCTACTGTGAAAGATGGAGGAGGTTCTGTTATGTTCTGGGGCTGCTTTGCTGCATTTGGCACAGGGTGTCTTGAATCTGTGCAGGGTACAGTGAAATCTCAAGACTATCAAGGTATTCTAGAGAGAAATGTGCTGCCCAGTGTCAGACAGCTTGGTCTCAGTCGCAGGTCATGGGTCTTGCAACAGGATAATGACCCAAAACACACAGCTAAAAACACCCAAGAATGGCTAAGAGCCATACATTGGACTATTCTAAAGTGGCCTTCTATGAGCCCTGATCTAAATCCTATTGAACATCTGTGGAAGGAGCTGAAACATGCCGTGTAGAGAAGGCACCCTTCAAACCTGAGACAACTGGAGCAGTTTGCTCATGAGGAGTGGGCCAAAATACCTGCTGAGAGGTGCAGAAGTCTCATTGACAGTTACAGAAATCGTTTGATTGCAGTGATTGCCTCAAAAGGTTGTGCAAGAAAATATTAAGTTAAGGGTACCATCATTTTTGTCCAGGCCTGTTTCATGAGTTTGTTTTTTAAAATAATTCTGTTGAACCACAATTCAAAAGCATTGTCTGATTTTCATTGGTTAATTTTCATAGAATTTTTATTTATTACCACTTTTGTCAGATTCAAGTTATTTCTGTGACCATTGTGGTTTTTTCTTTCATTAACAGAGGGGTACCAACAATTTTGTTCACATCTGTATATGTCATGATTTTATAAAGCCAACCCACTGCCATCCTTGAGACCCACCCACTGCTCTATTATTGGCCTGTGTAGCTGTCTGTCATCTAGATGGAAGGGGTGCTAACGGTAGCCTATTAGCCCCCCAGCTAACACTGGAGCCAGCAGGTTTGCACCAAGCACAGCTTTTACTGATATTTTTGTTCGTCACTCCAGCCCATCTCCCAGTGGTTTTGTCATGATTCCGCAGCGGATCGCCAGCACCAGCGCAGCAATCACTGCAACCAACCTGGTCTGGAACCCAAGGCTGCTGACTGGAGGCTGCTGGCTCCCACAGCCAGCTCCCCTACTGGCTATCAGGGCTCCGTGCGACTCTGCTGTCATGGGCAGTGTAGGATAGCCACCTTGTAATGGGCTGTCTCCCAGCTGGCCGCAGGACACTGCCCTTTGACATCCCACGGCTCAGCGGTTCAGCTACTGGTGGGTGTTGGGGGATCAGCTGAGGTGGTGCTGGTGACTGTGGATCAGTGAACCAGCGCCACCCAGCCGATCTAGAAGGACACTAAAGGCTAGAAGCTAGTTAGCTAATGGCTAAGTGACATAAGAGGGAGGGTGGATTTGAGCAGCTGAAGGATGTTTATTGAAGTGATGGGCTTTAAATCAGAGTGTTTCAAGAAAGGCAGGGAAAATACAAAACAAATTTTCTTCAGTAATTAAAAAAATAAGGAAAATGTGAACAAAGTATGTCACAAACATTTCATGTGAGCTGTTAAAATGTGGAAGAAAGTACAGTCAACAACCCTTTTAAATTTGCAGCTTTTCTCAAAAGTGTGAATCTCATTTTTGCAGATAATTTCTGATGTTAATTAACAGCAAAAATTATCTTCTTCTCCATTAAAGCCCTCATCAGTGGGGAGGTCTCCACCGTCTTTAACTGCAGTTCACACAGACTTTTTTCAGTTTATTTGTATTATTTATTGGCCCTTTATTTATTTTTTCTTCTTATTTTCTGTCTCCACAGTTCGAGGGCTGCTCCAAGGCCTACTCTCGTCTGGAGAACCTAAAAACTCACCTCCGCTCCCACACCGGGGAGAAACCGTATGTCTGTGAGCATGAAGGCTGCAATAAAGCTTTCTCCAACGCTTCGGACCGGGCCAAGCACCAGAACCGCACCCACTCCAACGAGGTATTTACAGAAAGAATGAAAACATGTACATAAAATGTGTTTGTGAACCTTTACAGGTTGAATATTGAAACTGTAGAAGACGATGCTGCATGAATTTATCCTCCAGCACTCACACACGAGGGCGTCCCTCATGGGGCTCCGTGTGAAATTCGTCGTTTGCAAGTAAATAATGAGGTGCGGGCTTAATGAGCTTGACGACCCACAATGCATTAGGGCCGATCATCCCGGCCGCCTCTGCAGACCACCTGCAGACGGCAAGGAGGAAATGAGTCCTGAAGCAGCTGATCCATCAGAGCTAAAATTAAACCTGACGGGAAATAATAAAAAAAAAAAAAACCACAAACGGGGCACTGGAAGCACAAACAGCTCGTTTATCCAACCGCTGATCACCGGGGCCATCAGACTCAATAACGACGGAAACGTTAAACCAGTGGGACGGTGCATGCTAACAGCAGGTTACCGCTGACTGATTAACGAGCAGAAATCTGGAAATGGAGCGTCAGCGTCAGTGACTTACAGATGAAACTTTTATAAGATGACACAAAATGAGAGGAAATGAACTGACATTGTTTTTATTTTTTCTAGGTTTGTGGATTTGTCTTGCGGGTTAGTTTGACCATTTTTTTATTGATTAGTAGTTAGCATAATGGCTAGCTGATTTGTGTGTTCTAGTTTGGAGGTTGTTTGAGCGTTTAGCTTATAAGTTGGTGGGCTCATTGATCAGAGCATTGTTCAGCGACTGATGGATAAACAGGGAAATCACAGAGCTAAAGGAGCAGCTAACCTAGCTTCTATGCTAGTAATCAAGTTAGGAACCAAAGTGCCCATGGCATGCCATTTTTCCTCATGTTGACACGTGTGTTAATGAAATGTCTGTGACATGCTTTGGTCAGAACAGCTCAGTGTTTATCACTGCAGTGCCATTTTACACACGGGGAAGGAGCTCTACTCAAAACTCACCGTCTTTGTTGATTTTGCTTTAAATGTTAATGAGGCCCAGTTCACCCCACCTACAGCCTGCTTCAACCCCACCCTTCCTCTGTTTTCACTGCTGACCTCTGTGGCTGACAGTGCCATTATGTGGCTAATGTTAGCTAGCTGGTGAGCTTATTGCTCCGCTAATGAAGACCACCTTAGCTAACTAGCTGACTATGTTTTAATGAAGCAGCGAAGAACACAGATGTCTAGTAGGGTGACTAGATTAGATTAGATTATTTGTTTATTTGACAGGGACAGTGCAATAAACATAGACAATTAATCAATGACAATCAATCTGATGTGTTGCACAAAGAGTGTATAGCTATTAGCTAATTTACAACTCTTGTCCCTGGATGGGCTTTAGAAAGGAGAAACAAAAAGAAAAAAGGATAAGGAAAAGAAAAAATGAAAACAGAATAAATAATAACCACATACATCAATGCAAAAAAGATTATAAATACATTATAAATACACAATTATAAATATTATAAAGATTATAAATATTATAAATATTATAAATACATAATATAACAACCTGACTCACATTTGCCTATTTCAGGCCTCCCTCCCTTCGTCACTCACTATAAACAAACACATTCATTCCTTCCCTTCATTCACTCTCACCCTGCAGACAATCATTTCATACATGGGTACATTCTTGTTTATTTTTCAGCCAGTTTTTAACCTTTTTAGTGAATGTTTTAAAGTCCGTTATTATTTTAATTTCATTTGGCATTGTGTTCCAGATGTGACTGCCCTTTATAGAGAAAGCTGTTTGTCCAAATGTGGTTCTGCGGTGGAATATTTTACAGTTATTGTTAACAGAACTCCTGGTGGCTCTGCTGCTGTCCTGTCTTTGGATGAAACCAGCAAGTGGCTCGGGTGCTGATTTATGGAAACATTTGAAAGTTAATTTCAGAAAACAGAGGTCAATGAAACTAGATTTTACATAGAACCAACCAAGCAGTAAGCTGACATCTAAACAAATAACCAACAATCCAACCAACCAGCTCACTGACAACCAACCAATCAACAAGCAACATGCTGATAACCAGTGTTGGGCAAGTTGCTAAAAAATAGTAACTAGTTACAGTTACTAGTTACTTCTTTTCAAAAGTAACTGAGTTACTTTTGAGTTACTGCATGATTAAAGTAACTAGTTAGTTGGAAAAGTAACTTTCACATTACTTTTAAATGTATACTTAAATCATCTTGCACACACAGCAAGATCAAGGGCCCCTTGTTCTCATCAGAAAAAAGAAAAAGAAAACTGATGAGAAAAAAGTCTCATCTTACAGAGAAAAAATGTCTCAGATTTACGTAAACTATTGTAATCAGTAGAAAGTCAGAAATTTACTAGAAATAAAGCTGTGAATTCACAGAGAAAACTTTGGGCCCTCTGGTGGGCTGTTTTTGGCCCACGAGCCATATGTTTGACACCCCTGGACCAGTCCATTAAAAATGCATATTTAGAGGATTTACTTCCATGAAATAGTTGCAGATCACAACAGCATGAAAATGAATGAGATCAAATAAAATAGAAAGCACAGATAAATGAAAGTTCACCGCTTAGATGAAGCTGTTCTTTACTGCAACAAATCACAGTCACTTTTTCTCTGTGCATAAGAAAATGTTAAATGCATCTAATACGGACATTAAATGCAAGCTTCTTGCTCAGAAAATACTCATGTTTAACCACAGAGGTAGGAGCTGTAGGGGGTGCTTACCGCTCGGACAACAGGTGATCAGGGCTCGATATGAGAAGTTGCCACCACCACGACATTTCTTCCCCGGGTTGTGATGTGAACTGGGGCAGGACAGGAAATGGACTCGTGGAGGAGACTGTGTGATGGCTGCGTCAGTTACGGTAGGGTCTGTTTATATTTATTTGCCTGTCTTTGCCTTTGGCATGGCAACCTCCAGTGGCTTGAGGCCGCTGGTGGCACTGGGGATGGCAGTCCCGCCCATAGCCACCAAAACTGTGTATTCACCCCCAGTTGGCAGCTGATGAGGAGTGTGTCTAGCAAGTGCAAGTTGTATGATCGTCTATTTGCACTAAAAATATCTATCCATATTAATAAAACGAGTAACGCAAGTAACGCATCTGATCAAATTTCAGTAACTGCAACGCATTACAGAATTTTTAAACAGTAATTTTGTTACACAGCACATTAATGCAAAAGTAGTGAGTGGCGTTACAGTATTGCGTCCCAACACTGCTGATAACCAACCAAACAACCAGCCAACTCACTGACTGACAACCAGCCAACCAACCAACCAACAACAACCCAACTAACCAACCAACTAACATGCTGACATTTAAACAAATAACAAACAAACAAACAATCCAACCAACCAACTCACCGACAACAAACCAACTAACCAGCCAACCAACCAACTCACTGACAACAACCAACCAACTCACTGACTGACAGCCAACCAACCAACTCACCAACAACAAACCCACTAACCAACAACACGCTGACATCTAAACAAATTAGCAACAATCCAACCAACCAACTCAACAACAACAACCACCCAACCAACCAACTCACTGACTGACAACCAACCAACTAACCAACAACAAACCCACTAACCAACCAACATGCTGACATCTAAACAAATAACCAACAATCCAACCAACCAACTGATAAACCAACAAACTGACTGCCATGCTGACATCTAAACAAATAACCAATGATCCAATCAACCAACTCACCAACAACAAACCCACTAACCAACCAACACACTGACATCTAAACAAATAACCAACAATCCAACCAACCAACTAACTAACCAACAAACCGACTGCCACACTGACATCTAAACAAATAACCAACAATCCAACCAACCAACTCAATGACAACAGCCAACCAACCAACCAACTCACCAACAACAAACCAACTGACCAACCAACCAACCAAAACGCTGACATCTAAACAAAAAACCAACAATCCAACCAACCAACCAACTCAATGACAACAAATCAATTAACTAACCAACCAATGAACCAACCAACTCACTGACTGACAACCAACCAACCAACCAACCACTAAACCAGTCCAGTTCAACAGCCACCCAGTGTTTCATGCTTCTTGACCCAGTCCACATCCATTGGACTAAAATCAGACCCGTTCAAGTTATCCAGCTCCAGATGTGTTTCACCTCCTTTGTCCTCTACATCAACAGAAACCTTACGTCTGTAAAATCCCCGGCTGCACCAAGCGCTACACGGACCCCAGCTCGCTCAGGAAACACGTTAAGACAGTCCATGGGCCCGAGGCCCACGTCACCAAGAAGCACCGCGGCGACCTCCCGTCAAGGCTGCCAGTGCCACGAGAGAATGGCGAGAATGAGGCGGGCCCTGGAGAAAGAACCCAGGGTGAGGACAAACTGTTGGACAACAGCTCCCCCAGAGGTGTGGAGGACTTCCTGCACGTCAAATCCATCAAGACGGAAAACTCAATGGTGAGCTGATCATTCCTTGCTACTTTGTTGACTTTACTCTCTGTTTTTATTCTCAGTACTGAATGTCTCAGCAGCCTGTGGTATCAAAGAACTATTTTTTTTAACTTTTCCACTTTATTGTTGTAAGTTGAAAATTTTTTTAATCACAAATTTGCTGTTTTTACCTCATAAATTAGTAATAGATTTATCTAAAACTTAAGCCTTTTTCTGTATAAATTTGATATTTTTTCTTCTCAGTTTTCTGGTTTTTCTCTTAAATTTGTCATCAGTTTCATCTTAATGTGCAACTTAATTTTTCTCATAAATTGGGGGGGGGGGGGTTGTAATTTTGTAATTTTATTCTGACATTTTTGGTCATGTGACTTTAAAGACTCTTTTGTGTAAATTTACTACATAAATTTACTATTTTTGTTGTTAACTGAAGATAAATTTCATTCAGGTTGCAGATCTATCATTTCAGTGGAAGCTCTACAGATAAATTCTGTTTTTTTCTAACATTTCTTGGCTGTTTTCGTTTCTCTCTTTTCTGACTTTCCGGTGGACAGACTTTATTAAGGTGAGCTCATCTAAAGAAGAAAACATTTATACTGTTTTTTTTTAATCACTCACCATCTTTCAGCATGTTTCAACACACTGACAACCAACCAGCCAACCAGCTTAGGCCTTTGACACAGTCGATCACCCCATTCTTCTCAGCAGGTTGAAAAGCATTGGAATGTATGGTAGCTCAGTAGCACGGTTTTCAAATTAGCTAAAACACAATGCGTCAAGTTAAATTACAGCTGTCTTACGCTGGCTGCATTCACACCAAAATAGTCCGGGGGTCTCTGTTCGATTGTGCGGGGAATGCCGAGAATTTTTGCACCTTTGTTTGTTTGGTTTGCATTCACACTGCAGCGGATCAAACTGCCGGGACAACGTCATGCAGTTGCAACAACTGCTCGTTTGGGGCACTGTAGCCAAAACCACCACTGACCAGGGAGGAAAAATCTCGGCGAAGAAGAAAAATCCCGCTCATCAATTGGCCAGGACTGAAAACCGCTCCCTTCAGCCAGGTTGTTTGTCCGCCACAAACAAACGATGGAGCAGCCCCAAATTTAACCGATCTCTCACTACTCACGACTCAGTTTTTTAACTTTTCTCCTCGACTTTCTCTGGTAAACGGATTTCTCGGATTTGCGCAGTTGTCTTTGTTGTTATTATCTACCCAAAATGCACTAAAGTAAACATCACTTCCTCAGTAGGTACCATATGTGCTCGGGCTGCTAAATCTGTGCAGCCTGTGCCTGCTTATGACATTGCAGAATATGATTGGCTGGAAGGTTGTTTTGATGACGTAGCAAGTTGTGATTGGTCCATGTTTGTAGTTTAAAAAATACATCTTTCATTTTAAATATTTAGCATTTATTTTTACAAGGACTTTTTGTAGTCCTTTTTAGTACCTGAGAACAGTGTTTTGTTTGTGGATGAACGGGGAGATCCATGAATAAAAAGTGATGTTTAAAAAAAATACCTGCGTATGTCTGGCCATGGATAGATAGTTAGATAATATTTTATTTGTAAACTAGAGGACACTCAGAGAGTGCATACCTCCACAAAGGCTCCCTCCCTCCCTCCCTCCCTTTGTCCATCCATTGTGAGATAGGGCCTTGGCAGAGGTATGCGCTCATGGATCACCTCCAACATTTAATGAGTTCATCGTTGGACCAAGGGCCACCTCTGGTGAAAATGTCATCCAAATCCCTCTAGGAGCTTTTGCGTGATCCTGCTAACAGAAAGAAACGGCAGCAAAAAACAACTAGAAAAGCACTTGCAGAGCGCAGACCTCCAGCAAGCAGCTCATTTCCCCCAAATGACATTGTTACCTTCGCCAAGGAGGTGATGTAATCGGGGCGGCCTGTTAGCAGGATTACGCAAAAACTACTGGATGGATTTTGATGAAATTTTCACCAGAGGTGGTCCTTGGGCTAGAGAGGAACCCATAACATTTTGGTGATTATCCCAGAATGCATACCTCCACCAAGGCTCTTATCTTCTCACAGTGTGTTTGCAAGAATCCCCCAAAGCTAGTGGATAGACGTTGATGCAGTTTTCACCAGAACTGGCTCGTGGACTACACAGGAACCCATTACATTTTGGAGGTGATCCATGAGGGGACGGAAGGAGCCTTGGCAGAGGTATGCACTCTGAGTGCTTTTCTAGTTAGAAATGCAGCAGTTTTCTAAATGCAATATTTGTGCATTTCATATTGATGAAATATGCTTATTCAAGTTTCCTTGTATAAGATGTATTGAAATAAATAAATAGTAGTGGGTAACTGAGCTACAGAAATTCTGGTGTACCAGCAAAAGTAAAATTCAACCAAGTTGATCCAGATCACCACAAAAATGAAATCATCTGTTCTCCATGTCATTACACACTGTTTCTGAAAATTTCTAGAAAATCTGTTCATAGATTTTGGAGTAATGTTGCTAAGAGACAAAGCAATGCCGGTGTCGTGGCAAAAAGTGATGAGCTGCCAAAAAATGATCACCAGGTGCCATATTATAGTTATGGCACCTGGTGTGCCATAACTATATGGCACGCCAGGCTAATATAACACCTATGTTATATTAGCCGTAAATTATACATTTCAACAGGTAAACAGTACTGAGTTAGGTATAATAAGATATATTTAACACTTATGATGCATTTTGAACCAGAAACAAACTTGATGTAGGATATCACTTCCGGCGCCACACGAGTCGGCTGCCTTTTTGCAACAGCGGCTCAATTCTGAGTTTTTTCTTCCTCTAACTTTCTGATCCGGCGACAACTTTCTGATCCGGTGACACCCTACACACCTTATACATCACAGACACACAGATCACCCCAAATGTCTCCCGAGACGGTGGACGGAGCCACTGTTTACAGCAGGAGACGGTACAACAGGGACCAACTGTTAGCACTCAACTGCCACTCGGTGCTAACGAAAAACTCGACATACCGGGAGAAATATGGCGAAAATGACGTGGGTGTCGTGCTGGTGTAAGACAGCGGGCAAGGAATATAAGGTACAGACCCGCCCTCCCATCCGTTGTTATGGGGAATGTACGATCCATATTAGGAAAGGTAGATGAGCTAGCGGCTATCTCCCGCTACGATAGCATATACCGGGAGTGCTGCCTTATGCTATTCCCTGAGTCGTGGCTAAATAAACTAGCAGCGGATGCTAACATTGAACTGGAGGGTTTCCACGCGATACGGGCAGACCGAACACCAGACAGTGGCAAGGCAAGGGGCGAGGGAGTGATAATGTATGTTAATAACAACTGGTGCAGACCGGGACATATCGCGGTTAAACAACAACACTGCAACAAGGACATGGAGTTGCTAGCTGTTAGCATGCGGCCTACCTATCTCCCGAGGGAACACTCACACGTGATCTGCATTGTTATTTATGCAAATCCGACTGCGAACGCTGGGACAGCGCGTGACGTCATCCACTCAGTAACTGGCAGGCTGCAGACAGAACACCCAGATGCTCTTCTCCTCATCTCAGGCGACTTCAACCATGCTTCACTGTCTCCCATTCTACCCACGTTCACCCAGTATGTCACATGCCACACTAGAGACAATAAAACACTGGACTTATTCTACGCAAACACTAAGGAGGCGTACACCTCATCACCACTCCCCCCACTCAGGAGATCGGATCACAACTTGGTTCATCTCCGGCCGGTGTACAAACCCCTAGTGCACAGACAACCTCCGGTTATGCGCACAGTGAAGTTATGGTCTGAGGAGGCAATGGACGCTCTAAAGGACTGTTTTGAAACCACTGCCTGGGAGCAGCTCTGCGATCCACATGGTGAGGACATCGATGGCCTCACTCACACCATCACGGACTACATCAGCTTCTGTGTGGACAACACCGTACCCACCAAGACCATACGGTGTTGCTCGAACAACAAACCCTGGATCAACCCTGAGATAAAAACACTTCTGAGAGAGAAGAAGAGGATCTTCAGGTCGGGGAACAGGGAGATGCTGAAGTCCGTACAGAGGGAGCTGAGAAGGAAGATCAGAGAAGGCAAGGACAGCTTCAGGAAGAAGATGGAGGACAAGCTGCAACAGAGTGACATTGGTGGGGTCTGGAGAAACCTTAAAACCATCTCTGGGTTCCAGAATACCTCCCCCCAGACCACAGGGGGCAGGGAGTGAGCGAATAATCTGAACCTGTTTTGCAATAAGTTTAACCAACCGCCCTCCTCGCCGACTGCACAACAACCACTGCTGCCTCTGAAGACATCGAGTCCTGCTGCCCACACCCCACTCCACCATCACCCCCCCCCCCCACTCCCAACACACAGCCCCCCAACATGACCCTCACTAAGACCCAGGTGAGGACGGAGCTGAGGAAGATCAAGGCGAGGAAGGCGTTGGAACCGGACGGCATCAGCGCAAAGCTCCTCAAGTCCTGTGCAGACCAGCTGTGTGGGATTGTGGAGCACATCTTCAACCTGAGCCTGAAGCTGGGGAGGGTACCACAGTTTTGGAAAACATCTTGTGTGGTACCTGTACCAAAGACTTCCCACCCCAAAGATCTGAACAGCTACAGACCAGTGGCCCTGATGTCCCACATGATGAAGACCCTGGAGAGACTGCTCCTTGCTCACCTCCGCCCCCTGGTGGGACCAGCGATGGATCCACTCCAGTTCGCCTACCAGCATGGCATTGGGGTGGAGGATGCAGTGATCTTCCTCCTTCACTGTTCTCTGTCCCACCTGGAAAAGCCCGGGAATGCGGTGAGGATCATGTTCTTTGACTTCTCCAGTGCTTTCAACACCATCCAACCGATGATCCTGAAGGACAA
This sequence comes from Pholidichthys leucotaenia, assembly GCA_020510985.1. Lineage (NCBI taxonomy): Eukaryota > Metazoa > Chordata > Actinopteri > Cichliformes > Pholidichthyidae > Pholidichthys > Pholidichthys leucotaenia. The sequence goes on from CM035845.1 coordinate 340,302,443, forward strand.
GCTGCTGTGCGCAGGGGTGGACCAGTACCTGTCATCATGGATCCTGGACTACCTCACAAACCGGCCACAGTTTGTGAGAACCCGGGACTGTGTGTCCGACACGATCATCAGTAGCACGGGGGCCCCCCAGGGAACAGTTTTGACTCCCTTCCTGTTCACCCACTATACTGCGGACTTCTGACACAACACAACACACTGCCATCTACAGAAGTTCTCTGATGACTCTGCGATTGTTGGCCTCATCTCCAATGGAGATGAAGCTGAGTACAGAGGGCTTATCCAGGACTTTGTGGACTGGTGCCATGGGAACTGCCTCCAGATCAACGCGAGGAAAACTAAGGAGCTGGTGGTGGACTGTTGCAGGCAAGGACAACCCCTCACAGCACCAGTAAATATACAGGGAACTGACATCGAGATGGTGACATCCTGCAAGTACCTGGGTGTTCATCTGAACAATAAACTAGACTGGTCACACAATACTGACGCACTCTACAAGAAGGGACAGCGCAGGCTGTTCCTACTGAGGAGACTCAGGTCTTTTGGTGTACAAGGGGCGCTGCTGAAGACATTCTATGACATGGTGGTGGCATCAGCCATCACTTTTGGAGTGGTCTGCTGGGGCAGTGGCGTTACAGCAGCCGATAGGAAGAGACTGAACAAACTGATCAAGAAAGCTAGCTCTGTCCTGGGGAAACACCTTGACCCAGTGGAGGAGATAGGAGAGAGAAGGATGGTGGCTAAACTGTCATCTCTGCTGGAGTCTGAGTTCCATGCTATGCAGGACATACTGAATGCACTGAGGAGCTCATTTAGCAGCAGACTACATCATCCTAGGTGCACAACCGAGAGGTTTCGCAGGTCCTTCCTACCTACGGCTGTCAGACTGTACAACCTAAGCAGGGCTGCTCGCAGAGATAGCGAAAAGACGTGACAACCTAATACTATTGAATGCAAAAGACACAATAGACTTACACAATGGTCCCCTCCGGTATACAACTAGGAAAATACCGGTTGCTACGGAGGGCGACAATATGTATGGGTACATAATCATACCATGTAGGATAACTAAGTAGACGGTTATGCTGTTTCATTCCATCTAGCTACAATGCTCCGCACTGTGTGTCTATATATTTATATATTTATATGTACATATGTATACTCGCTGCTCTTGTTTTTTCTTGTCTTCTGATTGTTGCTCTGAGTGTTGCTATCCCTGTGCTGTTGCAATCCTGGAATTTCCCCATTGTTGACATGGTTAGGGACCCAGGAGACAGACGCTGACACGAGTAGATATAAGACAATTATTCTTTATTAATGTAGTGTGTGTAGTGCGTGAGTGAGTGAGTGCGTGGCTGTCTGGTCACTGGAGCTGAGCGTGTCTTGCGGCAACCTGGCAACCCTGGAACACACAAGCACAAACAATTACTGCTGTTCGTTAGGATGAGAGGCTTAATGTTTGTGATGCGTACTTGCAGGCGCCACAGAGTAAGTCCTGCTGGCTCCGAGTGCCCGTGAGATGTGGTGCTCGTGGTGCTCGACGTAGCGGGGGTGAGGAGGAGCTCCAAGGTGGCGGAGATGGTGTCCCGTCAGCTGGGGAGATTAGTCCGCTGCCAGGGAGGTCCACCTGTGCACAGGGGAGAAGACTAGGAGAGGATGAGTGCTGAGATTTCTTACTTGGCCTGGCTTGACGTGATGTCCTGGTCTTGACCTTGACTTGAGGTCGTGATCTCGGCGCATTGCTGGGCAAAGATGACAGACGACTCCGTGCCGAGGAGTCTGCGGGTCTGGCTTTTAAAGCCCGCTGATTGCCACCTGTCGGTGTGTGCGCAGCTGCTGCTGCTGATGATGATGATGATGACGGCCCAGCGGCCGCCATGACAGTACTCCCCCCCCAGAGGTGCCTCCAGGCACCTGCCCAATCCTACCTGGATGCACCCGATGGTAATCGCGGATCAGCTACTTGTCGAGGATCAATGCTGGGCGAATCCAGGAGCGATGCTCAGGACCAAACCCCTCCCAGTCCACCAAATACTGAAGGCCCCGACCCCTCCGGCGGACATCCAGGATGGCCATCACCCCCCCAGGCCGGATGGCCATCGATCATCCTCGGGGGGGCAGGAGCCGCGGGGGGTGGGCACAGAGGGTCAGCGATGTGGGGCTTGACCTGGGAGACGTGAAAGGTGGGGCAGATGCGCATGTGAGGGGGGAGAGCAAGACGCACAGACACAGGGTTGACAACACGAGAAATGACAAAAGGGCTGATGATGCGCTTGGTTAGCTTGTGCTTCTCGGCCGGCACACTGATGTTTCTAGTGGACAACCAAACTTTCTGACCCACCTTATAGTCCGGGGCGGGTCTCCTGTGGCGGTTGGCCACTTGAATGTTACGCAGCTGGTAACGTGGTCCTCAGAAGGGCTCTGCTGTTGATGGACCAGATCCGCCGACAACGCCTGGCGTGGACCTGCACTGAAGGGACCGCTACCTCCCTCTCCTCTTCAGGGAACAGTGGTGGATCAAACCCTAGTGATGCCTTGAAAGGGGACATCCCCGTAGCAGAGGACACCGTGGTGTTATGGGTGTGCTCGATCCAAGGTAGATACGTGCTCCAAGAAGAGGAGCAGGAGGAGATGACACAGCGCAGCGCAGCCTCCAGCTCCTGATTGGCACGCTCGCACTGGCCGTTGCTCTGCGGGTGGTACCCAGAGCAGAGACTGGCCATGGCCCCCAGTACCGTGCAGAACGCCTTCCAGACCTGGGATACAAACTGTGGTCCTCGAACCGAAACGATGTCAGCGGGGATCCCGTGAAGCCGGACCACATGAAGAACGAGAAGGTCCGCCGTCTCCCGCGCCAAAGGCAACCCTCGGAGAGGCACAAAGTGGGCAGCCTTTGAAAAGCGGTCCACTATCGTCAAAACTGTCGTGAAGTGACCAGAGGGGGGCAGGCCGGTTACGAAGTCCATGGCTACGTGGGACCAGGGGCGAGAAGGGATGGGCAAAGGGTGCAGAAGACCCGCCGGGGGTGACGATGATGTTTTCCCAGCAGCGCACTGGGCGCAGGCCCGGACATAGCTGTTGACATCCTTCCTCGATCCTGGCCACCAAAAGGCCCTCTGGAGAAGGTCAGTGGTTCGGCCCACTCCCAGATGGCACGCCAGCTTCGACACGTGGCCCCACTCTATTACCTGGCTCCTGACAGAACGGGGAACGAACAGACGACCCGGGGGGCCCCCACCCGGATCAAGCCCCACCTCCTGCGCTCTTCTGACCTTATCGCGGATCTCCCAAGATAACGCACCCACCACACAAGAGGACGGCAGGATGGTCTCCTCCTGCTCTTCGGTGGATGGTGCGTCGAACTGCCTCGAGAAGGCATCAGGCTTGCCATTCTTGCTTCCCGGCCGGTAGGTGATGGTGAAATTAAACCGGCCGAAGAAAAGAGACCAGCAGGCCTGGCGTGCGTTCAATCGCTTGGCCGTCCTGAGGTACTCAAGGTTACGATGGTCAGTCCAAACGACGAACGGCTGGGCAGCCCCCTCCAGCCAGTGTCTCCACTCCTCCAGGGCGAGTTTCACGGCCAGCAGCTGTCTGTCTCCAATGCAATAATTTCTCTCCACAGGCGTTAGGCGGTGGGAGAAGTATGCGCACGGTCGGATCTTGCCATCCACCGGAGAGCGCTGGGAGAGAACGGCCCCAACTCCCGAATCTGAGGCGTCCACCTCCACCAGGCACTGCAGCTCCGGATCCACCTGGGTCAACACGCGGGCCGAAGCGAACTCCTCCTTTAGTCTTCCAAACGCCATGGCAGCCTCCTCACTCCAATGAAAGGGGACCTTAGGGGACGTGAGAGCAGTCAGGGGGCGGGCGATGTTTCCAAAATTTGGCATGAACCGATGATAGAAATTGGCGAAACCCAGGAACCCCTGTAGCTGCTTCCTGGATGTGGGTATGGGCCAATCCACCACCGCCTTGACCTTGGCCAGGTCGGGGAGTACCTGATTCCGGGCGATGATAAACCCAAGGAAAGAGGTCCGGTCCGTGTGGAATTCGCACTTTTCTGCCTTGACGAACAGCTGGTTGTCCAGGAGGCGCTGCAGAACCCGCCGCACATGCACCTGGTGCTCCTCCAACGTGCGTGAAAAGATGAGGATGTCATCGAGGTAGATAAACACGAAGGAGTTGAGAAAATCCCAGAGGACGTCATTTATTAGGCGCTGGAACACGGCCGGAGCGTTGGTTAACCCAAACGGCATCACCAGATATTCGAAGTGGCCGCTTGGGGTCCGAAAAGCCGTCTTCCGTTCATCGCCCTCTCTGATGCACACCAGGTGGTAGGCGTTCCGCAGGTCTAGCTTAGTGAACCAAGACGCCCCCTGGAGAGAGTCGAAAGCAGTGTTCATCAAAGGCAATGTATATTTGTCCTTGACTGTGATTTCGTTGAGGCCCCGGAAGTCGATGCAGGGGCGTAGCGAGCCGTCCTTCCCCACGAAGAAGAACCCTGCACCCACGGCTGAGGACGAAGGACGAATAATACTGGATGCCAGAGACTCCTTGATATATGCATCCATGGCCTCGCGCTCCGGGGCAGACAGGCTGTATAGGCGGCTCGCCGGGAGAGGGGCCCCAGCCTTGAGGTTGATTGCGCAGTCATATGGACGGTGGGGGGGAAGGGACAGCGCCCGTGACTTGCTAAACACTGGACCCAGGTCGTGATAGACTTCAGGTACCTTGGACAGGTCCGGGTGGGGGGGGGGCGTCGAAGGTAGAGGCATCGGGTCCGAAGGAGCACATGCCGCAGATTGGAGGCAGGCACTCAAACAGAACAAGCTCCATGCTGTAATACTCCCAGCTTGCCACTCAAAGGTGGGGTTGTGAAGCCGAAGCCAAGGGTACCCCAGGATGACGGGTGAGGAGGAGATGGACAATATCAGGAACCAAATTTCCTCTCTGTGATTCCCAGAAACTATTATGGACACAGGGGCTGTCTGATGGGAAACACATGTCAGTGACGCCTTGGATAAAGTGACGAGATTGACAGGAGGGCGTAGGGGTTGACAGCTGAGGCCCATCAGGGTTGCCAGGTCTCTGGAGATGAAGTTTTGCTCAGCTCCAGAGTCAACTAAGGCATGTGTGGAGTGTTCCTTGTGTTTATGGAGTAGCCTAATGGGGATGAGGCAACTGGTGCGGGGCTTTTTCTGATCCCTGTCCGCGAATCCCCCTACTGTGATCTGCGGACCCTCCCCTTTTAACCGGTTCGGGCATGCAGCAACCCCATGAGACCCATTGCCACAGTAAAAACACAGGCCCTGCTCCCTGCGGCGCTGTCTTTCAGCCGCTGAAACTCCCGATTGCCCAATGATCATATCCTCCTGCTCCAGAAGTTCCTCTGACGAGGGCAGAGCGAGGAGGGAGACCTAACGGAGCGAGGGTGGGGTTTACTCGAACGGGAGGCTGTCCGCCGTTCGGCCGCTCGCTCCTTTAGCCTACTATCCAAGCTGATGGTGAGGGAGATTAGCTCCCCTAACCTGTCCGGTTTGTCCCGTGCCGCTAGCTCATCCTTCAACTCAGGGCTAAGACTGTGGAGGAAGATTCCACAGAGCGCTGGCTCCCCCCACCCAACCTCAGCAGCTAACACCCGGAAGTCGATGGCGTAATCGGCGGCAGACCTACTGCCCTGCCGAAGACTTAGCAGCCGTTCGGTTAACACCGCACCCCAGTCTGTATGATCAAACACCTCCATGAACTCTGGCACGAACTGCTGGTAAGTCAAAAAAGGATAACTTGGTTTTGCCATAGTGGTGTAAGCCCAATCTAAGGCTCTACCCACCAGCAGGTTGATAATATATCCAATTTTGCTCTGATCGGTGGCAAAGTCCCCCGGGACGCAGAGAAACACTGACTCGCATTGGAGTAAAAACCCTCATGCTTCCCCGAGCTTTCCACTAAAGCGGGCGGGGGTTGGCACGGGAGTGAGACGATGTGAAGATGGTGGATTAGCTTGGCTAGTAGCGGCGGCTACGGGGGCTGGAGATGCCCCGCTCGCCGGGGGGAACGCCTGGCATCCTTCCAGGCGGTCCAGCCGGCTGTTTACCTGAGTTAATTGGTTGAGAATTACTGTCTGCTGGTGGGAAATCATATCTACTCGGGCGCTAAGAGTGTTTAGGCGGCGTGACAGCGTGCTGTCAGCTGGGTCATCTTGACGGAGTTGTACTGACATGGTTAGGGACCCAGGAGACAGACGCTGACACAAGTCGATATAAGACAATTATTCTTTATTAATGTAGTGTGTGTGTAGTGCGTGAGTGAGTGAGTGCGTGGCTGTCTGGTCACTGGAGCTGAGCGTGTCTTGCGGCGACCTGGCAACCCTGGAACACACAAGCACAAACAATTACTGCTGTTCGTTAGGATGAGAGGCTTGATGTTTGTGATGCTTACTTGCAGGCGCCACAGAGTAAGTCCTGCTGGCTCCGAGTGCCCGTGAGATGTGGTGCTCGTGGTGCTCGTGGTGCTCGACGTAGCGGGGGTGAGGAGGAGCTCCGAGGTGGCGGAGATGGTGTCCCGTCAGCTGGGGAGATTAGTCCGCCGCCAGGGAGGTCCACCTGTGCACAGGGGAGAAGACTAGGAGAGGATGAATGCTGAGATTGCTTACTTGGCCTGGCTGTGATGTCCTGGTCTTGACCTTGACTTGAGGTCGTGATCTCGGCGCATTGCTGGGCAAAGATGACAGACGATTCCGTGCCGAGGAGTCTGCGGGTCTGGCTTTTAAAGCCCGCTGATTGCCACCTGTCAGTGTGTGCACAGCTGATGATGATGACGGCCCAGCGGCCGCCATGACAATTGTGGGACTAATAAAGGCTTATCTTGTCTTATCTTATCTTATCTTATCTTATCTTATCTTAAACACAATTAAAATAATGCAGTCACAAGTTTACATAGAAAAATACATAGATTTACTGGTTATATATGTGTAGATACTGTATAAATACATATTCTATGAGTCAACAATGGACAGCTACAGTGTAGATTTTGGCAAGACATCGGCAAAAACATTACCTCCTCCTCTTGGCAGAGGTAATAAAAATGAAACATTGTCCAGTGCTGTGTGTTTACATACCGTGTTGGAAATGTGCCTTGCAAGACATCCTTATCTCATCTGTCGGTACTCTGTCCCCATGCCATTACATTCCTGAAGATGTCATCAAAATCCATGTATAAACCACAGTTTGCTTGCTTTTTGTTGGCATCTTCAGATGAAATAATGTGACCCATCACATACTATGTATGGGTGCGGAGGTGACTATAACTCTGTGAACACGTCTTAAAGGGGAAGCTCCATATTATTATTATTTCCCCCCCCCAAAAAAATTCTACATGCACATCATGATCCAGATCACCACCAAAATATAATCATCTGTTCCGCGTGCCATTACACACCTTTCCTGAAAGTTTCATCAAAATCTGTTAAGAACTTTTTGAGTTATGTTGCTAACAGACAGACAAAACAACCAACGCCACTAAAATCATTACCTCCTCCCCTTGACGGAGGTAATGATGAAAATAACACAAAAGTTCTGGTCCTTGTAGAAATAAAAGCAAAATATTTTAAATGAAACTTATTTTTTTAAACTACAATCACGGACCAATCACAACGTGCAACATCATCAAAACAACGTCCAGCCAGTCGTATTCTGCAATGTCATAAGCTTGCACAGGCCCCAAGCAGATTCAGCAGCCCAAGCACATATGGTACCCACACCTCTTCTGAGACTACGTGTTGCTATGTTTACACAAATGCTGAGGGGCACTTCCGCCCTTTGGTCCACTAGATAGTCTGTTTGCATTCACACTGCAAGTGAACTGCACCAGGGTTCACTTGCAAGTGAACCGAGACCCCTGATTTTCAAGCGAACCTGAGTTTGCTTGTTTGTTGCGCACCAGAGTTTGATTGCGCATTCACACTGCACCAAACGAACCGTTCTATCCACGGAAGCGGACCAGAGTTCCTTTGGTCCAGACCAAACAGTGGCAATGTGAATGCACCCTTAATCTCCACCCCTTCCTCTCAATAAAGGTGTACCTCAAGCCTCTGTACTTGGTTCAACATTATTTTCAACATGCATAAATGATATATTCTCTTCAGTTGGTTCCTTCAGCTATCCGTCTTTATGCTGATGACACCATTATCTGTGCTGTTGGTCCTTGCACTGATGCAATTATTAAAACACTAAAAGATAGCTTTTCTGGAGACAAATTTATTTGAAAAAAGTTGCAAATTAATTAAATTTTTGTTAAAAAAAACTATCAATTTTACATTAAAAAAAAGTAGCAGATTTGTGAGTCCAGAGAGGAGATATTTCACATCCCATCAGCCAGTTTAGGACTCCGTCTACGACTAGAACCACTGGAGAGATCAAAAAAAAAAAAATTCTCTTTGATTTCTGACCATTCTCTGTAAATTTGTGATTTTCTCCTCGTCAATTTGGGATAAGGGATAAGGACCTGTACTTATATAGCGCTTTTGCTTATCTCCAAGACCGCTCAAAGCACTTCACTAGTATTCACCCTCTATTCTAAGGACCTATAGTAGACAGATACCTAGTCACAACTTAGAGTCAGCAATTAACCTAACATGCATGTCTTTGGATTGTGGGAGGAAACTGGAGCATTCTCAGTAAATCCACATAGCACAGGGAGAACATGCAAACTCCACACAGAAAGGTTCCCACCCCTGCCAGCCTGGGTATTCAAACCTGGAACCTTATAGCTGTTAGGCAACAGCGCTAACCCCTGTACCACCATGAAGCCAGTTTGCCAGTTTTTACTTGAAAAGCTGTAACGTTTTCACCATTCATTGTTTTCTTTCATTTTCTTCCATGTTTTCCCGTATATTCAGGTAAATTTCAGGCTTGAGCTCTACATTTCTATCATCATAATTTTCTCATCATGTAGATTTGTGACTCTCTTTCCTCTCAGATGCATCAGTCCGGTCTTGGCAGTCGGCCATCATGCAGCGGTCAACCGTCACCACCTGGCGGCACCGCCAACCATGACGGTGGAGTAGAGGCATTCAGTCGGGATGGTCTGGGAGACCTGTCATGGGCAGAGTTTTTGGGCTCGAAAGGAACAATTGGTGGAGTGTCAGTGACGGGTCTCCTCCTCAAAACCGCCCGCCACCTCCTCAGGATTCTCAGGAAGGAGAAACGGAAAACAGCGAGGGACTCACGGTGGTGGGGAAATGAAGCAATGACCCCCAGACTCCCACCAATACAACATGTGGTGAGTAGAGACAGAATATGAATATAGGAGGAAAATCTGCACCAATGTTGGCCTGATGTACCAAGTTTACATCAGGAATACGTTTATAGAGGTTTTTTGTGCAATGTCTTGCCGGTGTGCAAACAGCCTCTACTATAAGATGTATTCCTGATGTAAACTTGCTTACGTTGGCCCAACATATGTCTGCTGTTGGGGAATCATAGGTGCTATGAACCTATGAACCTGGGCCACTAGCTAGCTAGGTAGTGCTCTTTCGGTATCTCCATTTTTGTTTGGAACATGGTCATACCACCTTCTTACTGGCATCTTCGGATGAAGTAGAGTCAGAAACATGTCATTATGTGAAACTCTGGGATAAACAATTTGAAGAAAAAAAGCTATCCACAGCTAACTGGGCTAACTATTAGCATGAACCTGGAACACAGCGATGCAGTTTTCAGGTTGTCAGTGTTCCGCATTCCAAAGTGTTGTCAGTGTTCCTCATTTCAAACAGCACCTCACTATGGAAAGTTTGGTTATTGTAATTCAACTCAATCAACTCTCCAACATTTTCTCTTGTTCCTCCTCAGGGTCCCTCCTCCTGGAGAGCCAAAGTCTGGGTGGTAGGGGTCTGGCGTCCCTCCTTGCTTTTGGCTCAGGGAAAGTGAAAACCTCTGGAACTGTGACTGGTCATCCACGAGGCCCATGTGGTCCCTTCTACCCTTGCCGGGTCGGTGACCCCGTGAGACCAGCAGTGATGGTTACAACAACCAGGGGCGAGGATCATTCAACCCCACACTCCTCCTGTAGATCAATGTTGTAATTCTCCAAGAGGTGGTGCCAACCGATGCCCTGATAGAATGAGACCAGTAAGCATTTTGGAGACCGACACCACAGAAACAAGTCTGAGTGCTGACGACAAAGGGGCAGCCAATCCACAAAACATCCAAAGACCACCCAAAGTCTCAAACACTAGCGTGAACCAGTCCTTTCTGCCAGGTAGTATGTCTGATGTCCCCTTCAGCAGAACCAGAAATGCTCCAATCTACTGCTGCGACGGAACCTGGCAATCCTCGACCAACACCAGAACTTTGGACCTTCTGGGCCCCAGCCAAACCCTTACCAACTGCTTCCAGCAATTAAGATTTCTGTCAAACCTCAACAAAACCCTGAGATCCCAGCACAGGTTTGACAAATTCTCCAGTCCCAGACGTGGGAACAGGAACAAGACTTATCCTCCCCATAGTGACCCAACAGCGGTCTGCAGGCACATGCTGAGTTTCACATGGGTCCCGGTCAACATAGTAACCTTCACTGATGCTGGTTTTCAATCGTGAGTTTAGATTCCAAAATCCAACCAAAGCCAGCATCAGAAGAACCCACCTCTGCTAAGCTTGCTCCTTTCAGGTCCTGAGGTGACGAACTCTGGTAACCAGCGTGTTACTTCTAGGTTGTGCACCAGTGGAGTTTCAGCACTGAGCTCCAACAGAAACGGCACCTTCTACACCGCGTGTTCGCAAGTGTTTGAGCTGAACAAGTACCTGGGTCGGTGAGCGGTGGGCCCACCTGTTCTGGACTCAGATGGTGGACTGGAACAGGCGTAGATGGACTTTGATGGCAGGTTGGCCAATGAGGACGGCGTTGGTCATGTCTTAGCTGGGAAGGTCTGCAGCCTGTGGCTCTGGAGCCAAGTACTGCTCTTTTCCTAATAACCAATGACTTTTTTTTCCTGTAAATTTATAGATTTGTTATCTTTTCTTTCTGATATTTTCCTTCTAAATCTGTCATGTTTTTCCTCTTACATCCACATGGAACCATGGATTATGGTTAAAAGGGCCACATGTGAGTCCAGAGCCACAGGTTGCAGACCCATGGTAGACAGTCTTTTTTTAATAATTCAAAATGTCACATGAATATTGATTAGAAAAGCCATATTTTTGATGGTTTTTGCCTTAGATGACAGTGATGATGTGAGCAGAATTCTCTCAGTACCTCCATCTGAAAAGCACATTGAGGCCAAAAGTACTGGAGCATCAAATTTTACAATAGCTCGATTTATAGATTTATTTATTTACTTATTTTTACAATTCTTGTGATTTCCTGAGTTTTATTGTTTGGAAATTACTGTAACTGTTTTCCATCCAAAATGCTTAACAATTTGTATTATTATTTCCTTACATTAATTACATTGACCTTTTCCTCCTAAATCTGTCTGGTTTTCCTCTTTGGTTTTTAAGGTTTTAGATTAAAAATTGTTTCCATTTTCTTTTAAATTTGATTTTTTTTCTTATAAATTTGATTTTTTTTCTTCTCTAATTTACTTTTTCTAATAATTTACATGTCTATTCTTTTCATTTCTGACCCCCTTTTTTAAAATCATGTTTCTAAGTTTGTGAGCTTTTACTTAAAGGAGTCATTGACTGGACTTTTCTCCAGATTTTAGCAACTCACAAACATCTTAATGAAATGTTAGTGACATCCATCCATCCATCCATCCATCTTCTTCCGCTTAATCCTTTTCGGGTCGGGGAGGCTGGAGCCAATCCCACCATCTTTGGGCGAGAGGCAGGGTACACCCTGGCAGATCACCAGTTCATCACAGGGCCAACACAGAGAGACAGACAACCATTCACTCTCACAGTCATACCTAAGGACAATTTAGAATCCCCAGTTTGATGCCACTTAACCTAACCTGCATGTCTTTGGCCTGTGGGAGGAAACTGGAGTACCCGGAGTAAACTCACGCAGACACGGGGAGAACATGCAAACTCCACACAGAAGGGTCACTGATGGTCAAGGGTTTGATCAAACCCACAATAGTCAGGGGTGGAATCAATCCCGTGACCTTCTTGCTGTGCTGACACAGTGCTAACTGTTATATATGGAAATACCTTGGAGAAGGATGAGGCAAGGTGGACTTGGCGAACACAGCTTTATTGAACTATGTACAAGCACAGTAACACATGGCAGGCACCAGCACGGGCATCCGGCAAAGAGGCTGGAATATGGATGCCCTCTGCCTTAAATAGGGTGGTGCGGTGATGTGACGGGAAGTGCATGTCATCACACCGCACTTCACAATAATGGTTCATATTCATATATAATACCCCCCCCCACTTTAGAAAGTCCAAAATCTTGCACACAATTACCACCCAAATTTGGGACCTGAATCACGCACTAAAATAGCAAAAAAACAATGTGCTAAAATGGCCTAACACATTCACACAAAAATAACCTAAACTAGAGCTGATGGGTGGACTATGCGGGCTGCACGGTAGTCCACCCGTCCATACATAAACTAAAATTACACGCCATGCTCCTAAACTAAACAAAATACACAAAACAATCCCATATGACACAAAATATTTATCAGAACACAAAACGATAAACACAGTACTACTGCACAGTCATTTGGGTGAAAAAATTGGAACCTACATGGAGGGTCGAGGGCAGCTCCTCAGCAAGCGCACCTCTGGAGACCGCAGACCCCTGGAGTGATGGCTGATCCTCTGGATGATGGAGCCTGGATCCCACACCGCCGTCACGACTTCCGTCCAGACTTGCCTCCTGGAGCGTCTTCCCGGACACGCCAAAGCTGACTGGCGTACCTTGATGAGCCGTCGGATAACCCGAAATGTGCTGCACCCAGATTAGCCACTATGCGCAGACACTCTGGATGTTTTGCTGGCTGTCGTTTGGCCCATCTTCACTGTGGACGTCCTTCACCTCGAACCTGAACCAAGTCCATAACCTGGAGTGGAATTTTACTTGGCCCAATGTGCTGCTGCTGAGCATGTGGTAACTCCATGCTCATAGGTCTCACCCTGTCCTCTTCTATAAACCTTGTAGTGTTCACCGTTATAGCCACAGAACCCCACCCCCACCCAACTGTGGCCAAGAACCGGAGGCATCTGGGGCTAGAATTGTGTCGCTCATCGGCATGGGTACCGACCCTGAGTAAAAACTAGTTGACTTGAAAGCGAGGGCATCTGTTAGCTCTTTGTACCATTCGCTCTTCGTACCGTTCACTCCCGGTGTCCGTTGGGGGCGAGCGGAGTGATTTCTTCCTTGGGTTCCCCAGGTAAGACAAACGGCACACCCTGGCGTAATGATTCAAGCATCCACATCTACCACAACGTTTTCCTCTAGCCGGGAATTTCTTAGTTTTATGGCAGTGTGTCGCGGACCCATCACCCCTGCAACGGGAGTATCCCAGGGCAGACCTTTGGCTGGCAGCATTGATTTCCCAAAAATCCTTGTCCGAGCTATCCTCTGTATCAGGGTTTGCAACTTTTGCTGAGGCAAGCGGCTCTGGCGTCTTCTGTGGCTGGCGCCAATTTAGCCCCACAGCTAACTTATCAATGGCTTCCCACCAGAGAGCTAGCTCCATTGGGTGGTGCGGTGGCGCAGTGGTTAGCACTGCGCCAGCACAGCAACTCACCCTTGGCCATGGGATCCCTGGTTGGATCCCAGCCCCTGACCAACAGTGATCTGTGTTGAGTTTGCATGTTCTCCCTGTGTCTGCGTGGGTTTACTCTGGGATTTCTCTGGTTTCCTCCCACAGGCCAAAAACATGCAGGTTAGGTTAATTGGAAACTCTAAAGTGGCCCTAGGTGTGAATGTGTGTGTGAATGGTTAAGGGATAGCGCCATACCGTGGCTGCTTCATCCATCCAGGTGGATGCCCTCAATTTCCCCTCTGGGGATCAATAAAGTATACACACACAAAATTGCTTTAGTTAACATTAAGTCATTAGGCACCATTAATAGCCTAGCACGCAGCTCAGCATTACACGTGTGTTCTGCTAGTTGGTCGTGTACCATTTCATCTTCAAGCGGTCCAAAACTCGCTTGCTAGCTGCTTCAAGTCAATGACATATTGGCGGTTAGGCTCACCTACCCGCTGGCGTCTCCAGTGAAAACGAATTCTCCAAACAGTCACGTTGTCTGGAGTGGAGAAACATTTAGCTCACAGCTCCACAACTTCCTCGTATGATGCCATTGTGCCGAGCGTCCGCAGGACCCTCCAGCCCTCAATACCCAGGCTGTGAACGAGAAGCATGCACGTTCTCGCCCCATCGAGTTTCCCGAGGTCCAGCACCGTAATGTACGTCTGATAGGCATCCAGCCAATTTGGCCATAAAACTGGTGGTTCGCCCGGGAGCTCGAGAAAGGGACGAAGCGGTGTAATGCACGCCTCCATGAGTTAATCCTTGATCACCAAATATTATGTATGGAAATACCTGGGTGAAGGATGAGGCAAGGTGGCCTTGGCGAACACAGCTTTATTGAACTATCTACAAGCACAGTAACACATGGCAGGCACCAGCATGGGCATCCGGCAAAGAGGCTGGAATATGGATGCCCTCTGCCTTAAATAGGGCGGTGACGTGACATGACAGGAAGTGCACGTCACCACACCACACTTCACAATAATGTGTCATATTCATATATAATACTAACCACTGCACCACCGCTATGTTTTATTAAATTTTCTTTAATTATTAGTGGCTAGCTGACATTAGTGGCTAGCTGACATCAGTGGATACCTGATGTTAGCGGCTACCTGATGTTAGTGGCTAGCAGACATTCATGACTAGCTGATATTAGCAGCTAGCTGATATTAGCAAATAGCTGCTGTTAGCGGCTAGCTGATGTTAGTGGCTCGCTGATGTTAGCGGCAAGCTGATGTTACTGGCTAGCTGACATTGATGACTAGCTGATATTAACAGCTAGCTGATATTAGTGGCTAGCTGATGTTAGCAGATAGCTGCTGTTAGTGACTAGCTGATGTTAGCAAATAGATGCTGTTAGTGGATAGCTGATTTTAGCAGATAGCTGATGTTAGCAGCTAGCTGACGTTAGAGGCTAGCTGATGTTAGCGGCTAGCTGACATTAGTGGCTAGCTGATTTTAGTAGATAGCTGCTGTTAGTGGCTAGCTGACATTAGTGGCTAGCTGATGTTAGCAGATAGCTGATGTTAGTGGCTGGCTGGTGTTGGAGGCTGGCTGATGTTAGTGGCTAGCTGGCATTAGCTAGCAACTCAAACTCTATTTTGGCATCCTCGTCTCGAAGAGGCAACTGTGAAGCGCATCTTGTCAAGGATTGGCGCAGCGGCTGGAGTGGCTGTGTAGACCGATCCTTGAGTGGCAGTCTTTGTTGCAGATGCCGCAGATGAAGGCTGACGGATGTTGTTCCGCCCCTGTGCGCTCATGTCTTGCAGTACGCCTCCTCTCCTGTTTTTCCCTCCAACTTGCTTTGGCGCCAAACATCACGTTGCTTGGCTACTTCCTTCCAGTGGTCGGTGTTTATTTCTGCATATCGGAGATCGTGTTTGCAGACATCTTTGTACCTCAACAGGGGTCGTCCTACCGGATGAACGCTTTTCCACAATTCACAGTACACAATTTCTCTTGGCAGGCGGTTTGGCTCCATGTGGTGCACATGGCCAAGCCATCGAAGACACCTTTGGCTGAGAAGTGTGAGCATACTGGGTAGGCCAGCGCGCTCAAGTACCTCCGTGTTGGTGACTCTATCTTACCATTTGATGTGTAGGTGGTGTCAGAGGCAGTACAGATGGAATCCATTGAGCCGTTTCTCCTGTCTGGCATAGGTTGTCCAGGACTCACTGCCGTACAGGAGAGTTGACAAGACACAGGCTTGGTAGACACAGAGTTTGATCCTCTCGCTCAACAGATCATTGTTCCACACTCGTTTTTTGAGCTTTGCCATCATAGCAACTGCTTTGGCTATTCTGGAAATAATTTTAGCGTCTAGGGAGAGGGAGTTGGTAACTATGGACCCCAAGTAGATGAAGCTGTCGACCACAGCAAGTTGAGTATTGTCGATGGTGATGACAAGGGGAGTATGAGCGTCTTGTGCCATGATGTTGGTTTTCTTTATATTGATGGTGAGCCCAAACTCTTTGCATGCGTGGGATAGCCAGTCATTCATGCGCTGGAGGCTGTCTTTGCTGTGTGATGTAAGGGCTGCATCGTCCACAAAGAGTAGCTCTCTGATTAGGACCTCTGTCACTCTGGTTCTTGCATGCAGTAATGCAATAATGAAAAGTTTTCCATCCGATCTCGTGCAAATGTAGACACCTTCAGGGCAATCATCAAAAACGTAATGGAGGAGCATTGAGAAGATTCCAAACAGGGTTGGTGCCAGGACACAGCCCTGTTTCACTCCACTGCTGACTGGGAAGGCATCTGAAGTTGCACCGTCGAAGAGGACAGTGCTATGCATGTCTTTGTGAAATGAGGTGATAATCCCCAGAAGTTTTGGGGGACAGCCCATTTTCTGCAAGAGCTGAAAGAGCCTGCTTCGACTAACTAAGTCAGAAGCTTTTGTCAGGTCCATAAACGCGATGAATAGTAGCTGCTGCTGCTCTCAACACTTCTCCTGCAGCTGACGGAAGGAGAAGATCATGTCCGCTGTGGACCATTCAGCTTTAAGGCCACATTATGACTCAGGATAGACTCGTGAAGCAAGACTCTGCAGGCGGGACAGAGTGATACGGGCGAAGACTTTGCCAACAATGCTGAGTAATGAAATTCCACAATAGTTGTTACAGTTACTGCGATCCCCTTTGTTCTTGTACAATGTGACTATGTTTCTGTCACGCGTATCTTGAGGAACATGCCTTAGCTCCCAGCAGAGAAAGAGAAGTTTATGAAGAGGCTGTAGATGTGCTACTTTACCACTTTTTAAGACTTCAGGGTGGATGCTGTCTTTCCCCGGAGCTTTACTACTGCTAAGACAGTCGATGGCTTTGCTGAGCTCCTCCAGGCTGGGCATTTCGTCTAGTTCCTCCATGACTGGCAAGCTGAGTAAGGCGTTGAGGGCAGCATCTGTCATGGTGTTCTGGGTCGAGTAAAGCTCTAGGTAGTGTTCATCCCAACGCTGAAGTTGTTTGTTCTGGTCCATGATGAATTCACCTGACTTTGAATGATGAATTCACCTGTTTTGATGCTGGTGGGACCGGTTGCTGTTTTGATGCCCTCGTACATCCCTTTGGCATGGCCACAGTCGGCAGCTATCTGTATGTTGGCACACAGGTTCAGCCAGTAGTCATTGGCACAACGGCAGGCGATTTGCTGGGCCTTGCTCCTTGCTGCACTCAGGGCGTCGCATGTGCTAGGACAAGGGTTCTGCTTATAAGCTAGCAGTACTTTCCATTTGGCCTCTGTGACTGGTTGCATTTCACATTCCGGTGTGTCTCGAACTAGTCTGCATTTCTGCGTACTTTTATCCCGTATGTGATTACAGTGGAGTTGTATATGGTGTCGCAGAGGTAGGACCATTTCACGTCTGCATCTGCTTGGTTGTTGCTGTTTGAATAATCTTCGAGTTTTCATTGAAAGGTGTCTCCAAAAGTTTGGACCCTTTCAGTTTCAGAAGTGGTGCAGGTTTTAAAGCATGGTCGGCTCTTGTTTTTGCATAGTAGATTTTCTTGGGAATCAGTCTGACTTTGCTGGTAACAAGGGAGTGGTCGGTATCACAGTCAGCAAAGTGATAGCTTCTTGTGTGGAGGACGCTGTTGAGGTTGGCTTTTCTGTGATGACGAGGTCTAGCTGGTGCCAGTGGTGGGACCAGGGATGTTTCTAGGACACTTTCTGCAGATCTTTACACTTGAAGTAGGTGTTGGTAATTCACAGGCCGTGATGACAACAGACTTCCAACAACCTCTGTCCATTCTCGTTCATCCTGCCAATGCCAAAGTGGCCGAGACAGGATGGCCAGGCCTGCCAGTCAGCTCCAACATGAGTGTTGAAGTCACCTAGCATGTATATTCCTCCTGAGCTGGAGATTTTAAATATTTCTTCCTCGAGAGCCTCAAAAAATCGATCCTTGACCTCTGGGGCAGATGAAACGGTTGGAGCATATACAGAAATAATGTTCACAAATCCGGATGTTGTCTTCATGCGGAGAGCGAGTATCCTCTCAGAACCTCCTGTGAGAGTTTCCGTGGAAGCGATCAGCAAGTTCCTCACAGCAAATCCTACACCGTGCTGCCTGGGCTCATCCTGAGACAGGCTCTGCCAATAAAAGGTGTAGTCTTTTATTGGCAGACTTTTGTAGTCTTGTCTTGCAGACAAGCAACGTTGATGCTGAGTCGTGCAAGTTCCTTGTTGATGATGGCTATCTTATGTGAGTCGTCCATTCATTGGAGGTCATCAGAGAGTCCAGGGCACATTGTGCATACATTCCAGCTTGCGAATCGAAGAGGTGGAGTCTTCGTTGTTTTTTATTTTGAACTGCCTGGTGCGGCTTGATGCTTGCTTGTCAGGAATGTTCCCTAAGCTCTACGCACCCGGTAGAGCAGGCAAGCCATGGCAGGGCAACACCTTACAGGCTGGGGGCTGCCCAGCTTGAGGCGGGCGGTCACGGCCCAGTGATGCTGTGATGACTTCTCCCACCATCGAACAAGACCCAGGCACTCCTTCCTACGCCAATCAGTCGGAGTTTTTAACCGGTAGACTGCCTCGTCCCGGGTTGTCCCGGAATCTTGCGATGCTGCTGGCCTCTCCAGTTTGCACTTCAGGCCTGGGCAAGTGAATATGGAGACATTGGGCTGCCCATACATCAGTGTCCCCCTCTCCACGTCACTGGCAGAGTCCAAAGGAAAGGATGAACCAATACAATTTGGGGCCAGATTCACTGCAGGAGCTGCCAGAAAGTAGTGCAGAGCAACTACTATCCGCCTCAGGGCTCCACTCCGGATCTGTACACGGGGTTTACTCCTGAAGCCTTTCCTGCGATCAGGTATAGCCACAAGGCAGCAGAGGTTTAGAATCAGGGTTTTCCTTCCGCTTGATTGACTGCCTTCCCAGGCTGAGGGCTCCATCTACCCTGGGCAACTGGTTTTAAAGCATCAGTGGCTCACCTTCACCCCTTCTCCTATCAGTGTTAACAGTTTCACTGTAGGAAGGCTGGGAGTTGGACTTTGGCTGTCAGAGGCTATTTGAGTTGCAAGCCATAGGTGTGGCAGATGGTGAAATAAGGCACGGCGAACTGAAGTTTAAAAGTGGGTTTTATTCATCCGCCATCACAGAAACTCACTCCAGCACTGTGTAAGCATTCTGGAGCGAGCTCTCAGGCTCTCGTCAGCAAACAGGCAATGCGTGTAATCAGATGAGCAGCAGTAAGAGAGAGAGGAAGCGATATTCAGTCACTTATATACCCAGCTAGAAAATGCATGAATGGCACATTAGCATCACAGTAACTGCAGGAAGGCATGGGACATTTACATGAGAGTGACGCATATCAAAAGCAGTATTACTGGCAGGAAGGAGAGACTGGCTAATGATATCAGTCCATAGATCTCACTGTTATGCTAATTGCTCCAGCTGAGCGCTCTGCTTGTCCGTAGGCTGTGGGGGTCACCCACACACTCCCCCCCCAGAGGGCTCAGCGGGGGGCTGAGGCCTCGATCGTCCGGTTTTGGTAGCGAGCTGCGGGGAAAGCTCTGTGCAGGCGGAGGTGGAGGGAGAAGGGGTGGGGGTAGCAAGTGCCGGCCCGGGACGGCAAAGTTGTCTGGGCTGCGCAAAAATTGCATGTGGATCCGCGATGTTGAGGGGTTGTCTCGTTGAATGTGGCTGAGATCCATGCGGCTGTGAGAAGAAAAATTTGTCTCTGACTCCTCTCGCGGCCATGAAGAAAAAAAGGAGCTGCAGCTGTGAGGGACTTGGCGTGTTGGCTTAAGGTTCGCGCAGCCCTAAAGCCCTCGGGGACAGCTGACGGCTGAATTCCCTTTGTGCGCCGTGGCTGAGACCCATACAAAATCCTGTGTGCGGGCTGCGTGTGTGCTTCAGGTGTGTGAGCAGCCCTGAAGGTTCCGATGTGCAGCGGGGGAGAACGATGGCGGTCTGTGGAGCCGTTATTGTCCCGTGCATGGTGCACTGTCCTCGTAACCCCCCGGTGTGCGTGCAGGGGTTCGGTGCATGGCAGGTCCGCTGTCGAGGCGAGTCAGGGTCAGGGAGCTTGCTGGAGATCAGCGTCGTTGGCGCCAATGGTCATCCCTGTTCAGGCTGTTGCTGTCGTTCGCTCGTGCCGGGTCATGGTGCGTTCAGGTCCACGCGCTGCGTTCTCCGTCGGCCCTGGAGGTCGCCGATGGGGAGAGAGGACGAGGTGCGTGCGCGCTCGTGTCGATGCGGAGGAGCGGTGAGAGGGAGTAGACATTCTGTGTCCCTCGGCCGGTCTCAGCGTGGGTGTCCGGATCTCAGGCAAGGGTCGCACCATGACGCTTTCTGCAGCTTTCCCGGTCGTGGATGATCTCCGGAGAGTTCGCCTGGTGGTGGTTCTGCGTCGAGGTCTCCCTGTAGCAGAAGGGAGGGCAGTCCATTTGCGTCAGGCTGCTGCGTTCGCTTGTCGTCGGAGTCACCGCCAGGTGCTGCGTTCGTTCGTCGTCAGCGTGTTCTTTCTTTCGGGGTCACCAGTGTGGCAGATGGTGAAATAAGGCACGGCGAACTGAAGTTTAAAAGTGGGTTTTATTCATCCGCCATCACAGAAACTCACTCCAGCACTGTGTAAGCATGCTGGAGCGAGCTCTCAGGCTCTCGTCAGCAAACAGGCAATGCGTAGGCTGTCCGTGTTTTTTTGGCTCCTGCCGCCGATCTGGTCCACTTTCTAGCCCAAAAAGTGAGACGGCGGAAGAGAGGGAAACGTGCGGGAGCTCTCGAACGGCTTCGGAAGAGGGGCACGCGCACAGCCTTGCCTGGAATATTTCTGACCAATACCAACTCTCTCTCTAACAAGGTAGACGAACTGAGACTGCTGATGCGATTTAAGGACCTCGCTAATTCGTCCGCCCTCTGTTTTACTGAGACTTGGCTTAATGATTCTACTCCAGATCAAGGCGATCAGCCTTGAGGGATTTCAGCTGTTTCGTGCTGATCGCGTCACAGAGCTCTCCGGTAAGTCTAAAGGAGGAGGAGTATGCTTTTACATTAACAGCAGCTGGTGCTCTGATGTAACCGTGATTTCCCGGCACTGTTCTCCCGACCTAGAATTTCTCTCCATTAACTGCAAGCCATTTTATTCCCCGCGGGAGTTTGCTTCATTCGTATTGATCGCTGTGTACGCCCCTCCCGACGCGGACGCGCGCGAGGCTCAGCGCGTGCCCGCAGATCACATCCAACATGCGGAGCGGACTTTCCCGGACTCCCTGGTTATTGTGGTTGGCGACTTTAACCAGAGCAATCTGAGTCACGAGCTCCCCCGATACAAACAGTTTATTAAATGTCCAACCAGAGGTGAGAACACACTAGATCACTGTTACACCACAGTGAAGGACGCATATCGCGCTGTTCCCCGCGCTGCGCTCGGATTATCTGATCACGTGATGGTTCACCTCATTCCCACATACAGACAGAGTCTGAAGCTCACTAAACCTGTTGTGACCACCAGGAAGAAATTTACCAGTGAAGCTGGAGAGAAACTGAACACATGCATGGAAATAACTGACTGGGACATGTTTAAAGGAGCCACACATGATCTTAATGAGTACACAGACACTGTGAACTCATACATCAACTTTTGTGAGGAGAGCATTCTCCCATCGCGCACCAGGGTGAGATACTCTAATGATAAGCCCTGGTTCACTGCCAAGCTCAGACAGATCAGGAAGGAGAAGGAAGCAGCGTTGAAAAGTGGAGACAGGGACTGCTACAGGGAGGTTAAATATCGGTTTAACAGAGAGCTGAGGAGAGCTAAATCTGTGTATTCTGAGAGACTCCAGCAGCAGTTCACTGCTAATGACTCGGCTTCTGTGTGGAGAGGACTGAGGCAAATCACCAACTATCGGCCTCAGGCTTCTAAAGGTCAGGATGACAAAGCCCTTTGTGAAAAACTGTCCCAACATTACGCCCGTTTTGACACCTCGTCAGCTGTGTCCAACTCCCCCCCTCCACCCAGCTCCACTGCCTCCTTGGCCGCTAATTCATCAAAAGCGGTCCCCCCCTCCTCCTCCTCCCCCCCTGCCCTTGTCATCAGTGTGCAGGACGTGCACAGACAGTTCTCCAGACTGAACCCATGCAAGGCCCCCGGTCCGGACGGCGTGTCTCCCTCCACCCTGAGACACTGTGCGAAAGAGCTGGCTCCTGTCTTCACAGACATTTTTAACACCTCCCTTAAGCAATGCCACGTGCCGACCTGCCTCGAATCCTCCACCATCATCCCTGTCCCCAAGAAGCCACGGATTACTGGACTTAACGACTACAGACCTGTAGCGCTCACCTCTGTAGTCATGAAGTCCTTTGAGCGCCTGGTCCTGTCCCACCTCAAGTCCATCACCACTCCCCTCCTGGACCCACTGCAGTTTGCCTACCGTGCCAACAGGTCTGTGGACGACGCAGTCAACCTGGCCCTCCACTCCATCCTGCAGCACCTGGACTCCCCGAGAACCTACGCCAGGATCCTGTTTGTGGACTTCAGCTCTGCATTTAACACCATCCGCCCCGCTCTGCTCCAGGACAACCTGTCCCTGCTCGGCATGCCTGACTCCCTCTGCAGGTGGATCACCGACTTCCTGACGGACCGGAGGCGGCATGTGCGGCTGGGGAAGTCTGTCTCAGACTCTGTTAGCATCAGCATCGGATCACCCCAGGGCTGTGTACTTTCCCCCCTACTCTTCTCCCTTTATACCAACTCCTGCACCTCCACCCACCAGTCTGTTAAGCTGATCAAGTTTGCGGACGACACCACCCTCATCGGGCTCATCTCCAACGGCGATGAGTCCATCTACAGGAGAGAGGTGGCCCAGCTGGTGTCCTGGTGTAGCCACAACAACCTGCAGCTGAACGCTCTGAAGACAGCGGAGATGATTGTGGACTTCAGGAAAGTCACAACCCCCCTGCCCCCCCTCACCATCACAGGCTCTCCCATCACCATTGCAGATTCCTTCCGCTTCTTGGGCACCACCATCACCCGGGACCTCAAGTGGGAGCCAACCATCAGCTCCCTCATCAAAAAGGCCCAGCAGAGGATGTTCTTTCTGCGGCAGCTGAGGAAGCTCAAGCTACCCACCAAGATGTTAGTGCAGTTCTACACGGCCATCATCGAGTCCATCCTCACCTCCTCCATAATCGTATGGTACGCAGGAGCCACTGCCAGGGACAGACTAAGGCTGCAGCGCATCGTGCGCACTGCTGAGAAGGTGATCGGCTGCAAGCTCCCATCTCTCCAGGATCTGTACATCTCCAGGACCCGGAGGCGTGCAGGCCGGATCATGGCCGATCCTTCACACCCTGGTCACGTACTGTTTGCCCCCCTCCCCTCAGGTAGAAGACTTCGGTCCATTCAGACTAAAACCTCCCGGCACATGAACAGCTTTTTCCCCTCTGCCATCAGACTGCTGAACACTAAGTGACTTATTGACTCTCGTGCACTATGTACAGCAGCTCAACCAGATTCATGTCATTCATCACTGTTTTTCTGTTGCATTATCGACTGCACATCATCTGCTACTTGCTAATTTATTTAAAACTGCTGTGACTAGTATTACTCATTATTATTATTATTATTATTATTATTATTTATTATTCTACACTTATTGCATGGTTTTAGTCTTTAATTTTTAGTTTATCTCTTTATCTTATCATGTTTTAATGTTGTAGCATTGCACCGAGACAAATTCCTAGTTTGTGTACTACATGAACAATGGCAATAAATCTGATTCTGATTCTGATTCTGCGTGTAGTCAGATGAGCAGCAGTAAGAGAGAGAGGAAGCGATATTCAGTCACTTATATACCCAGCTAGACAATGCATGAATGGCACATTAGCATCACAGTAACTGCAGGAAGGCATGGGACATTTACATGAGAGTGACGCATATCAAAAGCAGTATTACTGGCAGGAAGGAGAGACTGGCTAATGATATCAGTCCATAGATCTCACTGTTATGCTAATTGCTCCAGCTGAGCGCTCTGCTTGTCCGTAGGCTGTGGGGGTCACCCACATAGGAAGCATTTCAAGAGGTTGTGAGAGCCCAGCCTCACAACCTGTTTCCCGGCTATAACAGCCTTGTGAAACCAACTCAAAATAACATCTAAGAATAACATATATTGTCAAGTGCTGTTAAATGAACAAGGATTCCAGTGTGTGTGTGTGGGGGGGGGGGGTGAATGGAATTTATAGAAATAGTGATCCAAACTGATCAAATCAGCAGTTAAGCTAATGCTAAGTGGCCTGTCAGTCACATGACCAATGCCAACAGACCGCTTAGCCAAGCTAATGCTAACAGAGCTCACTGTAGAATCACAGTGAAAACATAAAAATAAGCTACAGTGATGCACGATAAGTGATAGAATGTGGATTAATGAACCGAGTGGAAACTTGGATGTCTGTTAGAGTGTCTGAAATCTAAAGAAAATAAAAGTATAAACCATGCTTGGTAAGCTAACTTGTTAGCTTATTGTTGTCTACATGATTGACAGCTAGGCTGGCCAATAATGGAGTGGTGGGCGGGTACCAAGGACACACTGAGCTGGGTTTACTATGGAAGTGGTGTCCTGTTGAAAATCCGGAAGAGTCAATTTGGCTTTTTGGGGTGAAAAACGTTATTTAAAGACTCTGTGTGTGTGTGTGTGTGTGTGTGTGTGTTTAAAGCGAAGTGAGTGGTTTGATATTTTTTTGATAATCACGTGACCAATACATGCCTCTCAGAAGGTTAAAACCTAGAAAAACACAATTTTTCGGTCATTGACCTCTTTAAAGATTTTATTTAGACAAATTCCACTGACCTAACCATGCATCTTTGACATGGCTAAAACATGGCGTCCCAGTGATCCAGGACCCTCTGTGATGCATTTCCACATGTCCAGATCCAGCAGGTCTGTATGTGTTAAAAATGCACCGTTACTCCCAACTTCCCTTCATGCTGACTTTGTGCTGAAGGAGAAAACTTCCCACCGTTTCTTCCTTCCGTCACCACTGACCTGCTGACTGCTGCTGCTCAGATTTAACGTGACATCTCTGAATTATCAGACGTGAACTGATGATTCTAAATCATGGAGACAGAGAAGAAAAAAGTGAACCGTCTTCCTTTTTTCTATATGATGCAGCTGTACGTTGTGTTGCTTCTATGTAAATGTCATTTGTACATTTATAAACCAAATACAGTACTGACTATTCAGATTTTTTTTAAATTAAATATCACTGTGTGTTGTCTTTTGTTGTCCATAGGTGAACTGTGATTATTGGACAAATGACTTTTACAAAGTTTTGATGCTGGAGTGGGATCACTACAATCCCATGGAGTTTTACAGGATTACTTCCTGACAGTATGAAAGCCATCCACACATGTACGCGCACATGAGGGCTCAGCGAGGCCTCTGGAGGGTCAGAGCAGTTCATGGAAAAACCTGCAGTTACTCTTCTGTCCACTAGAGGGTGTCTGTCAGTGAGTCCTTGTTAAAACGTCCCCCACAAAAAAACGTGTTTCGATAGGGGTACGAAGTGAGTTTTGGTCTCTGTAGAGAATTTAGGCCTTTATAACAACTGTATGGGCTGGATGTTTTCACAAGTCAAATGTTTAAACAGTGTAAAGGCCAGAGGCAATTTGTTACTTTTTTAACAATATTTCAGCATGAGGTGCAAATGTATTCAGTAAAGTTAAATTAGGTACAAATTTACAAGAATAAAGGAACAAGAATATGATAATAGATGCCAATTTAAAGGACTCATTGACTGCACTTTTTCCACATTTTAACAGCTCACTCATGTCTTAATGAAGTGTTTGTGGCATATTTTGTTCACATTTTCTTTCTTTTTTTTTAAATTGAAGCAAATTTCTTTTTCTATTTTTCCTGGCTTTCTTGAAATGCTCTGATTTAAAACCTGACCTGTGGCCAACTACTGATCAGAGGGTCATGGATTCGATTCCCGCTGTGTCTGCAGTCTGCATGTTGAAGTGTCCTTGAGCAAGACACTGAACCCCCAGTTGCTCCTGGTGGGGAGGCTAGCACCTGTGTGTGTAGTGTGTGAATGTGTGCGTGAATGGTTGGATAGCAGGATCTGTACAGCGCTTTGGTCATCCAGAGATGAGAAAAAGCGCTATATAAGTGAACACCATTTACCATTTAAAACCTGTCCCTTTAAGAAACATCGTTCACCTCTTCAACTCTGCCCTCCCTCATACATCAGTTAGCCATTAGCAGAGTAGCTTCTAGCCTCCTTCTAGTTTGGTTGAGCAGTGCTGGTTCACCCATCTGCAGTCATTTGTGCATCTCCCATCACCTCAGCCCACCCCCCCAACAACCCCGCTGAGATGCCACAATAAATCACCAGCACCCAGCGCCGGGCGACCCACGATCGCCACAACCCGAGACCGCTGGCAGAGCCACGGGATCTCAAAGAGCAATGTCTCGCTCCATGGTACTCCGCTCCTCTCCCACAGCCAGCTGGTGTGTGCCCCATCATGAAGTAGCTCCCCCACGCTGCCTGCAAGAGGATGCCCGGAGGATGGTGGGGGAGCTGGCCATGAGAGCCAGCAGCTCCAGGCAGCAGCCCTGGGTCGCGGCAACCGCCTGCACCGCAACCCGGGGCTGCTGCCTGTAGCTGCTGGCTCTCACTGCCAGCTCCCCATGACCAGCACGCCGGCGACCCACCTTGGAACCGCGGCAAAATCACCAGGGGATGGGCTGGAGCGATGCAAGGCACATTGTGGACCGTGGACTGTGAGCCAGGTGGTAACAGGGATGTTTATTAGGGTGACTGAGATCTGAAGAAAATAACAATATAAGCCACGCTCTGTTCGAGCTTCCTGTTACAAGTGTTAGCTCGGGAACTAATACTGTAGCTCAGGGGCTAACAGGCTACCTTTAGCACCACTCCCATCTATGTGACAGAGAGCTATAGGCGGGCCAGTAATAGAGCAGTAGGCTGGTCTGAAGGAGAGCGGTGGGTTGGCTTTTTGTACACGTGATGTATAAGAGTTCCACTGAAAAGTCAAAAACGTTTCTCACATTTCTGGGAGAGAAAAACAAGATGAAGCCTGTGTGTGTGTGTGTTGTTTTTTTTTTAAGAGAACTGACTGTTTTGAAAATTTTTGGATAATTACGTGACCAGCAGACTCATTTCAGACAGTTAAAACCTACAAACACACAATTTTTCATCAATGACCCCTTTAAAGATTTAAAAGGTTGAAAATTACAATTTTAATTGCACAGAATAAAAGTTTAACCAGCATCCAGGTGAATGCTACAAATTTACAAGGAAAAGTTGCAAATTTATGAGAAAATTTTTGAAAATTTACAGGAAAAAAATGAAAGCACCATGGTGCAGCAGCCTCAGTGTGACCTCTACTGGCCTGGCCTAGTTATTACAATACTTTTTTTGCGGCTGCATTGAGGGCATAATGGTGAGTTAAATTTGATTTCCTTTTGAAAAAGCCTTATTTCAACATCCTAGCGGATTAAAAGTCGAGATAATATGGTGATATAATGATACAAGGCTTTAGTTCCTCTCGATTTTGACCGGACGCGCTGAAAAGCTGGTAACAGACAAACATCATTTTTGAAAAAAGTTACAAATCTTTAGAAGAAAAATTGCAAATTTACAAGAAAGAAGTTGCACATTTGAGGAAAAAATTGTGAAAACTTGCAGGGATAAAGCTGCAAATTTATGAGGAAAACTTACAAGTTTATCAGAAAAAAACCTGAAAATTTACAGAAAAAAGTTGCAAAGCTACAAAAAAAATTGAAAATTCATAAGAAAAAAGAATCTTAAAATTGTTTGCATTTCTACTTAGAATTGTTGGTTCAAAGTCATGTTATTCAGTTGTGTAACGTAATGGCTAGTGGGGGGACAGCTCTCTTTTTCCAGGCTCGGGGACAGCCCCCCCCCCCCCCCCCCCCCGTCCCCCTTCAGTTCACCTCCTGTATAAAGGTATAACCTTATGCATCATTAATAAATTTCCACTGGAAGTCTCATCCTGTGTTTTGTCTTAAACAGTTTCTGGATTGTTTTGACTTGCAGCTTTTTTGGCAGCATTGTAGCGTTTCAGGCTACGGCATTAACGCAGGATTTTCTTCAGAAAACAAGCATGTCTCTAGATTCTACTTCAGCGTCAGGCTGATGTGATGATCTCATCTCCGTTTGCCGCACACAGCAGGTCTGACATCACGCAAACTGCTGACAGTTCTCTGAAGAAAAGCTGCGCTAACAGGAGAGGGAAAGGCATTAGCATAGCGCCGCCTCGCCTGTACGCCAATATTGGCTCTGACAGAACAGCCCAGAGGATGTTCGACTGAAACCACATCAAACAAACCAGCAGAGAGCAGCGGGATGTTCGGGGGAAACGACGGTGAGCATTAGCCAGAGGAACCAATGATTTTAGCCCGTCAGAGAATTCAGCCGAGGATACGTCTGATCTGATTGGATTTGCCACCAGAATCCCTGATGGTGTCAGAGATTTGGAGGGAAAATGAAACCAAGAAGAGCAGCAGGGAAGTAAAGACGGAGCTTCAGAGACATTTATGGATGGAAGAATAAGAGAAATGAGAAATTCATGAAGGCTGAGCAAACTCTGTGATTGAAAACCAGTGAGTACGGTTCCCATTAGCAGATACACATTACTGTGGAACATTGGACACTGGTACAAATGAAAAAAAAATCTCCCAGTGGACTTAAAAATAAATGAATTAATAAATATATAAACATAAAAAGATGTATTAAATAAGCATCACTATTCAAGGACAACAGGTGGCTTGAGAAGAAGAAGCTATGTAGCTGATATTAGCTTGGAAATATTTTATTTTTGTACAGAAAGGTGCTGACATGAACAACAGCTAGTGCTGACCATAACAGATAACCTTAGCCACAATAGCTACGATTTGCCATAACAGTTAACATTAGCTACATTAGTCACAACTGCTAGTGTTAACTATAACAGCTAACCTAAGGCTGCATGTCCACCAAATGCGTTTTTTGTTGCCCAGCCGCCCTGAATGTATTTTTTTCCAGCGTTTGTGCGCTGCGCTCTGGAAAAAAAGTCTGTGCCCTGTATCGCAGCAACAGCTTGTCACTCACAGCTCAGCACTTCCGCTTTTCCTACGGTCAGACTTTCTACTTATTTTTTAATAGTGGTCTCTAAATAACAATGTACAAGAAACGCATTCTAGCATTACAGTCTGAGTACAGACTGTACTGGCGTCCTATGGCCCGCCCTTCCTTATTCTGATTGGCTGCTTAGAAAGATCTGACATTGACCAGCTCAGCTGTCGTCTGAAAAGTTGAATTTTTTTTTTTTTTTTACTCCAAGTGCCACGACAAAAAGCAGCCACCACTGAGAGTGTTTCAACGCTGAGGGCACTCAGTGTGATAGAAGCTGAACTACACTGAGAATGAACAGAAAATAGTCACCCACAGCTGAAAGAACGTGTTTGGTGGACACGTAGCCTTAGCCACAAGAGCTAAAATTCACCACAACAGCTAGTGCTAGCTGTTATGTCGGAGGTTGGAGCCAAGGAGGAGACCAGTACTGGAGCCGAATAGACGTTTATTAAAACAGGGCACTGGGCACCTAACCACACCTAACTGCTGGCAGAGGAAACGCGAAAGAGACCGCCCTACTACCTGCAGCCCTTCATATGCCCACGGGGAACCAGAAGGCAGAGCCACCACCCCATGTCACACAAATAAAAGCTCCAAACAAATGTACAGCATATGACCTATAAATAACTATATCACCGCCCCCCCCATAGAAAAAATCCAAAACACTCATACATTCAAAACCCACCCCAATTTGGAACCCGAATCTTCCACTAAACAAACTAAACCAAAATCACAAAAAGGGGCCTAACATATTCACACAAAACAACTAAAATTATGGAGGGACGGGTAGACTGCCATCCTACCCCCCACACGGCAAGGCAGATTATTCTGCCACCTATGGTACATAAAAGTCCAGTTATAAACTAAAAGAAAATTGCTGCAGTGTTTCCTAATCTAAACAGAACACAAAACAATCCCCAGAACTATAAACATACTGTATATACCCAAAACACTAACACAAATGCAGAACAAATAACATACACTACCGCTCAAAAGTTTGGGGTCACTTAGAAATTTCCTTATTTTTGAAAGAAAAGCACAGTTTTTTTTCAATGAAGATAACTTTAAACTAATCACTCAATCTCTAATATCTAATATACATTGCTAATGTGGTAAATGATTATTCTAGCTGCAAATGTCTGGTTTTTGGTGCAATATCTACATAGGTGTATAGAGGCCCATTTCCAGCAACTATCACTCCAGTGTTCTAATGGTACAATGTGTTTGCTCATTGCGTCAGAAGGCTAATCGATGATTAGAAAACCCTTGTGCAATCATGCTAGCACAGCTGAAAACAGTTTAGCTGGTTAGAGAAGCTATAAAACTGACCTTCCTTTGAGCAGGTTGAGTATCTGAAAAAAATTATTATTTCAAATACAAATCATTATTTCTAACCTTGTCAATGTCTTGACTATATTTTCTACTCATTTTGCAACTCATGGTGGTAAATAAGTGTTACTTTTCATGGAAAACACAAAATAATTGTCTGGGTGACCCCAAACTTTTGAACGGTAGTGTATATACACACAGCTTGGGGAAGATGACCCCGTGGGCCCCCGGACCATTCTCTACTCAGTCCACCCCTGGAGGTGGCTCGCCTCCCAGGCCACAGTTGGTCGCCTCAGTCCCGGTGCGCCTCCTCCTCCACACCGCCGGACACTCCACTCATCAGGGGCCATGTCTCACTGCCTTCCCCAGGGCACACCGTAGCTCATTCGAGTGCCACCACGAGCTATCCGACGGCCAAAGATAAGCATCGTACCACTCATCCAACACCTGCAGCCGGCCCTGG
Source organism: Pholidichthys leucotaenia (assembly GCA_020510985.1). NCBI lineage: Eukaryota > Metazoa > Chordata > Actinopteri > Cichliformes > Pholidichthyidae > Pholidichthys > Pholidichthys leucotaenia. The sequence goes on from CM035845.1 coordinate 340,333,546, forward strand.
TTCTCCCCCATCTGTCACTTGGCCCACACTCGCCATGGCCTCGCCTCCGCTCAAGCCCGAACCCAGTCCGCAACTCCCAGCAGGGCTCTGCTCGGCCTACAGTGTCTCTGCCTGACACTCGCCCTCTCAGTGCCACTCAGTCTTGCCCCAACCTCTTATAAACCCACTGCAGACCCTGCCAATGTGGCCCCATGTCCACCGGCCCACTTTGGCCGAGCTCCAGGAACACCTGGGACCATCCCTTGGGCATCACTCATCAGTGCAGGTTCTCCCCTGTGTCGCACGGTACCCTCATCCAGGGCGACTCATCCATACAGCATTGGCACCTCCTGCATCATCCTCAGCACTCCCATTGCTGTCCAGGTCCACTACTTGTGTAGCCATAGGGGATCCTAACTCTCGCGGTGACAGACACTCACTCAGCTCCCGAGTTAGGTTATCTGCTGCCACCAGCTGGAGAGCCAACTCGATGGCTTTGGGCAGCGTCAATTCACCCGGAAATATGAGCAGCTTAGACTGGACCGCAGCACAGTTGGTATGTTCTGCCAACTGGTCGTGAACCATTTCTTCCTCCAACAGTCCAAATCGACACTTGGCGACCAGCTGCCTCAAGTCCGACATGAACCGTTGGATGGGCTCGCTCACCTGTTGCCAGCACTGTTGGAATTTGATTCTCCAGATGATGACATTGTCCAGTGCTCTGAAATGGCATGCCAATTAGCTCAACCACTTCTTCATAACTGTCCACGTCACCAAGCATGCCCAAAATCCGTTGTCCCTCCATTCCCAGATTGTGCACAAGCAATGCACGTGCCCTCAACTTCTCCATCCTTCCCAGGTCCAGCACCACCATATACGTCCTAAAGGCATCGTACCGCCAAGGCCACAGAACAAGCAGCTCACCTGGGAGCTCCAAAAATGGCCGAATTGGTGCCCCACACACTTCCATACCTTCAATATTATCCGCGTTCGTTGCGAAATGTTATGTCAGAGGTTGAAACCAAGGAGGTTGAGCCAGGGCACTATGCACCGAACCACACCTAACCGCTGGCAGAGGAAACAGCGAAAGAGACCACCCTCCTACCTGCAGCCCTTCCTTTACTCACAGGGCTGGCGGAACTGGAAGGCGTAGCCACCACCACATGTCACACAAATAAAAACTCCAAACAAATGTACAACATATGAACTAAAAATAACACTATCACATTAGCCATAACAGCCCCTCTCCAGGAGACTGGTTCCGGAACCAGTACTGGAGAGGAGAGTCCGGCCGTTGGTCGAACCTTGGATTCAGGAGGAGCAATGTGGTTTTCGTCCTGGCCGTGGCACATCGGACCGGCTCTTTACCCTCTCGAGAATTCTCGAGGGTTTGTGGGAGTTTGCCCAACCAGTTTACATGTGTCTTGTGGACTTGGAGAAGGCATTCGACCACATCCCTGGTGGTTTTTTGTGGGGGGTGCTTCGGGAGAATGTGGTATCGGGCTTGTTGTTACGAGCTATTCAGTCTCTGTACAACTGTTGTGAGAGTTTGGTTCGTATTGCCAACACTCGGTCGGACTCATTCCCAGTGAGAGTTGGACTCCGCCAGGGCTGCCCTTTGTCACCGATCCTGTTCATAATTTTTATGGACAGGATTTCTAGACGCAGCCAGGGAATGGAGGGTGTCATGTTTGGTGATCACAGGATCTCATATCTGTTGTTTGCAGATGATGTTGTCCTGTTGGCTTTATCCAGCAATGACCTACAGTTCTTGCAGGGACGGTTTGCCGCTGAGTGTGAAGCGGCTGGGATGAGAATCAACACTTCCAAGTACGAGTCCATGGTCCTCAGCCGGAAAAAGGTGGATTGTCCTCTCTGAGTTGGGGACAGGCTCCTGCCCCGTGGAGGAGTTTAAGTCCATCCATCCATCCATCTTCTACCGCTTTTCCGGAGGTCCGGGTCGCGGAGGCAGCAGTTCAAGCAGAGAAGCCCAGACTTCCCTCTCCCCAGCCACCTGCTCCAGCTCTTCAGAGGGGATACCAAGGCGTTCCCAGACTAGCTGGGAGACATAGTCTCTCCACCGAGTCCTGGGTCTGCCCCGGGGTCTCCTCCCAGTGGGACGTGCCTGAAACACCTCAAGTGGGAGGCGTCCAGGAGGCATCCTAATCAGATGCCCATACCACCTCAACTGACTCCTTTCAATGTGGAGGAGCAGCGGTTCTACTCTGAGCCTCTCCCGGATGACTGAGCTCCTCACCCTATCTCTGAGGGTGAGTCCAGCAATCCTACGGAGAAAGCTCATTTCAGCCGCTTGTATCCGCGATCTCGTTCTTTCGGTCATTACCCAAAGCTCGTGACCATAGGTGAGAGTAGAAACGTAGATTGACTGGTAAATCGACAGCTTTGCCTTAGGAGTTTAAGTATCTTGGGGTTTTATTCATGAGTGAGGGGAGAATGGAGCGAGAGATTGACAGACGGATCGGAGCAGCATCTGCAGTGATGCGGACGTTGTACCGATCCGCTGTGGTGAAGAGGGAGCTGAGTTCTAAGGGAGCGTAGTTTTGATTTTGGGAGCGTGATTTTGGGAGCGTAGTGCTCTGTTAGGATGATAAGGTAGTATCAGATCTTTTAAATAACAAGTGTCCTGATTATTTAGAGCTTTGTCAGTGAGGAGAAGGATTTTAAGCTTAATTCTAAATTCTATGGGAAGCTAGTGAAGGGGGGCCAGAACCAGAGAGATACGATCTCCCTTACTAGTACCTGCTAGAACTCTAGCTGCAGCATTTTGGATCAACTGAAGACTTTTTAAAGATGTTTTAGGACAGCCTGTTAATAAAGAGTTACAATAATCTAGAGCGAACAAAAGCGTGGATTCATTTCTCAGCATCACTCTGAGACAAGATGCTCCTAATCTCGGCAATATTACACAAATGATGGAAGGCAGTCTTAGAAACAAGTTTAATATGTGAATTTAAAGAACAGATCTGGATCAAAAATAACACCAAGGTTGCTCACAGAACTATTAAGAGAAAGAGTAACCCCATCCAATCTAAGAGTTTGATTTGGGACAGTGTTTCTCAGGTTTTTTTGGACCAACTAAATGACTTCAGTCTTATCTGAATTTAATAGCAAGAAATTGCAAGTCACCCAAGCTCTGAGTTCCTTAAAGGGCCTATATCATGCTATTTTAAGCCTTTCAGAGTAAACTAAATGCATGTATGTGATAGTATATTACCTTTGGTACACTGGAGAATGAATTTCTTATGAAATATGAGTTATTTTTGCGAGCTACTTTTCCAACCCGAAAGTAAGATGCCTCGATCTCTGAGGCTCCTCCTCTCCTTCTTGTGGCTGCCGCCCATTTCATGACGTAACCCCTGAGCCGGCTGCTGCAGCGTGTCGCTGGGTTCCGCCCACGAAAACAACATCTACAGTAAACTTTAGAAAAGATGGATGAGCATGTTGTGGAGCCTTACACTCTTGACCCAGAGTCCAATCGGGAATTTGAGGTGCACGAGATACCACAGCGACCTCGAAGACTTTTACAGGAAGTTTCTGACTGGTAAATGAAAAGCTAAGAGAAATATCTTTCATAGTCTTGTATCTATTATAGAACTTTGTATAGTGATACTGCTGTCTGTATTTGTAGGTGCTCATGTGGGAATTGCCAAACAATGCCCACTGAAGAGGAGAACAGTTGCTGCCAGGAAATTCCAAAGGTAACTGTTGTTTATGTATTTGTCTTAGCTAATAGTTCAATACTAAAATGGATTTGCATATACAGTACTTATCCTCTATCTGGTGTATAAAAGTACTTATCAAGACAGCTGACTGCAACATGAGGCTGCACAATTCAACTCCTTAGCCTCCTGTTATTATTTTAGCCTATAATATTATTCTTAAGTAGTGTATGGTTAATCACGTTTAATATTATGATTTTAGCCTCTGCATTCTGGTCTATTTTGAAGTAGAATTGCTCAGAAAGCGATGTAATGTTAGCGTTAGCCTGGGGGAGGTGCTGGCAGCACAGGCACTTCCTGGAGTGGGCGGCTCACCCACGTTCATACGTATGAACGTGGGGACCCAATCATTATCATCAGTGGAGATGATTGTAGACTTCAGGAAAGTCACTACCCCTCTGCCCCCCCTCACCCTCTCAGGCTCTCCCATCACCACTGCTGATTCCTTCCGCTTCCTAGGCACTACCATCACCAGGGACCTCAAATGGGAGCCGACCATCAGCTCACTCATCAAAAAAGCCCAGCAGAGGATGTTCTTCCTGCGGCAGCTGAGGAAGCTCAAGCTACCCACCAAGATGTTAGTGCAGTTCTACACAGCCATCATCGAGTCCATCCTCACCACCTCCATAACCGTGTGGTACGCAGGAGCCACTGCCAGGGACAGACTAAGACTGCAGCGCGTCGTGCGCACTGCTGAGAAGGTGATCGGCTGCAAGCTCCCATCTCTCCAGGATCTGTACATCTCCAGGACCCGGAGGCGTGCTGGCCGGATCATAGCCGATCCCTCACACCCTGGTCACGTACTGTTTGCCCCCCTCCCCTCTGGTAGAAGACTTCGGTCCATCCAGACTAAAACCTCCCGTCACATGAACAGCTTCTTCCCCTCTGCCATCAGACTGCTGAACACTAAGTGACTTATTGACTCTCGTGCACTATGTACAGCAGCTCAACCAGACTCATGTCAATCATCACTGTTTTCTTCCTGCATTACCGACTGCACTATATAGTTCTCCACAGTATCTGCTGCTCGCTAATATATTTTAACTGCTGACCAGTATCACTTACTCTTATTCTACACTTTATTGCATGTATAGTTTATTTCTTTTATCTTATCATGTTTAATGTTGCAGCATGGCACCGAGACAAATTCCTAGTTTGTGTACTACATGAACAATGGCAATAAACCTGATTCTGATTCTGATTCTGATTATCAGGGACATGGCGGAGCAGGAGCTCAGAGAGCAGGGTTGAGGAGGAATACTCAGAGATGCATGAATGGAGCAAAATACCACTTTGGGGGTGTTTTTGGTGAGGAATTAACATTATAACATCCTTAAAAGCTCAAAAAAGTCAATTTTGCATGATATAGGCCCTTTAAAACAAGCTTCTAATTTGGCTAATTGATTACTCCCATCTAGCTTAATTGACAAATATAATTGTGTGTCGTCTGCATAACAGTGAAAATGTATGCAGTGCTTTCTAATAATATTGCCTCGCGGAAGCATATATGAACTAAAAAGAATAGGGCCTAGCACAGATAACTGTGGAACTCCGTGATGAAGCTTTGAATTAGAAGAAAACTCGTTACTGACATGAACAAATTGGAACCTATCAGATAAATAAGATTTAACCCACTACAGTGAAGCTCCATTCAGGCCAACAAGGTGTTCTTATCTATCCATCCATCCATCTTCTTCCGCTTAATCCTTTTCGGGTCACAGGGGGCTGGAGCCTATGCCAGCATTTTGGGCAAGAGGCAAGGTACACCCTGAACAGATCGCCAGTCCATCGCAGGGCCAACATGGAGAGACAGACAAAAATTCACTCTCACAGTCATACCTAAGGACAATTTAGAATCCCCAGTTTGATGCCAATTAACCTAACTTGCATGTTTTTGGCATGTGGAAGGAAACCCGAGAAATCCCGGAGTAAACCCACACAGACACGAGGAGAACATGCAAACTCCACACAGATCACTGTTGGTCAGGGGCTGGGATCGAACCCGGGGTCCCCCGGCCAAGGATGAGTTGCTGTGCTGCCGCAGTGCTAACCACTCTGCCACCGCGTTGCCCTTGTTCTTATCTATCAAGCAAAATATTATGATTGATCATATCAAAAAGCTGCACTAAGGTCCAAAAGGACAAGTACAGAAACAAATCCATTATCAGATGTGATAAGGAGGACGTTAGTGACCTTCACTAAAGCTGTTTCAGTACGATGATGAATTCTAAACCCAGACTGAAACTCTTCCAATCAACCATTTCCCTGCAAGTGGTCAAATAATTGCGTAGCAACAACTCTTTCTAAGATTTTTGAAAAGAAAAGCAGATTAGAGATTGGTCTATAGTTCGCTAAAACTCCTGGATGCAGTGTTGGCTTTCAAAGTAAGGGTTTAATTACAGCAGTTTCAAAAGCCTGCAGTACATGGCCTAATGTTCATGAAGAATTGATTATTTGAAGAATAGCACTACCAATAAATGGGAAGACTTCTTTACATAACCTGGTAGGAATAGGGTCTACAAGACAAGTTGAAGGGTTGGATGAGGAAGTTATTATCTAAATCTAAAAGTTCAATTCGAGTAAACTCATCCAAACGGATATCAGTTGAAGGAGTTGTAGTTGTTACAGTATTTAAATTAATGGTGGGAAGAATCTGACTGATTTTATCTCTAAAAGATGAAATTTTATTATTGAAGAAGTTCATAAAGTCCTGACTAGTAAGCTCTAAGGGAATGCTAGATTTGACAGAGTCCTGACTCTTTGTCAGCCTGGCTACAGTGCTGAAAACAAACCTGGGATTATTCTTCTTCTCTTCTATTAATGCAGAATAATAACTTGTTCTAGCTTTCCTAAGAGATTTTTTATAAATTAGAAGTAGATTTCTCCAAGCTAGATAGATTTCATCTAGTTTAGTGGAGCGCCAGTTTCTTTCTAATTGACGAGTCTTCTGTTTTAAGCTATGAATTTCAGTGTTGAACCAAGGAGTCAGAAATCTGTGATTATACTTTTCTTTTTTGAAGGGGCCATCATGTCTAGAGTCTGATGCAGAGAATCTGTAACACTATCTGCAACGCTCTCAATTACAGGAGTAAAATCTCCATAGCTTATCTCCGTTGTGTTGACACATGGCATTGAGGATACAATCTGCTTAAATTTGGTAACAGCATCATCTGAGAGACATCTACTGTAGTAATGTTTTTCTTGCAGCAGCTAGTGTTGGCTACAACAGCTAACATTAGCCACACTAGCTAGCATTTGTGAGAACAGCTAACATTAGGCATAGCTATAGTTTGCCATAACAGCTAACACTGGCCACAAACCGCTAGCTAGCTAGCAAGCATCCTTCAAATTAAAAAGAGGGAAGAGTTGCAAATTTATTGGTGGGAAAAGTGATAAATTTATGAATAAGCAGGAAATGTTGCAAATTCACGAGTGGGTGGGAAAACTTGCTAATTGAGTGGCTCATTCATTCAACAATAATGAATGGGTGGGAAAAGTTACAAATTCATAAGTAGGAAGGAAATGTCACAAATATGTTGCAAATTAACAAGAAAAGTATGAAAAGTTGCAAATTGACAAAAGCTTTTTCATGATCAAGGTTAAATATCTTGGGGGGCTGTATCATGCATGTGGGGCCTTTACATTAACACCTGTGATATGGATCCACGTCTGGTCATAGGAAACTTAACTTTGTTATAGACTAGAAAATAAATAAACTTGGAGCTAGCATGTTCAAATGGCTCCACTGTCAGCTGAAAATACTTGTTGAAGGGGCTGAAAGAGAACAAAATTCTTCCAGCTATATTTTGAGAGTCCAGGCTGATTTAAAAAAAAACCAAAAACAACATTATTCAAAATAGCTGGTCCAGATCTTAAAATCCACCAAAGATCGAATTTCTTCTCTTCAGTCTTGCAGGGCTTTTATTTTGGAAAAGAATGCAGGTCCATTCGGGGAAAACCCAGAAAAGTTTCCTCCTGTCCTGCCACCTCGTTAACATTTCAGAGCTCGTTAAGGACCGTTTTCGTCTCCGACCTCCACACTCCCACCATAGACTGACCTCTGGTTCCTGAGCATTATTCTGGGGGCCGTGGTTAATATTAAGCAGGGGCTGACACATGGGGAGGGCTCTCTTGGCAGGGAGGTGGCCCTATTGAAATGAGGAGCCGAGCCTTAATAAAACATTTGTCCCACGGGGGCCACCCATGCTAACGGTCTCTGGAATATTCTTTATAGGCGGTGAAAGGTGTGGAGTCACCTCCTGGTTCTTAATCAGCTGATTTACAACATCTGAGGCCACACTGGGGGGGGGGGGGGTGACACAGATGAGAAGATGATTAGCTGGGCTTCCAATGGGTTTTTTGTCATAAATTTGCAGTTTTTTCTCAATTTTTTTTTTACTTTTTTCTTCTAAATGTGTGATTGTTTTTGTAACTCCCTCAACAGCACACATACCTTCGGCCATCACCAGCAAGTTTGCATCGTGAAAACATCTTATAGGTCGTTTGCACATTGGCAAGATGTATTTTCTTGTAAATTTGCAATGTTTTTCTCATAAATTTGCCACCTGACGTATCAGGTTTACATCAGGAATCCGTCTTATAGAGGTCATTTGCACATTGGAAAGACGTTGGTAAGACGTATTCTCGACGCAGACTTGCCGACGTAGAGCAGACGTATGTGTGCTGTTGGGATCTCCAGTTTTTTCCTGTAAATCTGTGACTTTTTTCTTGGACATTTCCAGATTTTTATTGTAAATTCCCAACATTCATGTGGATGCTTGTCAACTTTTTATTCTCCATAATTAAGCAATATTACATGACAGGGAATATATGTAACTGAATATAGTATGAATATAATGAATATAGTAACTGCGGATGTGACACGTCTAGTGGAGGGCATTAGCCCCAGAAAGATATTCATGATACTGTAATGACGTTGAGTGTAATATTGCTTTTATACAACAGTTCCGGCTTGCACAATTTGTTAAATGACAGCAATAGTGGACAAAATATTATGATTTGGTTTGTTTTTTAAGTTATTTTGTGCAATTGAGAAAAAAAATTGTCCCTTCTAAATGTAGCCAGTGTAGAAGATGTGCTCAAATGATGAGGCTGAGTTTAGTCGTAAACCAGCTTTATTGACAGAACACAGCTTCTAGCATTCTCAAAGCAGGAAAGAGAAAGAATCATATCTCATCACCCTTTTATATGTTTCCAGCATCAGAATTCAAGTCACATGGTGTTTTCAGTAAACATACAGTCACAAAGCATCCCTTTGAATCTTCACCATTGTCTCTCATTTCCTGATGAACCGGAAATCTCTCCGGGGCATCTTCTGTGGGACAAAGAGACAAATCTCACACCTCCTTGTTATCTTCTGCAGATTCGAGTCCTTTGTCCTTGCAGACGTGACACCCTCAATACACATGCAGTCCTGTCTCTGTGGAAACGTGGGCCCACAATGTGTGTCGCCCACACTACCCCCCCCCCCCAAACGTCTAGTAAGGGCAAAACCTGCATGGCATAAAAAAAGAAAAACACAAAACACTCCATATATCGCTAATCAATCCACCAACTGCCTAGGTTTTAACTTTCTGCCGAATCTGCTGCAGCCTGGCTTGGCTGCACCTGCAACATCTCTCTGCACCTGTGGATTAAAGCTGTTCGCACCTTTCTGTGAAAATTTTGGAGAATGTCCTCTCGGCGGCCTGCCACGGCGGGGGGGCCTCGCGAGCTGCACTTCCTCATCAGCCAAAACAAAGGCAGGTTTGAGCCTGTTTATGCAAATTAACTCCCTTCTGCCCCCTAAATCTAGCAGAAAATGCTTCTGCCCGGTCTCCAGCACTCGGAACGGTCCGTCATAAAACGGTCGCAAACTTGGACGCTGAGCATCATGTTTAACAAAAACAAACTCTGCATTTTTTAAAGCCTTGGGCACAAAAATGTGTGGTAAACTGTGATGGACCGGGCCAGGGAGCGTGTTTGCTCCCGAGTCGCTCTGCCACGGCTGAGCAGGGGGGGCATTTGGTGCGGGATTATCGGGGAGAAATTCCCCCGGCAAACGGAGAGGTTGTGCAAAAACTAATTCAGCCGGGGAAGCATGCAAATCTTCCTTAGGTGCAGAACGCAACCCCAATAAAACCCATGGAAGTTTGTCCACCCAATTTGTATCCGTCAGCGACGCTCTGAGGGCTGCTTTCAATGACCTGTGAAAGCGTTCGCATAAACCATTAGCCTGGGGGTTATACGCGGTAGTGCGATGAATCTTCACCCCCAAGCTGCGGGCCATCGATGACCATAGTTCGGAAATAAATTGGGGACCCCTGTCGGACGTTATGTCCGACGGTACACCGAAACGCGCAACCCACACTGCTAAAAATGCTCGCGCAACTTCTTCCGCTGTGGTTGATGTCAGAGGAATCGCCTCTGGCCAACGCGTGGTGCGATCCACCATCGTCAAAAGATGTGTGTGCCCGTGTGATAATGGGAGCGGGCCCACCAAGTCAACATGCACGCGATCAAAACGCTTAGCGGGGATGTGAAAAGGTTCCAACGGGGCCTTAGTGTGTCTGTGTATTTTAGCTCGCTGACACGCTACGCAGGCTGCCGCCCATTCCTTGACCTGTTTGCGCAACCCGGGCCAAACAAATTTCTCCCCCACCAACTTAATCGATGCGCGCACCCCCGGGTGCGCGAGAGAATGGACCGAGTCAAAAACGCGGCAACGCCACGCGGCTGGCACCACGGGGCGGGGCCGTCCCGTGGAGACATCGCAGATTAGTGGGGGCATACCACTTTGTTGCTCCCTGTGCTCCAGCCTTAACCCTGTTGGTCCAGACTGGAGCGTGCGCACGTCCGCGTCGTTAACCTGCTCCGCAGCCATGGCTGCATAATCTAACCCAACACAGACCGGGGCTGCGCGCGCTCCCGCGTCGCTGCCCGGGCCCGCGGCCACGGCTACAGAGTCTGCCCCTATGGGGCTTGGTGGTGCTACCACGCGCGAGAGGCAGTCTGCCACAACATTGTGTTTACCCGCGACATGCTGAATATCAGTAGTGAACTCCGATATTGCGGCTAGTTGCCTTTGTTGTCGGCCTGACCAGGGTTCTGAAATTTTGGCCATCGCAAAAGTTAGCGGTTTATGATCCACAAATGCGGTGAAACGTCGCCCCTCTAACCAGAACTGAAAATGACGGATGGCCAAGTGTAGGGCCAAAAGCTCCCTGTCAAACGCACTGTATTTACGCTCACTATCGCGCAAAGTCCTGCTGAAAAACGCGAGGGGTTGCCAGGTACTTGCCACAAACTGTTCAACTACCGCCCCCACCGCTACATCGGAAGGGTCAGTGGTGAGCGCCATGCGGGCCGTTGGAACTGGGTGCGCTAACAAAACTGCGTTTGCCAGGGCTGATTTGACCTGGGCAAAAGCGCGCTCCCGCTCCGGAGACCATTCAACTTTATTTGCAGGCTTTTGTTTTTTTAACGCGGTGTACAATGGCTGCATGAGCCGTGCTGCGCTTGGGAGGAACCGGTTGTAAAAATTAACCATCCCTAGAAACTCCTGAAGCGCCTTGACCGTTTGAGGTTGCGGAAAATCCGTTATGGCACGCACTTTATTTGGAAGAGGAACCGCTCCTTCTGCCGAAACGCGATGTCCCAAAAAATCAATCTGCGCCACCCCAAACTGGCACTTCGCTGGGTTAACTATTAACCCGTGCTCTGCCAGCCTCCGAAAAACTGCTGTGAGGTGTTTTTCGTGCTCGCCCTCGGACGCGCTGGCTACCAAAATATCGTCCAAATAAACGAACACGAAAGGAAGGTCGCATAAAACTGCATCCATCATGCGTTGGAAAGTCTGCGCGGCCCCCTTGAGGCCAAAAGGCATGCCCAAAAACTCAAAAAGGCCGAAAGGAGTTATGACCGCTGTTTTGGGTACATCTTGCGCGCGCACTGGAACCTGGTGGTAACCGCGCACCAAGTCTATTTTAGAAAAAATGCGCGCCCCCGCCAAATGAACAGAAAAATCCTGGATGTGCGGAATCGGGTAGCGGTCATGAGCTGAAATGTTGTTCAACCTGCGGAAATCGCCGCAAGGTCGCCACGAGCCGTCAGCCTTTGGGACCATGTGTAACGGTGAAGCCCAAGAGCTCTTGGAGCGTCTAACAATGCCCAGTTTTTCCAGATTAGTGAACTCCTCGTGCGCGATGGCCAGTTTAGCTGGGTCCAAGCGCCGAGCTTTTGCAAAAACGGGAGGGCCGGTGGTGGTTATGAAATGCTCCACCCCATGTTTAGCCACCGTTGCCGAAAACGTGGGGACTGTGAGTGCTGGGAACTGAGCAAGCAATGTGTGAAACTTACCACCCGCAGCTGAGACGCTGGCATGTGCAGTCGGCGGGGCCACCCGAGCTGTGCAGGGAATAGAATGAAAGGACAGTGCATTAATCAGACGTCTATTAGCAAGGTCAACCAATAAACCATGTGAGCACAAAAAATCAGCCCCTAACATGTTGAAACTGACTGCTGCTACAATAAATGTCCACTCAAATGAACGGCCTTGTAAGGACAGAAGCATGGTCCTCTCACCAAACGTTTTAATCGTGGAGCCGTTCGCTGCTGACACTGACACCCAGGGAGCTTTAGAAGGCATCAGCCATTCCGCGTAGGTGGGTGTGACGAAACTCAGCTGAGAGCCCGTGTCCACGAGGAACTGTTTCCCCGAGCGTGCATCCGTCAGGTAAAGCAGCCGGTTCTCGTTGCCGAGGGTCGCAGCTGCTACCGGCCCTCGGTCTTGGCGTTTCCCTGGCGCTTAAAGTTGCACGGTGGGACGCACCTATGCGCTCTCTCTGCAAAATGGCGGTGGTAGAAACACGGGCCGTCCTCCGCTCCGCGTCGTCTGGCTCCCGTCGCTGCCGTCGTTGGTGCGTCTGGCGCCGCGGCCGCTGGACCTGCGCTGTCTCCAGATGCCGTTCCCGGGCTAGCCGCCGCGGCCGAAACCGCGTTCCGCTTGTGGGCGTCGACCAACCGCTGCGCCTCTTTGCTCAACCCATGGTAGTCTCGCCTGACCAATCGGGGCGACTCTGCCAGGGCCACTCTCACTGCTGGCGGCAGGGTCCGAAGGAAAAGGTGGGCGAAAATGAATTCGCCATCCTCAGAGTCTTTGAGCTTCAGCATCTTCACCATCAGGTCCGCAGGTCTATCGTTTTCTGACTCCGTCAACGCCAGGAGCCCCTCTGCTCGTTGTTGGACTGAAGGGGTGAAATGGCTGATCAGCGCATCCTTCAATGCGCTGTACATGTCGCTGTCTGGTGGATGATTAACCAGATCCTCCACTCTCTGGACCTTGTTGCTGTCCAGCTTCGCTACCACGTGGTAGAATCTTGTGTCGTCGTTGGAGATTCTCCGGAGGTTGAACTGCGCCTCAACTGCGCTAAACCATGAGCGCGGGCTGTGCTGCCAGAAATCGGGCAGCCGGATCGTGGAGGCGGCCATCAGGCTGGCTTCCGCCGAGCCCCGCTCGGGAGAATTCTGTCTGCTCATTTCTCGTCGTAGGTCACCAGTGTAGAAGATGTGCTCAAATGATGAGGCTGAGTTTAGTCGTAAACCAGCTTTATTGACAGAACACAGCTTCTAGCATTCTCAAAGCAGGAAAGAGAAAGAATCATATCTCATCACCCTTTTATATGTTTCCAGCATCAGAATTCAAGTCACATGGTGTTTTCAGTAAACATACAGTCACAAAGCATCCCTTTGAATCTTCACCATTGTCTCTCATTTCCTGATGAACCGGAAATCTCTCCGGGGCATCTTCTGTGGGACAAAGAGACAAATCTCACACCTCCTTGTTATCTTCTGCAGATTCGAGTCCTTTGTCCTTGCAGACGTGACACCCCACAATACACATGCAGTCCTGTCTCTGTGGAAACGTGGGCCCACAATGTGTGTCGCCCACACCAGTAACTGCTGCTAAACATCTCAATCAGCATGAAGACGTCTATTGTCATTTCACACACATGTAAACAACTTAAATGTTGCCAAGTGCAAAAGTCCATCCATCCATCCATCCATCTTCTACCGCTTTTCCGGAGGTACGGGTCGCGGAGGCAGCAGTTCAAGCAGAGAAGCCCAGACTTCCCTCTCCCCAGCCACCTGCTCCAGCTCTTCAGAGGGGATACCAAGGCATTCCCAGACCAGCTGGGAGACATAGTCTCTCCACCGAGTCCTGGGTCTGCCCCGGGGTCTCCTCCCAGTGGGACGTGCCTGAAACACCTCAAGTGGGAGGCGTCCAGGAGGCATCCTAATCAGATGCCCGTACCACCTCAACTGACTCCTTTCAATGTGGAGGAGCAGCGGTTCTACTCTGAGCCTCTCCCGGATGACTGAGCTCCTCACCCTATCTCTGAGGGTGAGTCCAGCAATCCTACGGAGAAAGCTCATTTCAGCCGCTTGTATCCGCGATCTCGTTCTTTCGGTCATTACCCAAAGCTCGTGACCATAGGTGAGAGTAGGAACGTAGATTGACTGGTAAATCGACAGCTTTGCCTTAGAACTAAGCTCCCTCTTCACCACAACAGACCGGTACAACGTCCGCATCACTGCAGATGCTGCTGCAATCCGTCTGTCGATCTCTCGCTCCATTCTCCCCTTACTCGTGAACAAGACCCCAAGATACTTAAACTCCTCCACTTGGGGCAGGAGCCTGTCCCCAACCCGGAGAGGACAATCCAAGTGCAAAAGTCATTGTTTATAAAACATTTATGTGTTGAGTCGGTACTGCAGAAGACCTCAGATCAAAACGTGGCCATTGGCCAATGCTGGTAGCTAGCTGGTGGCTAGTAGTTAGCATGCTAGTGACTTCGCTGGTTTTTCTTGGCATTTTCAGATGAAACAAAGAGTCACTCACCGCAAAAGTATTGTGGTTTTGCCATGTTATCCTCGTTTTTGCTTCTCTCCAGGTTGTCCATTTCAGCTGATGAAATTCTTGCACACCGAGAGGTTTCTGTGGAAATAGCCTGGCTTCTTCCCTTGTCCTCCTCCTCTTCTGATGACTTTTCATAATTTAACTCAAATGTTATATTCGGAAAAATGTCCATCGTTTTTCCGTATTCTAATAATGTTGCCTTAAAGCGCTGACCAGGAGTCACAGTAAATAACGGTTAGTAATTAAGGTTACTAGAACACCTTTGAAGTGGGGTGATACGTAGTCAGTGAAGGTTGGAGTGCAATTATCATGGATTTTAGTAACTCCAGGAATCCCTATCGTCCAATCAAATTGCTTGGTTGGAACTAACTGTTGTATAATGGTTTATTTTTTTCTGTTCATGAACACTGGAGTCTGCAGCCTCTACTATGCAAAGAACCAATTTAAACAAATTTTGTCCCAGAAAGCCACAAAATACATTTTCCTTTTATATACATTCAATCCAATCCAACTTTATTTCTAAAGCACTTTAAAAACAACTACAGCTGACGCAAAATTAAGTTATGTCTGGAAACTGGGAAAGACGCAGAGAGAGGGGTGTGTTTTTTGAACACAAACTTTATTACATCAAGTTAAATGATACATGATACAGGTTTGTTGTATATTGAGCCAGCTGGGAAAGAGACCCTAAGATGGCTGCTCTCTCCCTATATGGGCTGGCATGATGACGTCACCAGCCGGCTGCATCATCACACCGCTCCCTGTTATTAACCCCTTCATAACATTCACCCCCCCTTGGAAAAACACAGAACATATTGCCAAATTATAACCCTCCCCAATTTGTTACAGTAAACATTTAGGAACCCTGGCTAGGGCTAGCAGGTGGATCACCGCATAGCCCAGCGCGGCTGAATGGGTTATTCTGCCACTCCACAGTCAGCAGCCACGCTCCTAGCTAACCAGTCCCTTTTTCACACTCTTCCATGGGGAAGGCAGTTCTGCTCTGAAGCAAGCTCCTGGTGGGCACGCCCCTGGCGGCGCCAGTTTCAGCAGGCCTGGGTGCCATCCCTCTGGATCCCACACCAGCTGGGTTGGCTCCAACGCTGCTTCTTAATCTGTGGCAGCTGCTCTCACCTCCCGCAGACGACTGGCCTGTCATCCGCCATTTGAATGGCGGCTGGTCTCAGCTGCACCGCTATCTTCATACATGTTGGTAGTGATGATGATGTTATGGCCGGATGTGAGCCCGGTCACTTTGTTCCGTGGGCCCAAACCCAGTTCACCATTGTGAGTGGTGCTCTGTTTGGCTGCATTCGGTGTTGTGGTTATGATGTTACAACTCTCACTTCTGCTGCGGGGTGTCCACCAGGCTGTGATGGTTCTTCTATATCCTGTTGGGTTACGGACTCTTCATCCTGCAGCTCAGTGGCAGCTTCTGGAGGTTGGTGCTCTGCGTGGATTCAGAAGCAGTCTGGTTCCTTCTCTCTTTCACCTGGTGCTGGTTGAGGTTGGGGTGATGTGTCACTGTTGTCGGTAACAGGACGCGCACCTGGCCATCTTCGGTCACCGGGGTCCCCTTCCTCCACAAACTCCTTCTCCTGCTGTGCCTGGGCGGCTGTCTGAAGCTCATGCCTGGCGGGGATCGGAGGCGAGTCCGGTCACTGTCCCCTCTCCTGTGTGCATGGGACGGCTGTACTCATGTCATCGTCGTTCCCGATAGACACAGGCTCCCTCTCCTGCATCTCCGCAGCGGCTCCCGTGGGCTCATGCTGGGCGAGGAACTGAGGTGTGTCCCATCGCTGCTCTCCCTCCGTGTCGTGTTCACTCTCTGTGCTGTGCTCTCCCTCTGCGCTGTGCTTGCTCTCTGTGCTGTGTTCACTCTCTGTGCTGAGCTCATTGGCTAGAATCGTCGGCCTCCGTCGGTCTATGATGACCATGGAAGAGAATCCTAAACGTCTACTCTGCTGGAACAGCACCGCCTGTGGCTGAACAGGCCAATGCGCACCGGTGTTCTACCTTCCAGCATTGGGCGTTGGTAGGATTCAAGCCTGGGCAGGAAGATATGGAGGACAAGATGTTACCCATGCAGCATGTCCCCCCTCTCCACGTCACTGATGAATCCAAAGGAACAGCAGGGCTGCTATAGTTTGGCACCAGCGCCGTCGCAGGAGCTGCCAGAACGATGTTGAGCACAACGGAGAACTGCCTTAGGGGCTCCGACTCCGGATTTTTCCTCAGGGTTGACTCCCGAAGCCTTTCCTGTGACCGGGTGTGCCGCAAGGCAGCGGAAGTTTGAAATCAGGGTTTACCTTCCCTTAGATGGGCTACCTTCCCAGGTTGACGAGCCACCATCTACCCGAAGCATCTGGTTTTAAGGCGCCAGAGATCCGCCCTCGCCCCTTCTCCTATTAGTAAAAGCAGTTCCGCCGGGCTTAGAGACTAAACCACATGGGCAGGCTAGGAGCTGGACTTAGTTGTCAGAGGCTTTTCGAGACGCACGCCATAAGGAGCATTTTATGAGCACTGGGAGCTTAACCCCAGTGCCGCTCCTGGCTATGACAACCTTGGAACCAGCTACCAACTAGCTCATTGGCTAACTTGTCATGGATTAGCTTGTCTTCTAAGAGCCCAGAGGCCCAAAGGTGCACGTCCTCACTAAGACTCGGAGCTCCATAGCATAACGTTGAGTTGACTCACCCGCATGTTGTGTGGGGTGGAAGAAGGCAATTCTTTGGGCTGTAACGTTTCTCACATCGTTGGATTGTTGCTCCATGGTTCCCTACTGTCCCGCGGTGTCTACTGTGGCCTCTTCTGCCATGTCATCAGGCCCGTCTGAGGCTACCACATATTCTAGTGATGTGTAGCCCAGTTGCCATAGCTTGTTCCGCACCGCGTCCCCCAACGAACTGAATTTGCATTTGCTAGCTAGGTGGCAAAGGTCTGTGATGAACTGTTGTGTTGTTTCTCTGGGGCTCTGTCATTATTGGCGAAACCTAGTGTCCTGTGCCAATAAGCTGTCATATCTGGGAAAGTACCTAGCTAGCAGCTCGAATGAATCAGCAAACAAGTCCGTTGGTCCTAGCGTGTGGAAAATACGTTGGCCTTCTATGCCCAGATAGTGAACCAAAAGAGCTTGTTTCTGTACCTCATCTGTCTCGTCCAGGCCAAGCGCCAATATGTAGGTGGTGAAATCATCAAACCAGCACGGCCACAAAACGGGCATCTCACCAGAGATTTCCAGAAACAGCTGTGGTGACCTCATACACGCTTCTATGGTTTAACTCTCATCACCAAATGTTATGTCTGGAAAGTGGGAAAGATGCACAGAGAGTGGTGTCTTCTTTGAACAAAAATGTTTTTGTGTTTTTTGTGTTTTTTTTGTTTGTTGTATATTGAGCAAGCTGGGAAAGAGACCCTAAGATGGCTGCTCTCTTCTTAATTGGGCTGGCGTGATGATGTTATCAGCCGGCTGCATCATCACGCTGCTCCCTGTCATTAACCCCTTAATAGCACTGACGTCTCCTTGTGAGGTAGCTCATCTGTTCTCCCGCTCTTTGCTTCCAAGCACAGAAATGGTAAAATGACATTCCGTTGGTTAATTTCTTTTTTGTGCACTGGTCATGGGAGCTGCTACTCAACAATACTGAAACCTTTCTGATTTTAGGAAGAACACAACAGCCTAAAAAAAACCCAAAACACTTCAATAGCTACTGTTCCATATGTTCTTCTACATGCTGCAGGTTCTGCACCTACTCTCCCAACATGGAGGGTCTATCCCACAGTTCAATGCGGCGGTGATGTCAGTGCCCATTCTCTATTGCATTTTAATCACCTTTTTTCATCTGCTGTCACCTCTCTCTGCTGTTTATCAAGCCTCTTGCACTTGTGTGCGCACTCAATGTCACCTAATCACCCTCTTAAGCCTTCTGTTCATCTTTCATCGGTGTTTGTGTTAGCTTCAGGTTAGCCACTAGCTATGGCTAACTAGCTATGGCTAACTAGCTCTCCTTCCCCTTCTCCTCTGGTGTGCTCCTTGTGTCAGATGTTTAGCTACACCTCTGCCTCTTTAAGTGATAATGGTAAATGTAATAAATGTTGTCTTTTTTTGGCACTCAAGAGGATGTTGTGTGATTTGGAATCCTGGCTCTGCTGCATTGAAACACCAGTTAATAATGACAGATTCCCGTTAGCTGCGGCAGAGCGTCGTAGCATAGAGCCTGTTAGCCGTCCCCCGGCTCCCACCTCTCCTGAGCAGCCAGGAGAGAACATGTGAGTGACTGTGAGAAGGAAGCATAGTCGAAGCACCTGGTTCATCACCATCCTGCTCATGTTTGTAATCACATTTCCCCGCTCAGCGACACACCTGCTGAGGAAAAAACTCTGATCATTGGTGACTCTATAGTCAGAAACGTGAACCTAGAGACTCCAGCGGCTATAGTCAAATGCATTCCCAGGGCCAGAGCAGGCGACGTCGAGTCAAATTTGACAATGCTTGCTAAAAGTAACTGTAAATACTCCACAATTGTTATCCACGCCGCCATTAATCCACATCCGACTCCGGCATTCGGAAGTCACAAATATTAGTGTGGAATCAATGTGCAACTTGCCAAAATGATGTCTGCCTCTGTAGTATTCTCTGGGCTCCTCCCCAATCTGACAAGTGATGACATGTTGAGTTACATGTTACACTTCAACCGCTGGCTGTCTGTGTGGTGTCCTGCAAACGATGTGGGCTACATAGACAGTTGGAGCTCATTTTGGGGAAAACCTGGTCTTACTAGACGAGACCGCGTCCATCCCACTTTGGATGGTGCATCTCATTTATCTAACAATCTGGCATCATTTTTATCCAAAGCTCCAAAGCCTTGACAACTCAGAGTTGGGACCAGGAAGCAGAGTCTCAGTCTTACATGCCTCTTATAATTTAAAAATATAATGTATGAGCATCCCAAAGTGATAAAACAAAAAGTTGGTACAATGCAAATTAATCATGTAGCTTCTAAATTTAATGACTTGGCCTCTGTTCCTCCACATAATTTAAAAGTTAAATGCAGTTTGTTAAATATTAGGTCTCTAACTCAGAAGTCTCTGCTAGTCCATGATCTGTTAATTGATCATCAGATTGATTTACTATCCCTAACAGAGGCTTATTTAGGGCAAGAGTATTATGTTGGTTTAAAATCCCAAAAGTCAAAATCCCAGAAGTTCTGGTTGGGCAGGAGGAGTAGCAACAATTCACCATTCCAAATTACTAGTTTATGTAAAGCAAAAAACATGTTATAATTCCTTTGAGGGCCTGATCCTCAGTATTGGGCATGTTAGTAATTTCAGGTTAAACCCAGTTTTATTTGCCATAGTTTATCGTCCTCCCTCAGCCTACTCAGAGTTTTTATCTGAATTTGCTGAGTTTTTAGGAGATTTAGTGCTGAAATCGGATAGAAAAAATATAGTAGGGGACTTTAATATACATGTAGATGTAGATAGTGATTGCCTTAATTTGGCATTTAATTCAATATTAGACTCGATGGGGTTTTCTCAGAAAGTGGGAAATTCTACCCATTATCTCCACTACACAATGGACCTTGTTCTGTCATATGGCATAGAAATAGAAAATCTGGTAGTGTCTCCTCATAACCCTGTAGGTAGATATAGATATACTGTGTTAAAGAAACCAGATGGAAGGGAAGCGAGGCTAGGAGCATTGGAGGTGGATTTAAACTGTTCTACCATGGTGTCGGTAGGAAGAGAAATGGAGTAGGAGTAATCTTGAAGGAAGAGTATGTGAACAGTGTTCACGAGGTAAAGAGGGAGTCAGACAGAATCATGAGTTTGAAGCTAGAAATCAAAGGTGTGATATTGAATGTTATCAGTGTGTATGCCCCACAAGTTGGATGTCAGGTAGAAGAGAAAGAGGAATTCTAGACTAAGTTGGATGAAGTGGTAGAGAGTCTTCCCAGGGGGAGAGAGTGGTGATTGGAGCGGACTTTAATGGACATGTAGGTGAAGGGAACAGAGGTGATGTAGAGGTCCTGGGTAGGTATGATCTTTAGGAGAGAAACGTAGAAAGACAGATGGTTGTGGATGTTGCTAAAAGAATTGAAATGGCTGTGGTGAACACATACTTCAAGAAGAGAGAGGAACATAGGGTGACTTACAAGAGTGGAGGAAGGTGCACACAGGTGGACGACATCTTATGCAGAAGGAGAAATCTGAAAGAGATAGAAGACTGCGAGGTGGTGGTAGGGGAGAATGTAGCTAGACAGCATCAGATGGTAGTCTATAGGATGACTTTGCAAACCACGAAGAGAAAAAACAGTGAAGGCAGAGCCAAAGATTAAGCAGGGGAAGCTACAGAAGGAAGAAGGTCACACAGAGTTCAGGAAGGAGTTGATAAAGGCTCTGGGTGGTAGGGAAGAATTGCCAGATGACTGGGAAAGTACAGCAAAAGTATTGAGGGGAAACGGATAGAAACGTATGAGGTGTATCCAGTGGACAGAGGAAGTAACACAAAGAGACTTGGAGGTAGAATGAAGAGGAACAGGAAAGTATTCAAAGGAAGAGGTTAGCAAAGAAAAAGTGGGATAGTCAGGGAGATGAAGAAAGTAGACAGGAGTATTTGGAATCTAGGTGCATGGCAAAGAGAGAGGTAGCAAAGACAAAGGAAAAGGCATATAGTGAGTTGTATGAGAAGCTGGACACTAAGGAAGGAGAAAAGGAGTTTTATCAACTGGCTAGACAGAGATGGAGCTGAAAAGGATGTACAGCAGGTTAGGTTGATTAAGGACAGAAATGGTAATGTACTAACAAGTGACAAGAATGTGTTGAGAAGGTGGAAGGAGTACTTTGAAGAGTCGATGAATAAAGAAAATGAGAGAGAGAGGAGGATGGATGAAGGAAAGATGGTGAACAAGGAAGTCCTGAGGATTAGCAAGGCAGAGGTGAGGGCAGCTTTGAAGAAGATGAAGAATGGAAAGGCGGTTGGTCCAGATGACATACCTGTGGAGGTATAAGATAAGATAAGATAAGCCTTTATTAGTCCCACAACGGGGAAATTCCAGGATTGCAACAGCACAGGGATAGCAACACTCAGAGCAACAATCAGAAGGCAAGAAAAAAACAAGCAAGCAAGAGCAGCTAATATACATATGTACGTATTACTATAAAATATATATATATACACACACACACAGACACACAGTGCAGAGCATTGTAGCTGGATGGAATAAATATATGAATATATGAACACCCACAGTACGGAGCATTGCAGCTAGGTGGAATAAATATGCAAGTATATAAACACACACAGTGCGGAGCAATGTAGCTAGATGGAATAAATATGTAAATATATAAACACCCACAGTACGGAGCATTGCAGCTAGGTGGAATAAATATGCAAGTATATAAACACACACAGTGCGGAGCAATGTAGCTAGATGGAATAATATGTAGATATATAAATATATAAACACACCCAGTGCTGAGCATTGTAGCTAGATGGAATAAATATGTAAATATATAAACACACACAGTGCAGAGCATTGTTGCTAGATGGAATGAAACAGCATAACCGTCTACTTAGTTATCCTACATGGTATGATTATGTGCCCATACATATTCTCACCCTCCATAGCGACCGGTATGTTCCTAGTTGTATGCCGGAGGGGACCATTGTGTAAGTCTATTGCATCTTTTGCATTCAAAAAACTATTAGTTTGTTACGTCTTTTTGCTATCTCTGCGAGCAGCCCTGCTTAGGTTGTACAGTCTGACAGCCGTTGGTAGGAAGGACCTACGAAACCTCTCGGTTGTGCACCTGGGATGATGTAGTCTGCTGCTAAATGAGCTCCTCAGTGCATTCAGTATGTCCTGCATAGGGTGGAACTCGGACTCCAGCAGAGATGACAGTTTAGCCACCGTCCTTCTCTCTCCTATCTCCTCCATCGGATCAAGGCGCTGCCCCAGGACAGAGCTAGCTTTCTTAATGGAGATAATTAGGAGAGATGGCAGTGGACTTTTTAACCAGATTGTTTCACACAATCTTGGAGAGTGACAGGATACCCGAGGAGTGGAGAAGAAGTGTTTTGGTACCAGTTTTCAAGAACAAAGGTGATGCTCAGAGCTGTAGTAACTACAGAGGCATAAAGTTGATCTGCCACACTATGAAGATATGGGAAAGAGTTGTTGAAGCCAGGTTAAGAGGAGAGGTGACAATCAGTGAGGAACAGTAATGTTTCATGCCAAGAAAAAGTGCTACAGATGCAATGTTTGCTCTAAGAGTGCTGATGGAGAAGTATAGAGAAGGTCAGAAGGAATTACACTGTGTCTTTGTGGATCTAGAGAAAGCAGATGATAGGGTGTCAAGAGAGGAAGTGTGGTACTGTATGAGAAAGTTAGGAGTGGCAGAGAAGTATGTGAGGGTGGTGCAAGACATGTATGAGGACAGTGAGACGGTGGTGAAGTGCGCTGAAAGAAGGACAGATGGATTCAAGGTGTGGGTGGGGTTACATCAGGCTCTGAGCCCCTTCTTGTTTTCCATGGTGATGGACAGGCTGACAGATGATGTCAGGCAGGAGTCTCCATGGACCATGATGTTTGCAGACGACATTGTGGTCTAAGTAATGAGAGTAGGGAGCAGGTGGAAGAGAACCTGGAGAGGTGGAAGTATGCTCTGGAGAGAAGAAGATTGAAAGTCAGTAGAAACAAGACAGAATACATGAGTGTGAATGAGAGGAAGGCAGGTGTAACGATGATGAAGCCATATCTATTGTCATTCAGTCCATACAGCCAATCATGTACAGTAGAGCAAAATTACATTTCTCCTATCTACAATGTTAACAACATCTAGAATCAGAGGGGTCACTGCCATGCAAGGCGCCGCAAAAAACAACTTCTCCTTCCCATAATACTGAGCACCAGGCTAGAAGGTGGGAAGTACCATTTTTATGTGGTCATTGGTATGATCCGGCTGGGACTTGAACCCGCCAACTACACGATTGTGGGGTGGATGCGCTGTCAACTAGGCCACCACTCCAGTAGAAGATGGAAGGAGTAGCGGTAGTGAAAGTAGATAAATTTAAATATCTGGGGTCACTCATCCAAAGTAATGGAAAATACACAAGAGAGGTGAAGAAGAGAGTGCAGGCAGGGCAGAGTGGGTGGAGACGAGTGTCGGGGTGATTTGTGACAGAAGGTTAGCAGCAAGAGTGAAAGGGAAGATTTACAAGATGGTAGTGAGGAGGTAGCAGAGTTGAAGATGCAAAGATTTTCATTGGGAGTGACTAGGAGGGAAAAGATAAGTATATCCGAGGGACAGCTCATGTTGAGTGGTTTAGAGAAAAAGTAAGAGAGGCAAGGCTGAGATGGTGTGGACATGTGCAGAGGAGGGATAGTGGAGATATTGGACAAAGGATGTTGAAGATGGAGCTTCCAGGCAGGAGGAAAAGAGGAAGACCACAGAGAAGATTCATGGATGTAGTGAAAGAGTATATGGAGAGGGTTGGTGTTACAGAGGAAGATGCAAAGGATAGGGTGAGATGGAGGCAGATGATCCACTGTGGAGACCCCTGAAGGGAGCAGCTGAAAGAAGATCTCCTCATAACCCTGTACTGTCAGACCATTATCTGTTAACTTTTGATTTTACTATTTCTGACTATTTGGCTCCTAAAGAAAAAATATTACTACAGTAGATGTCTCTCAGATGATGCTGTTTCCAAATTTAAGCACATTGTTTCCTCAATGCCATGTGTCAACATAACGGAGATAAGTTATGGAGATTTTACTCCTTCTGTAATTGATAGCATGGTAGATAGTGTTACAGCTTCTCTCTGTCAGACTCTAGACATGGTGGCCCCTTTAAAAAAGAAAAAGTCTAATCAGAGATTTCTGACTTATTGGTTCAATCCAGAAACTCGTGGCTTAAAACAGAAGACTTGTCAGTTAGAGATAGAAGAACTTATTGTTCTCCTTTAATAGACGAGAACAAGAATAATCCCAGGTTTCTTTTCAGCACTGTAACCAGGCTGACAAAGAGTCAGGAGTCTTTCAATCCTAGCATTCCCTTAGAGCTTACTAGTCAGGACTTAATGAACTTTTTAAATAATAAAATTTTATCTATCAGAGATAAAAATCAGTCAGATTCTTCCCACCATTAACTTAAATACAGTAACTACAACTCCTTCAATTGATATCTTTTTGGATGAGTTTACTTCAATTGACTTTTTCAATTTAGATAAAATAATTTCCTCATCCAAGCCTTCAACTTGTCTTTTAGACCCCATTCCTACCAGGTTATTCAAAGAAGTCTCCCCATTTACTGGTAGCTCTATTCTTCAAATAATCAGTCCTTCATTAACATTAGTCCATGTACCGCAGGGTTTTAAACTGCTATAATTAAACCCTTACTTAAAAAGCCAACACTGGATTCAGGAGTTTTAGCTAACTATAGACCAATCTCTAATCTGCCTTTCATTTCAAAAATCTTGGGAAGAGTTGTTGCGATGCAATTATTTTACCACTTGCAGGGAATTAGTTTATTTGAACAGTTTCAATTTAGGTTTTGAATCCATTATAGTCCTGAAACAGCTTTAGTGAAGGTCACTAACGACCTCCTTATGGCATCTGATAATAGACTTGTTTCTGAACTTGTCCTTTTGGACCTAAGTGCAGCTTTTGATACTATTGATCATAATATTTTACTTGATAGACTAGAACACCTTGTCAGACTTAATGGAACTCCTTTTCAGTGGTTTAAATCTTACTTATCTGATAGGTTCTGTTTTTTTCATGTCAGTAATGAGTTTTCTTCTAACTCAAAGCTCAGTCACGAAGTTCCACAGGGATCTGTTCTAGGCCCTGTTCTTTTTAGTCTAGATATGCTTCTGCTAGGCCGTATTTTTAGAAAGCACTGCATACATTTTCATTGCTATGCAAGTGACACACAATTATACTTGTCTATGAAGCCAGTTAACAGTAATCAATTAGCCAAAATAGAGGCTTGTCTTAAGGAAGTCAGAACTTGGATGACTTATAATTTCTTGCTCTTAAATTCAGATAAGACCAAAGTCATTCTAGTTGGTCCAAAAAACCTGAGAAATACCTTCCCAAATCAAACTTTTTATTTGGATGTGGTTACTCTTTCTCTTAATAGTTCTGAGAGGAATCTTGGAGTTATTTTTGATCAAGATCTGTTCTTTAATTGACATATTAAACTTGTTGCTAAGACTGCTTTCTACCATTTGCATAATCTTGCCAAGATTAGGAGCATCTTGTCTCAGAGTGATGCTGTGAAACTGATCCACACTTTTGTTAGCTCTAGATTAGATTATTGTAATTCTTTATTATCAGGCTGTCCTAAAACATCTTTAAAAAGTCTTCAGCTGATCCAAAATGCTGCAGCAAGAGTTTTATCAGGTACTAGAAAGAGAGATCACATCTATCTGGTTCTGGCCTCCCTTCATTGGCTTCCCATAGGATTTAGAATTAAGTTTAAAAATCCTTCTCCTCACTTACAAAGCTCTAAATAATCAGGCCCCTTGTTATTAAAAAGATCTGATTCTACCTTATCCTAACAGAGCACTACGCTCCCAAAATGCAGCATTACTGTAATACCTAGAATCTTTAAAAGTACAATGGGAGGCAGAGATTTCAGTTATCAGGCTCCTCTCCTTTGGAGCAAGCTGCCAATCTGGATTCGGGAGTCAGACTCGATCGATTTATGAATAGCGTTAAGACCGTCCTTTTTGATATAGCCTATAATTAGCCTGGGATCAGTTGAACTCCCTATACAAAGATATAGAGTGATGATAATCAAGTCAGTGGCGGTAATGCACCTGTAAGCTGGTTGCCAACCAACAATCAAATCTAAAAGAAGAAGAAGAAGAAGAAGAAGGTGCCCCTGAACCCTCCCTTAGTTATGCTTTTAATAGGTTTAGACAGCCGGGGGACCTCCAACAATGCACTGGGCTTCACTCCTTTCTTCACTCTCAATGAAATATTTTTGCTGGTCATTAATATCCGTTTGTTCTCTCCCATAGATTGAGTCCCCGTCGTGCCGTTTGCTCTCTACATGTCTGTTCTTTTCATCTTCTCTATCCCCTCACCCCCCCAGCCAGTCACAGCAGATGACTGCCCCTCCCTGAGCCTGGTTCTCCTGGAGGTTTCGTCCTGTTAAAAGGGAGTTTTTCCTCTCCACTGTCACCAAGTGCTGCTCATAGGGGATCGCCTGATTGCTGGGGCCTTTCTGCAATTGTGGGGGTTTCCCCTACAGTTGAAAGTGCTATGAGATGACTGTTGTTGTGAAATGGTGCTATATAAATAAATTTCAGTTGAACTGAATTACTAATGCTCACAAATGTAAAACTGTTTTCTCAAACTGTAAATTTTTTTTTGTAGATTTTTGACTTTTTCTTCTAAATCAAATATTTGTCTCTCATAGAAGTGTGAGGTCTTTCTCTCAAATTTTCAGTTTCTCTCATAAATTTCTCATTTATTCTCATGAATGTTTTTTTTTTTCATGAACGGTTTTAATTGTAAATTTTGTACTGTCCCATTAAATTTGTACATTTTTCTGTGAAATTTTGTCTATTGAAATTATTTTTTTACTTAACTGTTATTATTTCACACCTTTTTATGGTAAATTTGCAGCTTTTGTCCTAAATTCTTGTTTTTTATGTATATTTGCTACTTGCAGTGTTTTGATAAATTCTGGAGTTTTTTTAGTTGTCTCAAAGTTGTTGTGTTGTTTTTTTTTTACTGAAAATACATTTTAAGCTTTTCTAGTAAATCTTATGAATTTGAAATCTTTTCACCACACAGATTTCCACTTTTCCTTGCAAGCTGTGACATTTTACTACAACTTTGCAACGTTTCTGTTGAAACTTTGCAATTATTTTCACAAATTTGCCACTTTTCCACAATTTTCAAAACTTTCTCATAAATTTGTTTTTTTTTCTTGTAAACCTGCAGCTTTTTTCTCATAAATTTGTTTGATTTTCTTATAAAATTGTGACTTTTTTTTCTTGCATATTTGCTAACTTTTTCTTGTAATTTTGGAACTTTGTTTTACTATAATCCTGCACCTTTTTCCTGTCAAGGGGTTGCGGGCACAGAACTCAGACGCGGGCTGGGATGCGGTGCAGAACAATGATTTATTAACAAAAACTTAAACACAAATGAATTGCAGTGTGTGGGCTGCAAACAAAACAAAAGATAAACAGATTGACTGATAAGACTTGGCTAAACTAGGATTATACACAGACATGAGACTTGCAGACTTACAGAGTCTTGTCTTAGGGCAAGAGGATTATGTTGGTTTAAATAAATCAACTCCCTCTGGTTATTTAAATTATCAAAATCCCAGAAGTTTTGGTCATGGAGGAGGAGTAGCAACAATTTACCATTCTAAATTATTAGTTAATGTAAAGCAAAAAACATATTTTAATCCCTTTGAGGGCCTGGTCCTCAGTATTGGGCATGTTAACAATTTTAGGTTAAAACCAATTTTCTTTGCTATAGTTTATCATCCTCCCTCAGTCTACTCAGAGTTTTTATCTGAATCTGATGAATTCTTAGCTGATTTAGTGCTGAAATCAAATAGAAAAATTATAGTAGGGGATTTTAATATACATGTAGATGTTGATAGTGACTGTCTTAGCATGACATTTAATTCAATATTAGACTTGATGGGGTTTTCTCAGAAAGTAGAAAATTCTACCCATTATCTCCACCATGCATTGGACCTTGTTCTGACATATGGCATATAAATAGAAATTCTTGTAGTGTCTTTTCATAACCCTGTACTCTCAGACCATTGTCTGTTAACCTTTGATTTTACTATTTCTGACTATTTGATTCCTAAAGAAAAATATTACTACAGTAGATGTTTAAGACCAGAGGAGAGAATATGTTGGACTTGGTGTACACAAACTTCCCAGATGCATACAAGGCAACACCTCGACCCCACCCCAGCCATTCTGACCACCTATCTGTGATGCTGGTGCCTGCCTACAAACCCTTACTGAAGCGCAGCAGGCCAGCAGAGAAACAAATCAGGACTTGGCCAGAAGGTGCAGCCTCGGCACTTCAGGACTGTTTTCTGCATACAGACTGGGAGGTTTTTAAAATAGCAGCCTCCCAGGGAGACAGGAGAGATGTGGAGGAGTACGCTGAAATGGTCACCAGCTACATCGCGAAGTGCACAGAGGATGTCACTATAGTGAAGACCTTCACTGCATGGGGCAACTATAAACCCTGGATGACTGCAGAGGTGCGCTCGTTGCTCACAGCCAGAGATGCAGCCTTCAGAGTGAAGGACAGGATTGCCCTCCGCTCAGCTAGGTCTGCGCTCTCAAAGGGAATTAAGACGGCGAAACGCGCCTATGCGGAAAAAATCCAAGGACACCTCCGTGACACAGGGAACACCAAACGGATGTGGCAGGGAGTTCAGGCACTGATGGATTATAAGTCCAGGCAGGGGGCCAATGATGATGATGACGCTTCACTTCCAGACAGGCTCAACAACTTCTTTGCTCGTTTTGAATCATCAAACCCGACAATCAGCAGGAGGGCTGGCCCATCTCCACCATCTGTTGGGCAAGCTATCACCATTAACGCAGCGGACACATGGAGGTTCCTAATCAGGGTCAACCCACGTAAAGCTGCAGGTCCAGACAACATCCCGGGACGTGTGTTCCGAGTCTGTGCGAGTGAGTTGGCGGATGTCCTGACTGACATTTATAACATCTCCCTCAGCCAGGCCATCGTTCCCAGATGCTTTAACACCTCTACCATAGTACTGGTGGCAAAGAAACCAGTTGTGTCCTGTCTGAATGACTATCGTCCTGTTGCACTGACACCAATTGTGATGAAGTGTTTTGAACGGCTTGTCAAACCACACATCACAGCCTGCCTCCCTGCATCACATGACCCACTCCAGTTTGCGTATCGTTCAAATTGCTCCACAGAGGATGCCATAGTCACCACCCTAAGCTCTGTCATCACCCACCTGGAGCAGAAAGACACCTACGCCAGACTCCTGTACATTGATTTCAGTTCAGCATTCAACACCATTATTCCCCAGAGACTGATGGAGAAATTACTCCTTCTTGGTCTGAACACCGCCACGTGTCTCTGGATCCTGGACTTCCTGACCGAGAGACCTCAGTCTGTCCGTGTTGGAAACAACATCTCCAACTCCATCACGCTGAGCACTGGATCCCCTCAAGGCTGTGTACTCAGTCCACTGTTGTTTACACTTCTAACGCATGACTGTGTGTCCAGACACGACGGGAACCAGATTATTAAGTTTGCGGATGACACCACGGTGGTGGGACTTATTCAGAGGGATGAGGAATCTATGTACAGGGAAGAAGTTAGAGACCTGGAGGGCTGGTGCAGGGAGAACAATCTGGTGCTCAATGTGGACAAAACAAAGGAGATGATTATCGACTTCCGGCGGTCACAGCCTGAGCACGTCCCTCTCAGCATCAGCGGCCGTTCGGTGGAGAGAGTAGAGAACATCAAGTTCCTCGGAGTGCAGATCTCGCAGGACCTGACCTGGAGCAAGAATTCCTTGGGGATCAGGAAGCGGGCCCAGCAGAGACTGCACTTCTTGAGGAAACTCAAACAGGCCTCTCTCCCCATTTGCATCCTCAGGACCTTCTACAGAGGTGTGGTGGAGAGTGTTCTGACGTACTGCATTGCAACATGGTACTCCAGTTGCAGTATGTTAGACAAAAAAGCCCTGCAGAGGATAGTCAAGGGAGCTGAGAGGGTAATTGGAGTTTCCCTCCCCTCTGTCCAAGAACTTTTCCAGAGCCGTTGTAGGAGCAGGGAACTGAACATTGTCAAGGACCACTCTCACCCTCTGCATAAACACTTTGAACTTCTGCCATCTGGCAAACGATTCCGGAGCATCAGAGGCAGAACCACCAGACTGATTAACAGCTTCCTTCCACAAGCTGTTAGGATACTGAACAGTTGAGCCGGAATTTTTCATACATGCTACTGCACCTTGTGGACATTATGTATATGTATGTATATTATAGCTCTAGTTAGTTTCAAGTAGCCACTTTGACTCACTCAGCCACTTTAATTGGTATTTTATACATAGGTAGTTATCACTTTAAACTGCAACTGTAATAAGTTAATATTACTGTAATAACTAAATGTGTCTTAGAGATGTGTGAATGGCTGTGTTGGGGTGGGGGGTGAGTGAGTGTGTTTTAAATTATGTTCTTTTTACATACATGGATGCCTAGAGAAACGTAATTTCATTTTGCCTGCTCTACAGTTGTATGTACAGCAACATAATAATAATAATAATGCATCAGATTTATATAGCGCTTTATCATAGACACTCAAAGACGCTTTACAAGTAGATACATTATTCATTCACTCCAGACAGACAATGGTAGTGGCAAGCTACTACTGTAGCCACAGCTACCCTGGGGCAGGCTGATGGAAACGTGGCTGCCAATCCGCGCCAACGGCCTCTCCGGCCACCACCGAACATTTATACACATTCATACCCAGTGTTATGGACACTGGAGGCAAGGTGGGTAAAGTGTCTTGCCCAGGGACACAACAGCAGGATATCTGGGGAGAGCGAGATTCGAACCGCCAACCATCCAGTTATTGGATGACCCACTCTACCTCCTGAACCACTGCCGTCCCAACATGCTGTCCCAACATGACAATAAAGGTTGATTTGATTTTGTCTTTCAGATGATGTTGTTACCAAATTTATGCAGATTGTCTCCTCTATGCCATGTGTCAACACAGCGGAAATAAGCTATAGACAGCTTGCTCCTTCTGTAATTGATAGCATGGTAGATAGTGTCATAGCTTCTCTGCATCAGACTCTAGACATGGTGGCCCCTTTAAAAAAGAAAAAAAGAAAAAGTCCAGAGATTTTTAACCCCTGGGTTCAACACAGAAACTCGTAGCTTAAAACAGAAGTCCCATCAGTTAGAAAGAAAATGGCGTTCCACTAATATAGATGAAATCCATTCAGCTTGGAGAAGTCCTCTTTTAATTTATAAAAAAAAATCTCTTAGAAAAGCAAGAACAAGTTATTACTCTGCATTAATAGAAGAGAACAAGAATAACCCCAGGTTTCTTTTCAGCACTGTAGCCAGGCTGACAAAGAGTCAGGACTCTGTCAATCCTTGCATTCCCTTAGAGCTTACTAGTCAGGACTTTATGAACTTTTTTAATCATAAAATTTTATCGATTAGAGATAAAATCAGTCAGATCCTTCCCACCATTAATTTAAATACTGTAACAACTACAACTCCTTCAATTGATATCTGTTTGGATAAGTTTACTCCAATTGACCTTTTAGAGGTAGATAAAATAATTTCCTCATCCAAGCCTTCAACTTGTCTTTTAGACCCTATCCTATGAGGCTATTTAAAAAAGTCTTCCCATTTATTGGTAGTCCTTTTCTTCAAATAATCAATTCTTCTTTAACATTAGGCCAAGTACCACAGGCTTTTAAATCTGCTGTAATTAAACCCTTACTCAAAAAGCTAATGCTGAATCCAGGAGTTTTAGCCAAATATCTCTAATCTGCCTTTCATTTAAAAAATCTTAGAAAGAGTTGTTGCTACACAATTATTTGACCACTTGCAGGGAAATGGTTTAGTTGAAGAGTTTCAATCTGGGTTTAGAATCCACCATAGTACTGAAACAGCCTTAGTGAAGGTCACTAATGACCTCCTTATCGCATCTGATAATGGACTTGTTTCTGTACTTGTTCTTTTAGACCTTAGTGCAGCTTTTGATACTATCGACCATAATATTCTACTTGATAGAACACTATGTTGAACTTAATGGAACCTTGTTGCAGTGGTTTTGATCTTATTTGTCTGATAGGCTCCAGTTTGTTCATGTCAATAATGAGTTTTCTTCCAACTCAAAGCTTAGTCATGGAGTTCCACAGGGATCTGTGCTAGGCCCTACTCTTTTTAGTTTATATATGCTTCCGTTAGGCAACATTGTTAGAAAGCACTGTATACATTTTCATTGTTATGCAGATGACACACCGTTTTACATGTCAGTGAAGCCAGATGATAGTAATCAATTAGCCAAGTTAGAAGCCTGTCTTAAAGAAATCAAAGCTTGGATGACTTGTAATTTCCTGCTATTAAATTCAGATAAGACTGAACTCATTCTTGTTTGTCCAAAAAACCTTAGGAATACCTTTCCAAACCAAACTTTTAGTTTGGATGCGGTTACTCTTTCTCTTAATAGTTCTGTGAGGAACCTTGGAGTTATTTTTGATCAAGATCTATTTTTCAATTCACATATTAAATTTGTTTCTAAGACTGCCTTCGATCATTTGTGTAATATTGCCAAGATTAGGAACATCGTGTCTCAAAGTGATGCTGAGAAACTGATCCATGCTTTTGTTAGCTCTAGATTAGATTATTGTAACTCTTTATTATCAGGTTGTCCTAAAATATCTTTAAAAAGTCTTCAGTTGATCCAAATTGCTGCTGCAAGAGTTTTAACAGGTACTAGAAAGAGAGATCATATCTCTCCGGTTCTGGCCTCCCTTCATTGGCTTCCCATAGAGTTTAGAATTAAGTTTAAAATCCTTCTTCTAACTTACAAAGCTCATAATCAGGCCCCTTTTTATTTAAAAGATCTGATACTACCCTATCATCCTAACAGAGCATTATGCTCCCAAAATGCTGGATTACTTGCAATACCTAGAATCTCCAAAAGTACAATGGGAGGCAGAGCCTTCAGTTATCAAGCTCCTTTCCTGTGGAATCAGTTATCAATCTGGATTCGGGAGTCAGACTCGATCTCTGTTTTTAAGAATAGGGTTAAAACCTTTCTTTTCGATATAGCCTATGATTAGGGAGAAATCATGTGTCTCTGAACCCTCCATTAGTTATGCTGCTAATAGATTTAGACAGCTGGGGGACCTCTAATAATGTACTGGGCTTCACTCCTTTAATGTTTGCTCTCTACATGTCTGTTCTTTTCATCTTCTCTATCCCCTCACCCCCCACACAGTCGCAGCAGATGACTGCCCCTCCCTAAGCCTGGTTCTGCTAGAGGTTTCTTCCTGCTAAAAGGGAGTTTTTCCTCCCCACCGTCGCCAAGTGCTTGTCCACAGGGGATCATCTGATTGCTGGGGTCTTCCTGCAATTGTGGGGGTTTCCCCTACATATGAAAGTGCTATGAGATGACTGTTGTGAAATGGCGCTATATAAATAAAGTTGAATTGAATTGAATTGAACATGAGATTCTTATTGACAGGCTAGGCAAGAAGACATTAATGATGCCACACTTGACAAGGACCTGGGCACAGAGGCCAGGAGGTAACCAAGACAATGAGGAACAGGTGGGTACAATCAGGGCAATCAGAGAACAGCAGGGAATGGCCAGTTCGGAAAAACATGATGGACTGAGACAAAGGGGTAAACATGAGGCATGAGCAGAGGACTGGGAGAGACAGGACCACGACAGGGACTAAGACTGAGACAAGGACCACAGTGACAAAGACTTTGAAGATAATTGGCCAAAATAATAATGATAAACATGGTAACTAGCGGTACATGACTAAGAAGAAAACACAGAGAAGCGTACTAACAAAGGGTGAGGACATGAGCACAGCCATGTCCAAACCTTTACATTTTCCTCATAAATTTGTTCCCTTTTTTCTTGTGAATTTGACCATTTTTCTTGCAAATTTGTTACTTTCTCAAAATTTTTCAACTTTTTTTATTGTAAACTTACAACTTTTTCTCATAAATTTTGGACTTTTTTGTCACAAATTTTCAGCTTATTTACTCATAACTACTACCTTTTTTGTTAATTTGCAGCTTTTTGTAATTTTTTCCTTATAATTTTGTGACGTTTTCTTGAAGTTTGCAACTTTTGTCTCCAAAATTTTCACTTTTTTCTCATAAATTTGCTGCCTTTTTTTTTAAATTTGTCACGTTTTTCTTACAAATTTATGAGAAACAAAATGTATTCCCGGTATCTTGTCAGTGATTCTGTCGCTCCATGGTTTGACCGTTTTTGTGTCTTCCCGCTGACGTCTCTGCCCTCTGACGTCCACTCGTCTGTGAGCGGATCCAAATGGAGACGGACAGACCCCTCGGCTGCCAGTCCGACCGGCGGCCTCCGAAATTGATTCATAAATTAACGCCGCCGTCCGGCCTCCGAACTCTGGGGGGAATTTCCATATTATGGTAATAGAAATGAATGAGGCCTCGTGAATGCTGAGTGCTATCCATCATCGGGGCGCTGACACGGTGAGCGGGAGGACGGACGGAGCCTCGTTAGGCCATCACATGTGTAATCATAACGATGTGATGACAGGGAGTCATCAGCGGTGGAGGTCAAAGGAGAAGAAGAAGAAGAAGCCTGACTGTGGTTTGAATGTCGTCATCCTTCATCACCTGAAAGACTCCACTATCCCACATGTTGAACAGCTCCCACGAGTCTTAATTAGATGTTTGTGACATATTTTCACCAAATTAATTAATTATTTAATCATTGCAGCATTATTGGGACTCATCTTTTGCAGCCTTCCTCAGAACAGCTCGTCTCAGTGCATGTTTCTATAAATGCTCATGAGCACCACTTCACCCCACCCTCCCTCTTTCATCACTTTGCTAATGTTGTTGCTGATAGCTGGCTAGCTCCTAGCTCCGGTAGCTAACACAGCCGACTAAGGTAAATTTATCTTAAACAACTGTGGTGAAATAAAGATTCTAGGTAGTGGTGTCACTTTAATCCTGATTAATCATGCCGGGCGAGTTAATAGTCTAACTGCACTTAATCACAATTTTTGCCATAGGCAAGACAGAGCTGGGTGGAGTTCATCACAATAATGCGATTAATCACACTATAACAGTGCGATGTGATTCAGAAGAAGGGAACTGCCCTGCCATCTAAATGCAATTAATCATGATTAAAAGCAACAAGGTCAAAAGTTGGGCCACACATCAATTCTTGTTGGAGGTTACTGCAACACGGAGGGAATGGTACAGTATGGAATGTTCCATCTGCGTTCCATTGGTATTCTGTACACTGCCATTCCCAAGTGCTGCACATACGGAACGTTCCTCATGGGACACTAGTGGTCCTGTTAGCTAACGGTCCTACTAGCTAGTGGTCTCGAGTGTTTTACAAACATGCATTTGTAGCGTTAGATACAGAATGTTCCGAACAGAACACTAGCTAGTCCTGCTAGCTCGAATGTTTTACTAACAGGAAAATACAATGTTACCGACATGGCAATCATGTTCTGTAGTGGTTCTACTAGCCAATGGTCAGTACATGTTCTGTACATACTAAATGTTCCCTATTGTGACGTTTGCAAGGGTTCACACAAAGAAAATGGAGCAGATGGCTGTGATCAACCAGATTTATTTTACACACACCCCAACCCCAACTTGCTTCTGAACACAGAGTGGAGTGGAGGTCATTCTCCCAGACCCCTGTTTGAATCATGGTTACACACACATGATACATCTTGCCCTAATCCTGCTAAACACTGCTGGGTCATTATAATGCAGTTATAATGACACAGCAGTATAACTCAGAAATAACACATTTAACACACACAGTAACGTTTCAAACTGGCAAAGCATGCTGGGAAATCCCTGGCTCCCTTAAAATGGCCCCGACGTTACACCTATGGAACGCTAGGAAAACATAGACATCAGAGATAGTTTATAAAGGAGTTTTTTTTTGTTTTTTTTTTCAAATAAAACCGGAACTACTAGAAAAAAAAATGTATGTGGCTACACACGCACATGCGTGGTGTCAACCATATTTTTGGCTGACTGCCTGGCTCACAGTTTCTGACATGTTCATCTTATAGAGAGGGAAATAGGTCAGAACACCATGGCAACCCTGATGACAGTCTTGTGACGTGCATCGGCGTTACACCGACATCTAGCCAATGTTTTGCCCATAAGCAAACAACCTCAATAAGATTTATTCCCAATGTGAACTTTTTCGTTAGGTTGGATGCGTGTGCTGTTGGGGTTGTAGTGTGTTTAGAACTGTTAAAATGAAAGCACCACAGGTGCTGATGCCTCGGTACTTGTGGAATTAAGATGAGCGAATCACTGCTTAACCCTAATCTTCATTGACACGGCTGCGGTACGGTCCCAGTTTTGCATCACTCCCCACCAGCTATGCTGTGCTTTGAAGCAGCCCGAATCAGAAATCGTGATCTGAAACCCTGCTAACAGACAGACAGACAACCGTACGCCTACAGTTGTCTACAATTAATGTGTGATTAATCACGAGTTAACTACTGGGATGAATTAATCAAGGTTAAACATTTTTATCACTCGACAACACTCATATAAATGAACCAAATCATCAATACTATGAATTTTTGTCACAGTGGCGCTAACTAGAGAACATTTTTGGTCCCTGTGTAAATAAAACTGCAACTTTATCAGGAAAAAAAAAAAGTATAAAATTGGAGGGAGAAGTGAAAAACTCTCCAGACCTTTAACATTCAGGTTCAGGCTGGAATAATATAAAAAAAAATATTTTGGTGTCATTTTTGACCAGTTGATGAGTTTTGATCAGCATGTCAAATCTCTGACCCAGAGTTGTTTTTTCCACCTCAGAAATATCTCCAAAATTAGGTCACTGGTTTCCTACAGTCAGTTAGAAACTATTATTCATGCCTTTGTTTCTTCACGTTTGGACTACTGTAATGCTCTCTTCACATGCCTCAGTAAATCCTCTTTACACCGCCTACAGTTAGTCCAGAACTCTGCTGCTAGATTACTGACTAGGTCCAGTAGGTTCTGTCATATCACTCCCATTCTCGCCTCCTTGCAGTGGCTTCCTGTAAATTATAGAGTTGATTTTAAAGTTCTTGTCCTTACTTACAAAGCCATTCATGATGAGGCGCCTTCTTATATCAGTGGCCTGCTCCATCTGCACCATCCCAGCAGGTCTCTCAGGTCTTCTAATCAGAACCTACTA
This sequence comes from Pholidichthys leucotaenia, assembly GCA_020510985.1. Taxonomy (NCBI): domain Eukaryota; kingdom Metazoa; phylum Chordata; class Actinopteri; order Cichliformes; family Pholidichthyidae; genus Pholidichthys; species Pholidichthys leucotaenia. Next base: position 340,371,162 of record CM035845.1, read on the forward strand.
GTAGTCCCTAGCACTAGGCTCAGAACTAAAGGCGATAGATTCTTTGCTGCTATTGCTCCCGGACTTTGGAACTCTTTACCTTTTGAACTTAGATCTGCACGTTTCACTGATGTTTTTAAGAAGCAACTAAAGACCCACCTTTTTAGCCTGACTTTTTATCAGCTGTGTGTTGATTGTGTTTTTATGTGTTTTTTGCTGTTTACTTTGTTCTTTTACTGTTTTATGTGCCTGTACTTTTATTTGCTTTATTATTGTATTTTACTATCTTTTTTGTTTCTTATCATGTTAAGCACTTTGTGACTTTGTCTGTGAAAAGTGCTTTATAAATAAACGTGTTATTATTATTATTATTATTATTATTATTATTATTTGTTCTGTTCATTTTTGATGAAAGTTGCTCAAAAAGGCTCCTGGCTTCCAAAACTGTTGATGCACTTCACAGTTCACAGAGCTCCGCTGCCCTCTGCTGACTTCTCACCGCGTCTCTGAACCAGATTTAGAAAAGCAAACAGCTGTCTGATGTTTCACCTCCTTTTCCATCCATCCATCTTCTTCCGCTTAATCCTTTTGGGGTTGTGGGGGGCCTGGAGCCTATCCCAGCATCTTTGGGCGAAAGGCACTCCGAACAGATCGCCAGTCCATCGCAGAGCAAACACAGACAGCTGGACAACCATTCACTCTCACATTCATACCTGAGGACAATTTAGAATCCCCAGTTGATGCTAATTAACCTAACCTGCATGTCTTTGGCCTGTGGGAGGAAACCAGAGAAATCCCGGAGCAAACCCACTCAGACACGGGTAGAACATGCAAACTCCACACAGATCACTGTTGGTCGGGGGCTGGGATCGAACCCGGGATCCCCCGGCCTTTTCCTTCTCTTTTCAATCCAGATCTAATGCCTACACTACCCATAATACACCTGGGCCACTTTAAGGCTGACTGAAGGCAGGAGGAAGTGACCGTCGCTCCAGTTTGGAACAGTTGTGGCGTTTAGGGGCCGGGGGCCTCAGAGTGCTGAACTAATCACGCATCCATATTCATGATGTGTCACTATGCTAAATAACATCTGTTTCCCACGCCGGCCCATCTGTTTGGGGGACTCGCTGATATTAGTGGCTCATCACCACACCGGCGGTGTTTAGAGCAGCAGCAGCGGTGGTCATTACGGGCCAGTCGGATTCAGACGGCGTCACCACCATCATTTGCATGCGATCACACGGCAAGGGGACGCTCGTTCACATTCAGGCTGAGAACGAAAGTTTGAAAGTTTCTAGGAACTATTTTGATGTAAAGTATCGGCCCGTCTGCTGTGGAGGTGGGCGGCAACGAGTTCCGTTTGCTCAAGTACGGCAGTGGGTGATGTGGGGGGATGTTAGCAGACTAACCCCCGTTAGGCTGCCACCCCCATCCCCACAAAGACTCCAAATCTAGGATAGCAATGAGTTACATTTATTACATCTTCTAAAGAAGATTAAAAAAAACTGTGCTTCTGACTTTCCCCCAGTTTTGGAAATTAACAACTTTTCCTATCTTGTAAATTTGTGACTTTGAACCACATTTTGTGAAATTACAACTTTTTGCCATCTTGGAAGTTTGTAACTTTCTAAACCAGTTTCATAAATTTAAGACTTCTTCCCCAGTTTTGTAAATGTGCAACTTTTTCCCATCTTGTAAATTTATGACTTTTTCTCCAGTTTCATGAACTTATAACTTTTTTCCTTGTTGTAAAGTTGTGACTTCTTTCCCAGTTTAATAAATTTGTGACTTTTTACCACCTTGTAAATATGTGACTGTTTCCTGTTTTGTAAATTTGAAACTTTTTAACCCAGTTAGGTAAATTTGCGACTTTTACCCCAGAAACGGGGTGCACAGCCAGTGTACTCCTAGTACCGATCCAAAGCCCAGGTAATGGGGAGGGTTGTGTCAGGAAGAGCATTCGACGTAAAACTTTTGCCAAATCAAACATGCAGATCATACCAAATGAGATTTTCATGCCGGATCGGTCGAGGCCCAGCTTAACAACGACCACCACCGGTTCTGTTAACCGACAGGGTGCTGGTGGAAATTGGGCTACTGCTGGTCGAATTAAGATCAAGGAGAAAGAGAGAGGGAAGGTATATTAGGAGGGAAAGAGAGAAAAGGGAAGGTAGAACTGTGGAGGTGAGAGCAGGGACGTTAAATGTAGGGACTATGACTGGTAAAGGCAGACAGTTGGCTGATATGATGGAGAGAAGAAAGGTAGATCTACTGTGTGTTCAAGAAACCAGATGGAAGGAAAGCAAGGCTCGGAGCATTGGAGGTGGATTTAAACTGTTCTACCATGGTGTAGATAGGAAGAGAAATACAGTAGGAGTAATCTTGAAGGAAGAGTATGTGAAGAGTGTTCAGGAGGTAAAGAGGGTGTCGGACAGAATCATCAGAATCACGAGTTTGAAGCTAGAAGTCAAAGGTGTGATGTTGAATGTTGTCAGTGCGTATGCCCCACAAGTTGGATGTCAGGTAGAAGAGAAAGAGGAATTCTGGACTAAGTTGGAGGAGTGGGAGAGAGTGTTCCCGGGAGGGAGAGAGTGGTGATTGGAGCAGACTTTAATGGACATGTAGGTGAAGGGAACAGAGATGATGAGGAGGTCCTGGGTAGGTATGGTCTTGAGGAGAGAAATGTGGAAGAACAGATGGTTGTGGATTTTACTAAAAGGATGGAAATGGCTGTGGTGAACACACACTTCAAGAAGAGAGAGGAACGTATGATGACTTACAAGAGTGGAGGAAGGTGCACACAGGCGGACTACATCTTATGCAGAAGAAGAAATCTAAAAGAGATAGGAGACTGCAAGCTGGTGGCAGGGGAGAATGTAGCTAGACAAGCATTGGATTGTAGTCTGTAGGATGACTTTGCAAAGCAAGAAGAGGAAAACAGTGAAGACAGAACCAAAGATTAAGTGGGAGAAAGACACAATAGGAAGAAGGTCACACAGAGTTCAGGAAGGAGTTGATAGAGGCTCTGAGTGGTACGGAAGAATTATCAGATGACTGGGAAAGTACAGCAAAATTATTGAAGGAAACTGGTAGAAAGGTATGTGGTGTATCCAGTGGAAAGACGAAGGAAGACAAGGAGACTTGGTGGTGGAATGAGGAGGTACATGAAATTATTCAGAGGAAAAGATTTGCAAAGAAAACATGGGATGGTCAGGGAGATGAAGAAAGTAGACAAAAGTATTTGGAATTTAGGCGCATGGCAAAGAGAGAGGTGGAAAAAGCAAAGGAAAGGGCATATAGTGAGCTGTATGAGAGGCTGGACACTAAGGAAGGAGAAAAGGACTTGTATTGATTGGCTTGACAGAGAGATCGAACTGGAAAGGATGTACAGCAGGTTAGGCTGATTAAGGACAGAAATGGTAATGTATGAACAAATGACAAGAGTGTATTGAGAATGTGGAAGCAGTTCTTTAAAGCGCTGATGAATAAAGAAAATGAGAGAGAGAGAGGAGGATGAAGGAAATATGGTGAACAAGGAAGTCCTGAGGATTAGCAAGGCAGAAGTGAGGGCAGCTTTGAAGAGGATGAAGAATGGAAAGGCAGTTGGTCCAGATGACATACCTGTGGAGGAATGGAGACGTTTAGGAGAGATGGCAGTGGACTTTTTAACCAGATTGTTTCACACAATCTTGGAGAGTGAGAGGATGCCTGAGGAGTGGAGAAGAAGTGTTTTGGTACCAATTTTCAAGAACAAAGGTGACGTTCAGAGCTGTAGTAACTACAGAGGTATAAAGCTGATCATCCACACTATGAAGATATGGGAAAGAGTTGTTGAAGCCAGGTTAAGAGGAGAGGTGACAATCAGTGAGCAGCAGTACGGTTTCATGCCAAGAAAGAGGACTACAGATGCAATGTTTGCTCTGAGAGTGCTGATGGAGAAGTATAGAGAAGGTCAGAAGGAATTACACTGTGTCTTTGTGGATCTAGAGAAAGCAGATGATAGGGTGTCAAGAGAGGAAGTGTGGTACTGTATGAGAAAATCAGGACTTTTTCCTGTTTTGTAAATTTGTGACTTTTTCCCACCTTATAAATTTATGACTTTTTCTGTTTTGTTTTGTTTTTTTTTGTTGTTTTTTTAACTTTTTCCCATCTTTTAAATTTGCAACTTTTTCCTGTTTTGTAAATTTGTGACTTTTCTCATCTTGCAAAGTTGCAACTTTTTTCTGTTTTGTAAATTTATGACTTTTTCCCTACTCGTAAATTTGCAACTTTTTCCTGTATTGTAAATTTGTAACCTTTTCCCATCTTGTAAATTTGTAGCTTTTCCCCACTTTCATAAATTTGTGAACTTTCCCCACCTTGTAAATTTGCTAACTTTTCCCGGGTTTGTAAATTTGTAACTTTGTCCTGTTTTGCAAATTTGTGACGTTTTCCCCATTTTCATAATTTTGTGACTTTTTCCCCACTTTCATAAATTTGTGACTTTTCACACCTGGGAAATTAGCAACTTTTTCCAGTTTTGTAAATTTGTAACTTTGTCCTGTTTTGTAAATTTGTGACATGTTTACCAGTTTCATAAATTTGTGACTTTTTCCGACCTTATAAATTCATGACTTTTTCTGTTTTGTAAATTTGTGACTTTTTCCTGTTTTATTTTTAATTTGTGACTTTTTCCCCATCTTGTAAATCTGTGACTTTTTCTCCAGTTTTGTAAACTTAAAACTTTTTCCCATGTTGTAAAGTTGCAACTTCGTCCCCAGTTTAATCAGTTTGTGATTTTTTCCCAGTTGTGTAAACTTAAAAATTTTTTCTTTAATTTTGTGACTTTTTCTCCACTTTCATAAATTTGTGACTTTTTCCCACCTTGTAAATTGGCAACTTTTTCCTGTTTTTTAAATTTGTGACTTTTTCCCCATCTTGTAAATTTGTGACCTTTTCTCCAGTTTTGTACACTTAAAACTTTTTCCCATGTTGTAAAGTTGCGACTTCTTCCCCAATTTAATCAGTTCGCGAGTTTTTTCCAGTTGTGTAAACTTAAAAAATTTTTTTGTTTGAATTTGTGACTTTTTCTCCACTTTCATAAAATTGTGACTTTTTCCCACCTTTGTAAATTAATGACTTTTTCTGGGGTTTTTTTGTTTGTTTGGTTTTTTGTAATTTTTGACTACTTTTCTGTCTTTTAAATTTGCAGCTTTTTCCTGTTTTGTAAATTTGTGACTTCTTCCCACCTTGTAAATTTGTGACTTTTTCCCACCTTGTAAATTTGTAGCTTTTCCCCCACTTTCATAAATTTGAAACTTTTTCCTACCTTGTAAATTTGTAACTTTTTCCAGTTTTGTAAATTTGTAACTTTGCCCTGTTTTGAATATTTGTGACATTTTCCCCAATTTCATAAATTTGTGACTTTTTCCCACCTTATAAATTCATGACTTTTTGTTTTGTGACTTTGTAACTTTTTCCTGTTTTGTAAATTGGCGACTTTTTCCTGTTTTTTAAATTTGTGACTTTTTCCCCATCTTATAAATTTGTGACCTTTTCTCCAGTTTTGTACACTTAAAACTTTTTCCCATGTTGTAAAGTTGCGACTTCTTCCCCAGTTTAATCAGTTTGTGATTTTTTCCCAGTTGTGTAAACTTAAAAAATTTTTCTTTGAATTTGTGACTTTTTCTCCACTTTCAGAAATTTGTGACTTTTTCCCACCTTGTAAATTTGCAACTTTTTCCGGTTTTGTAAATTTGTAACTTTGTCCTGTTTTGTAAATTTGTGACGTTTTCCCCATTTTCATAAATTTGTGACTTTTTCCCCACTTTATAAATTTATGACTTTTTCTTTGTTGTAAATTTGCAACTTTTTCCTGTTTTGTAAATTTGTGATGTTTTCCCACCTCGTAAATTTGTGACTTTTTCCCACCTTATAAATTCATGATTTTTTCTGTTTTGTTGTTGTTGTTTTTTTATTTTTAACTTTTTTTTCCATCTTTTAAATTTGCAGCTTTTTCCTGTTTTGTAAATTTGTGACTTCTTCCCACTTTGTAAATTTGTAACTTTTTCCCACCTTGTAAATTTGTAGCTTTTCCCCCACTTTCATAAATTTGAGACTTTTTCCCACCTTGTAAATTTGTAACTTTTTCCCATCTTGTAAATTTGCAAATTTTTCCTGTTTTGTAAATTTGTAACTTTGTCCCGTTTTGTATATTTGTGACATTTTCCCCAGTTTCATAAATTTGTAACTTTTTCCCACCTTATAAATTCATGACTTTTTCTGTTTTGTGACTTTGTAACTTTTTTCTGTTTTGTAAATTTGTGACTTTTTCCTGTTGTTTAAATTTGTGACTTTTTCCCCATCTTGTAAATTTGTGACCTTTTCTCCAGTTTTGTACACTAAAAACTTTTTCCCTTGTTGTAAAGTTGCAACTTCTTCCCCAGTTTAATTGTTTTGTGAATTTTTCCAGTTGTGTAAACTTAAAAAAACAATTTTTTCTTAAATTTGTGACTTTTTCTCCACTTTCATAAATTTGTGACTTTTTCCCACCGTGTATATTTGCAACTTTTTCCTGTTTTGTAAATTTGTGACATTTTCCCATCTTATAAATTCATGACTTTTTCTGTTTTGTAAATTTGTGACTTTTTCTGTTTTGTAAATTTGTGATGTTTTCCCAGCTTATAAATTCATGACTTTTTCTGTTTTGTAAATTTGTGACTTTTTCTCATCTTTTAAATTTGCTGCTTTTTCCTGTTTTGTAAATTTTTGACTTCTTCCCATCTTGCAAACTTGCAACTTCCTCCTGTTTTATAAGTATGTGACTTTTTTCTCAGTTTCATAAATTGGTGACTTTTTCCCATCTTGTAAATTTGCAACTTTTTCCTGTTTGGTGAGTTTATAACTTTTTCTTTTTTTGTCAATTTGTAACTTTTCTTAGCTTTCATAAATTTGTGACTTTTTCCCCATCTTGTAAATCTGCAATTTTTTCCTGTTTTGTAAATTTGTGACTTTTTCCCCAGTTTCATCAATTTGCCACTTTTCCCAACTTATAAATTCATGGCTTTTTTCTCTTTTGTAAATTTGTGACTTTTTCATAAATTTGGGAATTACTTATTTTAAATTTATGACTTTTTCCAATTGTTAAATTAGCATCTTTCAATATATTTTTGCTCCTTAATTCTTTCAAATTTCTACATATTTTGCAGTCATATGTTATGCCTTATGCTAAATTTGTGACCCCCCACCTCCTCAATAACCACCACCCCCTCCTGAATGCTGGTGCTGAAGTGACTTTTCCTTCCATAGTTTTACTGTAGTACTTCTACTGCAGGCTGCTCTCCTCTTCTGTGGTGTAGCATCTCTGCTGTAGTGTGGACGTGTTCATCTGGAGTCTCCTCTGTCTTCTCTCCAGTTGCTGTTGCAGCAGGAGCAGGTTGTGGTCCCGCAGGCAGCAGAGCGAGGTCAGCTGGGCCACCTCTCTGCTGCCGCCGGGGCCCCGTCAGGTCCCAGTCCTCTGGGGGTCTGAGGATGGAGGTCCTCATTAACGCCTCCAGTCGCTCTGCCCTCTGCCGCTCCTCCTTCTCACCCCGTCCAACCACTCCGAGGATTCATGCCGGTAAACGTATGCGGCGGCCATCCACGTGTCAGCGGGCAGGAGAGGGCTGAGGGCCGTGGGGGGACCCCAACACGGAAAAGTCCCCAAAGCTCAGAGCCACTTCACAACTTTTTAGGAAACTTTTTTTACAGCTGAACCTGAGACCATAACAGCTGCTGGAGATGGACTGATTTACACTGACGGCTGAGCATTCCACCCAGTTTAAAGAAAATCAAATCGTTTCTTCACTGAATGGCAGGAGAAAATTTAACGGCCCACCGGCACAACACCGCAATATTAAGAAGTTTAACTGGCAACTTTTTTCTCACAAATTTGTAGCATTTTTCTTGTGAATTTGCAACTTTTCCCTATAAATTTGCAACCTTTCTCTCCAATATAAGCAACTTTTTTCTTGTAAATTTGCAACTTCTCCTCAAAAATTTGCAGCTTTTTTCTTGTGAATTTGCAACTTTTTCTGATAAATATGCAACTTTTTCTGACAAATATGCAACCTTTCTCCCAAAAATAAGTAATTTTTTCCTGTAAATTTGCAACTTCTCAAAAATTTGCAACTTTTTCTTGTGAATTTGTAACTTTTTCCTATAAATTTGCAACTTTTTCTTGTGAATTTGCAACATTTTCTGATAAATATGCAACCTTTTCTGATAAATAAGCAACTTTTTCCTGTAAATTTGCAACTTCTCAAAAATTTGCAACTTTTTCTTGTGAATTTGTAACTTTTTCCTATAAATTTGCAACCTTTCTCTCCAATATAAACAACTTTTTCCTGTAAATTTGCAACTTCTCAAAAATTTGCAACTTTTTTCTTGTGAATTTGCAACTTTTTCTGATAAATATGCAACTTTTTCTGACAAATATGCAACCTTTCTCCCAAAAATAAGTAATTTTTTTCCTGTAAATTTGCAACTTCTCAAAAATTTGCAACTTTTTCTTGTGAATTTGTAAGTTTTTCCTATAAATTTGCAACTTTTCTCTCCAATATAAACAACTTTTTCCTGTAAATTTGCAACTTCTCAAAAATTTGCAACTTTTTTCTTGTGAATTTGCAACATTTTCTGATAAATATGCAACCTTTTCTGATAAATAAGCAACTTTTTCCTGTAAATTTGCAACTTCTCAAAAATTTGCAACTTTTTCTTGTGAATTTGTAACTTTTTCCTATAAATTTGCAACTTTTTCTTGTGAATTTGTAACTTTTTCCTATAAATTTGCAACCTTTCTCTCCAATATAAACAACTTTTTCCTGTAAATTTGCAACTTCTCAAAAATTTGCAAATTTTTCTTGTGAATTTGCAACTTTTTCTGATAAATATGCAACTTTTTCTGACAAATATGCAACCTTTCTCCCAAAAATAAGTAATTTTTTCCTGTAAATTTGCAACTTCTCAAAAATTTGCAACTTTTTCTTGTGAATTTGCAACTTTTTCCAATAAATTTGCAACTTTTTCTGATAAATATGCAACTTTTTCTGACAAATATGCAACCTTTCTCCCAAAAATAAGTAATTTTTTCCTGTAAATTTGCAACTTCTCAAAAATTTGCAACTTTTTCTTGTGAATTTGTAACTTTTTCCTATAAATTTGCAACTTTTTCTTGTGAATTTGTAACTTTTTCCTATAAATTTGCAACCTTTCTCTCCAATATAAACAACTTTTTCCTGTAAATTTGCAACTTCTCAAAAATTTGCAAATTTTTCTTGTGAATTTGCAACTTTTTCTGATAAATATGCAACTTTTTCTGACAAATATGCAACCTTTCTCCCCAAAATAAGTAATTTTTTCCTGTAAATTTGCAACTTCTCAAAAATTTGCAACTTTTTCTTGTGAATTTGTAACTTTTTCCTATAAATTTGCAACCTTTCTCTCCAATATAAGCAACTTTTTACTTGTAAATTTGCAACTTCTTCTCAAAAATTTGCAACTTTTTTCTTGTGAATTTGCAACTTTTTCCAATAAATTTGCAACTTTTTCTGATAAATATGCAACTTTTTCTGACAAATATGCAACTGTAGGAGCATGCTCAAATAACGAGGCTGAGTTTCAGTCATAAAACCAGCTTTATTTGACAGAACGCAGCTTCTAGCATTCTCAAAGCAGGAAAGAGAAAGAATCATACTTCAACACCCTTTTATACGTTTCCAGCATCAGAATTCAAGCCACATGGTGTCTTCAGTCAACATACAGTTACAAAGCATCCCTTTGAAGCTTCACCATTGTCTCTCATTTCCTGATGAACCGGAATACCCTCCGGGGCGTCTTCTGTGGGACAAAGAGACAAATCTCACACTTCCTTGTTACCTCCTGTAGATTCCAGTCCTCAGTCCTTACAGACCTGACACCCCACAATACACATTCAGTCCTGTCTCTGTGGCAGCGTGAGCCCACAATGTGTGTCGCCCACACTACCCCCCCCCCCCAAACGTCTAGTAAGGCAAAATCTAAATGGCATAACAAAAAGAGAAACTCAAAGCACTCCATACATCGCTAATCAATCCACCAACTGCCTAGGTTTTAATCTTCTGCCGAATCTGCTGCAACCTGGCTTGGCTGCACCTGCAACATCTCTCTGCACCTGTGGATTAAAGCTGTTAACACCTCTCTGTGAAGACTTTGGAGAATGTCTCCTCAGAGGCCTGCCCCGGCGGGGGGGCCTCGCGAGCTGCACCTCCTCATCAGCCAGAACAAAAGCGGGTTTGAGTCTGTTAATGCAAATCAGCTCCCTTCTGCCCCCTAAATCTAGCAGAAAATGCTTCTGCCAGGTCTCCAGCACTCGAAACGGTCCGTCGTAAAACGGCCGCAAACTTGGACGCTGGGCGTCATGTTTAACAAAAACAAACTCTGCATTTTTTAAAGCCTTGGGCACAAAAACGCGTGGTAAACTGTGATGGACTGGGCCAGGAAGCGTGTTTGCTCCTGAGCCGCTCTGCCACGGCTGAGCGGGGGGGCCACTAGGTGCGGGATTATCAGGAAGAAATTCCCCGGGCAAACGGAGTGGTTGAGCGAAAACTAATTCAGCCGGGGAAGCGTGCAAATCTTCCTTAGGTGCAGAACGCAACCCTAATAAAACCCATGGAAGTTTGTCTACCCAATTTGTATCCGTTAGCGACGCTCTGAGGGCTGCTTTCAATGACCTGTGAAAGCGTTCGCATAAACCATTAGCCTGGGGGTTATACGCGGTGGTGCGATGAATCTTCACCCCCAAGCTGCGGGCCATCGATGACCATAGCTCGGAAATAAATTGGGGACCCCTGTCGGACGTTTTGTCCGACGGTACACCAAAACGCGCAACCCATGCTGCTAAAAATGCTCGCGCAACTTCTTCCGCTGTGGTTGATGTGAGAGGAATCGCCTCTGGCCAGCGCGTGGTGCGGTCTACCATCGTCAAAAGATGTGTGTGCCCGTGTGATAACGGAAGCGGGCCGACCAGGTCAATATTCACGTGATCAAAACGCTTAGCGGGGATGTGGAAAGGTTCTAACAGGGCCTTAGTGTGTCTGTGTATTTTAGCTCGCTGACACGCTACGCAGGCTGCCGCCCATTCCTTGACCTGTTTGCGCAACCCGGGCCAAACAAATTTCTCCCCCACCAATTTGATGGACCAAGTCAAAAACACGGCGACGCCACGCGGTTGGCACCACAGGGCGGGGCCGTCCCGTGGAGACATCGCAGATTAGCGGGGGCATACCGTTTTGTTGCACCCTGTGCTCCAGCCTTAACCCTGTTGGTCCAGACTGGAGCGCGCGCACGTCCGCGTCGTTAACTTGCTCCGCAGCCATGGCTGCATAATCTAACCCAACACAGACCGGGGCTGCGCGCGCTCCCGCGTCGCTGCCCGGGCCCGCGGCCATGGCTACAGAGTCTGCCCCTATGGGGCTTGGCGGTGCTACTGCACGCGAGAGGCAGTCTGCTACAACATTGTGTTTACCCGCGACATGCTGAATATCAGTAGTAAACTCCGATATTGCGGCTAGTTGCCTTTGTTGCCGGCCTGACCAGGGTTCTGAAATTTTGGCCATCGCAAACGTTAGCGGTTTATGATCCACAAAAGCGGTGAAACGTCGCTCCTCTAACCAGAACTGAAAATGACGGATGGCCAAGTGTAGGGCCAAAAGCTCCCTGTCAAACGCGCTGTATTTCCGTTCACTATCGCGCAAGGTCCTGCTGAAAAACGCAAGGGGTTGCCAGGTACCTGCCACAAACTGTTCAACTACCGCCCCCACCGCTACATCGGAAGCGTCAGTGGTGAGTGCCATGCGGGCTGTTGGCACTGGGTGCGCTAACAAAACTGCGTTAGCCAGGGCTGTTTTGACCTGGGCAAAAGCGCGCTCCCGCTCCGGAGACCATTCAACTTTATTTGCGGGCTTTTGTTTTTTTAACGCGGTGTACAATGGCTGCATGAGTCGTGCTGCGCTTGGGAGGAAACGGTTGTAAAAATTAACCATCCCTAGAAACTCCTGAAGCGCCTTGACCGTTTGAGGTTGCGGAAAATCCGTTATGGCAAGCACTTTATTTGGAAGGGGAACTGCTCCCTCTGCCGAAACGCGATGTCCCAAAAAATCAATCTGCGCCACCCCAAACTGGCACTTCGCTGGGTTAACTATTAACCCGTGCTCTGCCAACCTCTGGAAAACTGCTGTGAGGTGTTTTTCATGTTTGCCTTCGGACGCGCTGGCTACCAAAATATCGTCCAAATAAACGAACACGAAAGGCAGGTCGTGTAAAACTGCATCCATCATGCGTTGGAAAGTCTGCGCGGCCCCCTTGAGGCCAAAAGGCATGCGCAAGAACTCAAAAAGGCCGAAAGGCGTTATGACCGCTGTTTTGGGTACATCCTGCGCGCGCACTGGCACCTGGTGATAGCCGCGCACCAAGTCTATTTTGGAAAAAATGCGCGCCCCCGCCAAATGAACAGAAAAATCCTGAATGTGCGGAATCGGGTAGCGGTCATGAGCTGAAACGTTGTTCAACCTGCGGAAATCGCCGCAAGGTCGCCACGAGCCGTCAGCTCTTGGGACCATGTGTAACGGCGAAGCCCAAGAGCTCTTGGAACGTCTAACAATGCCCAGTTTTTCAGATTAGTGAACTCCTCGCGCGCGATGGCCAGTTTAGCTGGGTCCAAGCGCCGAGCTTTTGCAAAAACGGGAGGGCCTGTGGTCGTTATGAAATGTTCTACCCCATGTTTGGCCACCGTTGCTGAAAACGTGGGGACTGTGAGTGCTGGAAACTGAGCAAGCAGAGTGTGAAACTTACCACCCGCAGCTGAGACGCTGGCATGTGCAGTTGGCGGGGCCACCCGAGCTGTGCAGGGAATAGAATGAAAGGACAGTGCATTAATCAGACGTCTATTAGCAAGGTCAACCAATAAACCATGTGAGCACAAAAAATCAGCCCCTAACATGTTGAAACTGACTGCTGCTACAATAAATGTCCACTCAAATGAACGGCCCTGTAAGGACAGAAGCATGGTCCTCTCACCAAACGTTTTAATCGTGGAGCCGTTCGCTGCTGACACTGACACCCAGGGGGCTTTAGAAGGCGACAGCCGTTCCGCGTAGGTGGGTGTGACGAAGCTCAGCTGAGAGCCCGTGTCCACGAGGAACTGTTTTCCCGAGCGTGCATCCGTCAGGTAAAGCAGCCTGTTCTCTTTGCCGAGGGTCGCAGCTGCTACCGGCCCTCGGTCTTGGCGTTTCCCTGGCGCTTAAAATTGCACGGTGGGACGCACCTGTGCGCTCTCTCTGCAAAACGGCGGTGGTAGAAGCACGAGCCGTTCTCCGCTCCGCGTCGTCTGGCTCCTGTCGCCGCCGTCGTTGGTGCGTCTGGCGCCGCGGCCGTTGGACCTGCACTGTCTCCGGACGCCGTTCCCGGACTGGCCGCCGCGGCCGAGACCGCGTTCCGCTTGTGGGCGTCGACCAACCTCTGCGCCTCCTTGCTCAACCCATGGTAGTCTCGCCTGGCCAATCGGGGTGACTCTGCCAGGGCCACTCTCACTGCTGGTGGTAGGGTTCGAAGGAAAAGGTGGGCGAAAATGAATTCGCCATCCTCAGAGGCTTTGAGCTGCAGCATTTTCACCATCAGGTCCGCAGGTCTATCGTTTTCGGCCTCCGTCAGTGCCAGGAGCCCCTCTGCTCGTTGTTGGACTGAGGGGGTGAAATGGCTGATCAGCGCATCCTTCAATGCGCTGTACTTGTCGCTGTCTGGTGGATGGTTAACCAGAACCTCCACTCTCTGGACCGTGTCGCTGTCCAGCTTCGCTACCACGTGGTAGAATCTTGTGTCATCGTTGGAGATTCTCCAGAGGTTGAACTGCGCCTCGATTGCGCTAAACCATGAGCGCGGGCTGTGCTGCCAGAAATCGGGCAGCCGGATCGTGGAGGCGGCCATCAGGCTGGCTTCCACCGAGCCCCGCTCGGGAGAATTCTGTCTGCTCATTTTCCGTCGTAGGTCACCAGTGTAGAAGCATGCTCAAATAACGAGGCTGAGTTTCAGTCATAAAACCAGCTTTATTTGACAGAACGCAGCTTCTAGCATTCTCAAAGCAGGAAAGAGAAAGAATCATACTTCAACACCCTTTTATACGTTTCCAGCATCAGAATTCAAGTCACATGGTGTCTTCAGTCAACATACAGTTACAAAGCATCCCTTTGAAGCTTCACCATTGTCTCTCATTTCCTGATGAACCGGAATACCCTCCAGGGCGTCTTCTGTGGGACAAAGAGACAAATCTCACACTTCCTTGTTACCTCCTGTAGATTCGAGTCCTCAGTCCTTACAGACGTGACACCCCACAATACACATTCAGTCCTGTCTCTGTGGCAGCGTGAGCCCACAATGTGTGTTGGCCACACAACCTTTCTCCCAAAAATAAGTAATTTTTTCCTGTAAATTTGCAACTTCTCAAAAATTTGCAACTTTTTCTTGTGAATTTGTAACTTTTTCCTATAAATTTGCAACCTTTTCTCTCCAATATAAGCAACTTTTTTCTTGTAAATTTGCAACTTCTTCTCAAAAATTTGCAACTTTTTTCTTGTGAATTTGCAACTTTTTCCAATAAATTTGCAACTTTTTCTGATAAATTTGCAACCTTTCTCTCAAAAATAAGCAACTTTTTTCCTGTAAATTTGCAACATTTTCCTGTAGATTTGAAACTTTTCTTTAACCCCTTAGCATCCCAGTCAGTTTCCCTAATTTTAGTATCCGCCAAGAAAATCAAATTCTTTCTTCACTGAATGGCAGTAGAAAAATTGAAACGTCCTGCTAACAGAACACTATTAAGTTCTAAGAGGTTAACTACCAGTAATTCTTCAGCATCTAGGACAGAATTTCTAAGGCCTGCAAATCTAAGGATCTATTTGTACGTTTTGTCAGTGATTTTTGTGATTTCTGCTGCACATTGTCCATTTTCACCACTGCGTCCAAATAGAAATGGAGTGTCTGCTGCACATTAAGCAGGTCAGAGTGGTGTTTCAAAAGGGGTGCGGCTGGGTGCAAAGTCTGTACAGTTGCTATTTTCTAACATTGCACTTTTGGCCAACAAACACGTCTCAAGTCCGTGGTGCATGACATCATTTTTGCAGTGCGTTTCAAAAGTGTGAGCATGCACGTCACTTTTTGTAATACAGGTAGCTGTGCTGGAATTTCTGTTTGTAAGTGTGAAGACAAACATATGCTATAATAATAATCAAAACATGATGAAGAGAGTTACCAATTTATGTGGGGAAAAAAGCTGACGTCAAGCCTATGTCTAGCCAACGAGCAAAAGACCTCTATAAGATGTGTTACCCATGTAAACTTGCACATTGGGCTGATGTACAGTGGTGTGAAAAAGTATTTGCATCCGTCCTGATTTCTTATTTTTTTGTATGTTTGTCCCACTTAAATGTTTCAGGTCGAACAAATTTAAATATTAGACAAAGATAAACACAAAAAGCAGTTTTTAAATGAAAGTTGTTATTATTAAGGGTAAAAAAATCCAAACCTACATGGTCCTGTGTGAAAAAGTGATTGCTCCCCCCCCCACACACACACCCATTAAAACATAAATTAACTGTGGTTTATCACATCTTTGGAATGCTGACTTCAATTTCTCTAGCCACACCCAGGCCTGATTTCTGCCACACCTATTCTCATTCAAGAAATCACTTAAATAGGACCTGCCTGACAAAGAGAGGTAGACCAAAAGATCCTCAAAAGCTAGACATCATGCTGCGATCCAAAGAAATTCAAGAACAAATGAGAAACAAAGTAAGTGAGATCTATCAGTCTGGAAAAGATTATAAAGCCATTTCTAAAGCTTTGGGACTCCAGTGAACCACAATGAGAGCCATTATCCACAAATGGTGAAAACATGGAACAGTGGTGAACCTTCCCAGGAGTGGCTGGCCGACCAAAATTACCCCAAGAGTGCAGCGACAACTCATCCAAGAGGTCACAAAAGACCCCACAACAACATCCAAAGAACCGCAGGCCTCACTTGCCTCAGTTAAGGTTAGTTTTCATGACTCCACCATAAGAAAGAGACTGGGCAAAAATCTCCTGCATGGCAGAGTTCCAAGACAAAAAACTGCTGAGCAAAAAGAACATAAAGGCTCATCTCAGTTTTGCCAGAAAACATCTTGATGATCCCCAAGACTTTTGGGAAAATACTGTGTGGACTGATGAGAGAAAAGTTGAACTTTTTGGAAGATGTATGTCCCATTACATCCGGTGTAAAAGTAACACAGCATTTCAGAAAAAGAACATCATACCAACAGTAAAATATGGTGGCGGTAGTGTGATGGCCTGGGGCTGTTTTGCTGCTTCAGGACCTGGAAGACTTGCTGTGGTAAATGGAACCATGAATTCTGCTGTCTACTAAAAAATCTTGAAGGAGAATGTCTGGCCATCTGTTCGTGACCTCAAGCTGAAGCACACTTGGGTTCTGCAGAAGGACAATGATCCAGAACACACTAGCAAGTCCACCTCTGAATGGCTTTAGAAAAACAAAATTAAGACTTTGGAGTGGCCTAGTCAAAGTCCTGACCTAAATCTGATGGAGATGCTGTGGCATGACCTTAAAAAGGCGGTTCATGCTGGAAAACCCTCCAGTGTGACTGAATTACAACAATTCTGCAAAGATGAGTGGGCCAGAATTCCTCCACAGTGCTGTAAAAGACTCATTGCCAGTTATCGCAAAAACTTGATTGTAGTTGTTGCTGCTAAGGGTGGCCCAACCAGTTATTAGATTTAGGGGGCAATCACTTTTTCACACAGGGCCATGTAGGTTTGGATTTTTTCCCCTTAATAATTAACACCTTCATTTAAAAACTGCATTTTGTGTTTACTTGTGTTATCTTTGTCTAATATTTAAATTTGTTTGATGATCTGAAACATTTAAGTGTGATAAACATACAAAAAAAAAAAAGAGAGAAATCAGGAAGGGGGCAAACACTTTTTCCACACCATTGTATGTGTTAGGGAAGATTCCCAACACCTTATAATTCTGATATGGTGTGATACCAGAGCCACTGACAGTTATTATTAAAAAAAAAATGGAGCGAGACGTATCTGATTACGTGTCTGAGTGCGGTTATTGGGAATCTCTCCTGTCCAATCAGAATGCTCGGTCAGAACTAAGCGTAGTAAAAAGTGAAGTTTATTCTCATTACTTGGCCATTTACCAGCCCAACCCAGCCAGCATGTTCATGTGGGCCCCAGCAAAGGTTAAACTGGGCTGTCTTATGGGTCCATGTGGGTTGGTCTGCGGGTTCCATGTTGGCCCCATCTGTGTTTGCCCACATGGACTTGACCTGTTCACCTATTTTAAACTGATTTTCTCATAAATTTGCTGTTTTCTTGTAGAGTTGTGACTTTTCCCCTCAATGTGATAACTTTTTTTAAACATTTGAAACTTTCTCATAAATTTGCTATTTTTTTTCACTGTAAACTTTAAACTTTCTCATAAATTTATGATTTTTGTTCTTCTAAATTTGCCCCTTTTTTCATAAATTTTTAAGTTTTTCTTGAAAAATTGTTACTTTTTCCTTTCAAATTTATTAACTTTTCCTTGTAATTTTGGAACCTTGCTATATAAATTTAGTATTTTCTTAGAAATTTGTGAGTTTTCCCCATAAATTTGTAACATTTTTCTTGTAAATTTGCAACCTTGTCAAAAATTTTCATCTTTTTTTCTGCAAACTTATAACTTTTCCTCATAAATTTTTGACTTTTTTCTCATAAATCTTCTATTTATTTATTCATATATTTACTACTTTGTTATTTTGCAACTTTTTCTAATTTTTTCCTCATAAATTTCTGACTTTTTTCTACTGAATTAGACTTTTTTCTCAGAAATTTACAATTTTTTGTAAATTTCTCAATTTTTTTCTGACAAATTTCTGAGAAAAACTGTGAAAATGTCAGACTTTTGTGCATCATTTTGCCTTTGGCGCCAGTGTTGCTGGAACCTGCTCACCTGCACCACAGGTGAAGTCCATGTGGGCAAACGCACAGACAAACCCACATGAGACAGCCCAGCTAACCTGTGGTGGCACCCACCTGGACAGTTCTGCCATAAAAGACGCGTTACGCCGCTGTGGTTCTGCTGCAGGGGGTTCTGCTCTTTAAACAGCCCAGAACAAAGCAGCTCTGAGGGTTCACGCGTGTGGCTGGGCCTCCATTTTAACTCCATGGGTGCAGACGAAGCGTCACTAGTATTTCACAGCCCGTGAAAGCAGACATGTGTAGCGGGCCTACCTTTTAACACCAGTCATAAATAGCTGATTTCTCGGCAGATTTGTTGGCGGAGCAACGATGTCGCCTTCGCAGGTGTGTTTTTTTTATTGTGTTGATGCTGTGGGGCTTTGCTGAAGAACCACAGAAGACACGGAACATTCGCTGCCTGATGCAACTGTCATTAAAGCGTTCTTCCAGCTGGAGCGACCACAGCATCATCAGTTATAAATCACAGGCGTCCACCTCCGTACCTTCACACGGCGAAATTAAAAAATAAATACGTCCACCAGACAAAGAGGGAAGAAAGTCTCACACACACAGCTGAAAAAAGCTGCAAATTTACAAGAAAAACGAGTTTAATTTTATGAGAACAATTTTTCAGATTTACAAAAATGAAATCAACCTGAGGAAAACTGCTGCCGGCTGTTTTTGCTGGTGCTGAAGCAGCATCCACCGATGTTCAGAACGTGTGATTTGGTGAGAACACCTCAGGGTTTCATTACTGCAGCACCATGCTACACACAGGCATGGCCCATCTGTCACCTCACTGCTGGGGGGACGATAAGCAACATTTTCTCAGAGTAAATATCAGTATTATTGTAGGCAGGTCCATTCCTGGGCTTTGGGGGGGGGGGGGTGAGATGCAGGAATTTGTGATGGGAAGAATTACAACAGTCAGTTCCAACCAGGCAATTTGATTGGACAACAGGGATTCCAGGAGTTACTATATTCCACGATAATTCCACTCCAACGTTCCACCGGATATGCATCACTCTGCTTCAAAGGTGTTCTAGTGACCATTAATTACTAACAGTAATTTACTGTCAAGCCTGCAGACTTGAGAAATGCAACACTGTGTTGAATACCTTAATGTCTACAGTGAGGCGTTGTTTGATAAAAATTATACATCCGTGACCTGAAAGTCCCATCCTTTAAAAAAAAGCTTTATTGAGTTTACAAAGTCTGCCCTTATATAAACATTATTAAGCTAGTTCACATCTGTTTAAAAACTAGGCAGCGCTAGAGTTGGATTTATTGTCTCGATTAGCAAACCATAATAACTTTGTGGCGATGGACTCTTTGCTTCATCTGAAAATGCAATGTGCCAAAGCCAAATCGCTAGCATGCTAACTAGCCACCGGCATTGGCCACTTTTCGATCTCGGCCTTCCTGCGGTACTGACTCAACAGGTGACCGGTAGGTTTTATAAACACTGACTTTTGCACTACACAATATTTAATTAGTTTACATGTGTGTGAAGTGACAACAGACATCTTCATGTTGATTAAGATGGCTAATCCGCTACACATCGGACATATGGCGTATCACACAAGCAGTTACCGTACTCCCTCTCGTCTAATGTATATATACAGTATGAGAAAACATTGCAAATTAATGAGACAAAATTTGCAAACTAACAACAAAAAAGTTGCAAATTAATGAGAAGAAATTACAAATTTGCATGAAAAACATTGCAAATTAACATGAAGTTGCATATTAATGAAAAAAAATCTTTTCCCCATTTGTACAATTTACCCGTTATTTTAATTAAAAAAAACATTTTTAGCATGTTTTTACCCTGTTTTCACCTTGTTTTTTTCCTATTGTTTCTCAGCTTTTTTCCAGTTTTCCAGTTTTTTTTCTTACATTCTCCATTTCCCCCACTTTTAAAATTGTTCCCTATTGTTTCCATATATTTACTTATATTTTAATCACTGTTTTACCTGTTTTCACCATGGTTTTACATTATTATTTTTCCTGTTTTTACCCATTTTTGCTGTTGTTTTTGTTTTGTTGGTGATTTTACCCTGTTTTTTTTTCATATTTTTACATTATTGTGTTTCCTGTTTTTACCCTCATGTTCTTACCCTGTTTTCCTGTTTTTACCACATATTTGCCTTCTATTTTTCCTGTTTTACCCCTTTTCTCCCTGTTTTCTCAATGCTGTTTTTCTGTGGGTTTTTTCCTCCTTTTCCCCTGTTTTTCCATTATTGTTTGTCCTGTTTTTTCCTGTCTTCAGTCCAATCCCAACTACAGATTTAGGAGGAAAAAGTCAAAGTAAAAGTAGATTTTCTTCATAAATGTCCTCAGGTAAAAGTAGAACGTTGTGGAAAAAGTTCATGAGAACATGTCCCGGCGTTGCTCCCATCTCTGGCCCGTCCTTCCTCTCTGGTCCATTTCATGCTCGGCGCCGCTCGGCTTGTCAGCGGCTAATCATCAGAAGGATGATGGATGATGTTTATTTTTCGATGATGGAACGCAACCCCCCGCCTGATGATAATTGTAATAAAAAGGACAGATCAGGCCGGCAGAGTTATTAAATTATTGGAGCGTAATTTGCATTAATGCTGGGATCCAGAGGGGGGATTGACTGAGGCTCGCTGACGGCTCGTTAGGGAGTCCACCTTGAAAAAGCTCGCCGGTGCCCTTGGCCCCCCGTGGATCCTCAACATGGCCACCATGACACCGAGTCACATGACAGACGGAGCAGGATTTTTTTTTTTTTAAATTATAGCAGACACTGAAGGCTGAACCTCCATTTAATCAGAACTTTCTCTCAAATATTTGTAACTCTTCATAAATTTGACTTTGTCTTTTTCAACATAAATCTGCTTCACACAACCGTGACCGTCAACTTTTTTATGCAAGACTGTGTTTGGAGAAGAAAACTTTCCCCTTCAAACGATAAAATTTAAAAAATAAATATATATATAGCCACAAGCTGTAATCATTGGGTTCCAAGCAGCTGTACACTTCAAGGTCTTGTATTGTTTAGCAGCATCATTTAAAACCAAAGTTGTGCTACACATTAGGTTTTAAAACGGACTGGAGAGGCCTGCTCAGTCCAGCGTACTAGACCAACACCTCAGCCTCAACGCCAAATTATAAATGTTCCATTGAAAGGGTTTCCAAGCAGCAGGAGAACTGAATTTAAAACTTAAAGTGACACTGTAAGACCTTCAAATAATATTTCCAACATGACCTCTGGCCGAGTGAATGTCACTTCCCCCATAGCCTGATTGGACGCGCCTCACCTGCAACAGCTCTGTTCCGTTCACAGAGGACAGCCTTAGCCAACAACAATAAAGGTCCCTGTGATTGGCTCTTGGGACTGAGGTCATAGTCACCATAGTTGTAGTCTTTTCAGTGTTGCTTGACTCCCTCTCACACCTTGATGATTTAGGCAGCGTATGCTGATGTTTAAAAAAACTGGAGAATACGGTGGTGTACATCTAATAAGTTAAGGGTAAATTTTGTATAAGTTAACAGCACGCTGAAGCATGCTGGTATACGTCATAGTACGGCAAGGTCATCTAAAAGTTTTGTGCATACACAAAATCTTTTTGTATTCAACATATGGATCATACAGTGGATATAAAAGTCTACACACCCTCGTTCAAATGTCAGGTTTTTGTGATGTAAAAAAATGAGACCAAGATAAATCATTTCAAAACTTTTTCCGCCATTAATGTGACCTTTTACCTGTACAACCCAACTGAAAAATGAACTGAAATCTTTTAATCTTTTTTCAAAAATAAAAAACTTACAATAACCTGGTTGCATAAATGTGCACACCCTTAAACTAATACTTTGTTGCAGCACTTTTGGCTTTTATTACAGCACTCAGTCTTTTTGGGTAGGAGTCTATCAGCATGGCACATCCTCAGGGATGTGGCTGTGTTCAGAATTAACCAATCACATTCAACCTCATGTTAATGGGAGTCAGCACACACCTGCCACCATTTAAAGAGCCTCTGATTTACCCCAAATAAAGGTCAGCTGTTCTAGTAGGCTTTTCCTGACATTTTTGCAGTCACATCTTACAGCACAAGCCATGGTCTGCAGAGAGCTTTCAAAGCATCAGAGGGATCTCATTGTTCAAAGATATCAGTCAGGAGAAGGGTACAAAAGAATTTCCAAGGCATGAAATACATCATGGAACACAGTGAAGACATTCATCATCAAGTGGAGAAAATATGGCACAACAGTGACATTACCAAGAACTGGACGTCCCTCCAAAATTTATGAAAAGACGAGAAGAAAACTGGTCAGGGAGGCTGCCAAGAGGCCGACAGCAACATTGAAGGAGCTGCAGGAATGTCTGGCAAGTACTGGCTGTTTAATACATGTGACAACAATCTCCTGCCTAGGGTGGCAAGACGGAAGCCTTATCTTACAAAGAAAAACATCCAAGCCTGGCTACTGTTGTATAGTACTTTTCTTGTGATATGTGGTGTGGTGAAGCGCACCTCCGGTAACGTCACTGCACAGCCCCATATAAGGCCGGGGTCCGCCATATTGTGGTCTCTTTCTCGCCTGTGCTTTGGCTGCTGCTTTGTCTGTGACCGCCAGCCTCAGAGTATTCAATAAAGCTGTGTTCTACAAGTCACCTCGCCTCATCTGTTAACCAGTGTAAATCCATACATAGCATTTGGCGACGTTGGATTTAACTCATGGAGTAGCTCAAATTCGCCCCTTTCTCGAGTTTCCTGGGGACCCACCAGTGCCCTGGTCTAGGTGGTTTGAGGCCTTTGAGACCTATGTTGCCGCACTGTGGCAAAGTAAGCTCGATAAGCTAAGGGCCCGAGCGCTTCTCGTTCACAATTTGGGTATAGAGGGCCAGCAAGTCCTGTGAACGCTCAGTGCTTCAGACACTTATGAAAATGTAGTGGAGCTGCTAGCTAGCCATTTCCACATCCCGGATAACGTGACTGTCTGGAGGATCTGCTTTCGGCAGCAGCATCAGCAGGTAGGTGAACGCGTTCGGCAGTTCAATCAATCAATCAATCAACCTTTATTGTCATGATGCTATGCACACAACTGTAGTGCAAGCAAGATGAAATTGCGTTTCTCTAGGCATCCGTATTGAAAAAAGAACATAATTTAAAAACACACACACCCCGTCACCCCCCACCCCGACAGCCATTCACTCATCCCTGAGACACATTTGGATATTACAGTAATGTTAACTTATTACAGTTGCAGTTAAAATGATAATAACTGCCTATGTATATATAAAACAATTAAAATGGCTAAGTGAATCTACTGTACGTAGCTAAGAGAAATAAATACTTAAAACTGACTAAAACTATAATATACATATAATATACATAATGTCCATAAAGTGCAGTAATATGTGTAAAGGATTCCGGATCAACTGTTCAGCATCCTAACAGCTTGTGGAAGGAAGCTGTTGATCAGTCTGGTGGTTCTGCCTCTGATGCTCCGGAATCGTTTGCCAGATGGCAGCAGTTCAAAGTGTTTGTGCAGAGGGTGAGAGTGGTCCTTAACAATGTGCAGTGCCCTGCTCCTACAACGGCTCTGAAAAAGTTCTTGGACAGAGGGGAGGGAGACTCCAATTACCCTCTCAGCTCCCTTAACTATCCTCTGCAGGGCTTTTTTTGTCTGACATGCTGCAGCTGGAGTACCATGTTGCAATGCAGTACGTCAGAATACTCTCCACCACACCTCTGTAGAAGGTCCTGAGGATGCAGATGGGGAGAGAGGCCTGTTTGAGTTTCCTCAAGAAGTGCAGTCTCTGCTGGGCCCACTTCCTGATCCCCAAGGAATTCTTGGGGAAGTTTGTAGCTGACTTCAGGCAGCTAGCTAGCGAGTGTCGATTTGGGACGCTGGAGGAGGAAATGATTTGGGATCAGCTGGCGGAACATACATGTAGCGTGGCATTGTGGGCTAGACTTCTTACGGCGTCTAGTGACCTGATGTTAGACAGAGCTGTTAAGCTAACTCTCCAAATGGAAGCTGCGGACAAGCTAGCTCTGGAGCTAGCCGGGTGCCAATCACAGCAGTTGCTGGAGCTTCTTGAAGCAGCAAATATCGCAGACTCAGTTGGCAACGAGAGCTTGGACGATGACGATACAGAAGCCAATACTACCAGCCAAAGGTTTGCCCTGGGAAAACCCCAGTGCATGGGTTGTGGGTCTGCGACACACCACAAAAAGGCTAAGGACTATCCAGTGAGAGGAGCACGTTGTAGCAGATGTGGTCGCTTGAACCATTTTGCCAGGGTGTGCCGTGAATTTAACCCAGAGAGCCCACGGAAGAAATTGCTTTGCCCACCCCCGACAACCATCCATACGGTGTCTCCCAACATGAACCGGTACACATTTTGCACAGTGATGCTGGACGATGTGGAACTGCTGCTGTTGACTGACATGTGAGCGGAGGGGTCGTTGCTGAATTGGGCCACGGTGAAGAAGTTTTTTCCCCACCACAGGATCAGAGGTAACTCAGCACTGTTGTACAGTAATGGAGGTGGAAGGCTGGACACGGTTGGGACTTTGGCATTGACTGGTCGGTACAAGTCTGCGATGGTGACAGACTTCACTTTCCACATGGTAGCATGGGGTGATAACATTATTGGCTGTGATTTATTTTACGGACTGGGTTTCACCATTAAAGATGACGCTGGGGAAGAGTGGTCGGGCTGTGGCCAGTGGAAGCCTCCGATTCCAGTGATCGATGAGGACGTGGTGTGGGATGAATGTGAGAGAACTAACGGACACCCTGGCGGTCAAGCAGGACCAGTTTTGCTCAGGTTAGGTGCAGGGGGTCTCAGTCCCTGTGCTCAGGAAATGGCGGAGGGAGCCACCGAGTGTAATGGTGAAGCGCCTGCGCTGGCGAGTGGCACTAATGTGTTGGCCCTAGATGCCTCCAGAGTTTGGCCACAATGGGACGGGAGGTCTGTGGCTATGATGGTGCACGCTACAACAGCCTTAGAAGAGGTTGGGGCAGGACCAAGGAGCATGGGAATCAGTGTGCTTGACAACAACATCTCAAGCCGAGTCAGGCCTCGTTGAAGGTCCTGGATTGGGTTCGGACTCAAGGTGAGGAACAGCCGTGGTGAAGATGGGCCAGACGACAACCTCTGGAGTAGCTCAAGTAGGTTCATTTTGTCTTCTTTTAATTATTTACCTTTTGTTCTTATTAAAGACAAAAATAGAAAGGAACAAGAAACATTAAAATCAGCAATATCAGATCACTGCAAAAGAAATAATCACATCATGGACTGGGACAACACAAAAATTATTGGATCAGAGAGCAACAGACACAAACGCTGGATCAAGGAGGCCATAGAACTCAGGAAGTGGAGAAAAGATACCATGAACCGGGATGAGGGGGCCTTTATGCTTTCCCACACCTGGGACCACATCCTCCAGAGAACATCGAACGGCGGAAAGCGGGGCCGGCTCGGTGGATCTGACAGGTCTGCTGGGCTGGCCCCGCCTACGAAAGTCAGCTGATAAAATGACACCTGGCAGCAATCAGCTGACACTGCTGACGAAGGCTGCAGTACACAGTCGAAACATGTAAAGGAGGTAAAAACATCTCCTTTCTGTTTTTGTCTTTAATAAGAACAAAACGTAAATAACCTCAGGACTACTGTTTCAGAGAATGCTAGACTGGAGGATGAACGATCTCTCAGAATGGGAAGAGCAAGTGCTGTGTTTGGAAACTTGAGGGAAAGACTGTGGAACAATCGACATGTGTCTATCCGTGTGAAATGCAAAGTGTACAGAGCGACAATACTGGCTACCCTATTGTACAGTGCTGAAACTTGGACTGTCTACAGGGTGCAGGAAAAGAAACTCCACACGTACATGATGAGACAGCTTCAAGCCATAATGAACATCTCAGGGAAAGACAAGAAAACCAACACAGAAGTGCTGAAACGAGCAGGTCTACCATCAATGGAGAACATGCTAATACAGATGAATCTGAGCTATAGACAGGAGTTCCTGGCAGCGGAAGGCAAAGGACAGAGCTGCATGGAGGAATCTGATCAGACTTAAATGAAACAGTCATTGTCGCCCCCGACAGACTGCTGTGATGATGATGATGATGTACGTCCTGCATACATGGGCCATAAGTTATAGGTAAGTTATGCGATCGTTGACACACGTTACTTGTAAATTACACATAAGTCAAAATACGTTGATATAATGTCTAGTGTACCCAAAACATTTCTAACATATGAGTAATGTGCTTTGAACCTATGTGTAACTTACTGAACGTGTTTCTAACAGCTACCGTATAAGGGCGTATTGGTTTCATTGGTTCACAGGAAGAAACCATCAAGACTCCATAGTGAGCAGATGTCCATGTCAAACTGGTCTTGTTCTTCTATTCAGATGAAGTAAAGTGATATTTCATACCTTGACATGTTTCCTTGACATGTTTCGACTGTCATCTGATGTTTGTGATGTGTCACATCAGATGTTTGATCCTTTCCATAGGTGTTACCGACCTGACAGATTTGACAGATCTGCCAGGTCGGTCACACCTCCCACTGTGCGATGGTCTTTGGAGGAGAGAATCATCATGCTTGAACCGAAATGATGGTGCCTTCATGCTCTTGCACACCTGGGATTTATGGATCAGGAGGTGATGGCAGTTTGGCATGACCATGCTATGCACAAGTTAGGATAAGCTATGCATAAGTTAGACTATCATTGGGCATAAGTTGTGAACACTGGCAACACCCTAAGCATTCGTTGGTATAAGTTATCTGTAAGTTATTGAAATGTTCTATATAAGTTACTAATACATTATGTATACGTCCAACTCATTATGAATATGTGATGCATTGGGCGTATGCCAGTGTTTTAGCGAAATTTTGATACGTTAGGAAATGCTGCCTAAATTGTCAAGGTGTGACAGGGCCTTTACCTGGAACAAGAAAGTTACGTATAGTGCCACACATAGTCAGATGTTCAGGAAAGGTGTATTGTAGTTCAGAAGAATGACACTTTCCCGGGTGAATTTAAGCCCCAGCATCCAGCATAGCAGACGAGCATCTTAACCACTACACCGCACTGCAAAACATGACATCTCAGGAAGATAAAATATCTTAAATCAAAAATATAATTCTTTGGGGGGTTTTGTCTGACAGGATATTTTGTCGTAAAGTTTTCTATAAGAAAACTACTTTTTAGAAAATATTTTTTACTTCTTTTACAGTTTCATTAAGTAATATTACACTCAAGGTTGTATGGTACCAGTGAATATAGTAACTGCGGTGTGCTACATCAAGAGCATTAGACGTATCACACCCGTAGTCACTATATTCATTGATACCCTACAACCTTGAGTGTAATATTGCTTTTATACAACAGCTCCACAAGCACAATTTATTAAATGACAGCAATACTGCACAAAATATTATGATTCCTTTGTTTAATCAGTTATTTTGTGCAGCTCAAATAACTCAGTAGCTCAGGCCTACTATCTGTGCCCAGAGTTAGAACCAAACATTGTGAGGCAGCGTTTAGTTTTTAGCTCCTCACATGTAGAACAAACTCCCAGAAAGCATCAGGGCTGCTGAAACTCTCAGCTGCTTTAAATCAAGGTTAAAAACTTTCCTATTTGCCGCAGCCTTTCAGTAGAACAATTGTTAGTCTCCCACAAAGTACTGAAACTTTTATTTCTTGCATGTTTTCTGTCTTATTCTATTTTAATTTGTTATTGTTTCTCTTTAATTTACTTTTTAGTTTGCTTTTAAATTCTTATGTATTCATTTTGCAACTTACTGTAATGCTTTAATGTTTTTATGTAAAGCAATTTGAATTGTCTTGTACATGAAATGTGCTGTACAAATAAACTTGCCTTGCAGCTGAGAGAAAATAGTCCCTTCTAAATATAACCAGTAACTGTTGCTAAGCACCTAAATACATACTGGTCACCTGTTGAGTCGGTACTGCAAAAGGGCTGAGATCAATGCCGGTGGCTCGTTAGCATGCTAGCAATTTGGTTTCGGCACACTTTCTTCGCTTTTTCTTGGCATTTTCAGATGAAACAAAGAGTCCATCACCACAGAAGTACTGTGGTTCGTTAATCTAGACAATAAATCCAATTCTAGCACTGCCTATTTTTTTTTTTTATCAGAAGTGAAATAGCTTTACTGTACCCTTTAAATTCCAGTTTGATTACATGATCAACCCTCTTGTGGAAAAGGTCGCAGATACGCACCTGTCACGTGGTGTGGAAAAAGTAGGTGAAAAACTCCAAAAATGATGCCAGATGTACTAACCATTTCACATCATTAGATGGCAGACACGTACAGCTTAAATCCTAGCACAGTTTCACTGTGGAGGACTGGGCCCACATCTGCCAGAACCAGAAGCCAGTTTCAGAACACAGAAGAAGAGAAGCCGGTGTAACATATGTAAATAGGCTGGTACTAGTAAGATGGCGGCTGGGTTGGACGCGGGTGGACCGGGGTGGCTAACTGCCGGTTTCCGGTAGTGACGCCACTCGGAGTATAAATGAAGTGGGTGGAAGAGGCTCTGCCTCTTTGGTCGTAGAGCCACCTGGCATGCAAGCAAGTGCTGTAAGCCTTTGTATATAGTTATACAGTTATCCTGAATAAGATAAGATAAGATAAGATAAGCCTTTATTAGTCCCACAACGGGGAAATTCCAGGATTGCAACAGCACAGGGATAGCAACACTCAGAGCAACAATCAGAAGGCAAGAAAAAAAACAAGCAAGCAAGAGCAGCTAATAAACATATGTACGTATTACTATAAAATATATATATATACACACACACACAGACACACAGTGCAGAGCATTGTAGCTGGATGGAATAAATATATGAATATATGAACACACAGTGCAGAGCATTGTAGCTAGATGGAATAAATATGTAAATATATAAACACCCACAGTACGGAGCATTGCAGCTAGGTGGAATAAATATGCAAGTATATAAACACACACAGTGCGGAGCAATGTAGCTAGATGGAATAATATGTAGATATATAAATATATAAACACCCACAGTACGGAGCATTGTAGCTAGATGGAATAAATATGCAAATATATAAACACACACAGTGCAGAGCATTGTTGCTAGATGGAATGAAACAGCATAACCGTCTACTTAGTTATCCTACATGGTATGATTATGTGCCCATACATATTCTCACCCTCCATAGCGACCGGTATGTTCCTAGTTGTATGCCGGAGAGGACCATTGTGTAAGCCCTAAAGCCCTGTTAACCAAGTTCTGCTTCCTTGTCATTCTCATAATTGTGGATACAGCAGCCAGGACAATTCTGCAACGTATTTCAACACTGAGGAAGTACTTACTCTGAATTTTGCTGACTGTGACTCTAAAAGGGATTATTTAGCTTCTGAGGATGATTCTGAAGGGTAGTATTTACCTTATGACAGCGCAAGATGGACCGGTGGATGGCCACCTTGCATCCATGGTCGACTGAGCAGCATGTCCAGGACAGCGCATTATTACCAGGTCAGCAGCGTTGCCTAACCGAAATCGAGATGGAATAAATCAGAAGATAAATGTGAGAGTTTCTGGACGTGGGACAGAAAGTGAAATGATCGACAGAAGGTGAAATAAGGGACCAAGATGAGCACACAGACGCATGGCGACCCATGATGTGCAGTAGGTCTGATGTTGTTATCACTGTTTGTTGACATTCTACTGATTTTCTGGTTTAGATATTTTGAGGATTAGATAACAAAAAACCAAAAACAAAAGAATCCTTGATAGAATCATACTAATAATAATTTATTGCATTTATATAGCGCCTTTCAAGATAACCAAAGCACTTTACAATGAGTCCATTATTCATTCACTCCACAGACAATGGTAGTGGTAAGCTACTGCTGTAGCCACAGCTGCCCTGAGGCAGACTGATGGAAATGCGGCTGCCAATCCACGCCAATGGCCTCTCCGACCACTACCGAGCATTTATACACATTCATACCCAGTGTCATGTAAATATGTCCAAAGTCCAGTTTTACTGAAAGTCATGTAATCCAATATGGCTGCCGTCACATTATGCAAATTAGATGAGTAAATTTACTCTCATCATAAACTTTGGATCATATTCTACATTTTTCTCTTTGGGCAGCACGGTGGTGCAGTGGTTAGCACTGTTGCCTTACAGCTAGAAGGTTCCTGGTTCGAATCCCCAGGTTGGCAGGGGTTGGAACCTTTCTGTGTGGAGTTTGCATGTTCTCCCTGTGCTGCGTGGGTTTACTCCGGGGGCTCCGGTTTCCTCCCACAATCCAAAGACATGCATGTTAGGTTAATTGGCTGTTCTAAAATTGTCCCTAGATATCTGTTTCCTATAGGCCCTTAGAATAGAGGGTTAGTATTAGTGAAAGCGCTTTGAGTGGTCTTTGTGACTAGAAAAGCGCTATATAAGTGCAGGTTAGTTAGTTACAGTAAGCCATTATCTCTTACCACTTTCAAGTTACAACCTTTGGAATTTTTTCACATACAGTGGGGCAAAAAAGTATTTAGTCAGCCACCAATTGTGCAAGTTCTCCCACTTAAAAGACGAGAGACGTCTCCAATTTTCATCATAGGTATACCTCAACTATGAGAGACAAAATGAGAAAAAAAAAAAATCCAGAAAATCACATTGAAGGATTTTTAATGAATTAATTGGTAAGTTCCTCAGTAAAATAAGTATTTGGTCACCTACAAACAAGCAAGATTTCTGGCTCTCACAGACCTGTAACTTCTTCTTTAAGAGGCTCCTCTGTCCTCCACTTGTTACCTGTATTAATGGCACCTGTTTGAACTCGTTATCAGTATAAAAGACACCTGTCCACAACCTCAAACAGTTAGACTTCAAACTCCGCTATGACCAAGACCAAAGAGCTGTGAAAGGACACCAGAAACAAAATTGTAGACCTGCACCAGGCTGGGAAGACGGAATCTGCAATAGGTAAGTAGCTTGGTGTGAAGAAATCAACTGTGGGAGCAATTATTAGAAAATGGAAGACATACAAGACCACTGATAATCTCCCTCGATCTGGGGCTCCACGCAAGATCTCACCCCGTGGGGTCAAAATGATCACAAGAACGGTGAGCAAAAATCCCAGAACCACACGGGGGGACCTAGTGAATGACCTGCAGAGAGCTGGGACCAAAATAACAAAGGCTACATCAGAAACACACTACGCCGCCAGGGACTCAAATCCTGCAGTGCCAGACGTGTCCCCCTGCTTAAGCCAGTACATGTCCAGGCCCGTCTGAAGTTTGCTAGAGAGCATTTGGATGATCCAGAAGAGGATTGGGAGAATGTCATATGGTCAGATGAAACCAAAATAGAACTTTTTGGTAAAAACTCAACTTGTCGTGTTTGGAGGAGAAAGAACACCATACCTACTGTGAAGCATGGGGGTGGAAACATCATACTTTGGAGCTGTTTTTCTGCAAAGGGTCCAGGACAACTGATCCGTGTAAAGGAAAGAATGAATGGGGCCATGTATCGTGAGATTTTGAGTGAAAACCTCCTTCCACCAGCAAGGGCATTGAAGATGAAGCGTGGCTGAGTCTTTCGGCATGACAATGATCCCAAACACACCGCCTGGGCAACGAAGGAGTGGCTTCGTAAGAAGCATTTCAAGGTCCTGGAGTGGCCTAGCCAGTCTCCAGATCTCAACCCCATAGAAAATCTTTGGAGGGAGTTGAAAGTCTGTGTTGCCCAGCGACAGCCCCAAAACATCACTGCTCTAGAGGAGATCTGCATGGAGGAACGGGCCAAAATACCAGCAACAGTGTGTGAAAACCTTGTGAAGACTTACAGAAAACGTTTGACCTCTGTCATTGCCAACAAAGGGCATATAACAAAGTACTGAGATGAACTTTTGTTATTGACCAAATACTTATTTTACCACGGAATTTACCAATTAATTCATTAAAAATCCTTCAATGTGATTTTTTGGATTTTTTTTTTCTTATTTTGTCTCTCATAGTTGAGGTATACCTATGATGAAAATTGGAGACCTCTCTCATCTTTTAAGCGGGAGAACTTGCACAATTGGTGGCTGACTAAATACTTTTTTACCCCACTGTATCTACTGAGTATTTTCTTTGAAAAAATCTTGGCCACTAGCGGGTGCATGCAGAGCAGGTGTGTAGATGTGAAACTGGCATTTAAACGGTTAATTAACGTGTTTATACAAGGGCAGACTTTGTCAGTTCAATAAGTTTTTGTCAAAACTGTGGGACTTCTGGGTCACGGATGTATAATTCTTTTCAAATAGCACCTCACTGTGGAAATTAAGGTGTCCAACACAGTACTGCAATTCTCAAGTCTACAGACTTGACAGTCAATCACCGTTAGTAATTACCAGTTACTAGAACACTTTTGAAGCGGAGTGATACATATCCAGTGAAACATTCGAGTGCCATTATCATGGATTATAGTCACTCCTGGAATCCCTGTCGTCCAATCAAATTGCTCATTCGAAACAAACTGTTGTACAATCTGGTTTTAAGTCAAATGTTCTGCCAATAGAGCAAGAAAATTTTACTGATCAAGTTGCTTAAAACATTTTTTTTTTTTTGCCAGAAAATTTTGAAAAATGTTGAAGTGTGAATTTGTATCTTGGGGGCCTCCTAGTGGCTGAGGGGATCGTAGCATTTGTGTACTCTGTTTTATAAGCCAGAACAACCCTGAGTACGACTTAAAGGAGGCAAGTTATCCGAGATGATAAAGTAACCAGGAACTGTAGAAGTAACGTTACCATGTCATCAGTAGGTGACCTGGGGGGACATCAAGGGGGGACGGGTGGACACTGTCCCCCACAGCCTGTAAACAGCGAGGACTGTCTGCCTGACACCATCAGAAGCCTGCGTACATCATGTTACAGAAATGAAGAATAACTTTTCCCCTCATAAATCTGCAACTTCTCTCATAAAATCTGTGACTTTTCTCCCAAACATTTGCAAAATTTGTCTTTTAAATTTGTGACTCTTTTGTCATAAATTTGTGACTTTTTTTTTTTTTAAAAATTGAAACTTTTTTCTGTAAATTTTCAGCTTTGTACTCAATTTTTTTTCCCAAAAAATTTGGATCTTTTTCTCATGAATTTTTTTTTTCTTGTAAATTTGTCATCTTTTTCCTGTAAAATTTCATCTTTTCTCACATAAATGTGTTACTTTTAAAAACAATCAGCTTTTTTCCTGTAGCTTTTGAACTTTTTACTCATAAATACGCAGGTTTTTTATTGTAAAGTTGCTACTTTTTTCCTGTGAATTTTCAACTTTTTCCCCATAAATCCGAAACTCTTTTAATTTCTTTTTTAATTAGCAAATTTTTTCTTGTCAATTTTAAACTTTATTTTTGTTACTTTTCAACAAGCAGGATGGTTGGTCATCGCAAATTCAGCATGAGATAGAGACGTATAAATGCAAATTAGGTGCAAATTCACAAGAATACATAAAAGTTCAAAAATATAAAAGATGCCAATCTCGAAATTCAAAAAGTCATAAATTACAATTTAATCACACTGAATAAAAAAATTAGCAAGCATATCAAGGAGCGTTGCAGATTTATAAGAAAAAAGTTTCAAATTTACTGAAAAAAGTGCAACTTTAAAGGAAAACAGTTGCACATTTTTCAGTATAAAAACTTGCAAATTTATAGGAAGAAAGTCAGAAATTTATAATAAAGGTTGCTAATTCTTGAGAAAAAAGTTTGCAGATCTACAAGAAAAAATTTAGAGATTTACAGGAAAAAAATTGAAAAAATATATATATACTCTGTGTGTGTGTGTGTGTGTGTGTGTACATATTTGCAGTTCTGCTGAGAATTGCTGCTTCATCTTCCTTTCATTCAGTTGTAATGTTGTTTAAACATGGAGGATCTGGGTAACTGCGACCCCCCCCCCCCCATGTCACCGACAGCTTATCTGCACTTTTCTTCTGTAACGCAGCACATCTGTAACGCAGCACATCTGTACGGCAGCATCACAGAAACATCTGACCTGTGATTCTAATGAAACCAAAGTGTTGGGGCTGAATTCTCTGATCTGTTCCACCGTCAGAAAGCCAGCAGGTTATTTCTGGATGATTCTGTTAAACGCCGTGCTGTCTGACGGATAATGAAGTCCTGATTGGGTGCTGCTGTCAGCCTGACGGGTCTCAGAGCAGCCCGGGGCCGCTGGGGGAGGAAGTCGTCTCCATATTAAGCGGCGCATTAATCCGGTTAAACGGGGACCTCCGCGCTCTGCATCTCATCAGGCGGACGCCTCCGCCGGCACCTCACGTCTTCCCCGAGCTGGAAGTGACCCCTGCGCTCCGGCCGGCCTCCGTCACCGAGCCCGGCCCTCCCCGCCCGTGATGGCGCGGGGGCCGTGGCGAGCTCCCCGGAGCCCCCCGGCTCGCTCCCCACCATCTGCCGTGATTTATAGAAAACGGCCGATGATTTATGGGCCAGTCATCTCACAATGAAGTCGTTCTCTTTCATTTGGGCGACCTCCCGACCCGACCGCCACTCCCAGCCAGGATGGGGAAACGCGCGCTAATCATACGCCATGAGGGCCTTTAAACAGGCGGAGCGGCGGCGATGGCGTGGTGGTGGGGGTGTTAATGAAATTAATTTTTAGCATCATGTGCATACTGATCAAACAGGCACGCGCTCGCTGCCGAGAGACGATAAAATCAGACCAGAGGAGTCGGAGGCAACAGGAAGGTCCGTCAGACCCAGGATTTTTGGGGGGCTGTGCAAGATTGTGGGGGGCTCTTTGTAATTGGCTCGACAATCCCTCCAAAAAACATTAAAATTAAAGTTGGGCCCATGTCTAAATAAACAGAAAAAAAATCAATCAGTACATAGAGTAAAAATTTAACCAGCATCCATATGAACGTTGAGCATTTTTAAGTAAAAAAAAGTCATAAATTTCAGTGAAAATGACACAAGAACAACATTTCTAAATTACAAGAAAAAGTTGCAAAATTAAAGAAAAAAGTAGCAAAAAAGTTCGTTTTAGTTCACCCTCCGAAAAATGTGGAGGGTGAACTTGTGTCTTGGGGGCCCCCTGGTGGCTGAGGAGCCTATAGCATTTGTGTAATTTGATTTATAAGCAGCAACGGCTTGTTAGAGATTTTTACTTTACCAATAAGCGTTGCTTTGGTGTGGTGACCTGGTGAAACAGCTGTAGCCCAAAGATGCATTTTAGTGGGCGGAGCCAGTGGGTCTCACTGTCTCCCAGAACTGTCCGTGATAGGCTGGAGCCACACGACGACAGGAACAAAACATTATACGCCTTATAACATCAGCAACAAAATGTACAATCATTTTTTTTTATTTATTTTATTAACCTTTATTTAACCAGGAAGTCCCTTGAGAGTGACATCTCTTTTTTTGAGGGAGACCTGGCCAAGACGGCGCACCAGTACATGGAACAGTGGCGCAACAAAAGTCAGCACATCTGAGACAATATAAAACAATTAAAAACAGTTAAAATTAACAAAAATTGAAAAAGGTAAAAACCAATAAAAACAGTACTAAAAAATTCCAGCTCAGGAAAAGCATTTACAATCCTCTATCAAGGCTGTGTATTTGTTAGGTTCAAGCAGTTCGTTTATTGGAATGTTTTCTGAAGATCGTCCCAAGACCAAGGAGCACAATAAGAAAAAAGTTTTTACAGTTTCTCTGAACACTCGAGGAATGTTATCCAGCAGCCATTAAGAGGAACCAGAGTTATAACAGCTGTTTATAGGAAATAAAAGATTACCGAGATATCATGGTCAATGACCCAGTGTGGCTTTGCAGATGAAAATGAACCAGTTTTCTCCTTACGCTGAGAGAAGGCCAGGAGACCAGATTATAAAGAACACCGTGATGTGTACCAGACTCTGAGTTGGTTATGAACCGTAAAGCACTGTCAAAAACACAATCCAAGCATCGCAAAGTAGACTTTAGTTTAATGTTTATTTGAAAGGGGCATTGTTGGCACAGTAAGACTGGCACACCAACAATCAGACTGTTGTTCTCTTGTACTTTCGCTGCTATATGTCTCTGCACTTTAACTGCAACCATTTGCACAAATGCCATATCTGCTGCTGTCTGTCTGTCACTGCAATACTGATCATGTGCAATCATATCTGTCACTATCTGCTCCTACACTACCGCACTGAAATGCACTACGGCTATTCATCTCTAGCTGTCTGAATTTAGGATTGCTGGGTTTATTACCACTAATCCTTTAGGTCAGAGTCCTTCTGGCTGCCATTGGCACCACAGGTTGCATCACTGTGTACAGACTGTACGTAGACTGCTGCTGTCGCTGTTTGTTCTTATTTTTCATTTTTATTTTTTATTTTTATTTTCTTTTTTTAATCCAGCCCAATTTCCTTCTTTTTATAAAATGCACACCAATGCAGAGAGAGAGAAACGCCATTTCAATTCTCCTGTACGTCCTGCATGTATAGAAGTATTGACAATAAAATCTTTGAATCCTTGAATCCTTGAACATTCTGTACTAATGAACATTAATACAAATGTAAGTATGCCAAATTTAGCAATACTGCTAATATGCATCTGTAGTCCCCTGGCAGGTCACAAAAACACACAAACAATCATACACGAGCAGAACAACTGCTATGAAACTGTACAAATACAAACCCAAAGCTTACATACTGGACGATAGTTATTTAGATCTGAGGGATGCCCCCCTTTCAGCAGAGGGAGGACATAGGCTGCCTTCCAAACTTTAGGAATGTAGTTAGTTTGGAGGCTAACTACAAATTAAGGTATGCAATAAAGGAATCTTTGACAGTTCCCAACTTCTGATCACTCTGCCCCATGGAAAAGTGTGCAAAGTAAGCTCCATGCTGTCCCTACATGACTGACCCAAGTGGTGCCCATTCCAGCCAATAGCATGGTGTGTATCGGTGTTAAGGGTACCCCCACTGCTGAGAACTCAAAAACTGCCCAGTTAATAATAAAGGACTAGATTTATATGGTGCTTCACATGTCAAGTGACATCTCAGAGATGCTTTATTCATTCATTCCACAGACAGACACTGATACTTTTTAGCTGTTGTTGATGTTCGTCTGCCGTTCTCGACGATGACTAAGGACATCACAGGGAAGAGGACTGGGTGTGGTGTGTCTGGCTGTGGTTGATCAGTCCAATGCGGGCACGGAAGGCTCTGCCATAGGTTGGGCACAGGTGATCTACGTGGGCAGAAGACACAGGGGTGGCTTTGGACTTGAGAAGCTCACGTTTTCTCTGGGCCTAGGCAATCCTGTTCAGCTTAAAGGAGGGAGCACCTTTGCTGGTACGGCTATGCCAGTCTGGTCGGTCTAGCGCTATCCCAGGTGTCAGGACTGGTGTCAAAGCTCTTCAGGGAGGCCTTAAGAGTGTCTTTGTAGCACTTCTTCTCACCACCTTGTGAGAGCTTGCCCTCTGCTACTTCACCGTAGAACAGTCTCTTTGGTAGGCGTGAGTCAGGCATATGAATTCAAACTGCCACCCTGTTGGTTATTGGACAAACCACTGCTGCCCCAAGGAAGGTTAGAGGTTCCCAGTAGACTCTTTTTTTGTTAACCAGGGTGTATGGGGGGTGTTCACAAATATAAGGAGGTACAAACGTATAAAAGGAAATTAGGTACAAATTAGTAGGAATAACGGTGTGAAAGTACGATAACAGATGTCAAATGAAAAGTTTAAAAAGTTGCAAATTACAATTTAATTATATATGTAGAACACCAGTTTAACCTCTTGCACTCCGGTGTACCGCGGACGGGCACGTCTCTGCGTCCCAGAGCGCATGAGGGCGCATGAGAGCGCTCTAGGACGCACGAGGGCGCTGCTCCAAGCACGCACTGAAAAAAAAAAAAGTTCTTCCACTACAGACACAGCCGCGAACAGATCAGATATGATTGACCTCTCATTCGACTAATAAGAGCCTTGAATTGGGTTTCTGAAACCTTGAAGAACCAATGACTGAAAACCTAGCAAGAAGGACCCGCCTACCAACGCTGTGAATGCAGCAAGCCAATTGAAGCACAGAAGTTCGGGCTGGGTGAAGAGAGACTGACTGCTGCAGCAGATGAAAAAAAAGGACCCGCAGGAAGAACCTGCCACAGACCCAGCAGCACGGAGACCACCCACAAGTGCGACCTGCACTTATTCCAGCAGAATAGTATTAGAGAGGATAGAGGATTCTCTTCCATGGTCATCATAGACTGACAGAGGCCGACGACAAAGGTCGTAAATCATTCGCCAAAACCGCAGTCATGGAATTATGTTTTTACCGGGAACCACGAGCGGACCAGCGTCGCGTTCGTCTGACAAAGAGGAAGAGAAGTTTGCCAGGACACTGCTGCTGTGAACAGGTAAGGTGTTATAAGCTAAATTATTCTTTATCCCTGAAAATTGTAATCAAAAAATTACTTTTGACCAATCGGTAAATTACAACTGTGCGGCGCACGACGCCCAAAGTGCGTGCGCCGCGGTACACGGTTCGTTCGCCACGTCCGGACCGTGAATGCCCCCCCCCCCCCGCTACTATTCTGTAGCGAGAGGGGGGAAACCGCGGTGACTGTGCCGCAGTCGCCACATAGCCACGAGTCTAATCCGTCATGTAGCGATGGCCGATGTCCGTCCTCTGTAGCGGGGGGGGGGCAACCCCCCCCACACACACACACAGCCCTGAGTGTCACCTTTCATTAGAGCCCAAGATGAAGCTTCTATATTGAATCATTCAAAAGTTACAGACGTTTTTCCAAACTGTGCCATTTGGCACAATTGGGCACAGTTCAAAAACGCCTGGGAACAACCTGAGAACAAAGCTGTGTAATATATTCATTTTTTGTGGTATTGTTACAAAATTTTGACCTCAGCTGGATAACACTTGGTTCTACATTTATGTTGCATTTTCCAGCCCGGATCTGAAGCTGTGTGTTATTTGCAAACATTTGTATCCAAAAAAGCACCGAGGCCAAATTTATTTTCTTCAAGTTCACTATGTTTAGATGACTGTAACTCAGTGGCCGGAGCACTTAGAGAGTTTATGACTGTTTTGCCAAAAAATTCAAAGTGTTTTCTTTTAAATGAGACCAACCCTATGAAGATGCTGCAAAGGGTTGAAGAACAGCTTTCGATTTACTTTGGGCACGTTATTTTTTGGCGTTTTTAGGGAAATTGACCGGAGTGCAAGGAGTTAACCAGCATCCAGATGAGTGTTGCAAATTTATGAGAAAAAAGTCACAACTTCCCCATCAACAATTTCTCCTTGTAAATTTGCACTTTATGTTTTTGTCACAAATTTTAAACTTTTTCTTTTAAATTTGTGACTTTTCTTATCCTAAATTTGCAGATTTTTCTCCAAGATTTGTGGCTTTTATCTTACTAGTGCAGTGCCCGATGACCTCGTGGAGATTGGTGACATCACAGAAGTGATGCTTGCACTAAAGAATAGATGTCACCTGTTAAGAACATCTAAGGAGTTCTTATAAGGAGTTCTGAACAACTCCTTATATGGTCTTCTAAGGAAGACCTGGTTCTAGAGCTCAGATCGAGCCCAAATTTTTTATCATTTTATCCCACCGGCCTCCAGAGCCTGCACTGTGAATTTCAGCCCCCAACTTCTAGCAGTTATACCTTTTTCACCTCTGTGTTCATTTAATTGCTCCCCTAAGGATGTTCATTAAAGATTTCCCCTCCTAAACTTCCACATGTCTGGGAGGCTGAAATTTGGGGATGTACACCCTGTTAACCTCAGCAAAGCAGGAAGAACAGACACACAGACAGAGATTCCTTGTACTTATATACTGATAAATGTTCATCGTTCATATAGATGCTGGTTAAAGTTTCACTTTAATCTGTTAAGACATTAATCCAAGTTAATGTTTAATTAATGTTTATGTTGAGAGGGGGAGAGTAAAAAAAACAAAAAAATAAAGGTTGTAATTTTATGAGGAAAACCACAACAACTTTGCAAGAAATAGTCAGAAAATTTTAGGGAAAAAAACACAAATTTATGGGAAAGCTGCATTTTTTTAAGAATAATGTTACAAATTAATGTGAAAAGTGCTACAAACTTACCAGAAAAAAGTATGAAATTTACAAGCAAGAATCAAACAAATTTATTAGAAAAGTAGAAAAATTTACTTTAAAAATATGACAAACTTAAGGGGAAAAGTTGCATTGTAATGAGAAAAACACTGGCAAATTTGCATGAAAAAAAAAATCGAAACTTATGAAAAAAACCCCACAAATTTACTCTAAACTTTGGATTTTTTTACAAGAAAAAAATGCAAAGAAAAAATGCCACAAATTTATGTCATGAGTCTGATCTCTAATTTCCCTTCTGAGCTCAGACTCAATTTATTTCTGAGTTTTGTATGTGTGTCATTATTATGTTGTCAGTTCTTTGTACATATTTTGGTTTGTCACTCAGGGCCCTACCTCTTGCCCAGACACTCCCACCAGCTACTCACGCTGTCTCCCTGCCATCTCAAGCTGTGAGGAGTTGATTAGTCAGGTCACCTGCTCACTCAGCTCCTCACACCTGCCGCTGATCTGCTGCCCACTATTTAAGGACTGCTGGTTATTCTCTCAGTGTGGCAGCATTACATGGACGGCATTGCTTGATGTAACTGGGCTGCTTTCTCAGTCATTTTTTTCCCCTCTGTCTTTTCCAGAGCAGGATTGCCAATTCCGTATACTACCTTTGTTTGTATTTTTATGTTTGAGCACTGTTTTGGAATTTTTGTTCTGTTTTGTTAATAAATGTCACTAAACAGTAGTGATGGCCAGATGAGGCTTTCTGGAGGACTTGAGGCCTTTCATCAGAATGGCTCCTATAGACAAGGCTTCATGTGTGACTTCATTTTCTCTATCAGGCCATCTAGTGGACAAAACGTATACAACATGCTGATTTTTACAAGGGTATTATTGGTTTAATGTTTTGTTTTGTTTTGTTTTTTTTATTTCAATAAATGCATTCTTCTAAGAAATAGCAATGATCATAAGGCAAAATAATAAAACTGAGTGTGATAGTTTGTTTTAGGGAGCAGTATCTCAATTTTGTTGTATTGTTTTTTAGCAATGGAATGACAATAAAGGCACTTTGACTTTGTGACTACAGTGAATGTGCTTGCACTACTTATCCATTTTTTAAAGAAATAATAGCTTTTCAACAGTCTTATACTGTCTTTCTCAGTACATTCATCTCTGTCCTTATTGTCAAGCAGGGCACAATAGTGCCTCAGCATAATGATGTTATTCTTGAATGAATGAATGAATGAATCTTTATTTCAGATAGATTAAAAGTACAGGTTAAAAGAAACTGAATAATATAACAAAGGGGGAAAGAAAATCCAACAAGGTCAAATTAGACAATAACTCCTTTGATTATACAGTTCAACATAAGTTATCCGAAATGGGTGATGGCTGAAGCCGCAGCTTATATTGCCCACCCATGTTCCATTCAAGAATTCAAAAGAAAAAAACAAAACAAGAGCGATTACAATTCAGAACGAAGCTAAGACAAAATGTGACAAAAAAAACTAAGCAACAACACAACACAGACTGGATATGATAATCCTTATGTGATTTTACATGTCATCTTGTATATATGTTTGGAGTATTTCTTCCTTTAGTTTTTGTTTAAATTGTCCAAGCATTGTACATGGTTTTAATTCAGGTCCAAAATCGTTCCATAATCTGACTCCTTGCACTGAAACACAGTGTTGCTTGGTGGTAGTTCTCACTGAAGGTTTTTGAAATATACATGTTCCTCTGAAATGACATTGTTTCTCCCTTATTTGGAACAACTTTTGGATATTTGCGGGCAGTGATAGATTCTTCACTTTAAACATTATTATTGCAGTTTTAAAGTCAACCAGATCTTTCAACTTGAGAGCTTTTAATTTAAGAAAAAGTGGGTTTGTTGGTTCCCTGTAAGCTGCTTTGTTTATTATTCTAATAGCTCTCTTCTGAAGCATAAAGACTGGATATGTTTGTTTTATATGTATTTCCCCATACTTCAGTACAATATATCATGTATGGGAGTATTAATGAATGATACAAGGTATATAGTGTGGGTTGATTCAGCAAATATTTCACTCTGTGTAGTATTGCAATTGATTTGGATATTTTACCTTTATTATAATTAATATGTGACTTCCAACACAGTTTATTATCAATTATTACTCCAAGAAATTTAGTTTCAGATACCCTTTCAATCTCTACACCATTTACACTGAGTTTAGATACTGAGTTGCTGTGATGGCTGTTAAAAACTATAAATTTTGTCTTACTTAAATTGAGCGTTAATTTGTTTGAATCAAACCACAGTTTAAGCTTTTCTAATTCCTTTCTGAGTGTATCCAGAAGTTGTTCCAAATTGCTTCCACTGCATAATAGATGAGTGTCATCGGCAAACAATATTAAGTCCATTTTTTCTGAAACTTTACATATATCATTTATATACATATTGAATAACAATGGCCCCAAAATTGAACCCTGTGGGACTCCACAAGTAACCTTCAGTAACTGTGAGTTTTTGTTACCAACACATACATACTGATATCTCTTCTTTAAGTAACTACTTAACCAGGATAGTGCTACCCCTCTAATACCACAATTTTGTAGTTTCTTTAATAATAAATTATGATCCACTGTATCAAATGCTTTTTTAAGATCCAGGAATACCCCAACTGAATACTCTTTATTTTCAATGGCAGTTGATATTTTTTCTATAAATTCCATTAGAGCAAATGCAGTTGTCCTCTTGTGTCTGAACCCATATTGCTGCTCACACCATAAATTATTCTTCAGTATGAAGTTGTCAATTCTCTCATA
The DNA here is from genome assembly GCA_020510985.1 of Pholidichthys leucotaenia. Taxonomy (NCBI): domain Eukaryota; kingdom Metazoa; phylum Chordata; class Actinopteri; order Cichliformes; family Pholidichthyidae; genus Pholidichthys; species Pholidichthys leucotaenia. Next base: position 340,414,055 of record CM035845.1, read on the forward strand.
GAATATTTTTTCAAGTGGAAAATTTCGGCAATAGTGAAATTGGTCTATAGTTTGAGAATTCCCCTCTGTCGCCCGTCTTGTATATCGGAATTACTTTAGCTATTTTCATTGCATTGGGAAATATACCTGTTTGGAGAGACAGGTTACAGATATACGTCAGTGGTTTCACTAAGCATTCAATAATAGTTTTGACTAAGAACATGTCAATACCATCACAGTCCGTAGATGTTTTACTTTTAAACGATTTAACAATTTCAATGACCTCTCTCTCGTCTGTGTTCTTTATGAAAATGGAGTCTTTTATAGCAGTGTTATTGCTTATTGTATCATCTGTAGGCGCCATAATGGGTATTTCTCGAGCCAAATTAAGACCAATGTTAACAAAAAAGTTATTAAATTCATCTGCAGGTGAAGCTGCATTCACACTCTGAGTCGTTTTATTATTTTTTGAAAAATTGGTTAGGTAGCTTGTATTTCTGCTTTTATTTCCAAGAATACTGTTAAGTATTGTCCATGTATTTTTAATATTGTCTCTGTTTTTCTCCAGTTCTTTACTGTAATAGTCTCTCTTACTACATCTTATTATATATGTTAACTTATTTTTGTATGTTTTATACCGCTGCTCTGCTTCTTTTGTCCTTTTCTTTAGGAAAGCTTTATATAATATTTTTTTCTTTTTACACGCCTTTAGTAATCCTTTGGTTAACCATGGCTTATCGGCAAATTTATGTTTAAGCTTTTTTTTTACTAATGGACAGTTTTTTTCATAAAGAGTGGTTACAATGTTCATAAATGTGTCATAGGCTTCATTTACATCTGATACATAGACTTCTGTCCAGTCTTGCTTCAGCAAGTCCTCTTTAAAAGAACTGATTGCATGTGGTGATTTGTATCTGAATGATTTTAAAAATTTTTCTGTATTGGCCCCCGTGTGGCCATGGATAAGTGCAAAGGTTGGCAAGTGGTCACTTATATCATTTATCAATAATCCACTTTCTATTTTCTTATCAATAATATTTACAAACAGGTTGTCAATAAGTGTAGCAGTGTGAACTGTGATTCTACTGGGATGTGTTATTGTGGGATATAGACTCATGCTGTACACAGAGTTCATGAACTCTGTAATTACATTTTGTTGATGTGGATTTAGTAAATCAATATTGAAATCTCCACAAATTACTACCATTTTCTTACTAGTAATATTATTGTACAGCTCGACTAATTTATCTCTGAATGTCTCAATGCAAGTTCCCGGCGTTCTATATATACAACTTATAATTAGATTTTTTGTTTTATCTTGGTCAATCTCAACAGTAACACATTCCAAAATCCCTGGTAGTGCAAAGGACATTCCATTTACAAGCTTACACCTATACAGGTCATCAATATACAGTGCAACACCACCACCCTTTTTTTGAGATCTGTTAATATGAAACATCTGATATTCCTCTATTGCCATCAGGGGAGCCTGCTCTTCATTAAGCCAAGTTTCAGAGACTGCAATAGCTGTAAATTTTCTGTCTAGCTGTTTTAAATAGTCCTGAATCTGTAGAAAGTTTTTAAGACTTCTGCTGTTGAAGTGTATTATTGATAGTTTACCATCTAGTATTATTATTCTTGTATTATTCTTGTATCCAAGCTTTTTGAAACACAACAGACACTTCACCTTGCAAATAAAAATATATCTAAAGTAACTAAATTACAAGAAATATGCAGTATGAGTGAAAAATGCACCCAACTTAATAACTGTAAATACCTTATTTGGAGAAATGCGCTCAAAATGGTCCCAAGTGGGAGAAGTCCATCTTTTTGCTGCTGCCTCCATGTGAAAATTGGCTGTGGCAAATCCCTTACACAGTCAAACATGACAAAACAAAATGTGACGGATGGGGATTTCCATTGGGTATCACTGCTCACTTTATTTCATGTTGCATGCAAAATCATGAATGGCTTCCTGGCCCAGTCACGTGGTCCAACGTCAACACATACGTCACAATGCACGCCTCGAAACTTGCTTCGCCAAATATTTCCTGGAAAAGCTCGGAGCACCCCTCAGAGCTCCGGAGCCTGCCTTCCCATCACCACTAAAGAGTTCAGCACGTGAATCTGTCTCTCTCTGCCCCGAGAGGCATTCATGACAGAATGCTGCCGCCATTATTAGATTCAGCTGTTGTTTAGAGCATTTTTGCCTTTTTTTCTCTCTTTTTGTTTTTGTTTTTTTTCACTGACCTGGTTGCTGGAACTCATCATGCCCCCAGCTCGCCAGCCTCAGTCTAATAAAGGAAGATCGGCAGCAGGGTCTCCCAGCCTGGAGGAGGAATGGGCGGCGGGATTTATCCAAGATTTTGTGGATGAAGCTCTCAACGCCCAAGGACCCAAGAAGACGTGGGAGTGTTTGTATGGAGTGGTGGGAATCCTGGAGGCGCATCCCGGCCTGTGGAAATCTTCCCAATACTCAGAGCTGTTGTCCACACTGTCTGCGCTCCTACGGTTGTTTCCTGATCTGAGAGTAGGAGCGTTTCCAGTGGAGCCAACGCGGAGGCACTCTCCACAGTGGATGTCCTTCTCCTCTCCAGGTTCGCCAGCTTCCCCTCCAGCTCCAGCATGTGCGTTGCCAGTTTCACGGCAGCGCCATCGTCCCAGTCTGGACCGCTGGAGCAAGCCTTCAGCCTCTTCAGCAAACATTCCCTTCACGCTGAGCCAGACAAATCCTGCAGCGGTTCCTCCTCCTTATTCCTCTTCACTGGCCATTGTGCCAGCCTCCTCCTCCTCCTCTGCTGCTGCTACTCCCGTCTCGTCGACATATCCTCCTGCTGCTAAAAGGTCCTTCAGGTTTTCGCCGGCTACGCCCACTTCCGTGTCTACAGTGGCAGCTCTTCCACAATCCACAGAGGGGCCCAAGCTCACCATAGACACAGAGAGGAATGACTGTGCACCTGCTGTAGCAGAAAGCATCACACACCAGGATGACAGGCAAGTGTCATTTATTTCTTCTTCAATTCATGATGATGTGCCTTGCCTGATCCCTGGTAGGAAGGCTGAGGAAACGCAGTCCCCTGAGCTCTCCTCACCTGCTTCAGCAAATATTCCTCACCTGTCCTTTCCGTGTCTTCCCCATCTGTCCCTGAGTGTCCGCCAGTCCCAGAACGGAGCCACCGGACAATGGAAGAGACTGTGGCCCTGGAGGAACCAACTCCGGTGCCAGCGCAGAGCCCCCCCCCCCCACCCAGCTGTCACACCGGGTGAGCAATCAGCGTGGGCCTCTTCATCTGGGAAGATGAGGACTGCAAACACTATCATGCTTGCTGCAGATATTGCCACAGCAGAGTCTACAACTGAGTTTAGCCCCTGAGAGACCAGGCCTGAGACATCGCCATTGCCTGGGTCAACAAAGTCCTGGACGGCGGAGGAGCTCGAGCTCAGGCAAGTGCTCTCTTTTGTCTTTTATCTGTCCTAGAGCAACCTTGCCTGGCTCTTGGTGAGGAGAGCCGGGTGCAGCCGCCTGCTGCTCCTGAGCTTGCCTCGCCAGGCTCCGCCACTGCCGGCGACCCTGATCCCCTGTTTCTGTGTAGTTCTGACCCTTCTTCCGGGTCACTGGGGAAGATCCAACTTCATAAGATGACTCTGTGGGTCTGAGCTCGCCTCCTGAGGATGTCATGGGTCCAGCTTCCCCCGCTGAGGTCGTCAGTGGCCAACCTTTTTCACCTTTGTCTGGTTTCCCATTGGCGGTACTGTCTCCTTGGCCTGGTGCTCTTGCGGGTCAGCCTGTTCACCATGGGTGCTGCTAAGCTCCAGCCCAGGTCCACTGTCGGTGCTGCTAAGCTCCAGCCCAGAGCCACCGCAGGTGCTACTAAGCTCCAGCCCGGAGCCACCACGGGTGCTGCTAAGCTCCAGCCCGGAGCCATGGCGGTTGCTGCTAAGTTCCAGCCCGGAGCCACTGAGGGTGTTGTCATCTCTCCTTCTCTTCCACCAGACGCCATCATAGTTCCCCCTCCTTCTTCGTCACCAGACAACATTGTGGTTTCCCTCCTCTGGCCTTGCTTCCCTTTGTTGTGCCTTCCAGTGGGGGAGCCGTCTCCTGGGTCATCCCTCCAGTCCTGGTGGCTTAAGAACTTGGGCCGGCCACCAGAAACACTGAGCTGCCAGGTCGGGTGGTTCTGATTTTCCAGCAGGCCACCCGACTCGTACCATCTGGCCATCCGGTTGGCCTGGGACTTCAGCAGACCTCCCAACTTGTTCTACCTAGCCATCTGCCGGGCCTGGGACTCTGGTCGGTCCCCTGAACTCCCAAGATCCCCGGGCTGTGTGTGTGTGGGGGGGGGGGGGCGCTAATTCTGTGCTTTGCAGATATGGGGCCTGAGCGGGCCCTGTAGTTGTGTTCCCTCCTTACCGGTTTCCCCCACCTCCCACCCAGGTTTGTTCTTTCTTTTGCTGTACCCTTCTTTTTTTGGGGGGGGGGGGTCCGTTTTGGTGTTGCCTTGGGGTGTCTGGATTCCACCTCTTTGGGAGGGGGGCTCTGTCATTAGTCTGAGCTCTAACTTCCCCTTTGAGCTCAGACTCAATTTATTTCTGAGTTTTGTATGTGTCATTATTATGTTGTCAGTTCTTTGTACATATTTTGATTTGTTGTCACTCAGAGCCCTTCCTCTTGCCCAGAGACTCCCACCAACTACTCACGCTGTCTCCCTGCCATCTCAAGCTGTGAGTAGTTGATTAATCAGGTCACCTGCTCACTCAGCTCCCCACACCTGCAGCTGATCTGCTGCCCACTATTTAACCCCTTGCACTCTGGTGAATTTCCCTAAAAACGCCAAAAAATAACGTACCCAAAGTAAATCAAAAGCTGTTCTTCAACCCTTCGCAGCATCTTCATGGGGTTGGTCTCATTTAAAAGAAAACTCTTTGAATTTTTTGGCAAAACAGTCATAATCTCTCTAAGTGCTCCGGCCACTGAGTAACAGTCATCTAAACATACTGAACTTGAAGAAAATAAATTTCGCCTGGGTGTTTTTTTGGATACAAATGCTTGCAAATAACACACAGCTGTCAAATACGGGCTGGAAAATGCAACAGAAATGTAGAACCAAGTGTTATCCAGCTGAGGTCAAAATTTTGTAACAATACCACAAAAAATGAATATATTACACAGCTTTTTTCTTAGGTTGTTCCCAGGCGTTTTTGAACTGTGCCAAATTGTGCCAAATGGCACAGTTTGGAAAAACGTCTGTAACTTTTGAATGATTCAATATAGAAGCTTCATCTTGGGCTCTAACGAAAGGTGAAGGTCTCTGTGTGTGTGTGTGTGGGGGGGGGGGGTTATTTATTCATTCATGAATGAATGAATGAACAAACCAGCCCCCCACACACAAAGAAGCATGCCACGTAAAAAATGTGTGGCTTTTTTTACAAGAAAAAATAACCTACAGTGCAATAAAAATTATACTAAAATATCTGTAATGTAGAACATAACAACTCTTCTCCACCCACCCACCCCCGCTATAGAGGACGGACATGACACATGACGGACCGCGGGGACCGTTCGCCGCAGTCTACTATGAGATGAGATGAGATGAGATTCAACTTTATTGTCATTACACATGTATGAATACAAGGTAACGAAACGTGACTTGGCATTTGGGCACGCTCTGCAGAGCGCATCCAAGGCCGGGGCAGCCGCTAGGCGCCAGTCATGCTGTATGCACAGCTGTACTAAAATATCTGCAATAATATCTGCAATCTGCTACAGAAGAGTAGCGGGGGGGGGGGGGGTGTCACGGTCCGTGCGCCGCGTCCGGTCACGGTCATGTTGCGATAACGCACAGTTGTAATTTACCGATGGGTCAAAAGTCATTTTGATTACAGTTTTCAGGGATAAAGAATAATTTAGCTTATAACAATTACCTGTCCACAACAGCAGTGTCGCTGGCGAACTTCTCTTCCTCATTGTCAGAAGAACATGACGCTGGTCCGCTTGTTACGGACTCGTGGTTCTGGTCACGCGACCCGGTCAAACCATAATTCCATTATTGCGGTTTTGCGCTTCCATGATTGCGGTTTTGGCGAACGATTTTTCAAAACAAATAACAACAGTAGTAAGAAAAAAAGACTGGCGAATGCGTGTGTGTCACCCAGCCTTACACAAAACAGATTTTGCAAGGGACGCATGCTTTCAAACTTCCGTGCTTCAATTGGCTGGCTGTATTCGCAGCCATTGGTAGGTGGGTCCTTCTTGCTAGGTTTTCAGTCATTGGTTCTTCAAGGTTTCAGAAACCCAATTCAAGGCTCTTATTAGTCGAATGAGAGGTCAATCACATCTAAACCAATCAAAGCACTCCTTTGGCTTTCTGTTTGCGGCAGTGTCTGTAGTGGAAGAACGGAAATGCAGGGGGGTTTTTTTTCTCAGTGCGCACTAGGACGCACAGTGTGCGTTCTAGGGATGCAGAGACGTGACCGTCCGCGGTACACCGGAGTGCAAGAGGTTAAGGACTGCTGGTTATTCTCTCAGTGCGGCAACATTACATGGACTGCATTACATGGATGGTATTTGCTTGATGTAACTGGACTGCTTTCTTAGTAAGTTTATCTACTCCAGAGCAGCTCCTGCTCTGGAGTGCCAATCCCGTATACCACCCTTGTTTGTATTTTTACGTTTGAGCACTGTTTTGGAATTTTTGTTCTCTTTTGTTAAAATATGTCACTAAACAGTTCAGCAAGTGAATCTGTCTCTCTCTGCCCCAAGAGGCATTCTTGACAGTTTATGTGGAAAGAGGCTGCAGTTTTACCTGAAAAGTTAACAAATTTTCAAAGAAAAATATGCCAAATGTATTAGAAAAGCAGAAAACGTGTAGACTTAGACTTAGACTTAGATTTAACTTTATTAATCCCTTTGGGATTAATAAAATGAATAAAATAAAAAATAAATAAAGTGTATGCCAAACATCTCAAATTTTGGGGAAAAAAAAGCTGCAATTTTATGGGGGAAAACGGTGTCAGTTTGTTCTGGTAACGTTGCTGTTTTACTGAGTTTCTAGGCTCAGGGGGTTTTCTGGCTCCATGTGGACTTTTCTGGTCAAAAATCTGTCACACTGGCTCTTTGTGTGGTACAGGTTGCCGACCTCTGTCGTAGGACATTGACCTTGTCCTTAAGCCCGTCAGGTGAGCACGCCCTCTGCTGGTGCTTTTTCAGACTGCCTACTAACGCCTTCATTTCAGTTGGGGAGACAAAGTGCTGACAGCTGCCCTGCGTTCAGTTGACAAACAGTTCGCCGAACATAGTTTGCAAGGCGAACTGACCTAAATGAACGGGCAGCTCTCGGCGAACGGTTTTTCTGTTCGGTTCGCGCATTCTGCAATTGTGTAGATCTATGGTCCTCTGTCAGCCGGTAGAGGACCCTAGTAACTACAGCGTAGACTGTAGCCTACTTCAGCTTCATAATACCTAAGAATTCTCCATTATAACCCCACCAAAAACAATATTTTATCCCTGATATTGTTTTACTTACAAAATGACAAAACCTCTACTCTTAAATTGATGGAATTGCTCCTAAAATAAAAGAAAACAAAAGAATATCATAAGCTATCTTACTTAGCCGCCATCTTTCTTCACTACGTGAGTCACCTTGAAAAGAGTTCGGCCAAAGAGAAAACGGTCCACAGAGACCGTGTCATTCAGTTACGGAAACTAACAAACAGTTCCGAAAGGTTGCAAACTGTTTTGTCAACTGAACGCGCCCCTGATTTCCTCATCCTGTGCTGATTACCTGTGGGCTGTAATATAAACCCCCAACAGCACACTTGTATTGGGCCAGTTTACATGAGGAATACATCTTCTGGACGTCATTTGCACATTGGCAAGATGCTGGCTAGACGCCCCACAAGGGTTTAATGTGGGTGAGCAGGTTTCAGTAACACTGACGCCACAGACAAAATTATGAGGAAAAAAATCACACATTTATGGGAAAACAAGTTGAAAATAGACAAACGGGTGAAGTCCAAGTGGGTAAAAACAGATGGGGCCCCATGGATCTCCTGGACAAACCCACATGGCCCCATAAGACAGCCCGGTTTAATGTTTGGTGGGGCCCACATGGACATGCTGGCTGGGTCTCCATGTGTTCTGATGGATTATTTTTGTCCTCTTTATTTATTTAAAAAAGCCAGAGAGGTGCAATGACAGGGAGAATTTATGTTTTTTCATTTTCTAAGAACCTCAGACTGAAGGAAAGAAAAGATTTCACCTTAAAACTTTCATGACTTTGATGGAGGTCGTCAGTCATGCAGGCCAGTAAGGCTGTTCAGAAGCTCATCTGCATTTAAGACACACAACCTGGATCCAGCTGACTGAGCTTTCATACAGCATAAAGCATTTGTTTTCTGTAATAATTTTGTATAAATTTCATGGTTGAAAATTCAGTTCATTACAGTATCAAAATTGATGATATTTCCCTAACACATGTCTATTATCATATCAAAATCAAACTGGCAACACTGCACATGACTATGAGCTGTTGTGGTTGTTTCTCTGTAACAGTGAAGGAAGGCATCGCCAAAGGAGCGGCTGTCTCTGTTCCTTGTCCAATGGGGACATCTAGTGGATCGTACAAGCATGACACTTCTGCTTCATAACTGTGTGTGACAGGAAGCTAAAGACAGCAGGGTTGCCAAGTCTGCTGCTTCTAAGCGACCACCAACACACATGTGTGATGTTGGGTTCCGGAAGTGCAGTGTAATGACGTGCACTTCCTGTCACGTCACTGCACTGCCCTGTAAATGCCAGAGGATGTCCTTTTTACGGTCTCTTGACCGGATGCCTCTGCTGGTGCATACCGTGCGCTGTACTGTATATAGTTCTTTTAATAAAGCTGTGTTCACCAACCATCATCCTGCCTCATCCTTCACCCAGGTATTTACATACATAACATGTAGCAATGGAGGATTAACTCATGGAGGCGTGCATTACACCGCTTTGTCCTTTTCTTGAGCTCCCGGGCGAACCACCAGTTTATGGCTGCATTGGCTGGAGGCCTAACAGACATATACAGTATTACGGTGCTTGGTCACGGGAAGCTCGATGGGGTGAGAGCGTAGGCGCTTCTCATTCACAACCTGGGACCGATGGTCCTGCAGAAACCCGGCAAAATGGACTCATACGAGGAAGTCGTGGAGCTGCAAGCTAAATGTTTCTCCACCCCAGACAATGTGACTGTTCAGAGAATTTGTTTTCGACAGAGACACCATCGGGTAGGTGAGCCTATCCACCAATATGTCATTGACTTGAAGCAGTTAGCCACCGAGTGTTGTTTTGGACTGCTTGAAGATGAAATGGTACGTGACCAACTAGCAGAGCACACATGTAATGCTGAGCTGCATGCTAGGCTATTAGTGGTGCCTAATAACTTAATGTTAGCTAAAGCAGTGGAGCTAGCTCTCTGGTGGGAAGCCGTTGATAAACTAGCTGCTGAGCTAAATTGGTGCCAGCCACAGAAGACACCGGAGCCGCTTGCCTCAGCTAATGTTGCAGACCCTGATAGCAAGGATAGCTCGGACAAAGATTTTTGGGAAGTCAATGCTGCTAGCCAAAGGTCTGCCTAGGGAAACTCCAGTTGCAGGGGTTGTGGGTCCGCGATGCACTGCCATAAAGCTAAGAAATGCCCGGTTAGAGGAAGATGTTGTGCTAAACGTGGACGCTTGAATCACTACGCCAGGGTGTGTCGTTTGTCTTACCCGGGGAACCCACGGGAGAATTCATCCCGCTCATCCCCGACAGACACTGGGAGCAAACGTTATGAAGAGCTAACAGACGCCCTCGCTTTCAAGTCGAACAGTTCTTGCTCAGGGTCGGTACCCATGCCGGCAAGGGACGCCAATGTGTCCCCAGATGCCTCTGGTTCTTGGCCACAGTTGGGTGGGGGGGTCTGTGGCTACAACGGTGAACACTACAACGTTTATAGAAGAGGGCAGGGCCAGACCAATGAGCATGGAGTTACCGCATGCTCAGCAGCAACACATTGGGCCGAGTAAAATTCCACTCCGGGTTATGGACTTGGTTCAGGTTTGAGGTGAAGGACGTCCACAGTGCAGATGGGCCAAACGACAGCCAGCAAAACATCAAAAGTGTCTGCGTATTGTGGCTAAACTGGGCGCAGCACGCTTCAGGTTGTCTGACGGCTCATCGAAGCACACCAATCACCTTCGGCATGTTCGGAAAGACTTCCAGGTGGCGAGGCTGGACGGGAGTCAGTGATGGCGGTGTGGGATCAAGGCTCCATCATGCAGAGAGTCGCCCATCACACCGGGGGTCTGCAGTCTCCTGGGGCGCGCCTGCTGAGGGGCTGCCCTGGACCCCCCATGCAAGTTCTAGTTTTTTTCACCCAAATGACTTTGCGGTAGCACTTTATTAATAGTTCTGGGGGGGGGGGGGGTTTGCATGCGTGTTGTGATATGGGGTTATTTTATGTGTTTTGTTTTTAGTTAGGAGCACGGCTGTAGTTTTTAGTTTCAATAAAGACTTTTAGTTTAATTTGGTGGCAGAATAATGCGCCACGCCCTGCGGGCTATATGGTAATCCACCCGTAAGCTCTATTTTTAGGTTGTTTTGAGTGAGTGTGTTAAGCCAATTTAGTACCTCAGTTTTCATTATTTTAGTGCGTCATTCGGGTCCCAAATTTGGGGAGGTTTTCAACTGCGTGCATGGTTTTGTACTTTTCTAAGGGGGGAAGGAAATGTGATGTTGGGTTCCAGCACCTTATTATGAAGTGCGGTGCAGTCCACTTCCTGTCACGTCACTGCACCGCCCAGTAAATGCCAGAGGACGTCCATCTTACAGTCTCTTGACTGGATGCCTCTGCTGGTGCATACCGTGTGCTGTACTGTATATCGTTCTTTTAATAAAGCTGTGTTTGCCAACCAACATCCTGCCTCATCCTTCACCCAGGTATTTACAGACATGACAACATGCACACCTACACCTGACAGAGCGACAGTGCCTGGGAAGAAGTGGGAAAAATATGAAACAAATGTAATGAAGCTTGGCAGAAAGAGAGCGTGTTGAATTTGCATTGCTGCTTTAAATACGTGCTCACAGGGTCGTAGCAAGTGTTTCAGAAGTGTGGGTGTTGTGGTTCAGCAGCGGGGGAACCGTGGGCTTCATCATTACTTCTGGTTTTACAGGACAAAAGGTCAATGACCAAACAGAACAGGTAAAGGTAAAGCCAACTTTATTGTCATTCATCCATACAGCCAATCATGTACAGTAGAAGGAAATCACGTTTCTCTTATCTACAACGTTAATCACATCTAGAATCAGAGGGGTCGCTGCCATGCAAGGCGCCGCCACACATTTCCCTCCTCTGTTCCATTATTGCTGAGCACCAAGCTGAACAGCAGGAAGTTCCGCTTTTATATGGTCTTCAGCATGACCCAGCCGGGATTTGAACCCCAGCCAGCTCCCACTGAAATATAAATCTGTTGAAGATACACATCGTTGCAAAAATCTGAATAAAGGCTTTTCTTTCAATAAATAAAATATTAAACCTCCATTTATATAAGGAAATCTTTTAAAAAATAAATAAAAAAGGCCATTATCTTTGTCAAGAAAATGAGCCAAAATCCTCCCGTCTGTTAGCCTGCCCCCCCCACATGAAGACTGCAGGACGGTTAATACAGGACAACTGAGTTTATGACAGGACAGGAGCACACAGACAACTGAAATCAGGACCATATGAGAGAAATTGTTAAATTCTATAGGAAAAAAAGTTGCAAATTTTTTAGGAAAAAAGTTGTAAATTTATGATTATATTGTTGTAAATGTGTGTAGAGAAAATGTAACAATTTTATCACAACACACGGCAAATTTATAGGGGGAAAAAAATCACTAAATTTACTATAAAAAATAATAAAGGTGCCAGGAAAAAGTTTCACATTTATATTTTTTAAAAGAAGTTATAGCTTTCCCAGAAAAATGCTAGTTTACAAGAAAAACATCACAAATTGGTGAGAAAATTGGAAAATTATGAGAGAAAAAGGTGAAACTGAAAGTGCTCAGAACTGGCATTTATTTCGTGTGCAACTTCATTGCTCTAAATTTAAGACTTTTTCTTGGAAATGTGGGAGTTTTTTCAACATTTGAAAGTTGTTTTCTCACCAAAATGTAACTTTTTTTTCTAGTAAATTTGGGACTTTTTAAATTGTAAATTAGCATCTTTTATCATAATTTTGCAACTTTACTCTTGCAAATTTGTACTGAAATTACATTGACACCTTATACTTGTCACCACTCGCCACTCTCGGGCATCCACCTCAGCTGTGCGCACACCTGCACCTCGTTAGTGCTGAACCATTTATTCCACCTCGCCCTGAGCATCGGCCTGGAGCCGTCTGTCTTACTACGTGTTCAATCCCTCAGCAGAATCCTTTCTTCAGGCCTGCTATTCATCGCTGCGACACGTAAGCTGTCTCTTAACTCACCTGTTCTCTCAGCCTTCCCCTGTGCACAGGTGGATTCCCTGGCGGCGGACATCCTCTCCTTCGCCATCATCTCCTCCCTGCGTCTCCTCTCCTCGTTGGACACGCAGCAGGGCGCTGTCTCCCAGGCTTGGAATCTTTGCCAACGCCAGCCACCTCTATCTCTGCAAGTAAGCACATTTCCTTATCACTCTCCTGTATGGTTGCCCAGCTCATCCCCTGTTTGTGTCGCTTCCATAGGGTTGCCTGGCCGCACGGCGTGCTGCTCTGTTCCTGCCTTCACCTACCTCCCACAATACATCTCCATATCACATACACGCATCCACACACATTACACTGGTTGAATAAAGCTTTCAAATCTACCTGAGCCTGCGTGCATGTTTCCTGGGCCGAGAATTATGTCAGTACGGCTCCAGCAAAGCGGCCAGCGGACAGCGGGCTCGCACGCCGTTTTTCCACCCTCGAGGCTCGGGTGGATATGATTGCGCACCAACAACAAGTAATATTCAACCAATTAACTATAATCACTCACCGGTTAGACCGCCTTGACCCCCAGCAGGCGTTCCCCCCGGCTCCTCAAGGCGGCTCGGCTTCGGCCGCTTCCACGGCTGGCCAACCTGGCTCGGGAGCGCCGACCCGGCTCACACCAATTCCGACCCCCCGCTTGCTTCAACGGGAAGCTCGGTGGAGCACGGGGGTTTATTTTACAATGTGAGTCGGTGTTCTCACACGTTCCCGGGGATTTCCCCTGAGACCATAGCCGAATCGGTTACATGGCTAATCTCTTGGAGGGGCGAGCGTTAGCTTGGGCTTACACCGTCATGTCGAAGCCCAGCTACGCGACCCTCTCCTATGACCGGTTCGTGCAAGACTTCCTAGAGGTGTTTGACCACTCGCATCATGACAGCGTCCTCGCCGATCGGCTCCTTAGCCTCCAACAGGGAAGCCGGTCGGCGGCGGATCACGCTGTTGACTTCCGGATGGCAGCGGAGGAGGTTGGCTGGGGAGAGGCTTCTCTCTGCAGCATCTTCCTCCATAGCCTCAATTCTGGTCTGCGGGACGAGTTAGCCAGTCGGGAGCTCCCAGGGCGGCTGTCCGAGCTAATCTCCCTCACGATTAGTTTGGACAATAGGCTGCGAGAGCAGGCCGCGGAGCAGAAGTCAGTCAGCCGCTTGCGCGGATCTTCCGCCCGCTCTCCTCAGTCTCCCCAGTCTCGCCCCCTGGCGTTACCCGCTCCGGAGTCCGCCGATGAGTCAGAGGCCATGGCGATCGGGCGCACCAGCCTCCCCCTTGCGGAGAGACAACGCCGGCGGGAACTGGGTCTCTGCATGTATTGCGGAGACGACCAGCATACCGTGGAGCAGTGCCCGGTTAAGCCAAACGGGGGGGTCCGCGAGTCACTGTAGGGGACTCTAACCGGTCAAATCCCCTATCTAGTTGCATACTGCCCATCAGATTCTGCCATAATTCCATCGGGCATCTCACTCATGCACTGGTGGATTCGGGGGCAGAGCAAAGTTTTATTTCCAAAAGACTGCCAACCCGTTTGGGCATACCTTGTCTGCCATTATCAACTTCCCTTAGCCTGGTCACCCTCTCTCGCTCTCCCCTGGGGGTAGTGACGCATTGCACCAAGCCGGTCCCCATAATAATCTCTGGCAACCACCGTGAGGACCTGACTCTATTTGTCCTGCCCTCCTCTTCAGACCGTGTCATCCTGGGCTACCCATGGCTGCGCCTGCACAACCTCGTCCTCGATTGGAGGTCTGGTAGTGTCCTTTCGTGGAGCTCCTTCTGCCTGGGCACCTGCCTCCAGTCTGCGGCTTGTGCTCCGTCCTCCCCTCCGCCCGCGCCGGTCTCCGAGCCTCCGGACCTCACCCTGGTGCTGCAGGAGTTCCACGACTTGAGGGTGGCGTTCAGTAAGTCCAAGGCTATGTCTCTTCCTCCTCACCGGCCGTATGACTGCGCCATAAACCTCCGTCCAGGGGCCCCCTTACCATCTGGCCGCCTCTACAGCCTTTCAGCTTCTCAACGCGAGGCGATGGATTCATACATCAAGGAGTCGCTCAGCGCTGGGATCATCCGCCCCTCCTCGTCGCCGCTCGGTGCGGGCTTCTTCTTTGTCGCCAAGAAGGATGGGTCTCTTCGCCCCTGCATTGACTTCAGAGCGCTAAATGACATTACGATTAAGGACCGCTACACCTTGCCGCTGATGGACACCGCCTTCCACTCCCTCCAGGGGGTGACCTGGTTCACGAAGTTAGATCTCCGCAGTGCCTACCACCTTGTTCGGATCCGGGAGGGCGATGAGTGGAAGACGGCTTTCAGGATGCCCAGCGGCCACTTCGAGTACCTAGTGATACCGTTTGGGCTCACCAACGCACCTGCCATCTTCCAGCGACTCATAAATGACGTCCTACGAGATTTCCTGGGGGTCTTTGTCTTCGTCTACTTGGATGATATACTCATCTTCTCCAGGTCACGGGAGGAGCACCAGGCTCATGTGAGGCGGGTCCTGCAATGGCTGCTGGAGAACAGACTCTACATCAAGGTGGAGAAATGCGAATTCTACGCCCAGACCACCTCTTTCCTGGGGTTTGTCATCTCACACAATCAGATCCTCCCCGAGCCCGCTAAGGAGAAAGCGGTGGTCGAGTGGCCCACGCCTACCTCCAGGAAGCAGGTACAACAGTTCATCAGCTTCGCTAATTTCTACCGTCGCTTTGTCCCCAACTTCGGCGCCATTGTTCCCTCCCTGACTCGCCTCACTTCTTCTAAGGTGCCCTTCCAGTGGTCCGAGGAGGCAGTTGCCACCTTCAAGACCCTCAAGGCGGAGTTCTTATCTTCCCGGGTCCTGACCCAGGTCGACCCCGCGCTGCAGTGCTTGGTGGAAGTTGATGCATCTGACACGGGGGTGGGGGCGGTGCTTTCCCAGCGTTCCCCAGTGGACGGAGTCAAGCGGCCCTGCGCCTTCTTCTCCCGACGGTTATCTGCTGCCGAGCGAAATTATGACGTCGGTGACAGGGAACTCCTCGCTGTCAAGCTCACGCTGCAGGAGTGGCGTCACTGGCTAGAGGGGGCAGCTCAGCCTTTTGTGGTCTGGACGGACCACAAGAATCTTGAGTATTTAAGGTCAGCGCGGTGCCTGAATGCCCGCCAGGCGCGCTGGTCTCTATTCTTCGCTCGATTCCAGTTTACCATCACTTACTGTCCAGGCTCAAAGAATGGGTTGCCCGACGCCTTGTCCAGACAGTTTGCTCCTGAGGGTCCGGAGGAGGCGGACCACACCATCCTTCCCAGCTCGTGCGTTGTGGGGGCGATTTCCTGGTCCATCAGGGACAAGATCCGAAAGGCACAGGAGGCGGAACCGGACCCTGGCGGAGGTCCAGAGGGCAGGCTCTTCGTTCCTTCAGCTGTTCGAGGGGAGGTCATTCACTGGGTCCACACGTCCAAGCTCGCCTGTCACCCTGGCGTCTCCCAACTGGTGGATCTTCTTCAACGCTCGTCCAGGTGGCCGGGTCTCCAGAAAGATGTCACCAACTACGTCCGGGCTTGCCCCCAGTGTGCTACCAGCAAGTCTCAGAACTCTCCACCTGTGGGTCTGCTCCAGCCCCTGCTGGTCCCAGGCAGGCCCTGGTCGCACATCGCTCTTGACTTAGTCACTGGCCTTCCGGTCTCTAACACCTATGACACAGTTCTGACAATTGTGGGTCGGTTCTCTAAGGCACGTGAGACGGCTGACCTGCTCGTCCAACATGTGGTCAGACTGCACGGGATTCCATTGGACGCTGTATCGGATCGGGGGCCTCAGTTTGTCTCCCAGGTTTGGAGGTGCTTTTGTAACGCCCTGCGGGCCATGGTTAGTCTCTCCTCTGGTCATCACCCCCAGTCTAACGGACAGTGTGAGTATACTAACCAGGAGCTGGATGCTGCCCTGTGCTGTGTGACCTCCCCTAACCCGTCCTCCTGGAGCTCCTTCTTGGCCTGGGTGGAGTACGCCCACAACACGGCGCAGTCTTCGGCTACTGGTGTGTCTCCCTTCAAGGCATTGTTGGGGTACGATCCCCCCTTGTTTCCCGAGCAGGAGGGTGAGTTGGCTGTCCCCTCCATTCAGGTGCATATGAGATGCTGCCGGAGTTTGTGGACCAAGACGAGAGAAACGCTTTTACGCACGGCGGCGCACAACAGCTCCACCGCAAATCGCCACAGGAGGCCGGCTCCTAATTACCAGGTGGATCAACGGGTCTGGCTCTCTTCGCAGGACATCAACCTCAAGGCCGAGAAGAGGAAGCTGGCTCCACGATTTCTCGGTCCCTTCGTGATTACCAAGATTGTCAACCTGGTGGCTGTGCGTCTGGCCCTCCCCCCCTCCCTCCGTGTGTGTCCCACCTTCCACGTTTCCAAAGTTAAACCTGTTCTCTCCAACCCACTCTGCCCTCCTCCTAGGTCGCCACCTGCTCCCATGATGATCGACGGTCATCCGGCGTGGGGTGTTGCTTCCATCCTGGACTCCCGGCGCTGAGGTCATGGGCTGCGGTACTTGGTGGATTGGGAGGGGTATGGCCCAGAGTGGAGATCCTGGGTGCGCTCTTCTTGGGTGCTGGATCGAGATCTCATCACGGAATTCCACCAGGTGCACCCAGGTAAGCCAGCGCCAGGAGGTGCTGTTAGGGGGGGGAGTACTGTCACCACTCGCCACTCTCAGGCATCCACCTCAGCTGCGCGCACACCTGCACCTCGTTAGTGCTGAACTATTTATTCCACCTTGCCCTGAGCATCGGCCTGGAGCCGTCTGTCTTACTACGCGCTCAATCCCTCAGCAGAAACCTTTCTTCAAGCCTACTATTCATCGCTGCGACACGTAAACTGTCTCTTAACTCACCTGTTCTCTCAGCCTTCCCCTGTGCACAGGTGGATTCCCTGGCGGCGGAAATCCTCTCCTTCGCCATCATCTCCTCCCTGCGTCTCCTCTCCTCGTTGGACACGCAGCAGAGCGCTGTCTCCCAGGCTTGGAATCTTTGCCAACGCCAGCCACCTCTATCTCTGCAAGTAAGCACATTTCCTTATCACTCTCCTGTATGGTTGCCCAGCTCATCCCCTGTTTGTGTCTCTTTCATAGGGTTGCCTGGCCGCACAGCGTGCTGCTCTGTTCCTGCCTTCACCTACCACCCACAATACATCTCCATATCACATACACGCATCCACACACATTACACTGGTTGAATAAAGCTTTCAAATCTACCTGAGCCTGCGTGCGTGTTTCCTGGGCCGAGAATTATGTCAATACTACAATTATGAATAGAGCCTAAGCTCCGCCCCTTCTACTTCCACATATGGGGCCTCAAATCAGAAAAATTCTCCATTGAAATGAATGGCAAGAATATAATTATGTTTTGTCAAATGGAATTTTGCCACGAGTTCCACATGTGATGTTCGTCAATTTAAAAGATAATTTTCCACATAAATAACGATGTAGCTTGTTGTCTGTTAAGGTATAAGGTTGTGAAAATACATAAATTAAAACACTACAAACACAGATGGACAGAGCTTACGTCATCTTTTCAAAGCTGCCCAGGGTGAGGTAACTAACTGGATACGTAAGAGGAGTTGCCTCACAATAGTTAAGAAGTTACTGAGATGTGACTTTAGTCTGGACAGTTTGAGGTTTTTCTCCTGAACTTATGGCAGTTTTATTCTTAAATTAATATTTTTTCCTTGTAATTTGAAAGATTTTTTTTCACAGTTAAATCAACTTTTTCTCATAATTTGTTTAGTTCTAATTGAGGGCTTTTTTCTTGTACATTTGAAATTTTACTCTCATAAATTTGTGAGGTTTTCCTCATAAATTAAAAATCAAAATAAAATGATCAAAGATGCAGTATTTTCTCTCATATTATAGGCTATTTATAGCCTATCAATAGCTTATTTTCTAAGGCTCGCCCCATGAAAACCGCACATACTTTGAAACCTAAATGTTGTCAGGTATGCATCATACTCTTACCAAGTAAACTGGGACAGACCCAAAAACTATTCATGATGTTGCAGAATATTCCAGCTGAGGCTGGGGTCATACATCATTATGAGTGTGTTACCTGTAGAAAAGCTGCAGCAGTCTCCCAGAGTTGGGATAGGGAGGGACCTCTGTGTGTGCACCAGGGTTGCAGCGCTGCACGTGCAGGGAAGAGAATGTGTGTGAGAGAAGGGACCATACCATTTGCGTGGCGGGGTTGTTTTCATTTTTAAAAAGTTTAAATGACAAACTACTTAATGTTTTGGATGTAATTTCAGCTTGTCAAAGACGAACTAAACTTTTATAATCACAACTTTTCTCACTACAATTTTAAGGGGTGCTGAGCTTTAATTTAGGGTGCTACAGCAGCCCTAAAAAGGCCTAACACTGCCCATGTACTCCACCCTAGACTGATCTAATGTACAATCATTTATGTATGATTCAGTGTATATTAAAGTGTAGCTTGGTTGCATTAGTGTGCTGCCTTGCAGCCGAAACTGTCAAAAGATCATACCACAAACAAAAACCTCTGGAGACTGATTGGTCCTACCCCCAAAAAGGAGACGACTGGGGAGAGGATTAGATATAGGTTTAGAAGTTTAGATTATGTTTCCCTGAAACTGAGCCACCCAGGAAAGTTACTGCTAGAAGACTGAGGGGTTTCACTGGTTTTGAATGCAGCAAGAATATTTCATTGATCCTTTTCATATTTTACCATATTTTTGATCCCTTGATTCTTGATCTTCTGCAAACCTTTATGGCAGCATTTATCAGATATTGTCAATATTTAGTGGAAAAAAATTTTAACAGCCACATCAGACTTGTAGTTGTGTTACTTTAATGTAATTTTTTACTTGTTTCTTTTGATTCCAACACAAAATTTGATCAGGTTATGGAATTGCTCATCAGTGGAGACTGAAGGAAGATGTGTCTCTCTGATCTATTAGGAAACATTGTTGCAGTTGTTAGGCTGTAATGATCAGGGCTTCCGCTGGTAACATTTCTGCATGGCGGTACGCCACTCCAAAGACCTGAGCCAGCACGTTATAGCTGGAAATAGAAATAAATATGGAAATAAATGAAGGAATGAGCTCCACAAGCGCATATGTGAACAACATACATAACAGTCACCCGCACGTCAGATTTTTGGAGCGTGCCACTCCCGTGACCGCAGTCGACAGGCAGACCTGTCTATCATCGCCGTCCGTGAAACAAACCTGATTCTGCGTCAGAGTAAAGCACAAGCTTATTTAAGTACTTTAACGAGGAAAAAAAGCAGAAGACGTATGTAAGCAGTGGAGGCATTTATTGTGGTTTTAACCTGCTGGTAAGGGCAACAATAATGAGTCGCTTAGCAAACAGGTGTGGTTAGACTTCATATGCAGGCTAACTGAGGAAAAGGCAAGGATGACTGAACTGCTGAGGATTTACTTCATCAACCACTACAATATAAACTAATTTATGTTCATTATTATGTACAGTGTCGGGGCAGCGCGGTGGTGGAGTGGTTAGCACTGCGGCAGCACAGCAACTCACCCTTGGCCGGGGGATCTTGGGTTTGATCCCAGCCCCCGACCAACAGTGATCTGTGTGGAGTTTGCATGTTCTCCCCGTGTCTGCGTGGGTTTACTCCGGGATTTCTCCGGTTTCCTCCCACATACCAAAAACATGCAAGTTAGGTTAATTGGCACCAAACTGGGGATTCTAAATTGTCCTTAGGTGTGACTGTGAGAGTGAATGGTTGTCTGTCCCTCTGTGTTGGCCCTGCGATGGACTGGCATCTGTCCAGGGTGTACCCTGCCTCTTGCCCAAAGATGCTGGTGTGGGGAGCGTGAAATAACGAGGCTGAATTATTTCTCAATTCAGGTTTTAATGTAGCTTTCACATCCCCAGCAATCTCTCAAGAACAGAAGAGAGTGAGCTGCATCAGAACCCCCACATTTATACATCCACATCAAAGAAAGAATCACATATCACTGTCAAACCCCCCATTGACAATAACTCTTCCCCCGAGTCCCTTAGTCCCCCGCCTGGCCCCAGGAGGTCAGGAAGTCCTTTCAGCTCCTTACCACGGTACCTCCATCCTCTTGCTGTTATCCACAGGCGGTCCAGACATATTGTCCCATCCAAGACGTGAGGTCAATCCACACATGTAATCCTAAGCATCTCACCTTGTGCTTATACATATGTGGGCAAAAATACATGAGCTACATAACCCCCCCCAAACGTCGAAGAATGGACAATAAAGCATAATTCACACAACATGAAATATGTTCAAATCAACATAAAATCAACAGCATAGTCTACACAACATGATAAAATCACATATCAGTCTGTACGCCGTCTGGGCTTCAAACGTCTTCCAAATTTGCTGTAAGCAGGCTTCGCTGTCCCTGAGGCGCCGTCCTGCAGAGAATCTGCTAACTGAGGAAGAGACTGGTTATTTGATCCCTGCGGGGGCTCTAGGGCATGCTCCCTGGGGGGTCTGCCACGTCGAGGGGCCCTCGTCACCGGTACAGACTCGTCGTTCATCACAAAAGCAGGTTTCAGTCTGTCAATACTAACTGTTTCCTTTCTGTCTCCCAAATCTAGCACAAAATGCTTATCACCTGTTTCCAGCACTCTAAATGGACCATCATATGGCGGGCGGAGGCCTGGTCGTAGAGCCTCGTGCCTGACAAAAACAAACTCGGCATTTTTTAAAGCTTTGGGAACAAAAACGCGTGGAAAAGCGTGATGAACGGGGCCCGGGAGCATGTCTGCTCCCGTGCCAATCAGTGGCCCCAGAGCCGGGGGGCGCCCCGGCGCCGGATGCTCTGGTAGGAACTCACCGGGCAGCCTGAGAGGTTGTGCAAAAACTAACTCCGCTGGGGAGGCATTCAAATCCTCCTTGGGCGCAGAACGCAACCCCAATAAAACCCATGGTAGTTTGTTTACCCAATCTGCATCCGTAAGCGACGCTCTGAGGGCTGCCTTCAAAGACCTATGAAAACGCTCGCATAAACCATTAGCCTGGGGGTGATAAGCGGTAGTGCGGTGAATTGTCGCCCCTAAGCTGCTGGCCATCGCTGACCAAAGCTCAGAGACAAATTGAGGCCCTCTGTCAGACGTAATATCCGACGGAACCCCGAAACGCGCTACCCAGGCCGTCAAAAATGCGCGAGCCACCTCTGCAGCCGTGGTCGATGCTAGTGGGACCACTTCCGGCCAGCGTGTGGTTCGGTCCACCATTGTCAAAAGATGTGTGAACCCCTGCGATGACGGTAGGGGGCCCACAAGGTCGACATGCACATGATCGAACCTCTTGGCCGGGATGTGGAACGGTTCTAAGGGGGCTTTTGTGTGTTTGTGAATTTTGGCCCGCTGGCAAGCCATGCAGGTTCTTGCCCACTCTTTCACGTGCTTGCGCAGGCTCGGCCAAACAAACTTCTCCGCTACCATTTTCACCGAAGCGCGCACCCCTGGGTGTGCCAGGGAGTGAACCAAGTCAAAAACGCGGCGGCGCCAAGCGGCCAGTACCACCGGGCGCGGTTGCCCGGTAGAGATATCACAGATTAGAGGGGGCATACCAGTTTGCAAACTCCTGCTCTCCAGCCTTAACCCTGTTGGTCCAGACTGGAGCGCACACATGTCCGCATCTCTACCCTGTTCCGCTGCCATGGTGGCATAATCTATCCCCACGTGAACTGGGGCCGCGTGCGCTTCCGCACTGCTATTTTGCCCTGCGGCTGTGGTAGTATAATCTATCTCCGCGCGGACTGGTGCTGTCACCGCGCGAGAGAGGCAGTCTGCCACTACATTGAGTTTACCCGCTACGTGCTGAATATCAGTAGTAAATTCCGAAATTGCGGCCAGCTGCCTCTGCTGCCAGCCCGACCAAGGTTCTGAAATTTTGGACATCGCAAAAGTGAGCGGCTTGTGGTCGACAAACGCGGTGAAACGCCGACCTTCCAGCCAGAACTGGAAATGGCGAATGGCTAAGTGGAGCGCTAACAGCTCCCTGTCAAACGTGTTGTATTTCCGCTCAGCTTCGTGCAGGGATCTGCTGAAAAATGCCAGCAGCTGCCAAACCCCGGCAACGTGCTGCTCCACAACCGCCCCTATGGCCAAATCTGATGCGTCAGTGGTAAGCACTATGCGGGCCGTTGGGTCTGGGTGAGCTAGCAGCGCAGCGTCAGCCAGGGCTTTTTTAACCTCTGTGAATGCGCGCTCCCGCTCTGGGGACCACTCGATCGTATTGGAGGGTTTTTGTTTTTTAAGCGCGGCATATAATGGTTGCATGAGCTGCGCTGCGTGGGGTATGAAACGGTTATAAAAATTTACCATTCCTAGAAACTCTTGTAATGATTTGACCGTTTGTGGCCGGGGAAATTCTGCCACTGCTCGCACTTTGTCCGGTAACGGAACCGCCCCTTCTGGGGAAACGCGGTGCCCCAAAAAATCCATCTGTGCCACACCGAACTGGCACTTGGCTGGATTAATTATTAACCCGTGCTCTCCCAACCTCCGAAAAACTGCCGTGAGGTGCTTTTCGTGTTCCTCCTCGGACGTGCTGGCGACTAAAATGTCGTCGAGGTAGACGAACACAAAAGGGAGATCGCAAAACACGGCATCCATCATGCGTTGGAAGGTTTGCGCAGTGCCTTTGCGGCCAAACGGCATACGTAAAAACTCAAAAAGTCCGAAGGGGGTTATTACCGCTGTTTTGGGAACGTCCTTGGCTCGGACCGGGACCTGATGATAGCCGCGGACCAGGTTTATTTTAGAAAAAATGCGCGTTCCCGCCAGATGCACTGAAAAATCCTGGATGTGTGGGATTGGGTAGCGGTCATGCGCCGTGGCGTTGTTCAACCTGCGGTAATCACCACAAGGTCTCCACGAGCCGTCAGCTTTAGGGACCATATGCAATGGAGAGGCCCATGGGCTTTTCGAACGGCGAATAATGCCCAGCCTTTCCAGGTTGGCGAACTCCTCACGCGCTATGGAGAGTTTAGCTGCATCCAAGCGCCGAGCTTTCGCGAAGACGGGGGGGCCAGCTGTGGTGATAAAGTGCTCCACCCCGTGTTTCGCCACTGCTGCCGAAAATGTGGGAACCGTGAGCGCTGGAAACTGGTTGAGGAGTGTGTGAAACTTACCCCCTGCTGTGGCAACGTTGGTCTGGACCGGTGGCGGGGACACTCGAGCTGCACAAGGGATGGAATAAAAAGAGAGTGCATTAACCAGCCGCCTATTGGCAAGGTCAACTAACAAACCATGTGAGCACAGAAAATCAGCGCCTAACATGTTGAAACTCACCGCCACTATAATAAAAGTCCATTCATAAGAGCGGCCGTGCAAGGATAGGAGCAGAGTCCTTTCTCCGAAGGTCTTGATGCTCGAGCCGTTCGCCGCTGTTGCCCCGTCACCACGGGGGCCTGCCAGCCGGTCGGCATAGGTCGGGTTGATGAAACTCACTTGGGCTCCGGTGTCCACAAGGAAGTGCCGCCCGGAGCTCGCATCTGTGATGTAGAGCAGCTTATTTAGTTCTCCGAGAGCCGAAGCTGCTAACGAATTCCGGTCCTGGCGTTTTCCCGAGCTCTTGAAGTGGCACGGCGGCACACATCTGCGTGCCTTCTCTGCAAAACGCCGATGGTAAAAGCAAAGGTCATCTCCTCTGCTGCGTCGTGAACGCGCCGCTGCCGTCATTGTTGAGATTGCTTCCGCTGTCTCTGGCTCCTCACTGCTCCCGGTTGCCGCACCAAGGTCTGCCGCTGCTGAGGTGGCCGTCTGCTCACCGCAGGAGTTGAGGATCCGCTGCGCCTCTCGGGCCAGCACACGGAAGTCCCGCTGGGTCACACAACGCATGCTGGACAGGTCTGCCCTCATGTGCATCGGGAGGTTTCTCAGGAAGATGTGTTTAAATAGGAAACCGTCATTCTCTGTGTCCCTCAGCTGCAGCATGTCTTCCATCAGGTCGACTGGTCTGCATCCTCCCCGGTCGTGTAGAGCCAGGAGCCTCCTAGCCCTCTCCTCGGCTGAGGGCGTGAAACACTGGGTGAGGGCAGCCTTCAGCTCACCGTATTTGTTGTCAGCGGGCGGCTGCTGCACCAGGCTCTGCACGCATCGAGCCGTGCGGTTGTCAAGCTTGGTGATGACATGGTAGAACTTTGTGTCATCCGCCATTATTCCCCCGAGTGCGAACTGTGCTTCAGCCTGAAGGAACCACGAGTCCGGGTTGTCCTGCCAGAACTGTGATAGCTTGATTGAGACGGCGCTCGTTTGGGCGGTCTCCGACGAGTCTGGATCGGGGGAAACGCGTCTATGCATTTCACGTCATTGGTCACCAATGTGGGGAGCGTGAAATAACGAGGCTGAATTATTTCTCAATTCAGGTTTTAATGTAGCTTTCACATCCCCAGCAATCTCTCAAGAACAGAAGAGAGTGAGCTGCATCAGAACCCCCACATTTATACATCCACATCAAAGAAAGAATCACATATCACTGTCAAACCCCCCATTGACAATAACTCTTCCCCCGAGTCCCTTAGTCCCCCGCCTGGCCCCAGGAGGTCAGGAAGTCCTTTCACCTCCTTACCACGGTACCTCCGTCCTCTTGCTGTTATCCACAGGCGGTCCAGACATATTGTCCCATCCAAGACGTGAGGTCAATCCACACATGTAATCCTAAGCATCTCACCTTGTGCTTATACATATGTACGCAAAAATACATGAGCTACACTGGGATAGGCTCCAGCCCCCCCGCGACCCAAAAAGGATTACATGGAAGAAGATAGATAGATGTACTTTATTGATCCCAAACTGGGAAATTACAGCCTGGTTAATAAGAGACACACTATATACAGAAATAAACACATAGAAACACAAAGACACGAGAGAGTTGCTGCTTGTACGGCCACCCTGCCTCCGGCGCCATTAAAAAAAAGGTGGATGGATGGATGGATTATGTACAGTGAGGAAAATAAGTATTGAACACATCAACATTTTTCTCATTAACCATATTTCTGATGGAGCCACTGACCTGAGATTTTCACCAGATATCAGGAACAACCCAAGTAATCCATACATACAAAGAAATCTGTCATGGCGGCCGCTGGGCCGTCATTAGTCCCAGCTGCGCATACACCTGCCACCAGCAATCAGCAGGCCTTAAAAGTCGGTGCTTCTGACTGCTCGGCACGGAGTCGTCTGTCGTCTTCGCTACGCATCGCGTCAAGGACACGACCTCAAGCCAGAGCTAATTCCAAGTCTTCTCGTCAAGCCACGTCATGTAAGCCACAGCAAAACTTAACCTGTCAAAGTATTCTCCCCTGTGCACAGATGGACCTCCCTGGCGGCGGACTCATCTCCCCAGATAACGGGACGTCACCTCCCCCTCCTCGGATCTCCTCCTCACCCTCACAGCACCAAGCGCCACCTGCACCAAGCCACGCCAAGTCACGGAGCCGACAGGAGTCTTGCAGCGGCACCTGCAAGTAAGCAGCACAAGTCTCAGTTCTCCATTACAACGAGCCGCATTAATCCCTTGTGCTTGTGTGTTCCAGGGTTGCCAGGTCGTAGCAAGACCCGCTCAGCTCCAGCTGCCAGGCTACACTGCACTCACCTACACATTCACACACTCACCAAACCACTCTGGGTTAATAAATAATTGTCAAATCAGTCTACTCATGTCAGCATCTGTCTCCTGGGTTAAGCAATCATGTCAGTACGACTCCGTCAAGACGACCCAGCAGACAGCGCGCAGGCGCGCCATTTTAACACCTTAAGCGCACGAGTAGATTTAATTACCCATCAACAGACAGTTATTTTAAATCAATTAGCTCAGATTAACAGCCGGCTGGATCACCTGGAAGGACGCCAGGCGTTCCCCCCGGTCGCTGGGGCTTCATCAGCCCCTGTAGTCCCACCTGCTAGTCAATTACACCAGCCTCCTTCACCTCACCTCACTCCCGTGCCTACCCCCGCCCGCTTTGGCGGAAAACTCGGAGAGGCACGGGGTTTTCTGCTACAATGCGAGACAGTTTTTCACCGCGTCCCAGGAGACTTTCCCACGGACCATAACAAGATTGGGTACATCTCTAACCTGCTCGAAGGGAGGGCGTTAGCTTGGGCGTACACAGTTATGGCTAAACCCAGCTACTCCCACTTAACTTACCAGCAGTTCGTGGCAGAATTCTTAGAGATTTTTGACCATACTGATCGGGGCATGGTGTTAACTGACCAGTTGCTTAGCCTTCGGCAGGGCAGCAAATCTGCCGCCGATTTCGCTGTAGACTTCCGGGTGCTAGCTGCAGAGGTCGGGTGGGGGGAGTCAGCTCTTTGCAGCATTTTCCTCCGCAGTCTTAGCTCGGAGCTTAGAGATGAACTAGCGACACGGGATAAGCCAGATAAATTAGGGGAACTAATTTCTCTTACAATTAGTTTGGACAGTAGGCTGAAGGAGCAGGCGGCCAAACGTAGGGCTGCTAGCTGTTTGGGTAAACCACGCCCCCGCTCCTCTCGATCGCCTCTCCTGGCTCTGCCCCCGCCGGAGGAACTTCCGGGGCAGGAGGAAATGATTGTTGGGCAATCGGGTGTTTCGGCGGCTGAAAGACAGCGCTGGAGGGATCTGGATTTGTGTTTTTACTGTGGCAATGAGTCTCATGGGGTAGCTGAGTGTCCTAACCGGTTAAAAGGGGAGGTCCGTGGGTTACAGTAGGGGGATTCATGGACGTAAAGCAGAAAAAAACCCTCACTAGCTGCCGTATCCCCATCAGACTAATTTATAAACACAGGGAACACACTACACATGCCCTTATTGACTCTGGAGCTGAGCAAAGCTTCATCTCCGGAGACCTGGCAACCCATCTGGGCCTCAGCTGTCAACCCCTTCGCCCAGCTGTCAACCTCGTCACGCTGTCAAAGGCTTCACTGACCACTGTCTCCCACCAGACTGCTCCCGTGTCGGTGATAGTTTCTGGAAATCATAGGGAGGAGATCCGGTTCTTGGTGTTGCCCATCTCCTCCTCACCTGTGATCCTGGGTTACCCGTGGCTACATCTCCACAACCCCACGTTCGACTGGCAAGCCGGAAATATCACCGCGTGGAGCACCTTTTGTCTCAGTGCCTGCCTCCAGTCTGCAGCGTGTGCCCCCTCGGTATTGGTGACCCCGCCCTCGATGCCTCCCCCGGACCTGTCCAAGGTACCAGAAGTCTACCACGACCTGGGAGCAGTTTTCAGCAAGTCACGGGCGCTGTCCCTTCCCCCGCACCGCCCCTACGACTGTGCGATCAACCTCAGGGCAGGGGCCCCTCTCCCGGCGAGTTGTTTGTATAGCCTGTCTGCCCCGGAGCGTGAGGCCATGGACACATATATTAAGGAGTCTCTCAGCTCTGGAATTATTCGACCATCCTCCTCGGCGGTGGGGGCAGGTTTCTTCTTCGTAGGGAAGAAAGATGGCTCGCTGCGTCCCTGTATTGACTTCCGGGGACTGAATGAAATTACCATCAAGGATAAGTACACGCTGCCACTGATGAACTCGGCCTTTGACTCTCTCCAGGGGGCATCTTGGTTCACGAAGCTGGACCTCCGTAACGTTTACCACCTGGTGCGCATTAGGGAGGGCGACGAGTGGAAGACGGTGTTCCGGACCCCAAGCAGCCACTTTGAGTACTTGGTGATGCCGTTTGGGTTAACCAACGCGCCGGCCGTCTTCCAGCGATTGATTAACGACGTCCTCCGGGACTTCCTGAACTCCTTCGTGTTTGTGTACTTGGATGACATCCTGATCTTCTCACGCATGTTGGAGGAACACCAGATGCACGTGAGATGGGTCCTGCAGCGCCTCCTGGAGAATCAGCTGTTTGTCAAGGCCGAGAAGTGTGAGTTTCACACCGACAAGACGTCCTTTTTGGGATTCATTATCACACACAATCAGGTGCTCCCCGACCCGGCCAAGGTCAAGGTGGTGGTGGATTGGCCTATGCCCACGTCCAGGAAACAGTTGCAGGGCTTCTTGGGATTCGCCAACTTCTATCGCCGATTTGTGCCGAACTTTGGGATCATCGCCCACCCCCTGACCGACCTCACGTCCCCCAAGACCCCCTTTCGTTGGAGTGTGGAAGCGGCTGCAGCATTCAGGAGGTTGAAGGAGGAGTTTGCCTCTGCCCGCGTCCTGACCCAGGTGGACCCGGCCCTGCAGTGCCTAGTGGAGGTGGACGCCTTGGATTCTGGAGTTGGGGCGGTCCTCTCCCAACGCACCCCGGTGGATGGAAGGATCCGGCCGTGCGCTTTCTTCTCCCACCGCCTAACACCTGCTGAGAAGAATTACTGCATTGGTGACAGGGAGCTGCTGGCTGTGAAGCTTGCCTTGGATGAATGGAGGCACTGGTTGGAGGGGGCTGCCCAGCCGTTCGTCGTCTGGACGGATCATAAAAACTTGGAGTATCTTCGGACGGCTAAGCGGCTGAACGCCCACCAGGCCCGCTGGTCTCTTTTCTTCGGCCGGTTTAACTTTACGATCACCTACCGGCCAGGGAGCAAGAACGGCAAGTCTGACACCCTCTCCAGGCAGTTTGAGGCAAACACCGTCGGGGATCAGGAGGAGACCATCCTGCCGTCATCCTGTGTGGTGGGTGCCCTCGCGTGGGAGATCCAGGACAGGGTCAGGAGAGCGCAGGAAACTGAGCCCGACCCGGGTGGGGGTCTCCCGGGCCGTTTGTTCGTTCCCCCTTCGGTCAGGAGCGAGGTCATCCAGTGGGGTCACGCATCTAAGTTGGCGTGCCATCCAGGAATCAGTCGCACGATCGACCTGCTGCAGAGAGCCTTCTGGTGGCCAGGGTTGAGGAAGGATGTTACCAGCTATGTCCGGGCCTGTGCTCAATGCGCCACCGGGAAATCGTCATCTGCCCCCCGGCAGGTCTTCTCCATCCTCTGCCGGTCCCTTCCCGCCCCTGGTCCCATGTGGCTCTGGACTTTGTGACCGGCCTGCCCCCCTCGGACCAATTCACCTCGGTCCTGACGACAGTGGACCGCTTCTCCAAGGCAGCCCATTTTGTGCCTCTCCGGGGGTTGCCTTCAGTGCGGGAGACGGCAGATCTTCTGGTGCAGCATGTGGTCCGTCTTCATGGCATCCCGGCCGATATTGTCTCGGATAGAGGCCCACAGTTTGTGTTCCAGGTATGGAAGGCGTTTTGCACGGTGTTGGGGGCCACGGCAAGTCTCTCGTCTGGTTATCATCCGCAGAGCAACGGCCAATGTGAGCGGGCCAATCAGGAGCTGGAGGTTGCGCTCCGCTGTGTCATCTCCTCTTGCTCCTCTTCCTGGAGTACGTTCCTGCCCTGGATCGAGTATGCGCACAACACCACGGTGTCCTCGGTGACGGGGATGTCCCCGTTTAAAGCGTCTCTGGGGTATGATCCACCACTGTTCCCGGAGGAGGAGAAGGAGGTGGCTGTCCCTTCGGTTCAGGCCCATGCCAGGCATTGCCGTTGGATCTGGACTATCACCCGCAGAGCCCTCCTCAGGACCACGGAATGCAATATCCAGGTGGCCAACCGCCACCGGAGGCCCGCCCCGGACTATAAGGTGGGTCAACAGGTTTGGTTGTCTACCAAAAATATCAATGTGCCGGCCGAGAAGCGTAAGTTGACAAAGCGCTTCATCGGTCCTTATGTGATTTCATGCATCATTAACCCGGTGTCTGTGCGCCTGGCTCTTCCCCCTTCCATGCGCATCTGCCCTACTTTTCATGTCTCCCAGGTCAAGCCCTACATCTCCGATCCTCTGTGCCCGCACCCCGCAGCTCCTTCCACCCCGAGGATGGTCGACGGCCACCCAGCTTGGGGGGTGACTGCCATCTTGGATGTCCGCCAGTGGGGCCGGGGTCTTCAGTATTTGGTGGACTGGGAGGGTTTTGGCCCTGAGCACCGCTCCTGGATTCGCCCAGCGTTGATCCTTGACAAGCAGCTCATTCGCGATTTCCATCGGGCGCATCCAGGTAGGATAGGGCAGGTGCCTGGAGGCACCTCAAGAGGGGGGAGTACTGTCATGGCGGCTGCTGGGCTGTCATTAGTCCCAGCTGTGCATACACCTGCCACCAGCAATCAGCAGGCCTTAAAAGCCGGTGCTTCTGACTGCTCGGCACGGAGTCCTCTGTCGTCTTCGCTACGCATCACGTCAAGGACACGACCTCAAGCCAGAGCTAATTCCATGTCTTCTCGTCAAGCCACGTCACGTAAACCATAGCAAAACTTACCCTGTCAAAGTATTCTCCCCTGTGCACAGGTGGACCTCCCTGGCAGCGGACTCATCTCCCCAGATAACGGGACGTCACCTCCCCCTCCTTGGATCTCCTCCTCACCCTCACAGCGCCAAGCGCCACCTGCACCAAGCCACGCCAAGTCACGGAGCCGACAGGAGTCTCGGCACCTGCAAGTAAGCAGCACAAGTCTCAGTTCTCCATTACAACGAGCCGCATTAATCCCTTGTGCTTGTGTGTTCCAGGGTTGCCAGGTCGCAGCAAGACCCGCTCAGCTCCAGCTGCCAGGCTACACTGCACTCACCTACACATTCACACACTCACCAAACCACTCTGGGTTAATAAATAATTGTCAAATCAGTCTACTCGTGTAAGCGTCTGTCTCCTGGGTTAAGCAGTCATGTCAAAATCAAGGCAACTGTGTTCACAAAACAAGTTATATTTAATAAAATGGAATGACAAAGGGAAAAAATATTGAAAATGCTTGGTGAAATTCATTTAAAATTTAGTAGCAAAGCCTTTGTTGGTAATAATAGCTTCCAGATGCCTCCTGTATGGAGAAACTAGGCACAGGCATTGCTCAGGAGTGATTTTAGCACATTCTTCCAAACAAACTGTCTTCAAATCTTGGAGGTTCCATGGGTGTCTTCTATGAACTCTGATCTTCAGTTCGTTCCATAGATTTTCAATTGGATTCAGGTCAGGTGACTGACTGGGCCATTCTAGCAACTTTATTTTCCTTCTCTGGAGCCAGCTGAGTTTCCTTGGCTGTGTGTCATGGATGGCCCTCGTGAGCCATCATAAGATGCCACAAATCGCTGGTGAGTTTGCACAGTTTTATTAATAGAACAGAAAAGGACACAAAATAACAAGCCACGGGGGGCTAAAACACACTACAACGAAATACAGTCAAAGACAAGGGAGGATGGATACATAAGGAAACACACTTACAGTACAAATAACGATGAAAGATTGTCTACGCCTGAGCAGCGGGATGCTCAGTAACGTCTGACCATGGAAAGGTTCTCGACGAGACTGCCCTCTTAAGTGGAGGGCAGCTGATGAGGCGAAATGCGGCTCAGCTGTCAAGTCTGACAGCCGGAAGCCCCTCCGAGCGCTGTCACAATAAAGGCTCGGGGAGCCAAAAGGGACACAGCCGTTAAATAGGTGAAGATAGTGCATGGCTCGAGCGCGGATGGGATCGGCGCTCGAACCATTTTTTTTTTTTTTTTTTTTTTTGTTACTTATTTGTACCCGTAGCTAGATTCGGTTTGCAGTCTGGTGACAAGCCACCGGCTGCTGGTCGCTGCGTGCGCGAGCGCCCTAAACCTACATGTTTTTGGTATGCGGGAGGAAACCGGAGAAATCCCGGAGTAAACCCGCGCAACACGGGGAGAACATGCAAACTCCACACAGCTCACTGTTGGTCGGAGGCTGGAATCGAACCCACGATCCCCCGGCCGAGGGTAAAACTGTGCTGCCACAGTGCTAAACCACTGCGCCACCATGACAGTGTGTTTGGGATCATTGTCTTGCTGAAATGTCCACCCTCGTTTCATCTTCAGCATCTTGGCCGATGGCAACAGGTTCTTATCAAGGATGTCTCTGTACATTTGTCCATTTATCTTTCCTTCAATTATATGAAGTCTGCCTGTATCATGTGCTGTAAAACACCCCCACACCATGATGGGAAGTGCAGTGCCATTTCTCCTCCAAACATGCTGTGTGTTGTGGCATACAAAACATTCAATTTTGGTCTCATCTGACCAGACTATATTCTCCCAGTATTTTACTGTCTTGCCCAAATGTTGTACAGCAAACTTTAAACGAGCTTCAACATGTTTTTTCTTCAGCAATGGAGTCTTGCAAGGTAAGCAGGCATAGAGCCCATGTCGGTTGAGTGCATTACTTATTGTTTTCTTTGAAACAGCAGTACCTGCTAACTCCAGGTCTTTCTGGAGCTCTCCATGAGTGGGCTTTGGCTCTTGGATAACTCTAATTCTTTTGACTCCTCTGTCAGAAATCTTGCGAGGAGCTCCTGGTTGCAGCCGGTTTATGTTAAAATGATGTTCTTTCCACTCTCGAATGATGGCTCCAACAATGCTCACCGGAACATTCAGCAGTTTAGAAATGTGGCTGTAACCAATGCCATCATTATGTTTTTCAACAATAAGGTTGTGAAGGTCTAGAGAGTGCTTTTTGCTTCTACCCATCATGAGTTCTTTGTGATTTGACAATCTGATATACATAGAGCTTTTGATAGGCTATCAGTAAGGACTTAACCAGCTGAAATTAATTTACACTGATGGGGGATGGGATGGCTTCCTAAATTTTGATGGATTTCAGCTGGTTTCTTGGCTTTCTATGCCTTTTTGCACCTCTTTTTCATCATGTGTTCAGTACTTATTCCCTGTGTCATTTGCCTTGATTTATTTATATATATGGATTACTTGCGTTGTTGTGGTGAAACTCTAAAGCCAATGGCTCCATCATAAATGTTTAATGAGAAAAATGTCGACATGTTCAATACTTATTTTCCCCGCTCTACCTGGCAAGTTAAAATTACAAGTGTACCTTACTTAATTCACGAAGTTGGTGACTTAAATCCATCAACATCCTCCAGCCTTCAGACTTACTAATGCTACGTGTCCACTGGTTTCATTGTTTTTCTGCTTCCCATTCATTGTGTATTGGAAATGCAACGCAAAGCATTTGGGTCTAGACTGGTGGAAACCTGACTGCGGTGTGCCGAGTCACCCGTGGGTTCCCCTACAGCTCATTTGTATAAACATTCCGACCGGTCATGATACTTTCCGTACGGTCATGCACCAGAGGCAGCGCTCCCGTCCTCAACTTTTAAACCAGCGTTTTTTGATGTCAGATAATGACAGATTCATTAACTGAAACTACTATTTCTCTCACGAAGTGATGTTAGAAAAACTTTTTGCTGGTTTTTTTTAAAGATATGGACACCAAGGACACCATATTGTCCGACAGCAGCCAGGAGCTGAAGACTGCCCACAGACGGACCCGTCGACCAATCCAGTGAATCAGCCAGTTGGAGGAGAAGACGAGGGAGGAGGAGGAGGGGGGAGAGAAGCAGATCTGAACGTTACCTGTTATGAAGACACGAAGGAGAAATTAATAACCACTGTTTCAGGCAACCCAATACTATATGACCAGTCCTCACTATCAAATTGAAACAACATACAAAGGAACGAGGCGTGGAGAGCAGCGGAGCATGGGCTCATCCATCCAAAGCTAATGAATCAGGTGGTCAAATTCGCCATGCATTGTGCGGGTCTGTAGGACTGGGTGAACCCAAAACCAGCGGCAATGACGACAAAGTCAGGGTTTCCTCTGGTAACATTTCTGCGCGGCGATCCGCCACCCTTGAAGTTGTGCCACTACACAAAGAGGAAATATAAATTTAAGAAAAAAAGAAATTAAAGAATGAGTGCACATGAACGAATGTGACAGTCATCTGCGTGTCAGCATTCGGAAGTGCCGCAGCCCGCATGATCATTCCAGTCTGCAGGCAGAGTGTCTCTCTAGCGTTGCTGTCCGAGAGAAGCATGAGCTTATTA
The DNA here is from genome assembly GCA_020510985.1 of Pholidichthys leucotaenia. Classification (NCBI taxonomy): domain Eukaryota; kingdom Metazoa; phylum Chordata; class Actinopteri; order Cichliformes; family Pholidichthyidae; genus Pholidichthys; species Pholidichthys leucotaenia. Next base: position 340,448,351 of record CM035845.1, read on the forward strand.
AAGTACTTTAAACGCAAAAAAAAAAAAAAAGCAGAAGAGGTATGTAAGCAGTAGAGGCATTTATCGTTGTCATAGCCAGGAGCGGCACTGGGGTTAAGCTCCCAGTGCTCATAAAATGCTCCTTATGGTGTGCGTCTCGAAAAGCCTCTGACAACTAAGTCCAACTCCTAGCCTGCCCGTGTGGTTTAGTCTCTAAGCCCGGCGGAACTGCTTTTACTAATAGGAGAAGGGGCGAGGGCGGATCTCTGGCGCCTTAAAACCAGATGCTTCGGGTAGATGGTGGCTCTTCAACCTGGGAAGGTAGCCCATCTAGGGGAAGGTAAACCATGATTTCAAACCTCTGCTGCCTTGCGGCATACCCGGTCACGGGAAAGGCTTCGGGAGTCAACCCTGAGGAAAAATCTGGAGTCGGAGCCCCTAAGGCAATTCTATGTTGTGCTCAACATCGTTCTGGCAGCTCCTGCAACGGCGCTGGTGCCAAACTGTAGCAGCCCTGCTGTTCCTTTGGATTCATCAGTGACTTGGAGAGGGGGGACATGCTGCATGGGCAACATCTTGTCCTCCATATCTTCCTGCCCAGGCTTGAATCCTACCAACGCCCAACGCTGGAAGGTAGAACACCGGATCACTGAAGAGGATACTCCAGCTTCGCCTTTGGCGTAGACAAAACACGGGGAATGACAGTTACCGGTTATAAGCCACTGCTCAATTGGCGTAGAGCGTGGCGCCAGGGGTTGTTCCCGACGGTGGGAGGGATCATCAGATCTCACTGGACAGCTACCGCCCGCCTCAAGCTGGGCAGCCCCCAGCCAATAAGGTGTTGTCCCGCCACAGCTTGCTTTCCTCATTGGGTGCATGGGGATAAGGAGAAATCCAAACAGCAGGCTGAGAACCTTCGCACCAGGCAAGACAATAAAACAAAAGAGACCAACTCTAAAACTGGGAACTTGGAACGTCCGCACTATGATGACAGGACTCGCTGCTAACCTCAAGGACATCAACGACACCAGGAAGACTGCCATCATCAATAATGAGCTGAAGAGACTGGGAGTGGATATCGCAACTCGCCAGGAAACACGGTTAGCTGATGCAGGCACACTGAGAGAGAAGGGCTACACGTTCTACTGGCAGGGAAAGGGCAGTGACGAACACAGGGAACACGGAGTGGGCTTCACAGTGAAGAACACTTTGCTGAAGATGGTGGAACCGGGCAGCACTGGCTCTGCACGACTCCTCACCCTCCGCCTGAACACCACTGAAGGCCCAGTCACCCTCGTCAGTGTGTATGCCCCAACACAGACAGCCACACCTGAGGCAAAAGACGAGTTCTACGAGAATCTCGCAACAACTGTCAGGATCATCCCCAACTCTGAACAACTCATTCTCCTTGGAGACTTCAATGCCAGAGTGGGTGCTGACCACAACTCCTGGCCCTCCTGTCTTGGACCTTTTGGCGTGGGCAGAATGAACGACAACGGACAGCGGCTGCTCGAGTTCTGCACATATCACGATCTGTGCATCACAAACTCGTTCTTCAAGACCAAGCCCCAACACAAGGTTTCCTGGCAACATCCGCGCTCAAAGCACTGGCACCAGCTAGACTTGATCCTGACCAGGCGCACCTCACTGAAGAACGTGCTAATCACCCGTTCGTTCCAGAGTGCAGATTGCGACACAGACCATTCATTGGTGTGTTGCAAGGTCAAGCTGCAGCTGAAGAAATTCCATCGTGCTAGACAACCTGGAAAGGCACGGATTGACACCAGCAAGATGTCCCAACCAGAACTTGTTGAGCAGTTTGCCTCCACCTTTGAGAAGGAACTTGGTGTAGCACAACGAGGAGAATCTGCAAAGCAGAAGTGGGAAGAGCTGCGAAACACCATCTACCGCACAGCCTTGGCTACCTTTGGGAGGAAGACCTCGAAGTCACAGGACTGGTTTGATGCCAAGTTGACCGAGATGACCCCCGTCATTGAAGCCAAGCGCTCAGCACTTACTGAGTACAAGAAGTACCCAAACGAGAAGAATCTCCAGATTCTCAGGGCTGCGAGAAGCAAAGTTCAGCAGACTGCTCGGCGCTGTGCCAACGAGTACTGGACTCAGCTCAGCCAAGACATTCAAACCGCTGCCATAACAGGGAACATCCGTGGTATGTACGATGGCATCAAGAAAGCACTTGGTCCGGCTCAGAGCAAGACGGCCCCCCTCAAATCTTCCACTGGGGAGATGATCACAGAGAAGAACAAGCAGATGGAGAGATGGGTGGAACACTACTCCGACCTCTACTCTAGACAGAACACCGTGACACCATCAGCCCTTGATGCCATCGACTGCCTGCCATCCATGGACGAACTTGACGCTGAGCCAACCATCGACGAACTCAGTAAGGCCATTGATAGCTTGGCCGCTGGCAAGGCACCCGGCAACGACGGCATACTCCCTGACCTGATCAAGCACTGCAAGACCGCCCTACTGCTGCCATTGCATGACATCCTCTGCCAGTGCTGGAAGGAAGGTGCCGTACCACAGGACATGAGGGACACCAAGATCATCACCCTCTACAAAAACAAAGGGGAGAGAAGCGACTGCAACAACTACAGGGGCATTTCCCTCCTCAGCGTTGTTGGCAAAGTCTACGCACGAGTTGTTCTCGTTCGTCTACAGAAGCTTGCCAAACATGTCTACCCCGAGTCTCAGTGTGGCTTCCGCGCTGAGCGATCGACGGCAGACATGATATTCTCCATCCGCCAACTCCAGGAGAAATGCAGAGAACAGAACATGCCTCTGTACATCGCCTTCATCCACCTCACCAAAGCGTTCGATCTGGTCAGCAGAGAGGGCCTTTTCAAGATCCTGCCAAAGATAGGATGCCCACCAAAGTTGCAAAGCCTCATCGAATCGTTTCTCACCAACATGCAGGGGATAGTGCAGCACGATGGCAACGTCTCAGAGCCATTCAACATACGCAGCGGAGTGAAACAGGGCTGTGTACTTGCGCCAACCCTCTTTGGGATTTTCTTTGCTATGCTCCTGAGGCATGCCTTCAGCACAGCAACAGAGGGAATCTACCTGCACACAAGATCTGACGGCAGGCTTTTCAACCTCGCCCGCCTGAAAGCCAGAACCAAAGTACGCGAGGCTCTAATCAGAGACATGCTGTTCGCAGACGACGCTGCAGTCGCAACCCACACACAGCAGGAGCTTCAGACCCTGATGGACCGCTTCTCCCAGGCATGCAAGGACTTCGGGCTTACCATCAGCCTGAAGAAGACTAACGTCTTGGCGCAAGGCACGGAAGCACCACCAACCATCACCATTGATGACTACAAGCTGGAGGTCGTGAATCAGTTCACGTACCTGGGGTCCACGATCAGCAACAACCTCTCCCTTGATACAGAGATCAACAAGAGGATTGGAAAATCAGCCTTCACACTCGCTCGCCTCACCACACGAGTGTGGGAGAATCCCAAACTCTCTGTCAAGACGAAGATGGCAGTGTACAACGCCTGCGTCATCAGCACACTGCTCTATGGGAGTGAGACGTGGACAACATACGCCCGGCAGGAAAAGAGACTGAACTCCTTCCACTTACGCTGCATTCGCCACATCCTGGACATATCCTGGCAGGACAAAGTGCCCAACACAGAAGTTCTGTCCCGCGCCGGCCTTCCCTCCATGTTCACTCTACTCAGGCAGCGCAGGCTCCGCTGGCTAGGCCACGTTCACCGTATGGAGGATGGCAGAATCCCCAAAGACGTCCTCTATGGAGAACTGGCAACTGGCAGGAGAGACGTTGGCCGCCCACAGCTGCGCTTTAGAGACGTCTGCAAGAGAGACATGAAGGCCCTGGATATCAACACAGAGCGCTGGGAGGACCTTGCAACGGACCGCTCCAAATGGAGAGGCACCCTGACCTGACAGCTCAAGGCGGGTGAAGAGAGACTGACTGCTGCAGCAGATGAAAAAAGGACCCGCAGGAAGAACCGCCACAGACCCAGCAGCACGGAGACCACCCACAAGTGTGACCTGTGTGACTGGGACTGTTCAGCCACAGGCGGTGCTGTTCCAGCAGAGTAGACGTTTAGGATTCTCTTCCATGGTCATCATAGACCGACGGAGGCCGACGAAATGGGTCTGGTTATGGGACAATAATGAAGAGTCCCTGAGCAAACAGGTGTGGTTAGGCTTCATGTGCAACTGGCTTCATAGGGAAAGGCAAGGGTGACTGAGTCACTGAGGATTTACTTCACCAGCCACTACAATATTAACTAATTTATATTCATTGTTATGCACCTGGCAAGTGAAAATGACCGAAATTCACAAAGTCCATCCATCCATCCATCCATCTTCTACCGCTTTTCCGGAGGTCCGGGTCGCGGAGGCAGCAGTTCAAGCAGAGAAGCCCAGACTTCCCTCTCCCCAGCCACCTGCTCCAGCTCTTCAGAGGGGATACCAAGGCGTTCCCAGACTAGCTGGGAGACATAGTCTCTCCACCGAGTCCTGGGTCTGCCCCGGGGTCTCCTCCCAGTGGGACGTGCCTGAAACACCTCAAGTGGGAGGCGTCCAGGAGGCATCCTAATCAGATGCCCATACCACCTCAACTGACTCCTTTCAATGTGGAGGAGCAGCGGTTCTACTCTGAGCCTCTCCCGGATGACTGAGCTCCTCACCCTATCTCTGAGGGTGAGTCCAGCAATCCTACGGAGAAAGCTCATTTCAGCCGCTTGTATCCGAGATCGTGGATTCACAAAGTCAATGACTTTAATCCGTCAGCAGCCTTCAGACAAACTAAACCTGCCAATATTTGGATTTCAAAATAAGGGAGGTTGTCATGCCCCCAGAAAACATGTTTAATGTGTGTTTTTAATAGATGTGTTGTTGCCACAGTTCAGTGCATTTATTCATTCTTGCAGTTAAAAACTACAAACATGGCAGCAGTACATGCTGCGAGTCTGGAAGTGACTCGCTATGTGGTAATCAGTGTAGCTAGCTGCAGCTTCAGAGCACACACACAAAGTCGTTAGCTCGTCAATCAGGCGCTGTTCTCTGATTCTCCCTCTGCTCAGGCAACATCTTTAAGTATTACAATTGTTAAAATAAGGAGTTAGTTACATGTTGCCACTTCTTTTATTGGTTAAAAACAGTTTATTGCGTAAAATGTGTAGTTTGTTTAACTAGGCTGTGATAGTTTTTAGGGATTGTTTAACTGATTGGAAACGACCCATGACAGTGAAAAGACGGCATCACAGCTACAAGACACTCAGAGACCGCCATCATACGGAGCTCCCCAATATCAAGAAATGGGTGGCTAACACAACAGCATCTGGTCAGCTTCACGCTAGCCCCCTTCTCCTGGCATCATAACCACATTTAGCCGCAATGTTGCAGCGCAGCAACAACAGCTGCACTGCGAAGATAAGCAGTCACAGTATGCACACTCAAAGAAAAGCCACTTATCCAGCACATCATCCAGCGTGAGCATTAGCATGGCCATTGCACAGGCAAAGGTGAAAGCTGAAGCATCACAAGCTACAGCAGCACACTCAAAGAGGGAAATTGAACTTAAAGTGGAGCAGGCACGCATCCAAGTAGAGCAGGCAGGCATTCAGATGGAACAGACACACATCCAAGCCAGCATTGAGGCATTCAAAGATGAAAAAGATGCTGCCATAGCAGAGGCGAATGCCCTCATCGCTAGCTTACAAAATATGGACATTGGACTACGCAGCGACGCTAACGGCACAGTTCCCCAGTCCATCAAAGACCAGTGCACCGCAGCTTTGTGGCAGAACAAGCTAGCCTGCATGGCAGAGACTCACCCGCTATGAGAGACAGCAAAAAAACTCCTCCAGCATTTCATCCTTCACACCCTCAATCAACTGAAGTTACTGACCAGTGATGACATGTTTAGCCACAGCTCATCCTTCAACCGCTGGTTGTCTGTGTGGTGTCCTGCAAACAATGTGGGCTACATAGACAACATGAACTCATTTTGGAGAGAACCTGGTCTTATTAGACGAGACAGCGTCCATCCCACTTTGGATGGTGCGTCTCATTTATCTAACAATCTGGAATCATTTTTATCCAAAGTTCCAAAGCCTTGACAACTCAGAGTTGAGACTAGGAAGTAGAGTTGCAGCCTTACACATCTCTCTGCAGCTCCTCTCCATCTGCCACCCCTCAACTTAGCCCCTGTCTTCCCCATCAGAGAATCATTGTGTGGTGTATGAATATGTGTGTCTGGGATGCCATGCCCACCCACAAGGTGACGTCAGGTGGGCATGGCCCACTCTGTATATAGACCATGTTCTGTGTAATAAAGTTAGAGTTGTTTGCTGCATGAAGACTCACCTCGCCTTCCGTCATTTCACAGACGTAACATTTGGCGACGAGGAGCACAATGGGTGCGTGCTGGTTTGAGCAGCCGCTGTGGCCATTTCTAGAGAGCACGGGTGAGCCGTTGATTTTGTGGCTGCAGTGGAGACGGGAATTTGAGGGGTACGTCGTCTCACTGGGTTTCCCTCGGCTTGACGGGATTCAATGGCGGGCCCTCCTGGCCTGTAAACTCTGCGCGGAGGGCCGAAGGATTCTCGACTCACTGGGCACGAGTGAGGGCTACGTCGAGGCTGTCAGGCTCATGGAGGCGCACTTCGCAAGGGCTAGAGAGTTGCAGGCGAAGAGGCTGGTGGCGTTGGATGCGCTGGAGCTAGTTAGCTTTGGAGAGCTAACGGCTCAGTCGGAGCCTATGGACAGGCTAGCTGACAAGCTAGTTTTGCGCCAAAACAAGGCTAATAGTGCGAAACTGGGCCTTGAGGCAGAACCGGGGCCATGTGTGGAGGAGTCTCTGGCCATTGACGCGGTAGCGGCACAGAGGAGCACCGAGACCGAGGGTGTTGGGAACGATGACCAGAAGCAGGTGTTGGAGGACGTGTCTGGTGAAGGTGACGTCGAGAGCCCCGGAGAGGGGATGCAGCAGGATGGAGATGTGACGCAGCAGGAGTTGGCCCTTCTGTTGGAAGCTGTACAGCAGGTGAGCAGGATCGTGCAGGCCGAGGACTTCGGGGAAGAGCCACAGCCGGGCATGATGACAGCGCAGTGGAGTACCAACACCGAGAGCACAGGATGCAGCAATGAGGAGCCCAGGTCGGTGAGCAGGCCCGACAAGGGTAATGGTGCATGTCCCGAGGAGAAGCAGCAGCCGCAGGACACGGTGACAGCGCAGTTGAGCACCGGGACTGACAGCACTGGATGCAGTGGCGAGGAGCCTGGGTCGGTGAGCAAGCCCGGCGAAGGTGATGGTGCGGGCCCCTGTGGTGAGCGACAGCAGCCGCAGGACACGGTGGCAGCGAGCGGTGCTGATGAGTGGGTTTCTGCGGTCCCCGGAGCGTGACCATAGGAGTTCGGAGTGTTCGAGGCTGGAAGAAAAGAGAGCTGAGCCGGACATTTTGGCGTAGTTTTGCAGAGTGCCAACCGCCATCGTCAGAGCAAGAGTTTGGACCGGGTTGGCGGGACAGTGCGATGCAGAATGAGGGTCCGAAGACGACGTGGCAGGCACGGGATACCGGGTCGGGTTTCCCAGCGGGACGACAGTTGGGTTCGGCCCAGGTTTAAGAAGAAGCCAGTTTGGAGAGGTGGAGACAGGCTGGCCAGAAAGGGGTGTTTCGACCTTGGGGGGTGGCAACGGCCACTGGAGGACTGGAGGATGCCATTGGGGTGCCCAGGCCCTCCGTGGCTTTATAGGAGTTGGTGGCTGCCCAGAGACTGGCGTTACTCAGAATTTTCTGGTGTAAATAGTGATATGTATATATATCTGATGCTGGTGTGCATGTGAGTGAGTGAGAATATGGGATTAATTTTACTTTTCAGAGACAAGGTCCGGTTTGGTTGTTTTGTGTGAATCCATCCATCCATCCATCCATCTTCTACCGCTTTTCCGGAGGTCCGGGTCGCGGAGGCAGCAGTTCAAGCAGAGAAGCCCAGACTTCCCTCTCCCCAGCCACCTGCTCCAGCTCTTCAGAGGGGATACCAAGGCGTTCCCAGACTAGCTGGGAGACATAGTCTCTCCACCGAGTCCTGGGTCTGCCCCGGGGTCTCCTCCCAGTGGGACGTGCCTGAAACACCTCAAGTGGGAGGCATCCAGGAGGCATCCTAATCAGATGCCCATACCACCTCAACTGACTCCTTTCAATGTGGAGGAGCAGCGGTTCTACTCTGAGCCTCTCCCGGATGACTGAGCTCCTCACCCTATCTCTGAGGGTGAGTCCAGCAATCCTACGGAGAAAGCTCATTTCAGCCGCTTGTATCCGCGATCTCGTTCTTTCGGTCATTACCCAAAGCTCATGACCATAGGTGAGAGTAGGAACGTAGATTGACTGGTAAATCGACAGCTTTGCCTTAGAACTCAGCTCCCTCTTCACCACAACAGACCGGTACAACGTCCGCATCACTGCAGATGCTGCTCCAATCCGTCTGTCGATCTCTCGCTCCATTCTCCCCTCACTCGTGAACAAGACCCCAAGATACTTAAACTCCTCCACTTGGGGCAGGAGCCTGTCCCCAACCCGGAGAGGACAATCCACCTTTTTCCGGCTGAGGACCATGGACTCGGACTTGGAGGTGCTGATTCTCATCCCAGCCGCTTCACACTCAGCGGCAAACCGTCCCAGCAAGAGCTGTAGGTCATTGCTGGATGAAGCCAACAGGACAACATCATCTGCAAACAACAGAGATGAGATCCTGTGGTCACCAAGCATGACACCCTCCATTCCCTGGCTGCGCCTAGAAATCCTGTCCATAAAAATTATGAACAGGACCGGTGACAAAGGGCAGCCCTGGCGGAGTCCAACTCTCACTGGGAATGACTCCGACCGAGTGTTGGCAATGCGAACTAAACTCTCACAACGGTCGTACAGAGACCGAATAGCTCGTAACAACAAGCTCGATACCCCATACTCCCGAAGCACCCCCCACAAAAATCCACGAGGGACGCGGTCAAATGCCTTCTCCAAGTCCACAAAACACATGTAAACTGGTTGGGCAAACTCCCACGAACCCTCAAGAATTCTCGAGAGGGTAAAGAGCTGGTCCGATGTGCCACGGCCAGGACGAAAACCACATTGCTCCTCCTGAATCCGAGGTTCGACCAACGGCCGGACTCTCCTCTCCAATACCTTGGCATAGACCTTCCCAGGGAGGCTGAGGAGTGTGATCCCTCTAAAGTTGGAGCACACCCTCCGGTCCCCTTTTTTGAAGAGAGGAACCACCACCCCGGTTTGCCATGCCAAAGGCACTGCCCCCGACCTCCACGCAATGTTGCAGAGGCGTGTCAACCATGACAACCCAACAACATCCAGGGCCTTGAGGTACTCGGGGCGAATCTCGTCCACCCCCGGGGCCCGGCCACCAAGGAGATTTTTAACCACCTTGGCGACCTCAACCCCTGTGATAGGCGAGTCATCCCCCTCGTCCCCAAACCCTGCTTCCTCTGTGGAAGGCGTATCAGTGGGATTGAGGAGATCCTCGAAGTATTCCTTCCACCGCCCGACGATATCCCCAGTTGAAGTCAACAGTGTCCCATCCGCACCATACACAGTGTGGACGGGGAGCTGCTTTCCCCTCCTGAGCCGCCGAACAGTTTGCCAGAATCTCTTTGAAGCCGACCGAAAGTCTTGTTCCATGGCCTCACCGAACTCCTCCCATACCCGGGTTTTTGCTTCAGCAACCACCCGAGCTGCACTCCGCTTGGCCTGCCGGTACACCTCAGCTGCTTCGGGAGTCCCACAAGCCAACCAAGCTTGATAGGACTCCTTCTTCAGCTTAATGGCCCCCCTCACCACTGGTGTCCACCACTTGGTTCGGGGGTTGCCACCACGAGATGCACCGACCACCTTGCGGCCGCAGCTCTGGGCTGCCGCTTCAACAACAGAGGTGGAGAACATGGCCCATTCAGACTCCATGTCTCCAGACTCCCTCGGAATGTGGTTGAAGTTCTTCCGGAGGTGGGAGTTGAAGACCTCCCGGACAGGGGCCTCAGCCAGACGCTCCCAGCACACCCTCACTATACGTTTGGGTCTACCAGGTCTGAATGGCTTCCTCCCCTGCCATCGGATCCAACTCACCACCAGGTGGTGATCAGTTGACAGCTCTGCACCTCTCTTTACTCGGGTGTCCAAGACATACGGTCGCAGGTCTGATGATACGATAACAAAATCGATCATCGACCTGCGGCCTAGGGTGTCCTGGTGCCAGGTGCACATATGGACACCCTTATGCTTGAACATGGTGTTCGTTATAGACAGACTGTGGTTAGCACAGAAGTCCAATAACTGAACACCACTCGGGTTCAGATCGGGCAGGCCGTTCCTCCCAATCACCCCCCTCCAGGTTTCACTGTCGTTGCCCACGTGCGCATTGAAGTCCCCCAGTAGGACAATGGAGTCTCCAGGAGGAGCACCCTCCAGCACCCCAGTCACAGACTCCAAAAAGGGTGGGTACTCTGAAACATCATTTGGTGCATAGGCACAAATGATGGTCAGGACCCGTTTCCCAACCCGAAGGCGCAGGGAAGCAACCCTTTCGTCCACCGGGGAAAACTCCAATATAGAGGCAGCAAGGTGGGGCGATACAAGAATACCTACCCCTGCTCGTCGCCTCTCGCCCGGGGCAACTCCAGAAAAGGCCAAGCTCCAGCCCCTCTCCAGGAGACTGGTTCCGGAACCGGAGCTGTGTGTTGAGGTGAGGCCAACTATATCTAGCCGGTATCGCTCAATCTCGTACACCAGCTCAGGCTCCTTCCCCACCAGAGAGGTGACATTCCACGTACCAAAAGCCAGTTTAGAAAGCTTGGGATCAGTCCGCCAAGGTCTCCGCCTTTGACTGCCACCTAATCCACATAGCACCGGACTTCCATGATCCCTCCTGCAGGTGGTGAACCTACTGGAGGGCGGACCCATGTAACTCCTTCGGGCTGAGCCCGGCCGGGTCCCATGGGTGGAAACCCGGCCACCAGACGCTAGCCTTCGAGCCCCTCCCCCAGGCCTGGCTCCAGGGTGGGGCCCCGGTAACCCCATACCGGGCGGGGTACACTGAATCCTTGATATACAATTTATCATGAGAGTCTGTTGGATCGTTCTTCGTCTGGCCCTTCACCCAGGACCAGTTTGTCTTGGGAGACCCTATCAGAGGCAAATTGCCCCGGACAACATAGCTCCTGGACGCAAACCCCCCCACCACGATAAGGTGACGATCCATGAGGGGGGTTTTGTGTGAATGTGTTGTTTTATTACCATTTTCTTTCCCTGTTCTTAGTGTGTGAGTCGGGTAACCAGATTTGGGTGGGTTTCCTGTATCCTTGATTTCCTTTTGGGGGGGCAGTGTATGAATATGTGTGTCTGGGATGCCGTGCCCACCCACAGGGTGATATCAGGCGGGCACGGCCCACTGGGTATATAAACCACGGGTGTCAAACTCATTCCATGGAGGCCAAGACCCCGCAGGTTTTACCACCACCCAGTGTCTTCAACAGGTGATTTCATTGAATTTCTTCTCACTGATTGCTGATCAGTGAAAACACCTGCTGAAGACACTGTGTGGAAGTAAAACATGCAGGGTCTTGGCCCTCCATGGAATGAGTTTGACACCCCTGATATAAACCATGTTCTGTGTAATAAAGTTAGAGTTGTTTGCTGCATGAAGACCCGCCTCGCCCTCCATCATTTCACAGACATAACACATTGTCTGCTCCCTCTAAAGTAAATAAAAATATAATGTATAAGCATCCCAAAGTGATTAAAAAAAAGTTGGTAAAACTCAAACTAAACTTGAAGCCTCTAAATTGAATGATTTGGCCTCTGTTCCTCCTTATTTAAAAATTAAATGTGGTTTGTTAAATATTAGGTCTCTAACTCCCAAGTCTCTGCTAGTCCATGATCTGTTAATTGATCATCAGATTGATTTAATTTCCCTTACAGAGACTTGGTTAGGGCAAGAAGATTATGTTGGTTTAAATGAATCAACTCCCTCTGGTTATTTAAACTGTCAAAATCCCAGAAGTTCTGGTCGTGGAGGAGGAGTAGCAACAATTTACCATTCCAAATTACTAGTTAATGTAAAGCAAAAAACACGTTATAATTCCTTTGAGGGCCTGGTCCTCAGTATTGGACATTTTAGCAATTTTAGGTTAAACCCAATTTTATTTGCCATAGTTTATTGTCCCCCATCAACCTCCTCAGAGTTTTTATCCAAATTTGCCAAATTCTTAGCTGATTTAGTGCTGAAATCAGATAGAATAACGAGAGTAGGAGACTTTAATACACATGTAGATGTAGATAGTGATTGCCTTAATATGGCATTTAATTCAATTTTAGACTCAGTGGGGTTTTCTCAGAAAGTAGGAAATTCTACTCATTACCTCCACCATACGTTGGACCTTGTTCTGACATATGGCATAGAAATAGAAAATCTGGTAGTGTCTCCTCATAACCCTGCACTGTCAGACCATTGTCTGTTAACCTCTGATTTTACTATTTCTGACTATCTGGATCCTAAAGAAAAATATTACTACAGTAGATGCCTCTCAGATGATGCTGGGTTCTACTTTTTGGGACAGCAAACCTCCGTCTGGAGGGAAGAAGCTGAAAGTTGCAGTGCAAAGGGTGGGAGTCATCATTTAAAATGGAGGTAGCCATCCTCTGTACTTGTCTGGTGTACAGGGATGTCAGGCTCAGCTGTGACTCACCAAGCAAACGACTGGACCATCTGACTACCTGATCCAAGGATTTCCTCTGTTTCAGTTTTATCTGACCAAACCATGACATTAAAGAAAAGGATAAAACAGATTCAATAAAAGCCCGATAAAACATAGTCATTATGGTTCGGTCAATTTGGAAGCGTGCAAGTTTCCTCAAACAATGCAAATTTTCCTGACCCTTTTTGCACACCCTTTCACAGTTCACCTCAAAGTTCAATCCACTATCAATAATCGTCCCAAGATATTTGTACGATTGTACACATTCGGTGGTCTGGCCTTTTAGTATGGTGACTTTGTGCCTGGGAGTTTTCCTCCTAAAGTCAATAATCATATCTTTCGTTTTTGTTGTATTCAGCTGCAGGTAGGAATCCTCACACCAGTGAACAAAGTCATCAACTACTGGGCCGTGGCCACTCTCACCATCCTGGAGGAGACTGACAATGGCTGAGTCATCAGCATACTTTATAATGTGTCTGTTGTCATGTCTGCTCCGACACATGTTTGTGTACAGGATGAAGAGTAGTGGTGACAACACACACCCCTGAGGAGAGCCAGTAGAAGAGCACTTTAGGTCAGACAATGTGCCATTGACCCTTACTCTCTGCGTCCTGTTGGTTAAGAAATCCAGAATCCAACCCACCAGATTATTGCTCAAATCAAATTGTTGCAGGAGCCTTTCAGCTAAAATATGAGGTTGGATTGTATTAAAGGCAGAAGAAAAGTCCACAAATAAAAGCCTGGCGTGTGTCCCATTAAAATCCAGATGTTTGAAAAGCATGTCAAACAGAGTGACAGTGGCATCCTCCACTTCACTTTCTGTGAGGCCTATAGGCAAACTGCAGAGGATCCAATGCATGTTCAGTCTGCCTTAGGACCTCACATCTGACCAGTTTTTCAAAAATTTTCATTAAAATTGAAGTCAAAGCAACTGGTCTAAAGTCGTTTACCGTTTTAGGACAGCTGGATTTGGAACGGGAACAACCACGGCATCTTTCCAGATCTTAGGCACATGTTGTGTCTGTAAGGACTTATTGAAAATGTAATGAAATGGATGGCCAGGTTTGATCCCTGGCCAACAGTGATCTGTGTGGAGTTTGCATGTTCTCCCCGTGTTTGCGTGGGTTTACTCCGGGATTTCTCCGGTTTCCTCCTACATGCCAAAAACATGCAGGGTAGGGAGTTAAGGGGCGCTTGCGCACGCAGCGATCGGCAGCTGGTGGCTTGTCATCGGACTGCAGAACAAATCTACCTACGGGTACAAAATAAGTCCAAAAAAAAAAAAAAATTATTCCACCTAGCTGCAATGCTCCATACTGTGGGTGTTTATATATCTACATATTTATTCCATCTAGCTACAATGCTCCGCACTGTGTGTTTATATACTCATATATTTATTCCATCCAGCTACAATGCTCTGCACTGTGTGTCTGTGTGTATATATATATATATTTATAGTAATATGTATATATGTATATTAGCTGCTCTTGCTTTTTTTTTTTTTTTTTTTTTTTTCTTGCCTTCTGATTGCTGCTCTGAGTATTGCTATCCCTGTGCTGCTGCAATCCTGGAATTTCCCCATTGTGGGACTAATAAAGGCTTATCTTATCTTATCTTATCTTATTTTTTCCTCTATGCCATGTGTCAACACAATGAAATAAGCTATAGACAGCTTGCTCCTTCTGTAATTGATAACATGGTGGATAGTGTTACAGCTTCTCTGCATCAGACTCTAGTCTTGGTGGCCCCCTTAAAAAAGAAAAAGTCTAAGAGATTTCTAACTCCTTGGTTCAACACAAAAACTCGTAGCTTAAAACAGAAGACTTGCCAATTAGAAAGAAAATGGTGCTCCACTAAATTAGATTAAATCTATTTAGCTTGGCTAAATCATCTTCTAATTTATAAAAAAAAATATATCTTAGAAAAGCTAGAACAAGTTATTATTCTGCATTAATAGAAGAGAACAAGAATAATCCCAGGTTTCTTTTCAGCACTGTAGCCAGGTTGACAAAGAGTCAGGACTCTGTCAATCCTAGCATTCCCTTAGAGCTTACTAGTCAGGACTTTATGAACTTTTTCAATAATAAAATTTCATCTATCAGAGATAAAATCAGTCAGATTCTTCCCACCGTTAACTTAAATACAATAACTACTACAACTCCTTTAACTGATATCTGTTTGGATGAGTTTACTCCAACTGACCATTTGACTATTTTTAATAGTTTTTTTTAATAGTTATTAATATTTTCTGCCACAAGATTTTATTTGCTGTTTCCTTTTTAACCATGTTTACTTTTTTAAACTGTTTTTATACTGGGAGTTTGAACATGTTTTTGACAGTGTTGAATGTTATATTGTTGTAGCCGTGTCTAAGAAGAATTTCTGTCACTGACTGGGACAGACAATAAAGTTATCTATCTATCTAGAGTTAGAAAATTTTTTCTTCACCAGTGGACAATCTGTATAAGCTTATATAGGAGGTCAAGCCTCTTGGTGACACAAGTAGAGTGCCTGACTCCAATGTGAGAGGTTGTCAGTTTGAGCCACTGGTTGGATGTCGCTTTGGCCAAATTTATTTTTCCATTTAAAAAAAAATGAAGTATTCATAATAATGTGATGTTACAAGTCAAGTTTTTGTCAGGTCAGGCATTGGCTTGCTTGCTACCGGATAACCATGAAATCTGGTATTTCCTGTCTCATAGGTTGGGCCTTCGGCGACTCAACCGGCATCCCCCCCCTTCCGAGGGCGTAGAGGGTGAAACAGGGCATCCTGGCAGAACTAAAAACAATATCTGTCACAGGTCTGTGGTGGCCCACTCCCAGTTACACGGGCTGAGACTGGACATCCTGGCAGATAAACACATCTGTCGCAAGGTCTGTGGTGGACTGTGCCAGTCGGCGCATTGTGACATGCACTACACAAAGAGCAGAGATAAACAAACCTATCATCTGGTCAGTCACTGCAACAGATACTGGAGTCAGTTTGTCTTGGCTTATCCTTGCCACTGATAATACCTTTATCTGCCAAGAATGTGCTGCTAATCCAGCAAAAGCTAGCAGTTCTCAAATACTTTGCAAGCAGTTTCATGAAATGGTCAATCAGAAAGCAATTCATACTGGCTCGGACATCGCCCGGGCTTACAAGGTCCGCGCTGATCTGTTCACACTCCAACAGGCAGCGAAAAGTAAGCTAGGAGCGGGAAGACAAAAGAAGAGGAAAACAACAGCCTTGTGTGTAGCAGAATGGAATGTACGCACTCTGTTGGACAGAACAACATCACAGCGCTCAGAAAGACAGACCACGCTTGTGGCCCTGGAAATGAACAGGTACAATGTAGACATAGCTGCACTTAGTGAAACAAGATTTCCTGGATATGACAGCTTGGAAGACCATGGGTACATCTTCTTTTGGAGTGGGAGATCAACTCAAGAAAGGGGAGAAGCAGGAGTGGGCTTTGCAATTAGAAAGGAGATAGCAGCAATGCTTGATGAGGAACCGGTGCCAATCAACGACAGGATAATGACTATGATACTCCCACTACAGCGGAAGATGTATGCCACACTCATCAGTGTATATGCCCCAACAATGACCAACACAGAGGAGGTGAAGGAAGAGTTCAGTGATTTACGTAAGACTATCAGGCGTGTACCAACTGATGACAGGCTGATACTCGTTGGAGATTTTAATGCCAGAGTCGGTTCGGACTCTAAGAAATGGAAAGGAGCGCTAGGCAGTCATGGAGTAGGCAAGTGCAATGCTAATGGAGAACTTCTACTTGTACTATGTTCAGAGTACAACCTTGTGATAATCAACACTCTATTTAAAGCACAAGGACACACACAAGAAGACATGGATGCACCCAAGATCCAAGCACTGGCACTTATTAGACTACATCATAGTCAGGCAGAGAGACATAAGGGATGTACTGGACACCAGCGCAATGAGAGGCACGGACTGTGGTACTGATCATGTTATGCTGAGAACTAGATTAAGGATTTGCAGACGAAAACAGCACTGCAGGACGGGTGTGAAGCCACCACAGAAGCTAAACACGAGTGCACTGAAAGGCCAAAAGAAGCAGGAAGAACTTAGACAGGAGATGGATGAAAACTTGAAAGACTGGGATAACAACAACTCAGAGAATGACATAGAAGAGAAATGGGCAACACTGAAGGATATGGAGTATCAGACTGTGAGTGATGTATTAGGCCACCCTGAGAGGAAACATCAAAGTTAGTTTGATGAGCATGATGAACACCTGAAGAAACTACTAGATGCGAGGAATACAGCTAGGCAGGAAAACCTACAGTGTAACACAAGGTCGAAGAAGAAGAAATACTCAAAGGCTCAGAGTGAGCTACAGAAGTACACCAGAGAGATGAAATCCAACTGGTGGGATGAAAAAGCAGAGGAACTTCAAACTGCAGCAGACAGGAAGGACATGAAAACATTCTTCAGAGGTTTGAGAGAAATCTACGGCCCTAAACCAAGAGGATTGATCCAACTAAAGGCTATGGATGGTGAAACGGCTTTCCAGAAGAAAGACAAGATCCTGGACAGATTTGCAGACCACTTTGACCAACTACTAAACAACCCTGGAGATCTCACTGAAGAGGCTAAAGAAGCTCTAGTGCAGCAACCAGCTGTATCAAGTCTGGATGAACCACCAAATTTTGATGAACTAATGGCAGCTATCAAGACAACACAGGATGGTAAAGCTCCAGAAAGGGATGGAATTCCAGCAGAAGTGTGGAAATTTGGTGGTGTTCAGCTGACCAACTGCCTGCACAACCTCATCCAAGCGATATGGGATACCCAGAAAGTACCTCAAGACTGGAAAGATGCAAGTATTGCACCTTTGTTCAAGAAAGGTGACAGAAAAGATTGTGGAAATTACCGAGGTATATCACTGCTAGCCACTGTTGGTAAGATTCTCTCACGTGTACTACTTAACAGACTCAATGAACACATCTCGCAGAATGTACTACCAGAATCCCAGTGCGGCTTTAGAAGTGGAAGAAACACAATGGACATGATTTTCTGCTTGAAACAGGTTCAAGAAAAGTGTATCGAGCAGAACATGCCTCTTTATGTAGTCTTCATAAACTTCAGTAAAGCCTTCGATACTGTATCGCGACAAGGACTTTGGCAGGTACTCAAGAAGTATGGCTGTACAGAGAAGTTTGTTAGCCTGATTGAGGCACTCCATACAGGTATGCAAGCAAACATGGCAATGAGTGGTTCAGTATCTAAAGACTTTTCAATAAGCAATGGGGTGAGACAAGGGTGTGTGCTGGCACCTACACTCTTCTCGCTATATCTGGCAGCCATGCTTGAGGGGGCCTTCAAAGACACTCCAGAAGGAGTATACATTCAAACAAGGAAAGAGGCAGAGCTGTTCAGTGTGGCACAGTTTAAAGCCAAGAGTAAGACATCGATAAAGGTAGTAAGAGAAATGCTCTTTGCTGATGACAGTGCTCTAGTTGCACACAGTGTGGAAGATATGCAATCTTTAGGGAGAAATTTGCAAGAGCAGCTAGCCAATTCAGCCTCAAAATCAACATCAGAAGGACAGAGTGCCTTTATCAACCACCAAAGTTTCCAATTATCAACATCACTACCAGAAGAGATCAGCATTGGTACAGAGCCACTAGTCAAGTGCAAGACTTTCAAGTAACTAGGGAGAACAGTTTCAGAGAATGCTAGGCTAAGGAGATGAACTATCTCTCAGAATGGGAAGAGAGAGCACTGTGTTTGGAAACTTGAGGGAGAGAGACTGTGGAATAATCGACATGTGTCAATCCGTGTGAAATGCAAAGTGTACAGAGCGACAGTACTGCTACTCTATTGTACGGTGCTGAACTTGGACTGTCTACAGAGTGCAGGTGAAGAAACTCACGCGTACATGATGAGACACCATTCGAGCCATAATGAACATCTCATGGAAAGGACAAGAAAACCAACATAGAAGTGTTGAAACGAGCTGGTCTACCATCAATGGAGGACATGCTAATACAGATGAACCTGAGATGGCTCAGACGTGTTGAGAGGATGGACCACCAGCGTCTCCCTCAGCAGTTACTCTACTCACAGTTATGTGAGGGCAAACGCAATCAGGGTAGACCAAGGCTCAGATTTAAAGACAATGTAAAAAGAAACGTGAAGAAGTTGGATAGACAGGAGTTCCTGGCAGCGGAAGGCTAAGGACAGAGCTGTGTGGAGGAATCTGATCAGACCTAAATGAAACAGTCATTGTCGCCCACAACAGACTGCTATGATGATGATGATGATGATGCTGATCTAGAGTTAGATAAAATAATTTCCTCATCCAAGCCTTCAACTTGTCTTTTAGACCCTATTCCTACCAGGTTATTTAAAGAAGTCTTCCCATCTATTGGTAGCACTATTCTTCAAATACCCAATTCTTCATTAACATTAAGCCATGTACCGCAGGCTTTTTAAAACTGCTATAATTAAACTCTTACTTAAAAAGCCAATGCTGGATCCAGGAGTTTTAGCTAACTATAGACCAATCTCTAATCTGCCTTTCATTTAAAAAAATCTTAGAGTTGTTGCTTTGCAATTATTTGACCACTTGCAGGGAAATGGTTTATTTGAAGAGTTTCAGTCTGGGTTTAAAATCCATCATAGTACTGAAACAGCTTTAGTGAAGGTCACTAATTGACATAACGCACGGCTCAGGAGACACGCACACACAGGCTTAGAGTAGTTCAAAGAGTTTATTAACAGCAGGGGTGAATGAGTGTGTGTCTGCGGGATGCAGATGTGTTGGTGGTGGCGTCTGCTTCAGGCACAGAGGCAGATGACCGTTCGGCCGAGCAACCCTATGGAGAGAGCACAGGGAGAGGGTGACGGGCATACACCAACACAGGATGAATTATGGCAAGAGAAGATCTTACTTGAGTTGTCAGGATAGCTGGCACAGCAAGGGGAACGTAGCCCGGGAGACAGCCACCTGGAGAGCTCCGTGCAGCAGCGAAGGATGGGCGATGGAACGGAGATGTCCGCCGCCGGGGGAATCCACCTGTGCACAGGGGAGCAGACTGGGAAAGGAGGTAAGGGTTCTTACCCAGAATAGCGATGCTGAAGAAAGGTATGCTCACGGCGGTGAGGGAACGAAGTCTGACGGCTTCAGGCGAGCCTCCGGGCGAGGCGGCTTTTATCCCTCGCCGCTGATTGAGGATCAGGTGTGTGAGCAGGTGGCGCCGCTGATGACCGGCGGCGATGACAGTACTCCCCCCTCTAGCAGCGCCTCCTGGCGATGGCTTATCCGGGTGCGCTCGGTGGAAGTCCGCGATGAGCGATGGGTCCAACACAAACGACGGGGGCACCCATTGTCGATGCTCGGGCCCCATAGCCCTCCAGTCCACCAAGTATTGCAACCCACGACCCCGGTGCCGGGGAGTCCAGGATGGAGGAGACGGGACCAGGGCCGGGTGGCCACCAATCATCCGGGCGCGTTTTGCGCTGCTGGAGGAAGGGCAAAGGGGGTCGGTGACTGCCAGCTTCACCTTTGATACGTGGAAGGTGGATGGATGCGGAGGGAGGGGGGAATAGCCCACGCGCACAGCCACCGGGTTGATGATCCGGGTGATGGGGAAGGGACCCATGAAGCGCTGTGCCAGCTTCCTCCTCTCGCCTTTTAGGGTGACGTCCTGGTGGAAACGTAGACAAGTTGCCCAACTCTGTACGCCGGGGCAGGTCTTCTACGCCGGTCCGCCACGGTCTTGTTGCGCTCCGCTGTGCGTAAAAGCGCATGACGCGCGGCGGCCCAGGTGGAGCGGAACTGCCTCACGTGCGCCCTAACTGACGGAACAGTTACCTCGCTCTCCTGCGCTGGAAGCAGCGGGGGGTCGTAACCCAGGGACGCCTTGAAGGGGGACATCCCCGTTGCAGAAGAGCGGGCGGTGTTGTGGGCGTACTCCACCCAGGCGAGATGGTTGCTCCATGACGTCGGCTTGGATCTTGCAACACAGCGGAGCGCAGCCTCCAGCTCCTGATTGGTCCTCTCACACTGCCCGTTAGACTGGGGGTGATGGCCGGAGGAGAGGCTCACCTTGGCTCCGATGGCGTTGCAAAAGGATTTCCAAACCTCGGATGAAAATTGGGGGCCCCGGTCCGAGACCACGTCCACCCGGGATCCCATGCAGCCTGACCACGTGTTGGACGAGGAAGCCCGCCGTCTCCAGGGCGGTAGGGAGACCTCGCAGGGGGATGAAGTGTGCAGCCTTGGAGAAACGGTCCACGACGGTCAGGATGTGTCGAATGAGTTGGAAGCTGGGAGCCCGGTGACGAAATCCAGTGCGATGTGCGACCATGGCCTGCCAGGGACGGGCAGAGGCTGGAGCAGACCCGCTGGAGGGGCGTTTCCCGACTTGCTGGTGGCACAAATTGGACAAGCCCGGGCATAGCGGGCTGCATCCCTCCGCAGGCCCGGCCACCAAAAGGACCGTTGGAGGAGGCTGATCATCCG
The DNA here is from genome assembly GCA_020510985.1 of Pholidichthys leucotaenia. Lineage (NCBI taxonomy): Eukaryota > Metazoa > Chordata > Actinopteri > Cichliformes > Pholidichthyidae > Pholidichthys > Pholidichthys leucotaenia. The sequence goes on from CM035845.1 coordinate 340,469,591, forward strand.
AGAGGTGCCGGGATGACAGGTGAGCCGGGAGGTGTGGAGCCAGTGGATGACCTCTCCTCGGACCGTAGACGGAACGAACAGTCTTCCCTCCGGTCCGCCGCCAGGAACAGGTTCCACCTCCTGTGCCTTCCGGATCTTGTCCACAATGTCCCAAGAGATAGCTCCCACGACGCACGACCTGGGCAGGATAGTGTGGGGTGTCTCCTCAGGCCCCCACGGGGGTGAACTGTCTAGAGAGGGCGTCAGGCAGGCCGTTCTTGGAGCCTGGCCTGAAGGTGATAGAGAACCGGAACCTGGCGGAGAACAGAGACCAGCGCGCCTGGCGGGCATTCAGGCGCTTGGCAGATCGTAGGTACTCTAATTCTTATGGTCCGTCAAGATCACAAACGGCAGGTCCGCCCCCCTCTAGCCAGTGGCGCCACTCCTGTAGGGCGAGTTTAATGGCCAGGAGCTCTCTGTCCCCCACATCATAGTTCCTCTCCGCGGGGACAGGCGCCGGGAGAAGAAGGCGCCACGGTCGCTTGGCGCCATCGTCCGGTGATTGCTGGGATAACACTGCTCCCACTCCCGTGTCCGATGCGTCCACCTCACAATGCACTGCAGCGCGGGGTCGACCTGACGAAGACCCGGGGGGAGGAGAACTCCGCCTTCAGCGCCTTAAAGGCAGTATCGACCTCTTCGGTCCACCGGAACGGACCTTCGGGGACGTGAGGCGGGTCAGTGGTCCGACGATCCAGCTGAAATTCGGGACAAAACGGCGGTAAAAATTGGCGAAGCCAACAAACTGTTGCACCTGCTTCCGAGATGCGGGAGTAGGCCACTCCACCACCGCCTTCACCTTCTCTGGGTCCGGGAGCACCTGGTCTTGGGCGATGATGAATCCCAGGAAGGATGTGGTCCTAGCGTAAAACTCGCACTTCTCAGCCTTCACGTACAAACGATTCTCCAGCAGTCTTTGAAGGACCCGCCTCACATGGACCCGGTGCTCGTCTCTGGACTGAGAGAAGATCAGAATGTCGTCCAGGTAGACGAACACGAAGAGCCGATGAAATCCCGGAGGACGTCATTGATGAGGCGCTGAAAGACGGCAGGAGCGTTGGTCAGCCCGAACGGCATGACGAGATACTCAAAGTGGCCGTTCGGGGTACGGAAGGCTGTTTTCCATTCATCTCCCTCCCCGGATCCGGACGAGGTGGTAAGCGCTGCGGAGATCCAGCTTGGTAAACCAGGTCGCCCCCTGAGGGAGTGGAAGGCAGTGTCCATGAGGGGCAGGGTGATAACGGTCCCTCTCAGTGATGTCATTAAGAGCTCGGTAGTCAATACAGGGACGGAGGGAACCGTCCTTCTTCCCTACAAAGAAAAACCCCGCCCCCACGGGTGATGACGATGGGCGGATAATCCCAGCGCTCAGTGATTCCTTCAGGTACGTATTCATAGTCTCCTTCTCCGCTCCAACAGGCTGTAGAGCCGACCAGATGCAGGGGGGCCCCCTGGCGGAGATTGATGGCACAGTCCATATGGTCGATGCGGGGGAAGAGACATAGCTTTCGACTTGCTGAATACCATACCCAGGTCGTGAAAATCTGGGGGCACCAGTGACAGGTCCGGGGTGCTGTATCCGCCACAGGAGGAGCCGCGGACGGGGAGCAGGCAGCGGACTGAAGGCAGGTGCCCATGCAGAAGGTACTCCACGCCGACACCCCCAGCTGACCTCCAGTCCAGGACCGGATTGTGGAGGCGTAGCCAGGGATACCCAGGATGACGGGCGACACAGAGTTGGGCAGGACGTAGAAAAACCATTTCCTCCCCCGGTAGGTTCCCTGAGATGATGACTGGGACAGGAATGGTTTGAGGGTAACTCGCCCAAGGGAGGCACGGGAGAGATGGACCAGGGAGAGGGGTGTTTGAGCGCCTGACAGCGGCATGCCCAATCGGGTTGCCAAGGCCTTGTGAAATGAAGCTACCTCTGCGCCCGAATCACCAGTGCGTGGGTGAGGTGCCCAGTGGGTTTGTGGCAAAAACGGATGGGCAGCTTTAATTGAGTGAGGGGGACTTTGCCGATTGACGTCCGCGGAGGCCCCTACAGTGACTCGCGGACCCCACCGTTTGGCTTTTGTGGGCAAAGCTCTACCGTGTGTTGATTGTCTCCGCAATACATGCAGAGACCCAACTCACGGCGGCGCTGTCTCTCTGCCAAGGAGAGCTTTGCCCAGCCCGTCACCATCGGCTCCGACTCCTCGGGGCACGATGGTGCGGCGTCGCCAGGGGGCGAGCTTGGGCAGGCGCTAGCGGGGACTCCTCGAGGGCTGAGAGCAGATGGCTTCCGTCCTGAGGAGCGCCCGCGCAGCCTGTTGTCCAAGCTGATTGCTAATGAGGTTAGCTCCGCTAAACGTTCCGGGATATCCCGTCCAGCCAGGTTCATCCCTCAATCACTATTGAGGCTGCGGAGAAACAGGCCGCAGAGGGAGCAGCTCCTCCCAGCCCAGTTCCTCCGCCGCTACCCCCCGGTATTCGATGGCATAATCTGCGGCGACCGACCGCTTCCCTGCTGGAGAGCGAGAAGCGATCGACCTGGACCGCCTCGGAACGGGAGTGATCAAACACCTCCAGGAGCGCCTCACGAACTCGGCATAGGTGAGGGTGGCATAACTGGGTCTCGACATAATAGCGTAGGCCCAAGTTAAAGCACGCCCCTCCAGGAGGTTCCCTATGTAGCCGATCCGGCTGTGATCTGAGGGAAAGTCTCCGGGCACACGGTCAAACACGGACTCGCACTGCATCACAAACCCCCGCCGCTCCGCCGAGCTTTCCGCTAAAGCGGGCGGGGGTCGAATTGGTGTGAGTCGGGCCGGTGCCACTGGAGCTGGCTGGACGGCCACCGGAACAGCAGGAGCTGCGCCACCCTGAGGAGCCGGGGGGAACGGCTGGCTGGGGTCCAGGCGGTCCAATCGGCCCAGTGATAGTTATCAATTGATTCAGGATCACCTGCTGTTGATAAGCTATTGATCCCACTCTAGCCTCGAGAGTGGTAAGCCGGTGGTGCGAGCCCGCCGTCCGCCCGAGCCGCTCTGCTGAAGCCGTACTGACATAACGCACGGCTCAGGAGACACGCACACACAGGCTTAGAGTAGGTCAAAGAGTTTATTAACCGCAGGGGTGAATGAGTGTGTGTCTGCGGGATGCAGATGTGTTGGTGGTGGGTCTGCTTCAGGCACAGAGGCAGATGACGTTCGGCGAGCAACCCTATGGAGAGAGCACAGGGAGAGGGTGACGGGCATACACCAACACAGGATGAATTATGGCAAGAGAAGATCGTACTTGAGTTGTCAGGATAGCTGGCACAGCAAGGGGAACGTAGCCCGGGAGACAGCCACCCTGGAGAGCTCCGTGCAGCAGCGAAGGATGGGCGATGGAACGGAGATGTCCGCCGCCGGGGAATCCACCTGTGCACAGGGGAGCAGACTGGGAAAGGAGGTAAGGGTTCTTACCCAGAATAGCGATGCTGACAGAAAGGTCTGCTCACGGCGGTGAGGGAACGAAGTCTGACGGCTTCCGCCCGAGCCTCCGGGCGAGGCGGCTTTTATCCCTCGCCGTTGTGAGGATCAGGTGTTGTGAGCAGGTGGCGCCGCTGATGAACGGCGCGGGTGACACTAATGACCTTATCGCATCTGATTTTGGATTTGTTTCTGTACTTGTCCTTTTAGACCTTAATGCAGCTTTTGAGACTATTGATCATTATGTTTTACTTGATAGACTAGAACACCTTGTTGGACTTAATGGAACTTAAGTGGTTTAAATCTTATTATCTGATAGGTTACAGTTTGTTCATGTCAGTAATGAGTTTTCTTGCAACTCAAAACTTAGTCATCGGAGTTCCACAGGGATCTGTGCTAGGACCCTATTCTTTTTAGTTTATATATGCTTCCACTACGCAACATTATTAGAAAGCACTGCATACATTTTCATTGTTATGCAGATGACACACAATTAAACTTCCCAATGAAGCCATATGACAGTACTCAATTAGCAAAATTAGAGGCTTGTCTTCAGGAAATCAAAGCTTGGAGTGACTTGTAATTTCCTGTTACTAAATTTAGATAAGACTGAAGTTCATTCTAGTTGGTCTAAAAAAAAACCTTAAAAATACTTTCCAAATCAAACTCTTAGTTTGAATGTGGTTACTCTTTCTCTTAATAGTTCTGTGAGGAACCTTGGAGTTATTTTGATCATGATCTCGTCTTTAATTCACATATTAAACTTATTTCTAAGACTGCTGTCTACCATTTGCATAATATTGCCAAGATTAGGAGCATCTTGTCTCCAGAGTGATGCTGCGAAACTATTTCACATTTTGGTTAGCTCGAGATTAGATTATTGTAACTCTTTATTATCAGGCTGTCCCTAAAACATTGTTAAAAAGTCTTCATCTGATCCAAAATAAAGCAGCAAGAGTTTTAACAGGTACTAGAAAGAGAGATCATATCTCTCCGGTTCTGGCTCCCTTCATTGTCTTCCCATAGATTTAGAATTAAGTTTAAAATCCTTCTTCTCACTTTTAAAGCTCTAAACAATCAGGCCCCTTTTTATTTAAAAGATCTGATATTACTCTATTATCCCTAACAGAGCACTACGCTCCCAAAATGCTGGATTACTTGTAATACTACGTAGAATCTCCAAAAGTACAATGGGGGGCAGAGCCTTCAGTTATCAAGCTCCTCTCTTTTTGGAACCAGCTGCCAATCTGGATTCGGGAGTCAGACTTGAGCTTTGTTGTAAGAATAGGGTTAAAACCATCCTTTTTGATATAGCCTACAATTAGGGAGAGATCATGTGTTTCTGAACCCTCCCTTAGTTAGCTGCTACTAGGTTTAGACAGCCGGGGACCTCAATAATTATACTGGGCTTCACTCCTTTCTTCCACTGTCAAAAATAATTTTTTTTTTTGCTGGTCATTAACATCTGTTTGTTCTCTCCCATAGACTGAGTCCCCATCGTGCTGTTTTGCTCTCTACATGTCTGTTCTTTTCATCTTCTCCATTCCCTCACCCCCACAGCCAGTCACAGCAGATGACTGCCCTCACCTGAGCCTGGTTCTGCTGGATGTTTCTTCCTGTTAAAAAGCAGTTTTTCCTCTCCACTGTCACCAAGCGCTTGCTCATAGGGATCGCCTGATTGCTGGGGTCGTTCTGCAATTGTGGGAGTTTCCCCTACAGTTGAAGTGCTATGAGATGACTGTTTTGTGAACTGGCGCTATATAAATAAAGTTGATTGAATTGAATTGAATTGGAGAAGTCTAACAGCTAGTTCCCCCCCCACACACACACCCCCCGAACACCGAGAATGGGCCTTAACCCCCCGTCCTGTGGGCTTCAGTTTGACGTCCATAACGGCTGTAAAGCAGGGCACCGGCTCTGTGGTGCTGCTCTGCTGGTGGGGTGCTCGGGGGGACACGTCAGCCTGTGGGTGGAACAGGCGAGGGGGAGAAAACCCATCCTCACACAAGTGTCTGTCCCTGCTGAGGAGTCACCAACCTGCGGCGCCCCCAACGGGGGGTGTCCACGGCTGGGGAGCCCGGACCAACACCACCTGTTCGTCTGCCAACCCAAAAGCGGGCTTGAGCCTGTCAAGGCAGACGGTTTCTCTGCGTCCCCCCAAGTCTAACACGAAATGTTTCGCCCCACTAGTTTGACTGAAGCGTGCACTCCCGGGTGCGCAAGAGGGTGGACCGACTCGAAAACTCGATGGCACCAAGAGCGCGGGGCCACCGGGCGTGGGCAGCCTGTGGAGACGTCACAGAGTAGGGGAGGGCCCCCTTCTTGAAGTACCCTGCTCTCCAGCCTTAACCCTATAGGATAATATATTCCAACGTAGACCAGGAGAACTAATGCGCATGAGAGGCAGTCTGCCACCACGTTAAGTTTACAGGCCACATGCTGAATGTCGGTCGTAAACTCAGAGATTGCGGCCAGTTGCCATTGCTGCCAGGCCGACCACGGTTCCGAGACCTTGGCCACGGTGGTACATTAGTGGCTTGTGGTCCACAAACGCGGTGAAGTCGCGCCCTTCCAGCCAGAACTGAAATGGCGTATCGCCACATGGAGAGCCAGCAATTCTCTGTCGAATGCGTTGTTTTTGTGCTCGTTGTGGTGCAAGGATCTGCTGAAAAAACGCGAGCGGCTGCCACGAACCTGTGACGCATTGCTCCATTACGGCCTCTACGGCCACGTCAGATGCATCGTAGTGAGCATTATCTGTGCCAACGCATCTGGGTGCGCAAGTAACGCGGCATCCGCAGCACTGTTTTGGCGTCCGAAAAAGCCTGGGAGTCCAGTCAATGCTGTCTGCGGGTCTCTTTTTTTTTAAACGTGGCATACAACGGTTGCATCAGCTGAGCTGTGCAGGGGAGGAAATGGTTGTAAAAATTAACCATCCCCAAAAACTCCTGAAGTGTCCTCACCGTCTGAGGATGCGGAAAATCTGATACCACGTGCACCTTGTCCGATAACGGGATTGCGCCCTCCAGCGAAATGCAGTGGCCCAAAAAGTTGATTGCTACCGCACCGAACTGGCACTTTGCCGGGTTGATTATTAAACTGTGTGCTTCCAATCTCTGGAAAACCATCCTGGGGTGGGAGGCGTACTCGTCCTCGGACGCGCTGGCCACCAGGATGTCATTAAGGTAGACAAAAACAAAGGGTAGATCGCGCAGAACTGCATCCATCATCCTTTGGAAGGTCTGTGTTGTGCCTTTTAATCCAAACGGCATGCGCAAAAATTTGAAAAGGCCGAACAGAGTTATCACCACGGTTTTTGGTATGTCTTCTGCATGCACCGGGACCTGGTGGTAACCGTGGAGCAGGTCCACCTTAGAAAAAATGCGTGCCTCGGCCAGGTGGACAGAAAAATATTGGATATGGGGGATCAGGTAGCGATTGTGTGCCGTAGCATGTTTAATCACCAGAAATAGCCACATGGTCGTCACGACCCGTCAGCTTTAGGCACCATGTCAAGCGAGGATGCCCACAGGCTGTCTGAGCACCTGATGATGCCTAACCTCTCTAAGTTGGCGAACTCCTTGCGTGCGCTGGCTAGTTTAGCTGCATCCAGGCACCAAGGACATGCAAAAATGGGCGGTCCCTTGGTAGAGATGAAGTGCTCGACTCTGTGCTTGGTTACGGCTGCTGAAAATGTTGGAACCGTGAGTGCTGGGAACTGGGCAAGTAACTGTTGGAACTTACCCCCTGGAGCTGTAACACTGGCTAGTGTTGTCGACCCGGCTCCTCGAGCTGTACAGGGCCAGAGAATCAAAGACACAGCATCCACCAACCATCTATTAGCAGCATCAGCTTATAAACCATGCACACATAGAAAGTCTGCGCCTAAAATTGAGGAGTTACATGCAGCTATAATGAAGGTCCACTGGAAGTTACGCACATGCAAACAAATAGTCATTGTCCTCTCACCAAATGTCTTAATGTCCAATCCGTTGGCGGCTGCCAACTCGGGACCGCTACTTCCTACCACCCTGTCTGATTTGAACGGCAGGATGAGGCTCTTCTGGGAGGCCGAGTCCACCAGGAACCGTCTCCCCGAACGTGAGTCCGTGACGTAGAGCAGCTTATTTCTGTCACCAGCAGTCGCAGCTGCTACTGACTGTCGGCCTTGGCGTTTCCCGACCGCTTGAACTGGCACGGTGGCATGCATCGCCGTGCATCCGCTCAGAAATGGCGGTGATAGGAGAGCAGACTGTGTCCTTCCTCTACCTCCTGGCATCTGCAGCAGCCACCACCAGCGACTCCTCACCCTCGCTGGTTGTCCCTCTGGGCTCCGGCACCGCTGTGTTCACGGTAAAGGTTCTGGTCACCAGGATGATATGGTCTGCTTCCTGCGCTAGCGTGCAATGGTTCATTGTTGTCAGCAGTGGCGAGTTTGCCAGGATCGCTCTCGCCGCTGGTGGGAGGTTTTGGAGGAACAGGTGGACAAACAGGAACGGCTTACCATCTCTGCCCATCAATGCCAACATGTTCTCCATTAATTCAACTGCTGATCTGTCCCCTAACTCAGACGTGTCGGGAGTCTCTCCCGCTCTTTCACAGTCCGAGAGCGTTGTAGCGCTAGATCAGCATCTTCTTGAGCGCCTTGTATTTTCCGTGGACTGGCAGCTCTTGTAGCAGGCTTGCCACCTGCTGTGTTGTGCGCGTGTCCAGCGCAGCAACCACGTAGTAATATTTGGTGTCATCTGCTGTTACCCCGCGGAGAGCGAACTGGACCTCTGTGTGTAAGAGCCACACTGTTGGGTCGTGCAGCCAAAAGTCCGGGCACTTGACTGAAACAGCGCACGCGGTGCTGGCGCTTCCTCTCCCGCTTGTCTCTGGGGTGTTCGTCTCGCTTCCATTGCACGTCAAGGGTTACCAGTGTAGAGAGAATGAACAAGGCGAGGCAATGAGCTGAATCAGCACAGACTTTATTCTCTCTAACAAGCTGAGATACAAGAGAGCTCCCAGGCCACAGTGCATATCACTTTTATACCTTTAATCATTTGCATAGTGGCCTGGGGCTCCGACATCATACTCATTACATGACAAAGCCCGTGTGGTGCATTAACATAACATTACGCCGGTGCCGCACTACTTCCTTCTCCCGGCGGCCCGTGTCTCCTCTTCTCCCCGGGGGTGCCCAACTTCTGCAGCTCTGTCTGGACACCCAGTTGGCCGTTCTCCTCCTGGCCCATAACTCTCTCGGTGGAGAAGTCTAACAGCTAGCTCCCCCACAGTACGAAATTTAATTAGGAAAGGAAAGAAATGATTCAGTAATTACAGAAAATAGGACCAGCTGAAAAAAAAAAACTGTAAAAAGCATATTGGACTATGGGGACTGTGCACAGAGGAGGAAATTGATAATGCAGTTCTGAAGAGTGACCAGACTGGACAGACGGATGTAAAACATGATGAGCAGAGGCGAGTAGAAACCAGAAGATGGCAGCAATGCAGCGACATGGCTGCCAGCTGCCCTTAAACTCCACAGAAGAAGAAGGCGTCGCCAGCTCGTCAGTAGACGCTGCTTCCTGGTTGTCGCGCTGCTCAGGCAGCGTCTGTAAGTATGAGAATTGTTCAGATAAGTTGCACGTTGTTGCCTCTGTGTGGTTTTATCGGTTAAAAACCAATTTATTGCATAAAATGTGTAGTTTAACTGGGCTGTGATATTTTACTTGAACGTCATGCTGCTCGACGTGCACATTAATCCAGATGCTGTGCAGTGTTGTGGTAGTTTGACAAGATTCCCATTAAATTCTATGGAATTTAATTATCTGTTTCCTGGAGTTTGTTGGGAGTGTTTGACTGATTGGAAAGGACCCATGACAGAGGTTTTTCCTGCTGTCTGGGTGGTGAGGAGACTTCTGAAAAACTATAAATATGGGGAAATATTTTAACAGAAATATTGGACATTTAGGTTCATTAAATGTAGTTTTATTCATATTTTTTTCATTGACATCAAAGTTAAATTATTGTTCTCTTCTGGCTCTGCAAAATTATGGTCAAAGTGTAAATTATATAAGGAAATAAAGTCAAAATTTTACCACAGTCTGTTTTTAATTTATAACAAAAACTGGTAATTTTGTAAAAATAGATCAACAATTGGCTATAAAATAATCCAAAAGTTCATAATAAAGACTCAGATATACAAAAAAGTTATAATTTTACAAGAGGAAATTACAAATGAGGAAATGGTTTCAGATTTAGATAAATTTACAGAGAAAAGTAGGCAAACTGCCCACCTCATTCCCAGCCCCCATGATGCCTTGCGTGAACTATGGACGCAGCTTCTGGTACTAGTTTAGAACGTGTGGTTGTCACTGAAACGGGACACTTTTCCTTGTTAAAAAACAATGACTTCTGCATCAAAAATGCGGGAACACGGCCTTTTGCACCTCAAAAAACAGTAATATAATAATCATACCACTTCCTACGACTATGGAGGGGTGAGAAGATGAGCTTAAAAAGTGGCCTGGCAGACCGCAGCTCCGTTAGCTCCGCTGCTAAGATGCTAACGCTGTAAACAAATAAAAGCTCTGAGATAGATCAATGTCTCCACTGCAATAAAGTCGGATGCATTTTGTTAAAAGATGTTGGAGATAATCAGATTTACCTCAGAGCAGACGTAGAGTCTAGTCGGAGCCACTAAAAACCACAACACCGTGTTTGGGCGTTTTAATGTCGGGGTAAAACAGACAGCTGCAGCTGGTCGTTTTACCCCAACATTAAAATGCTCATGCTGCTGTCATGCTATGGATACTTGTTATTTAGCTTAACATGTACAGACCTTTTCTGACAATTGTTCAAATTTTATTGATCTATATTTTGTGAGAATTTAAAAATTAATCCATGCTGCTAATATCAAGTCCATACCATTCCAAGGCAGTGCAACAAATGCAAAAAAACCCCCAATGTGATAGCTTTCTTAAATTGTTAAGACTTCGGAAGCAAATTGTCACTATTTTTATCTATTATTTTACTTCATGCAGCCTTGCATCTGGTGACATATACGACACAAACATCAGCTCTGTGACATTCAAGTGAAAACATAGCTGGTGCTCTTGCGTCTGTACCACCAATCACATCAACAGTCCTTGTTAGTTTTCAAGGCGTGATCTACGCATTGCCGGTGAGGAGCCTCCATTTATACAGTCTATGGCACAACCACGAACACCAGCAACACGTACCAGAACTACGCCAAAACATTCAAAAAATACAAAAACTACAAGAGCTGAAATTAGCTGCCACTTGAGTGCAAAACACGTATGTGGACTATACATTAAAACGAATTTGAAAAACTTTTAAAAACACTACATTAAATGCCCCATTACTCCACTCTTGCTGACTGATTTAACACGACTTCAGCCGAAACTGGAAGTTGCGCCCATAATCGTTTCTACAGCAGCGCCCTCAGGAATAAGGTGGATAAGAAAATTGTTATAAATTTTGGAGAAAAACCTCAAACCTTCAAGACAGGTCATTACTCAAGTTTTTAAGTGGGTGATAAAAGAAACACTAGAATAAAAATACGAAAAAATACACATTTTTGTCATTTATGACAAAAAAAAATCCTGCAGGACAGAACATGGCACGTGATATTTTCTAACCTGTTTGTATACCACCATAGACATAGTTCCACCCACATAGCCACACGCATTCCTGTGTATATTTACATAGTCCTGGGCCATTTTTATTTTATTTTTATTTAAGTTGTGTTTTATCATGTGTTCTGTATGCGTGTTTGATCTAATCCTTCTCTCTTACTTTATTGCACAGTAGCCTGGTGGATCACCCACAATTCCGTTGTGCTGTACTACTGTACAATGACAATAAGGCCTGTTCTATTCTATTCTATTCTATTCTGTTCTATAGACAGAGAGAGAACCTGAATTAGACAGGGCTCAGAGAGGGAAAGATGAGACAGACAAGATGAGCCAAAGAGAGGAAAGTGTTCAGGCAGAGAGGTGAGAGCAGAGGGAGGAGAGAAGGATACACCAGTAAAAAGTCCAAACACAGGATGTCTGGGTGGGACCCCAAGTGGCCCAATGTTCCAACACTCAAGCCTCGGTTGTGTAACAAGTGAAATTGCATTACTGTGACTTTGAGGGACTCTGTCTCCATCGCCTTCTTGTGATGCCGTGGGAGCGCACTCTGACACTGATTCTTCAGCGGCAAAGAGTTCAACGATACGCATGTATGCCGTTGTCTAAGCCCCAGGACTATTATTAGCCCTTGTTTGTCTGCGACAGCAGTCTGGGTTTGTGAAAGGCTGAGTGCATGTGTGACACTCCAGTGGCTCTACAGCCAGTCTGTATACAATTTTTCTTTATTAAAAACATGTGGACTGCTACTTTCCCACACACACTCCTGTGACCCATCACAGTTGTACAATACTTAAAATGGTAAGTTCCATATGCAAAGTTACTGTGCAAAATTTAAAAAAAAAAAGTATAAAATTAGCATATTCCGGTTACAGTAGTGTCATGTGCTCAACCCCCCCCCCCCCCGAAAAATATGTTGCCACAGCCCCAAAGTCTTTAAGCCACTGGAAACATTGCAAACTATAGCATTTCAAAACCATTAGATCCCATTAATGCCCATCCACATTCTTCAATAGCTGATGTTGTCTCTGTGGAGATTAAGAAGTTAGTTTGTAATGTTAAGGCAACAGAAGAGCATGTCCGGTCATCAAAGAAAAAATATTTCTACATTCTTCCATTGGAGGGCAGTGTTGGACTTTTTGTTTGGCATTCCTCTGGGACATTCTTTTGGAACTTGCCTCACACCCAGCAGGGGCTCGGAGGAAGCAGAGGACAATTGACACACGACCAAAAGAACCACAGGAGACAGTCATACGGGACTGAATGCATGCATCTTTGTGCCAACCAATGTCATGCTAATCATGTGTATTGACGAATGGTATTAGATAACAATTGATATGCTAATGTGCCATGCATTCTCTCTGTCTGTATAAGGTATAAAAGAGCTGCACTCCCTCATCTCTCTCTCTTAGCTCTTACACTCTGAACTCATCACGACTCAACCAGGCCACAGCGGCCACGCTGGGGCCAACAGGCTGTATTCATGTTAGAGGGTAAATAAAGAATCTATGCTGACCTACGCTTGTGCCTCGCCTCCACATCCTTTTCCTTCTCACCCTCTACATTGGTATGTACCCATACAGCATATTATGTATTGAATCAGCCTAGTTGTCACCCTCCGTAGTGATTGATATTGTCGTAGTTGTATAATGGAGGGGGGCCATTATTGTGTAAGTTTATTGCGTCTTTTGCATTCAATACTATTAGTTTGTAACGTTTTTTTACGATCTCTGTGAGCAGCCCTGCTTAGGTTATAAAGTCTGACAGCCATAGGTAGGAAGGACCTGCGAAACCTCTAGGTCGCGCACCTAGGATGATATCATCATCATCATAGCAGTCTGTTGTGGGCGACAATGACTGTTTCATTTAGGTCTGATCAGATTCCTCCACACAGCTCTGTCCTTAGCCTTCCACTGCCAGGAACGCCTGTCTATGTCCAACTTCTTCAAGTTTCTTTTTACAATGTCTTTAAATCTGAGCCTTGGTCTACCCTGATTGCGTTTGCCCTCGCATAACTGTGAGTAGAGTAACTGCCGAGGGAGACGCTGGTGGTCCATCCTCTCAACATGTCTGAGCCATCTCAGGTTCATCTGTATCAGTAGCCTACTGCTAAATGAGCTCCTCAGTGCGTTCAGTATGTCCTGCATAGGGTGGGACTCTGACTGCAGCAGAGATGACAGTTTAGCCACAATCCTTCTCTCTCCCATCTCCTCCACTGGGTCAAGGTGTTGCCCCAGGACAGAGCTAGCTTTCTTGATCAGTTTGTTCAGTCTCTTCCTGTCGGCTGCTGTGATGCCACTGCCCCAGCAGACCACTCCAAAAGTGATGGCTGATGCCACCACCGAATCATAGAAGGTCTTCAAGAGCACCCCTTGTACACCAAAAGACCTGAGCCTCCTCAGTAGGAACAGCCTGCGCTGTCCCTTCTTGTAGAGTGCGTCAGTATTGTGTGACCAGTCTAGTTTATTGTTCAGATGAACACCCAGGTACTTGTAGGATGTCACCATCTCACTGTCTTTTCCCTGTGTGTTTACTGGTGCTGTGAGGGGTTGTCCTTGCCTGCGGCAGTCCACCAACAGCTCCTTAGTTTTCCTCACGTTGATCTGGAGGCAGTTCCGATGGCACCAGTCCACGAAGTCCTGGATAAGCCCTCTGTACTCAGCTTCATCTCCTTTGGAGATGAGGCCGACGATCGCAAAGTCATCAGAGAACTTCTGTAAATGGCAGTGTGTTGTGTTGTGTGAGAAGTCCGCAGTATAAAGGGTGAACAGGAAGGGAGCCAGAACCGTTCCCTGGGGGGCCCCCGTGCTACCGATGATCGTGTCGGACACACAATTCTGGGTTCTCACAAACTGTGGCCGGTTTGTGAGGTAGTCCAGGATCCATGATGACAGGTGCTGGTCCACCCCTGCGCACAGCAGCTTGTCCTTCAGGATCATCGGTTGGATGGTGTTGAAAGCACTGGAGAAGTCAAAGAACATGATCCTCACCGCATTCCCAGGCTTCTCCAGGTGGGACAGGGAACAGTTTGGGAGGAAAATCACTTCATTCTCTACCCCGATGCCATGCTGGTAGGCGAACTGGAGTGGATCCATCGCTGGTCCCACCGGGGGTGGAGGTGAGCAAGGAGCAGTCTCTACAGGGTCTTCATCATGTGAGAAGTCAGGGCCACTGGTCTGTAGCTGTTCAGGTCTCTGGGGTGGGAAGTCTTTGGTCCGGGTACCACAAAAGATGTTTTCCACAACTGTGGTACCCTCCCCAGCTTCAGGCTCAGATTGAAGATGAGCTCCACAGTCCCACACAGCTGGTCTGCTCAGGACTTGAGGAGCTTCGCGCTGATGCCGTCCGGTCCAGAGGCCTTCCTCGCCTTGATCTTCCTCAGTTCCGTCCTCACCGGGGTCTTAGTCAGGGTCAGGTTGGAGCTGGGGGGCTGTGTGCTGGGAGTGGGGGGGGGGGGGTTGACAGCAGGGCTCGATAACTTTAGAGGCAGCAGTGGTTGGTGTGCAGGCGGAGGGGAGGGTGGTTGGTTAAACCTATTAAAAACAGGTTCAGATTGTTCGCCCACTCCCTGCCCCCCGTGGCCTGGGGGGAGGTATTCTGAGCCCAGAGATGGTTTTAAGGTTTCTCCAGACCCCGCTGATGTCGCTCTGTTGCAGCTTGTCCTCCATCTTCTTCCTGAAGCTGTCCTTGCCTTCTCTGATCTCCCTCCTCAGCTCCCTCTGTACGGACTTCAGCATCTCCCTGTTCCCCGACCTGAAGATCCTCTTCTTCTCTCTCAGAAGTGTTTTTATGTCAGGGTTGATCCAGGGTTTGTTGTTCAAGCAACACCGTATGGTCTTGGTGGGTACGGTGTTATCCACACAGAAGTTGATTTAGTCTGTGATGGTGTGAGTGAGGCCATCGATGTCCTCACCATGTGGATCGCAGAGCTGCTTCCAGGCAGTGGTTTAGCTGTGTCCTGGGGCAGCGGATTTGTAACGGATGCCAACTAGTACTGTTCGGCGTAGAACGTTAGTAAACCTCCCTCCCAAAAAGCCTCATACAGTATCGGTAGCGCTGAGCTATCGGTCGGACCTTTAGCTCAGCGCGATCGTGCTGTGTCTCCCATGCTCGAACTGTGGAGTTGACTGGTAGGTCGCAGGTTCGTGTCCCGAGTGGGCGAACTGCGCAGGATGACCTCAGTTACACATTGACCCAGTGGAGGAGATAGGGGAGAGAAGGATGGTGGCTAAACTGCCATCTCTGCTGGAGTCCGAGTTCCACCTTATGCAGGCCACACTGAATGCACTGAGGAGCTCATTTAGCAGCAGACTACATCATCCTAGGTGCGCAACCGAGAGGTTTCGCAGGTCCTTCCTACCTACGGCTGTCAGACTGTATAACCTAAGCAGGGCTGCTCGCAGAGATAGCAAAAAAACGTGACGACCTAATGGTATTGAATGCAAAAGACGCAACAGACTTACACAATGGTCCCCTCCAGTATACAACTAGGACAATATCAGTCGCTACAGAGGGTGAGAATATGTATGGGTACATATTCATACTATGTAGGATAACTAAGCAGATGGTTAAGGTGTTTATTCCATCTAGCTACAATGCTCCGCACTGTGTGTTTATATATTTATATATTTATATGTACATACAGTATGTATATTCGCTGCTCTTGTTTTTCTTGTCTTCTTGATTGTTGCTCTCAGTGTTGCTATCCCTGTGCTGTTGCAATCCTGGAATTTCCCCATTGTGGGACTAATAAAGGCTTATCTTATCTTTAGAGTGTCCATTGCCTCCTCAGACCATATCGTCACCGTGCGCATAACCGGAGGTTGTCTGTGTACTAGGGGGTTTGTACACCAGCAGGAGATGAACCAAGTTGTGATCCGATCTCCCGAGTGGGGGGATGGTGTTGAGGTGTACGCCTCCTTAGTATTCGCATAGAATAAATCCAGTGTTTTATTGTCTCTAGTGTGGCATGTGACATACTGGGTGAACGTGGACAAAATGGGGGACAGTGAAATATGGTTAAAATCATCGGAGATAAGGAGAAGAGCATCTGGGTGTTCTGTCAGCAGCCTGCCAGTTACTGAGTGAATGGCGTCACGCTCTTCCCCAGTGTTCGCCGTCGGATTTGCATAAACAACAATGCAGATCACGTGTGAGTGTTCTCTCGGGAGATAGACAGGCCACATGCTAACAGCTAGCAACTCGATGTCTTTGCTGCAGTGTTGCTCTTTAACTGTGATATGTTCCGGTCTGCACCAGTTGTTATTGACATACATTATCACTCCTCCGCCCCTTGCCTTCCCACTGTCTGGTGTCCGGTCTGCCCGTATTGCGTGGAAACCCTCCAGTTCAATGTTAGCATCTGTTGCTAGTTCTCTTAGTCACGTCTCAGTAAACAACATCATGCCAATCTCTCTGAAGACGCTCTCGTAGCGGGACATGGCCGCTAGCTCAACTGTCTTATTGAGTAGTGATCGTACATTCCCCATGATAGCGGATGGGAGGACGTGTCTGTACCTTATATTCCTCGCCTGCCGTCTTACTCCAGCTCGACATCCACACTGTTTCTGTCTGATTTCTTTCGGTATGTCGAGTTTTTGCGTTAGCACCGTGGGCCGGTTAAGTGCTAACAGCTGGTCCCTGTTGTACCGTCTCCTGCTATAAACAGTGGCTCCGTCCACCGGCTCGGGAGACATTTGGGGCAATATGTGTGCCCGTGATGGATAAGGTGTTGCCAGCTCAGAAAGTTTGACCAGAGAAGCCAGATAGTAAATAAGCGAGAGGAAGAAAAACTCAGAATTGAGCTGCTGTTGCAAAAAAGCAGCCGACTGGTGTGGCGCCGCAAGTGTGGGGAGGAAAAAAAATAAAAATCTTTGTATTGTTGACGCGATTATACGCTTCAGTCCTGTCTGTATCCCGCCTGTCTTGTTTTTGCCTTTTGTTGTGCTTCTAAGCAGCTGATTTATTTTCTGTTTAAGCCCTCGAGTTGTGTCAGTGTGGCCAGCTGTTAATAAAATGATTTTTTGGAACTTATGTCCAGCGAGTGGGTCCAGTTCTTCCACAACTCGTGACACTTGAATGAAAATATCAAAATGATGTTGAAGATAACATCTTTTTTTCCGTAGCATTAAACTAGCTTTTTATTAGCTCCTCATAAAATACAATGAAACGGAGATGGGCACCGCCCCATACACCACATGGTGTCCCACATGCTGTGGAAGGGATTAGCTTAACTCCTCATAAAATACAAATGAGTAAATTCATTCATCTTCTTCCACTTAATCCTTTTCGGGTCGCGGGGGGGCTGGAGCCTATCCCAGCATCTTTGGACGAGAGGCAGGGTCCACCCTGGACAGATCGCCAGTCCATCGCAGGGCCAACACAGAGAGACAGACAACCATTCAGTCTCACAGTCACACCTAAGGACAATTTAGAATCCCCAGTTGATGCCAATTAACCTAACTTGCATGTTTTTGGCCTGTGGGAGGAAACCGGAGAAATCCCGGAGTAAACCCACGCAGACACGAGGAGAACATGCAAACTCCACACAGATCACTGTTGGTCGGGGGCTGGGATTGAACCCAGGATCCCCCGGCCAAGAGTGAGTTGCTGTGCTGCCGCAGTGCTAACCACTCTTCCACCGCGCTGCCCGGCATTAATTTACAAATGAGTAAATTAATGCTGATATTCTTAAAAAAAAAGTTCAACCAAAGGTAGCCTCCCTTTAATTTAAATTCACCTGCACTCCCCAAAACTCCTTCAAGTTTAAAATCTAGATCAGATGAATGTTGTGAAGCCACAGCTGACAACAGACTGTGTAGATGCCCAGCGCCGGATGACGTCAACCACACCGTGGGTATAAAGGAGGACTGACGGCGGGAACCATTGTCTTTGGCACTCCACCGCTGTCATAGCAAGAGCCTATATTAATCCAGTGTTAGCTCATAGCTACATTAATGCAACATGTGTGACATCTTGTATGTTCGTGTTCAGTTCATCTCCTGCCTCCACTGCCCTCTATCCAGACATAACAAATGATGACGAGGAGAAAAATTGGCTTTCCGAGGAGAAACCCTAGCAACCCGAAAATGAAAGCGCGTCTGGAGCCACCACCGCCATTCCTTGGCGCCCCAGGTGAGCCGGCCATTCCATGGTTCCATTGGTTCGAGTGGTTCGGCAGTTGGGCAGATGCTGCGGGCCTGGGCAGACACAGAGCAGAGGAGGCGAGCAATACTGCTCCACGCCCTGGACACCGAGGGGTTCCGGATATTCAAGGTTTTGGAACAGACAGACACGTATAACGACTGCATAATGTTGCTGACTGCACACTTTGCTGTTCCACGGGATGTGTTGGCCCAGAGGTCGAGTCGCTCATACAGTATGTAGACGCCCTTCGCTGTTTGGCTAGCACGTGCAAGTTTGAGCACACGGAGGTTGGGCTGATGCATCAATCCGTGGATACAGGGCATGGGACGGGAGGATCCACCAGTCCTGATTGGTGGCGCCTTGAGTACTTTTCTCAAGTCTCTAGTCAGCTTCCTGTGTGCTTGTGTTGTGTTCATGTTGCATGGAAGATAAGATGAGCCTTTATTAGACCGCCCTGACAGCAGCAGCGTCTCCTTTTGGCCTCCAAAACCGTGTGCTGTGTGACCTTCTTCCTGCAGCACTTGTAAGAGCTGGTGCATCTAAATTGGTCAGACCACATCCTTGTATATCTTCACAGAGCAGAAGGGGTGAGCTGCCCATTTGTCTGTCCGTTTTTCTCCTGGTTTTGTTGTGAAGGGAGTCGGGTGTAGGATTGTCTTTTTGTTCCTTTTGTTTCACGTCGGGACTGGGTAGCACTAATCTGGATAAAGATGGGTGGGGTTTGTTTGTGTTGGCCTAGGCTCACCCCGGAGACCGGCTCACTGGTCTGTAAATCATTCCCGTGTAAATAAAGCACACTGAGCTTGTTATTAATCTCCGGTTTGGGGGAACTGGGACGGGGCTTTTCCCAGTCTGTTCATGGTGCGCTCCTTTTCCTTGAGACAGGGGTGGAACAACAATAAATTATATTTTTTTTCAGTAAATGTCTGATTTTATTCTTGCACATTTGTGTTTTGTTTTTCCCATAAATGCGTCACTGTTTTTACTTTTGTTTACTTTTCTGCTTAAAATGTAAAGTTTTTTTCATGTAAATTTTCTTACAAAATTGTTTTCCTCATAAATTTGATATTTTTATTGCATTATTGCCAGTTTATAATCCAGGAGTAATTTCTGAGGGTGTCTTACAGCCCTAATAAATCTGAGACTTTCAGTGTCAATGAGAATAATAATAATAATACATTTTATTTGTATAGGGCTTTCCAAGGCACTCATATTAGAGAAAAAAACAATTTCACAATTAAAGATTAAAAGCAAGTGTGAACAGTTGGGTTTTTCGTAATGATTTGGAGGAGTTGGAGTCTGTGCAGTCACTGATGTGTTGGGGACAGCGTTCCAGAGGGAGGGGGCAGCCATGGAAAAGGTTCTGTGTGGTAGAGAGAGGAGGTTTGCATCAGAGGCGCGGGGGGCTGCCGCTGCGACAGGTCGGTGAGATAGGAAGGGGCCTGGTGATGGAGGGCGATGGAGAATATTTAAAATGATTCCAGCATTAGTCCAGTGGGTCGGTGTTGAAGTCAAACCCTGGTTGGAGTCGGAAACAGACTAAAAACTGTGTTCAGCTGCTGTGATGGAAGATGTGTTTAAAATGTCATTTCATTCTATACAGGACAGACATGAAGAAGATGGAGTCCATCAGTAGTGTGTGGTTGGATTGATGCAGCTGAGATCAGGTCATCACTGAATGTTTCCTTCTCATTGCTGTTTGTAGATCTGAACAGTGCAGCAGACAGGAGAGAAGATCCTGAAGCTGTTCTCATCAGTCTGCAGACAGACGTCCCTGTTGGATGATTTATATCAGTCTCGTTTCCTCCTGGATCTGTACCCCCATGTGAAGGTCTGTGAGACTAAAACAGGTCTGAGTTTTCTTCCATCATTCCAGTCAGCTCCTCCAGTCTGGTTTATAAAGCTCTCAGAGAGAAAGTCCTCCATCCTCCTGGAAGTGCTGAAACTCCACCCAGAGAAGAAACCAGTGGAGCTGAAAGTCTGCTCCCCTGAAGAGAGTGAAGTGAGGAGTTTCCTTCAGTTTCTGCCTTATATCTCACAGCTCAGGTACACTAGTGGACTTCACATATACTGTAAAGTAATGTTGAGAAATGTTCTTAATTGCAGCAAACTTTAAAATGTTTGATTTTGTCATGATTTAACATTTTAATCCATTTTCACATTGTTGGACATGGCTTTGATCAGCAGTCATTTCTCCTTAGAGTTCCATGTTATGGCCTGAAGTCAGATGTTTTAAACAGGTTATATGTCATTCATGTATTTGTAGATTGGACCAAGTTTCACTGATTAATGCAGCCAGCAAGGGAAAACATTTTCTTTAAAGTGACACTCTGTCAAAAATCTAGTTGTTTTTTTTTTTTCCTCGTTAACATGTCTGGAACATGGTTTTTATGACTTACAAGACATATCAAGAGTGAAATTGCTCAAATGTCTGACATCTCTGTTTTTTTACTGTAAAATTTCACTTAAGCCCCGCCCCCTTCTAAGTCTAAGACAGAACATTTTTGGTGACGTAGCTATTCGTGGTGCGGATACATATATGGGTTCAAAAGATCAATTCTCTGAGTCGAATCAATTCATGTTTGACTGAGCCGATATCAATTCACAAAACCCGCAGACCGATCTTTTAACACTTTTATGTCTATGAAACACAAAACACTAGTTGTCCTTGAGCCCCAGAGCTCTCACATGATTGATCAGTTGTTCGAGAATTAAGCCGTGGGTCAAACTGAATCAACATGGTGGCGCGCAGCTGACGGATTGGATTGAAGAACTGTGAAGGTAGCAAAGAGCTCAACAAAACCAAAGTCGTCATGCTTAAGTTTACAACATTATCGGGCGGGGCTCTCACCTGGAAATTTGTCAGAGCCTTCTCCAAAATGACACCTGGATGACGGTTGTTTACGTTGCTAGCCTGCTAGCTGTCATCAGCTTGTCCGTATCAGGCGTACATGCGATGAAGGGTGGAATGCAGGTGAGTGGCGTCTCATTTACGCTCCACTGATGATAATTTTACTCTGGTGATGGCAGAATCTCCAGGTTGATTACTTGCTAGCCCTCGTCAGCAAGATCCATCAGACGCGAACGCGTGTGCTTTCTGCATGTTTATATGTGTTCTTCAGTGCTGCAAATATGGTGCGTGCTGTGGAAATAATGGGCCACTTGCACATTGGCTGTTTTGCGCACGTACTCACTTTAGCCTCACAAACGTGGCGTTTTCTCAGGTATTACTGTTAACAAAAAGTATGTTCTAGTTCCACTGAATGCCTGATACATCTGAAGTCTAAAGTTGCTGGCAGATCCAGTGAGATCATGTCTCCGTGCTCCATGCATGAGTTTGGTGACTGACTCTGGGTTGTTAAGCTGACTCGACACACCCTTTGCGCTAAAGAAAGCACGTATTTGCACTTTGTGAAATCACAAGTTAAATAATAAGATGTGCATTATTGTAACTGATTTTGGGTCAGTTCTTTATGTGATAATCTATGTATCAACAAAGTTCGTGTTCCTGCTACAATCTGCAGCATGAGGTCTCTAGGAATGTTTTTCCTTGCAAGTAAAACAGCTGTTAAAATGGTCATTTCACTGAGTGAGTTGGGATCAGATTGAATCGGAATTGAATCAATTCTGGAAATGATTGATGATTCCCAGCCCACCTGACACATGGGTAGTGTTGAGCCAATCAGGACTCTCTGACCTAACTGAAGGTATCCTCCAGACTAGGGAACATTTTTTAACAAACTCTTTTTAAAACTCCTCCTCCATCCCCTTCTCCTCTGGTGTGCTCTCTCTGTCAGATGTTTAGCTACACCTCTGCCGCTTTTAGTGATAACGGTAAATGTAATAAATGTTGTCTTTTTGAGGCACTTGAGGCGAGGTTGTCTGATTTGGAATCCCGGCTCCGCTGCATTGAAACACCGTCTGCGCCAGTTAATAATGACGGACATCCCTTAGCTGCAGCAGAGCTCCCTAGCATAGGGCAACGTGTTAGTGGTCCTCCGGTCCTCCTCAGCAGCGAGGAGACTGGGTGGGTGACAGTGAGAAGGAAGCCTAGCCGCAAAGCCCCAGTTCACCACCAACCTGTTCCTGTTTCTAATCGCTTTTCTCCGCTCAGCGACACACCCGCTGAGGAAAAAACTCTGATCATTGGTGACTCTGTAGTCAGAAACGTGAACCTAGAGACTCCAGCGGCCATAGTCAAATGCATTCCTGGGGCCAGAGCAGGCAACAGCCGGTCAAATTTGAAAATGCTGGCTAAAAGTAACTGTAAATACTCCACAATTGTTATTCACGCCGGCATTAACGACGTCCGACTCCGGCAGTCAGAAGTCTCAAAACTTAACATGGAATCGGTGTGTGACTTTACCAAAACAATGTCTGCCTCTGTAGTATTCTCTGGACCCCTCCCCAATCTGACCAGTGATGACATGTTTAGCCACTTGTCATCCTTCAACCACTGGCTGTCTGTGTGGTGTCCTGCAAACAACGTGGGCTGCATTGACAGTTGGAACTCATTTTGGGGAAAACTTGGTCTTATTAGCCGAGACAGCATCCATCCCACTTTGGATGGTGCGTCTCATTTATCTAACAATCTGGCATCATTTTTATCCAAATTTCCAAAACGTTGACTACTCAGAGTTGGGACCAGGAAGCAGAGTCGCAGTTTTACACGCCTCTCTGCAGCTCCTCTTCATCCACCACCCCTCAACTTAGCCCCTGTCTTCCCCATCAGAGAATCATTGTCTGCTCCCTCCAAAGTAAATGAAAATATAATGTATAAGCATCCCAAAGTGATTAAACAAAAAGTTGGTAAAACTCAAACATGAAGCCTCTAAATTGAATGATTTGGCCTCTGTTCCTCCTCATAATTTAAAAATTAAATGCGGTTTGTTAAATATTAGGTCTCTAACTCCCAAGTCTCTGCTAGTCCATGATCTGTTAATTGATCATCAGATTGATTTAATTTCCCTTACAGAGACTTGGTTAGGGCAAGAGGATTATGTTGGTTTAAATGAATCAACTCCCTCTGGTTATTTAAACTGTCAAAATCCCAGAAGTTCTGATCGTGGAGGAGGAGTAGCAACAATTTACCATTCCAAATTACTAGTTAATGTAAAGCAAAAAACACATTATAATTCCTTTGAGGGCCTGGTCCTCAGTATTGGGCATTTTAGCAAATTTAGGTTAAACCCAATTTTATTTGCCATAGTTTATCATCCTCCATCAACCTACTCAGAGTTTTTATCCGAATTTGCCAAATTCTTAGCTGATTTAGTGCTGAAATCAGATAGAATAATTATAATAGGGGACTTTAATATACATGTAGATGTAGATAGTGATTGCCCTAATATGGCATGTAATTCAGTATTATACTTGATTGGGTTTTCTCAGAAAGTAGGAAATTCTTTCCATTATCTCCACCACACGTTGGACCTTGTTCTGACATATGGCATAGAAATAGAAAATCTGGTAGTGTCTCCTCATAACCCTGTACTGTCAGACCATTGTCTGTTAACCTTTGATTTTACTATTTCTGACTATTTGGCAACTAAAGAAAAATATTACTACAGCAGATGCCTCTCAGATGATGTAATCAAATTTAAGCAGATTGTTTCCTCTATGCCATGTGTCAACACAACGGAGATAAGCTATGGAGAGCTTGCTCCTTCTTTAATTGATAGCATGGTAGATAGTGTTACAGCTTCTCTGCATCAGATTCTAGACATGGTGGCTCCTTTAAAAAAGAAAGTCTTATCAGCGATTTCTAACTCCTTGGTTCAACACAGAAACTCGTAGCTTAAAACAGAAGATTCGTTAATTAGAAAGAAAATGGCGCTTCACTAATTTAGATGAAATCTATTTAGCTTGGAGAAATCATCTTTTAATTTATAAAAAAATCTCTTAGGAAAGCTAGAATGAGCTATTATTCTGCATTAATAGAACAAGAATAATCCCAGGTTTCTTTTCAGCACTGTAGCCAGGCTGACAAAGAGTGAGGACTCTGTCAGTCCTAGCATTCCCTTAGAGCTTACTTGTCAGGACTTTATGAACTTTTTCAATAATAAAATTTCATCTATCAGAGATAAAATCAATCAGATTCTTCCCACCGTTAACTTAAATACAGTAACTACTACAACTCCTTCAACTGACATCTGTTTGGATGAGTTTACTCCAGTTGACCTTTTAGAGTTAGACAAAATAATTTTCTTATCCAAGCCTTCAACTTGTCTTTTAGACCCTATTCCTACCAGGTTATTTAAAGAAGTCTTCCCATTTATTGGTAGCTTTATTCTTCAAATAATCAATTCTTCATTAACTTTAGGCCATGTACCGCAGGCTTTTAAAACTGCTGCTAACTCTCTCTTTGCCATGCGCCTAGATTCCAAATACTCCTGTCTACTTTCTTCATCTCCCTGACTATCCCACTTTTTCTTTGCTAACCTCTTCCTTTGAATACTTTCCTGTACCTCCTCATTCCACCACCAAGTCTCCTCGTCTTCCTTCCTCTGTCCACTGGATACACCACATACCTTTCTACCCATTTCCCTCAATACTTTTGCTGTACTTTCCCAGTCATCTGGTAATTCTTCCCTACCACCCAGAGCCTATATCAATTCCTTCCTGAACTCTCTGCGACCTTCTTCCTTCTGTAACTTCCCCCACTTAATCTTTGGCTCTGCCTTCACTCTTTTCCTCTTCTTGCTCTCCAAAGTCATCCTCCAGACTACCATCCAATTCCATCTAGCTACATTCTCCCCTGCCACCACCTTGCAGTCTCCTGTCTCTTCAGATTTCTCCTTCTGCATAAGATGTAGTCCACCTGTGTGCACTTTCCTCCACTCTTGTAAGTCACCCAATGTTTCTCTCTCTTCTTGAAGTGTGTGTTCACTACAGACATTTCCATCCTTTTCGAAAAATCCACAACCATCTGTCCTTCAACATTTCTCATTAAGATCATACCTACCCAGGACCTCCTCATCACCTCTGTTCCCTTCACCTACATACCCATTAAAGTCCTCTCCAATCACCACTCTCTCCCCCCTGGGAACACTATCACTTCATCCAACTTACTCCAGAATTCCTCTTTCTCTTCTACCTGACATTCAACTTGTGGGGCATACGCACTGACAACATTATATTCGTCATGATCCGCATGTTTGATTTGGCAAAGGTTTTATGTTGGATGCCCTTCCTGACACAACCCTCCCCATTTACCTGTGCTTGGGACCGACACTAGGAGTACACTTGCTTGTGCACCCCTTATGACTGGGTTATTAGCTTGTATAAAATATACAATCATGTGAAAAAATTAAGACACCCTGTATAGAATCCCCAGGCTGGCAGGGGTTGGAACCTTTCTGTATGGAGTTTGCATGTTCTCCCTGTGCTGCGTGGGTTTACTCCGGGGGCTCCGGTTTCCTCCCACAATCCAAAGACATGCATGTTAAGTTAATTGGTTGTTCTAAATCGTCCCTAGATATCTGTTTCCTATAGGCCCTTAGAATAGAGGGTTAGTACTAGTGAAAGCGCTTTGAGTGGTCTTTGTGACTAGAAAAGCGCTATATAAGTGCAGGTTAGTATAGGCCTTTGTGTTTTTTTTAACATATTTGGACATATGGATATTTAATATCAATAAAAAATACTGGGAGATTCATGTAATACAACTAAACAGTTAAAAATGAATTAAAGACTTTTTTCAAATTTTCTGTTAAGTGTAATTCTAAACAAACAGTGAGGAGTAAATTAGGACACCCCCCCATCTATTTTAGGACACCCCCACATTCATTCCCACTTACAGTGGCTAAAATAAATGTTAAAAAAGACAAATAAAATTAAAAACAAGGTTAGACATAGATATGTGAACATTTCTTAAGAACTGAATCTTTAATGGGGTGTCCTAATTTTTTCACATGACTGTATATTATAAAATCTTGTCTTAAGTTGTCATTAATTTTTAATAGTTTATTTTCTTTATTCACTATTCAAAAAGATACAGTATTAGTAATATTTTATTAGTAACTGTAAGTCTGATGTTAACATGTTTCATAAGTTTATCAATTAAATAAAATATAACAAGCAATTTAACTTTAAAGCGACTCAGTTTGATTTGATTATTCTTAATAATTGATTGTGAATAACTTTCTATATTCACTACTCAGACAGATGCAGTATTTCCATGTTCTTCCTCCAGTTCATCAAGACCCAGTAACTGATGTTTTTAACCCAGTGAACGGAAATGTGAACCGTAAGTGACCTGAATGTAACTGGTCTTCAGATCACTGTGTGACTGAACTAATGCAGCAGAGAGAAGATTGTAGGAGTCTGGACTTGTCTGATGTGACAGATTTCATAGAAACAGTTTGTAAACGTGTCAGTCTTCTACCTGAATGAAAATATCAAAATGATGTTGATGATAACATCTTCATTTCAGCAGCACTAAACTAGCTTTTTGTTAACTCTTCATAAAATTCAGAAAAGTAAATTAATACTGATATTCTGTTTGAATTTGTCAGATTTAAGACGTAATCAGTCCCTCCAGGATTTTGCGGGATTTTTTTTAATGATTGTTGTGGCCCAGAAAAGCCTGAGTTTGCAGGAGCTTTTTTAAAAGTTGCAATAAAAGTTGCGATGTTTTGAAAGGTTTTTTTGCATTAAAATTACTGTGAAGAACTACAAATTTTAAAGCAGACTTTTTTTCCAAAGTTGACTGCAAAGATATTGTATATAATACCACAAGGGGGCATCTGTGGTGCAGGTGTAGTGTGGCGAACCACTAATCGGAGGGTCAGGGGTTCAATCCCCGCTCTGTCTACAGTCTGCATGTGGAAGTGTCCTTGAGCAAGACACTGAACCCCCAGTTGCTCGTGGTGGGTCAGGCCAGCGCCTGTGCACGGCAGCTCTGCTGCCATCAGTGTGTGAATGGGTGAATAGCAGGATCTGTCAAACGCTTTGGTCATCCAGAGATGAGTAAAGAAAAGTGCTTTAAGTGAACATAATTTACCAAGAAAAAGCACAGGACTGTCAAAGATTTCCTATTAAACAGTGATTTGTAAATTAAGGAGAAACTTCTGCTATGCAGAAAAACTCTTTTGTGCAACAGCAAATACAGACTTTAACACAAAATCCATTACAACTAAACTGCACTGAATGCATGTTAAAGAGTAGAGATTTGAAAATTATTGGCAGCACCTTCATTTGAAAACATTTGAAAATGAAGAATAATAAGCTATATTAATAATAAGAATAGTAGAGCTTACTAGTCAGGACTTTATGAACTTTTTTAATAATAAAATTTCATCCATCAGAGATAAAATCAATCAGATTCTTCCCACAGTTAACTTAAATACACTAACTACTACAACTCCTTCAATTGATGTCTGTTTGGATGAGTTTACCCCAATTGACCTTTTAGAGTTAGACAAAATAATTTCCTCATCCAAGCCTTCAGCTTGTCTTTTAGACCCTATTCCTACCAGGTTATTTAAAGAAGTCTTCCCACTTATTGGTAGCTTTATTCTTCTTATAATCAATTCTTCATTAACTTTCGGCCATGTACCGCAGGCTTTTAAAACAGCTGTAATTAAACCCTTACTCAAAAAGCCAACGCTAGATCCAGGAGTTTTAGCTAACTATAGACCAATCTCTAATCTGCCTTTCAGTTCAAAAATCTTAGAAAGAGTTGTTGCTACGCAATTATTTGACCACCTGCAGGGAAATGGTTTACTTGAAGAGTTTCAATCTGGGTTTAGAATCCATCATAGTACTGAAACAGCCTTAGCGAAGGTCACTAACGACCTCCTCATCGCATCTGATAATGGACTGGTTTCTGTACTTGTCCTTTTAGACCTTAGTGCAGCTTTTGATACTATCGATCATAATATTCTACTTGATAGATTAGAACACTATGTTGGACTTAATGGAACTTCGTTGCAGTGGTTTAGATCTTATTTATCTGATAGGTTCCAGTTTGTTCATGTCAGTAATGAGTTTTCTTTCAACTCAAACTTAGTCATGGACTTCCACAGGGATCTGTGCTAGGCCCTACTCTTTTTAGTTTATATATGCTTCCATTAGGCAACATTATTAGAAAGCACTTTATACATTTTCATTGTTATGCAGATGATACACAATTATACCTGTCAATGAAGTCAGATGATAGTAATCAATTAGCCAGGTTGGAAGCCTGTCTTAAGGAAATCAAAGCTTGGATGACTTGTAATTTCCTGCTATTAAATTCTGATAAGACTGAAGTCATTCTTGTTGGTCCAAAAAACCTTAGAAATACCTTTCCAAATCAAACTTTCAGTTTGTATGCGGTTACTCTTTCTCTTAATAGCTCTGTGAGGAACCTTGGAATTATTTTTGATCAAGATCTGTCTTTCAATTCACATATTAAATTTGTTTCTAAGACTGCCTTCTATCATTTGCGTAATATTGCCAAGATTAGGAGCATCTTGTCTCAGAGTGATGCTGAGAAACTGACCCACGCTTTTGGTTAGCTCAAGATTAGATTATTGTAATTCTTTATTATCAGGTTGTCCTAAAACATCTTTAAAAAGTATTCAGCTGATCCAAAATGCTGCAGCAAGGGTTTTAACAGGTATTAGAAAGAGAGATCACATCTCTCCGGTTCTGGCCTCCCTTCATTGGCTTCCCATAGAGTTTAGAATTAAGTTTAAAATCCTTCTTCTTACTTACAAAGCTCTAAACAATCAGGCTCCTTTTTATTTAAAAGATCTGATACTACCGTATTATCCTGACAGAACACTACGCTCCCAAAATGCAGGATTACTTGTAATACCTAGAATCTCCAAAAGTACAATTGGAGGCAGAGCCTTCAGTTATCAAGCTCCTCTCCTGTGGAACCAGCTGCCAATCTGGATTCGGGAGTCAGACTCGATCTCTGTTTTTAAGAATAGGGTTAAAACCTACCTTTTTGATATAGCCTACAATTAGGGAGGGATCATGCGTTTCTGAACCCTCCCTTAGTTGCTGTATGCTGCTAATAGGTTTAGTCAGCTGGGGGACCTCCAATAATGCACTGGGCCTCACTCCTTTCTTCACTTTCAATGAAATATTTTTTTTTTGGCTTGTCATTAACATCTATTTGTTCTCTCCCATAAATTGAGTCCCCATCGTGCTGTTTGCTCTCCACATGTCTGTTCTTTTCATCTTCTCTGTCCCCTCACCCCCCAGCCAGTCGCAGCAGATGACTGCCCCTCCCTGAGCCTGGTTCTGCTGGAGGTTCCTTCCTGTTAAAAGGGAGTTTTTCCTCTCCACCGTCGCCAAGTGCTGCTCACAGGGTATCGCCTGATTGCTGGGGTCTTTCTGCAACTGTGGGGGTTCCCCCTACAGTTGATAGTGCTATGAGATGACTGTTGTTGTGAAATGGCGCTCTACAAATAAAATTGAATTGAATTGAAAAAGTGGTGGCCTAGAGGTAGAGCATCCGCCCCACAACCGGAAGGTCGAGTTTCAAGTCCCCGCCGGGTCATGCCAGAGACCAAATAAAAATGGAATTTCCTGCTGTCCACCTTGATGCTCGGCAAAAATGGAACAGAGGAGGGAAATGTGGGTGGCAGGAGGTAGAGCAGGTCATTCAATAACCAGAGGGTTGGCGGTTCAAATCCCGCTGTCCCCAGCCATCCTGCCATTGTGTCCCTGGGTAAGAGACTTTACCCACCTTGCCTTCAGTGTCCATGACACTGGGTATTGATATGTCTGGAATAAAAGGACAGCAGAGGCAGGAGCTGCATTGAGCTCAAACTTTATTACAGGTCACGATCAGGACACAGTCTCCCACCATTAGCTCCCTCTTATAGTCGGGACGTGATGTTGTCATGACGGGCATGCATCTCCACAGTGTCATTTAGACCTACAAGACAGATTAGTGGAGAAATAATAATTGATCCATCCATCCATTTTTTACTGCTTTTCCGGAGGTCCGGGTTGTGGAGGAAGCAGCTCAAGCAGAGAAGCCCAGACTTCCCTCTCCTAGGCCACCTGCTTCAGAAAGGATACCAAGACGTTCCCAGGCCAGCTGGGAGACGTAGTCTCTCCAGCGTATCCTGGATCTGCCCCGGGGTCTCCTCCCAGTGGGACGTGCCCAAAACACCTCAAGTGGAAGGCGTCCAGGAGGCATCCTGATCAGATGCCCAAACCATCTCAACTGGCTCCTTTCAATGTGGAGGAGCAGCGGTTCTACTCTGAGCCTCTCCCGGATGACTGAGCTCCTCACCCAGTCTCTATAGCCCCATTTCCACCAGTATCACCTTGGCTTTACTTTTTTTTTACTTGTTTCGGTTTTTCGCCATTTCCACCCAAGTCCTCACGGTTTAACCGTTACGATTTTCGTGCCTGTTCAGAGGCAGGGTACAGGCGAGCGAAAAGCAAGGTGTGAATTGACGTCAATCGACTGCTAAACGCTGATTGGTCAGGGCGTAACGTCACCAAACGCGTCCGTTTTGTTTTCTGTTGAAGCTACACGTCCGCCATTTGTAATTTCAGCGAGTAACTGCGGTGACTGGATTCACAATTGTGTTCTCATATAACGATGTCCACGCGCAAGTTTATTCCATGAACAAACGAGGAGGTGCGGACTTTTCTGTCCCTCGTAGCCGATGACTACATCCAGAGCGAGTTGGTGGGGCAACTTGCAATGAAAAAATATACCAGGAAGTGTCCGGCCTGCTATTTTGGCAGAGAATTTGGACTCGACACGGCCACGCAGTTGGAAAACGGTGACGGTGAGTGTTGTTTTGTTATTGTCCGTCTTCTTGCCTTTCGGTCAAAAGCGCACTTTATTTTAGCAATAAAGAAAGTTGTTTGATTGTGGGCAATTGTGGTGATGGCTAGCCCGCTAATAACTAGCTACCTCTGTACCTTGCTGCTACCTGGCATCAAGCTGCTGAATCGCGCTTTTATTTCAGTATTCACGTGAACAAAACGCTGACGTAAGCTTATTGTATTCTGGTTAAAAAGTTTTGTTTGCGGTACATGTTGCACTTTGTTTGTGAGCTTTATTGTGTGTTTTTTTCCTTCTATACACAGTTTTCAAATCCCTTGGGTCCGCCTCACTGGACCGCCAGCTCCATCACTATCCGGCATCTCCCGGTCAAGTGCTGCTAAGGCACAACAAACTGAAAATTACCACCCGGTTGTTTTTATATGTGATTGTTATTTTCTATAGACGCATAACAAGGAATTTAAAATGTCTTTCTACGTTTATAAAAATACTAGATTCAGGGGTGTTCATAGCCACAGTGGCCCAGTGTTATAGGTGTGTTGGTGGTGAAATACTGTTGTATTTTCACAAAAAAAAAGGAGCACATGTACCGACTTCAAATCAAAATGCTTGATTGAAATTCTTCAAGTCAGCTAACACTATTAACCCATTCTGATTTATGAGGCCACAGCACAAAGAAATTCTTTTAAAAATAACCCATTAAATCAAAATACTTTTTACAATTAATCCTTTTTGAAATGAAGGGGGGCCTAACCACAGCACCACAGAAGTTGCTTATAGTCCACTCTACTGCGGGGCAACGACATGACAGTTGAGCTTAAATACAGCAACGAAGCATCCTACCACAGGCTTTCAACAGTTTAATTCCATAATATTTTTTCTGACATGTTTTGATCCGGTGTTATCTAAATACAATGACTTCTGTCTTTCATATAGGCAAGCTGAAGAGGTCCAGCAACATTGCAGACCTTGCATCACTGATGGCCCAGAATCATGCTGAGGAGATGCGGATCCATGAAAGGATGCTCGAACAGCGCGAAAGACACCTGCAGTTAGCCGCATTAAGAAGGGATGAGCTGACAGAGACGGCTTCCTTCCACGGAGCCTTCCTAAACCATTTTGGCAGTCTGGTCGAAGTACTGAAAGCTCCCCATTTGTTAACATGTTTTGGGAATATTTGTAATGTAATAAAATGTTAGTCTTTTGGATAAAAGTGTGGTTTGTATATTATAACACTGGATGATAAAGGCGAATAATTACATACACATTCCATTGCCTCATATGACCCTAATCCTGCTGTTCAGCCATAAAGGTGTCAAGATTTTTAATGGTAATGTAATTGTTATTGTTAAATTTAATAAATATTACCACTGCTGTATCCATTGCTCTACATTGGGTACAGTTTTTAAGTAAAATTGTAAGCAGTTGCACAGGTGTAATTTACATTCAGCAGTAGACACTGATAAAGGTAAAAGTCGAATTGGGTAAAAGGTAAGTACATGTGAATTGAATGTTATATCGGCATTCCAAATTCTGAGAATTCCAATAAATTATAAGCAGTCTAGTATAATATAAAGCGAAAATACCCATACATGTAAACCCAAATATAACATTTTCGATGTTGTAAACGTTGACATGTATATGATAAACCTATGCTATTGTGATTCAATAGATCCATAGTGATCTTTGGTTTGAAAAAGAAAATTATAATTTGGTGTTGGGCAGTGTGACAATGTCAGTGTATTTAGTAGGATTAAAAAAAGTTTCATCATAAAATTTCTAGGTTCGTTGGCAATTCCATCAAACCAAAAGTGAGTTGTCTAGCTGCAGCATTTTTTTTTTTTTTTG
Organism: Pholidichthys leucotaenia; assembly: GCA_020510985.1. Classification (NCBI taxonomy): domain Eukaryota; kingdom Metazoa; phylum Chordata; class Actinopteri; order Cichliformes; family Pholidichthyidae; genus Pholidichthys; species Pholidichthys leucotaenia. The sequence goes on from CM035845.1 coordinate 340,502,464, forward strand.
GAGTCATTTCTACGTTGTTTTAGTGTGTAATTAGCCACCACTGAACAGATAACCCTTATAAATAACAATAGATTGGAAAAATGATACACAATGGGCCTAGATTTGGATTGGCTTTTTTATAATATCAATTATTTGGTAAGTTAAAGCTAACTGGAAGTATAACAAGTTTCCACATATAATTCCAAGGTCAATTGGCAAGTCCATCAAACCAAAAGTGCGTTGTCTAGCTGCTGCTTTTTTTGGGAAGTCAGTTTATCGTCAGTGTATCATTATTACACAATATACAAAATGGGTCTAGATTTGGATTGGCTTTTTAATAATATTATAAATTATTTGGTAAGTTAAAGGGGTTTAGGATTAAGTTTCTGCATAATTTTAAATTACCCCGGTGTTTCAGCATTTAATTAACCGTCTGTTAACATTTAACCGTTTTGAACAACAGAGGCGACGTAGTTTAAAAGTGCACAACATTTTATTTAAAAAACACGTTTGACATATGTATGCACATGAACACTGAACAAATGAAATGATCTCTGCTTCATATGCAGCTGCTTCAGATTCCTCCTGGGCAACCGCTATTCTCCTCTCCTGCTCCAACGTGTGTTGTCTCAATCCACGTCGTCTTCTCCTGTAAAATTCTCTTGTCTCGTTAAAGACATTCATTGTGTTAAAAACCGTGGAAATCCTCCGCTCGTAATCCGCTATTTTTTTCTGTGTTGTTGAGGAGTCAGTCTCGTCCTTTATACGTCAGCAGTGTAGCGCCACCTCGATCCCGCCCACCCCAGCAATACTCGTCTTTCCGCGGTTGTGATGGAGGCGCAGCCGCGGGAGAAACAAGTAGTAAAGAAAAGAAAAGAGTAGCGCAGAAGTATATAGTGGAAATGTGGCTTAAGGGTGAGTTGAGCAATCCTACGAAGAAAGCTCATTTCAGCCTCTTGTATCCGCGATCTCGTTCTTTCGGTCATTAGCCAAAGCTCATGACCATAGGTGAGGGTAGGAACGTAGATTAACCGGTAAATCAACAGCTTTGCTTTAGAGCTTAGCTCCTTCTTCACCACAACAGACCGGTACAACGTCCGCATCACTGCAGAGGCTGCTCCGATCAGTCTGTCGATCTCTTGCTCCATTCTCCCCTCACTCGTGAATGAGACCTTGAGATAATTAAACTCCTCCACTTAGAGCAGGAGCCTGTCCCCAACCCGGAGAGGACAATCCACCTTTTTCTGGCTGAGCACCATGGACTCGGACTTAGAGGTGCTGATTCTCATCCCATCCACTTCACACTCAGCGGCAAACCGTCCCAGCAAGAACTGTAGGTCATTGGTTGATGAAGCCAGCAGGACAACATCATCTGCAAACAACAGAGATGAGAGCCTGTGGTCACCAAGTATTACACCCTCCAATCCTTGGCTGCCTCTAGATATCCTGTCCATAAAAATTATGAACAGGATCGTTGACAAAGGACAGCCCTGGCGGACTCCAACTCTCACTGGAAACGAGTTTGACTAGGTGTTGGCAATACGAACCAAACTCTTGCAACGGTCGTATAGGGACCAGACAGCTCATAGCAATGAGCCTGATGCCCCATACTTCCGCAGCACCCCCCACAAGAGACCATGACAGATGCGGTCGAATGCCTTCTTCAAGTCCACAAAACATGTGTAAACTGGTTGAGTAAACTCCCATGAACCGTTGAGGATTCTTGAGAGGGTAAAGAGCTGGTCCGATATGCCACGGCCAGGACCAGTTTGTCTTGGGAGACCCTACCAGAGACAAATTTCCTTGTACAAAATAGCTCCTGGGATTAGCAGGGCACACAAACCACCCACCATGATAAGGTGGTGGAGGGTGGCGGAGGATGCAAATAATAATATATTTCTATTTTTTTTTTTTAATTTTTAATGAAACAGAGCCTCACATTGCCTCCTCTGACCGCACGTCATTGGTTGAAATTAGGGTAACAGTATGTGCACTGATATATCACACCCGTTGTTAGTATATTCATGATACCGTAACGACCTTGAGTGTAATATTGCTTTTTTACAACAGTTCCGCAAGCACAATTTATTAAATGACAGCAATACTGGACAAAATATGATCATTTGTTTGTTTAACCAGTTGTTTTGCACAGCTGAGAAAAAATAGTCCCTTCTAAATGTAGTCAGTAACTGTTTGTTGCTAAACATCTCAATCAGCATGAAAACGTCTTCACTTCCGCCTCCAAAGAGAGCAGACGCCTTTTTGCTTCTCTCTTGCTTCTGACTTTTTTCCTTCCCCCCCAACTAACTGGATCCCAGCTTGCTGTCGTCTGTCTGCGTTTTTGCTGCTGATTATCGAAAGAAATTATGGAATTGATAAGCTGGGCTTTGAACGCAATTGACACTATCTTTTCAACGAGGAAAAGTGCCCCGGGGGAGGTTGTTTGCCCAGCAGGAACGGCTCCAGCGGGCTATTTACGGGAGACAAGTAATTGGAAGCTCTTGTGCCTGACTGATCTTTTTATCGAAGATGTAGAAGATCTTTACGTCTTCGCTGTAATGGTGATTGGGATCGTTCTGATTGGATCTGGAATCGTCCTGGTGTACCGCAAATTGTTGAAGATGGATACAACCTATCAAAATGCTGGCCAGGCGAGGTATATCCATCAAATTGAAAAAATGGAAAGGACCCTCATAGCGACAAATGGAGAACTGTCTCGGAAGGTGGATTACATCATGGTTTCGCTTAAGGACATCCAAGATAGATTCAACACCCAGCAATGAAGGATTATGTACTGAATCTGCAAGAGAATATAAAGTTATTCTCTGTGTTCAGTACCATTCGGCTTCATCCGGCTCCCTCACAAAAAATCCTCCTGATAATCTGCAGTCTTTGTTTCAAAACATTGAGCTCAAGGCCTTGGACAGGCAGCTGCTTGGCCAAGGACAAAAAACTGCCAGCAGTTAGACACAACATCTCCTGCCAAAGAGTCCTTGTTGTTCTTACTGATACAACACTCACACTCCAACATTACAATCATACTGATCCACAAAACTGACGATAAAGATGACTCACACACTGCTCTCTCTGTGTCTTGTGAACTTTTGGTCTGCTGAATGTGCATTGAGGGCTTTTTTTTTTCTTTATAATCATAATATTGATCATATGTGACCACTATTCTGAGTCAATGATTTTTTTGCTCCTTCCTATTGTATTATTCTTATGCCACCTGTACCCTTCTGTTGGCAGGCGCGTTTCAGATGCCGCCGTGTCACCGGAAATGCAGGTTCATTTTCAGTGTCAAGTCAAATCCCTCGTATGTTATCAGTGATCTGTTATCAGCGATCTGTTATCAGTATCTGTTAATGTACTTGGCAATAAATCTTTTCTGAGTTCTATTGTCATTTCACACACATGTAACCAAATTAAATATTGTCAAGTGCAAAAGTAATTAGTGTTCATAAAACATACTGTACCTATTGAGTCAGTACTGCAGAAGACCAGAGATCAAAACACCGGTCATCAGAACGCCTGTAACTAGCCGGTAGCTAGTAGTTAGCATGTAGAGGTGGACTGTGTATTTTGCAACTCGGCCTTCAGTGGTGATATAGCCGATTTAAGTGCCATTCATACCAAACACCATAAAAATAGCCTATAGGGCCGTCCACCCAAAGCATCTTAAAGATAACTAAAAAAATAAAATAAAAAAAATAAAATTTTTAAAAATAAAATTATAGTTTTAAAAATCCTTACCTTTTCACTGTAGAGCTCCATTTCAATGCACATTTGTTTGTTGAGATGCAGATCCACTCTTGTTTCCCCAAAGGTCTAAAAGTAAGCTTATTCAGCTGGCGGCTATGCTTTGGTGCCTCGCTGCTGCCTTGGTCAGGGGTGTCCAATCATGTGCCATGGAGGGCCAAGACCCTGCAGGCTTTACCTCCAACCAGTGTCTTCAGTACAAGATTCCACTGAATTTCTTCTCATTGATTGCTGATAAGTGTACACACCTGCTGAAGAGACTGGGTAGAAGAGAAAACCTGCTGGGTCTTGGCCTTCCATGGCACATGATTGGACACCCCTGGCCTTGGATAAGGCCCTGTCACACCAAGATGATTTAGACAGTGTTTGCAAAACGTATGAAAAATTTGGAGAATACGCTGGGGTACATGAATCAGTTATGGCTCAGTTTTGTCTAAGTTAAGAGCACGCTGAAGCACACTGGTATACGGTGTTGTTCGCCGAGCTCTTCTGAAAATTAATTTTCAGCATGCTGAAAATTTTCCAACGTATCCAGCGTATGGCTGATACGGCCCGCATTTGCAGAGCAAATGGCATATTTGCAGTGTTGGTTCACAGGGAAAAACCCGTACAGGGCTCTCTGCCTGCAGCGCATACGCACACACACACACACACAACTAAACACACGGGACCTGCCGGGGTTTCTTACATTTAACTGAAGTCTTTACGATCATCTGTCCTGTGTTGTTCTGGATATGCCAAAATGTCAGAACACCGGAGGAGGAGGAGGAGTCAATCAGCCGATCGCCTGAAGCGCAGAGCACAGCTGTTTACTTTGCTGTTGGCTGCTCCTCCCAGCAAAAGCTCACACCATGTATTATCTTGGATTTATTTATTTTTTTCACTTTATTGAAAATAAGCTTTTTTATCACAGTCAGTTTGTGTCTTTGAGCCAGGTTGTGACAACTGTCATCTGATGTTCCTGACATGTCACATCAGCTGTTTTAGGCGTGACTACCCTGACAGATTTGACAGCTCTGCCACGTTGGTCACGCCCCCCACCGTGGTGTTTGGAGGGGAGAATCATCTTGGTTGAACAGAGATGATCTCTTCCAAAACTAAGATTCATGGATCTGGAGACAGCGGCAGTTTGGCATGACTTTATTATGCAGAAGTTAGACTATTGTTACGCATAAGTTGTGAATGTCGGCAACACGCGACGCATTAGTTGGTTTAAGTTGCTATTACTTTGTGGAGAAAGGAAACAGGTCAGGCAGCGAGCTAGACGACACACAAACTTTAGTCTTTCTCCAACATCAAGTACAGTAAAAGAGTTGCCGGGTCTCTGTGCATTCCTCTTATACCTTTAATTCCATGCATTGAGACCCGGAACTTCCGACCACAGTACAGTATTTGGAACAAAGACCTGTGGCATACAGATGTGGACAGAATTGTTGGTACCCCTCTGTTAATGAAAGAAAAACCCACAATGGTCACAGAAATAACCTGAATCTGACAAAAGTGGTAATAAATAAAAATTCTATGAAAATTAACCAATGAAAATCAGACAATGCTTTTGAATTGTGGTTCAACAGAATTATTTTAAAAAACAAACTCATGAAACAGGCTTGGACAAAAATGATGGTACCCTTAACTTAATATTTTGTTGCACAAGCTTTTGAGGCAATCACTGCAATCAAACGATTTCTGTAACTGTCAATGCGACTTCTGCACCTCTCAGCAGGTATTTTGGCCCACTCCTCATGAGCAAACGGCTCCGGTTGTCTCAGGTTTGAAGGGTGCCTTCTCCAGACGGCATGTTTCAGCTCCTTCCACAGATGTTCAATAGGATTTAGATCAGGGCTCATAGAAGGCCACTTTAGAATAGTCCAATGTTTGTCTCTTAGCCATTCTTGGGTGTTTTTAGCTGTGTGTTTTGGGTCATTATCCTGTTGCAAGACCCATGACCTGCGACGGAGACCAAGCTGTCTGACACTGGGCAGCACATTTCTCTCTAGAATACCTTGATAGTCTTGAGATTTCATTGTACCCTGCACAGATTCAAGACACCCTGTGCCAGATGCAGCAAAGCAGCCCCAGAACATAACAGAACCTCCTCCATGTTTCAGAGTAGGGACAGTGTTCTTTTCTTGGTATGCTTCATTTTTGCATCTGTGAACATAGAGCTGATGTGCCTTGCCAAAAAGTTCCAGTTTTGTCTTGTCTGTCCATAGGACATTCTCCCAGAAGCTTTGTGGCTTGTCAACATGCAGCTTGGCAAATTCCAGTCTGGCTTTTTGATGATTTGTTTTCAGCAGTGGTGTCCTCCTTGGTCGTCTCCCATGAAGTCCACTTTGGCTCAAACAACGACGGATGGTGCGATCTGACACTGATGTACCTTGACCTTGGAGTTCACCATGAATGTGTTTAGAGGTTGTTCTGGGCTCTTTTGTTACCATTCGTATTATCCGTCTCCTCCTGCGGCCACGTCCAGGGAGGTTGGCTACAGTCCCGTGGATCTTAAATTTCTGAATAATATGTGCAACTGTAGTCACAGGAACATCAAGCTGCTTGGAGATGGTCTTATAGCCTTTACCTTTAACATGCTTGTCTATAATTTTCTTTCTAATCTCCTGAGACAACTCTCTCCTTTTCTTCCTCTGGTCCATGTTTAGTGTGGTACACACCATGTCACCAAACAGCACAGTGACTACTTGTCACCTTTTAAATAGGCCGACTAACTGATTACAAGTTTGTAGACACCTGTGATGTTAATTAGAGGACACATCTTGGTTGAACATGTCCCTATGGTCACATTATTTTCGATCTTTTCTTAGGGTACCATCATTTTTGTCCAGGCCTGTTTCATGAGTTTGTTTTTTAAAATAATTCTGTTGAACCACAATTCAAAAGCATTGTCTGATTTTCATTGGCTAATTTTCATAGAATTTTTATTTATTACCACTTTTGTCAGATTCAAATTATTTCTGTGACCACTGTAGGTTTTTCTTTCATTAACAGAGGGGTACCAACAATTTTGTCCACGGCTGTATTAACCCTTTGAGTGTGTATGGTGCCAAACTGTGACATACCCCCTAGTGGTCAAGAGTGGTAAACATTTTTGTCAATAAAATAGTTCAGATTTCCAAGGCTATAACTTGAAAGTGGTAAGAGATAATGGCTTACTGTCATTTAGAAAGATGTAAAATATGATCCAAAGTTTCAGATAGGAATAAATTTATGCATCTAATTTGCATAATGTCACAGCACCTCTTTAAATTCCATAACTCAGTCAAAACTGGACTTTGGACGTATTTACACAAAAAATGGTTCAGTCTTTTGACACCGTTTTTTGTACAGAGGTACTTCATCATCTTATAAGCCACCGCTCAATTGGCGTAGAGCGCGGCGCCAGGGGTTGTTCCCAACGGTGGGAGGGATCATCGGATCTCACTGGACAGCTACCGCCCACCTCAAGCTGGGCAGCCCCCAGCCAATAAGGTGTTGTCCCGCCACAGCTTGCTTTCCTCATTGGGTGCATGGGGATGAGGAGAAGTCCAAAAAGCAGGCTGAGAACCTTTGCACCAGGCAAGACAGACCCAGCAGCACGGAGACCACCCACAAGTGCGACCTGTGTGACAGGGACTGCCATTCGCGCATCGGCCTGTTCAGCCACAGGTGGTGCTCTTCCAGCAGAGTAGACGTTTAGGATTCTCTTCCATGGTCATCATAGACCGACGGAGGCCGACGACTTCGTCATCTTATCTTCAAAGTATATGAACAAAAAATCAGTACATTTAAAAAAATCCCAGAAATTTCTCATTTACTTTTGACAGAGTGAGAAGGCAGTGCCGTGCTGTGCCACTAGAGGCATGCAAATTCTCACACTCAAAGGGTTAACATGACGGAACGCCGGCACTGCTCTCACACCCTTTCCTCTTCCAGCGGCTCCAGCAGTTCCTCCTCTCCCCGGGGGGCGCATAGTCCTTACTGTCCTATCTGACACCCTCGGTGACACTTCCTCCTTCGGTCCATTGTTCCCCCCTTCCCTAGCTGCCTTCTTTGTGTGGAGAATCCCCCACCCAAACGACCACACAGCCCACCCCCGAACACCCAGAAGGGGCACTACTCCTCCTCCCCCCCCGTCCTTTGGGCTTGAGCCGGCGCACCCATAGTGGCTGTCGCGGGGGGGGGGGGGGGTCGCTGATCCAGTTGAAACACCCTGCTGGCGAGGTGTACAGGAGGGCATGTCAGTCTGTGGATGGAAAAAGGGAGGGGGGGACACATCAGCTTCGTGGGCGCAGGTCCCAACCGAGGGAACACCAACTTGCGAAGCCACCAACGGTGGGTGTCCATGCCGGAGAGCTTGGGCCAGCGCCACCTGCTCGTCTACCAACACAAAAGCGGGCTTCAGCCTGTCGATGCAGATGGTCTCCCTCCACCCCCCCCCCCAAGTCTAACACAAAATTTTTCGCCCCAGGTTCCAACACTCTGAACGGTCCATCGTACGGTGGGCACAGCGAGGTCCAGTGCGCATTGTCTATCCATCCATCCATCCATCCATCTTCTACCACTTTTCCAGAGGTCCGGGTCACGGAAGCAGCAGTTCAAGCAGAGAAGCCCAGACTTCCCTCTCCCCAGCCACCTGCTCCAGCTCTTCAGAGAGGATACCAAGGCGTCCCCAGACCAGCTGCGAGACATAGTCTCTCCAGCAAGTCTTGGGTCTGCCCCGGGTCTCCTTCCAGTGGGACGTGCCCAAAACACCTCAAGTGGGAGGCATCCAGGAGGCATCCTAATCAGATGCCCATACCACCTCAACTGACTCCTTTCAATGTGGAGGAGCAGCGGTTCTACTCTGAGCCTCTCCCGGATGACTGAGCTCCTCACCCTATCTCTGAGGGTGAGTCCAGCAATCCTACAGAGAAAGCTCATTTCAGCCGCTTGTATCCACGATCTCGTTCTTTCGGTCATTACCCAAAGCTCGTGACCATAGGTGAGAGTAGGAACGTAGATTGACTGGTAAATCGACAGCTTTGCCTTAGAACTCAGCTCCCTCTTCACCACAACAGACCGGTACAACATCCGCATCACTGCAGATGCTGCTCCGATCCGTCTGTCAATCTCTCGCTCCATTCTCCCCTCACTCGTGAATAAGACCCCAAGATGCTTAAATTCCTCCACTTGGGGCAGGAGCCTGTCCCCAACCTGGAGAAGACAATCCACCTTTTTCCGGCTGAGGACCATGGGCTCGGACTTGGAGGTGCTGATTCTCATCCCAGCCGCTTCACACTCAGCACAAACCGTTCCAGCAAGAACTGTAGGTCATTGCTGGATGAAGCCAACAGGACAACATCATCTGTAAACAACAGAGATGAGATCCTGTGGTCACCAAGCATGACACCCTCCATTCCCTGGCTGCGCCTAGAAATCCTGTCCATAAAAATTATGAGCAGAATCGGTGACAAAGGGCAGCCCTGGCGGAGTCCAACTCTCACTGGGAATGAGTCCGATCGAGTGTTGGCAATACGAACCAAACTCTCACAACAGTCGTACAGAGACTGATTAGCTCATAACAACAAGCCCGATACCCCATACTCCCGAAGCACCCCCCTCAAAAAACCACGAGGGACGTGGTCGAATGCCTTCTCCAAGTCCACAAAATACATGTAAACTGGTTAGGCAAACTCCCACGAACCCTCGAGAATTCTCAAGAGGGTAAAGAGCTGGTCCGATGTGCCACGGCCAGGACGAAAACCACATTACTCCTCCTCAATCCGAGGTTCGACCGACGGCCGGACTCTTCTCTCCAGTACCTTGGCATAGACCTTCCCGGGAAGGCTGAGGAGTGTGATCCCTCTAAATTTGGAGCACACCCTCTGGTCCCCTTTTTTGAAGAGAGGAACTACCACCCCAGTTTGCCATGCCAAAGGCACTGCCCCCGACTTCCACGCAGTGTTGCAGAGGCTTGTGAGCCATGACAGCCCTACAACATCCAGGGCCTTGAGGTACTCAGGGCAAATCTCGTCCACCCCCGACTGCGCATTGTGCCTGACAAAAACAAAGCAGGCGTTCTGTAAACTCTTGGGGGACGAAAGTGCGAGAAAAACAATGGTGGGCCGGGCTCAGTACATCAAAAGCCTCTGTACTGTGCAAAAATTGCACAGGCGGATCAGCCTCGGGCACGGGGTTTTCCGGCAAAAACTCTCTGGGGATCTGCAGCGGCTGAGAAAGAACGACTTCTGCTGGGGAGGCTGCCAAATCCTCCTTAGGCGTGGAGCGCAACCCTAAAAGAACCAAGGTCAGGTGGTCGACCCAATTTGTGTCCGTGAGCGAAGCTCTGAGCACTGCTTTAAGTGACCTACGAAAATGCTCACATAACCCATTAGCTTGGGGGTTGTACGTGGTAGTGCGGTGAATTTTGACCCCCAGGCTCTGGGCCATCACGGACCAGAGTTCCGAAACGAATTGCGGACTCATGTCGGAAGTGATGTCCGACGGAGATCCGAACCGTGCAACCCAAGCCAACAAAAAAGCGCTAGCTACTTCTGCTAACGTGGTAGAAGCCAGCCAAACCACTTCAGGCCAGCGTGTGGTGTGGTCCACGATTGTCGAAAGGTGCGTGGAACCTTGCAACGTCGAGAGGGGTTTCACCAAATCCACGTGGATGTGGTCGAGCTTCCTGGCCGGGATTTGGAATGGCTCAAGGGGGGCTGTGGTGTGCTTGTGCACTTTGCCACGCGACGCAAGCTGCAGCCCACTCTTTCACATCCTTGCGCAAGTGTGGCCAGACGAATTTCACCCCTGCTAGCTTCACCAAAATGTGCACTCCCGGATGTGAAAGAGAGTAGACAACTCTAAAATGCGGTGACGCCAAGAGCTCAGAACCACCGGGCACGGGCGGCCAGTGGTTCTTGCACCACCCTGCTCTCCAGCCTTAACCCAGTAGGTGCCGACTAGAATGCACAAATATCCATGTCCCTGGCTTGCTTTGCAGCCATAGCAGGGAAATCTATTCCCATGTAGACCGGGGAGACTAACGCGCGTGACAGGCAATCGGCCACAACGTTGAGCTTACCGACAACGTGTTGAATGTCGGAGATCACGGCCAAATGCCGTTGCTGCTGGGCTGACCATGGTTCCGAGACCTTGGCCATATGTCAGCGGCTTATGGTCCACGAATGCGGTGAACTTGCGCCCTTCTAGCCAAAACTGGAAATGGCGTGTCACCAGGTGTAGAGCCAACAACTCTCTGTTGAACGTGCTGTATTTGTGTTCGTTGTCATGCAAAGTTCAACTAAAAGATGCGAGCGGCTGCCACGAACCGGAGACATACTGCTCCTATGGCAACATCAGATGCATCCGTACTGAGTGCTATCCATGCCGACGGATGCAGATTGGCTTGCAACGCGGCATCCTCTAGCACTGTTTTGGCATCCGTGAAAGCCTGGACTTGCTCGGGAGTCCAGTCGATGTTTTCTGCGGGCTTCTTTTTTTTCAGGGCAGCATACAACAGCTGCATCAGCTGGGCTGCCCGGGGAAGGAAATGGTTATAAAAATTGACCATACCCAAAAATTCCTGCAGTGCTCTCGCGGTCTGTGGACGCGGAAAGTCCGACAGGGCGCGCACCTTATCCTGTAGCAGAATCGCACCCTACAGCGAAATGCGGGGGGCCAAAAAATCAGTCATTGGCACACCGAACTGGCACTTCGCAGGGTTCACTATAAGTCCGTACGCTTCCAATCCCTGGAAAACCACCTTGAGATGGACGATGTGCTCCTCCTTGGGCGCGCTAGCTGCCAGAATGTCGTCTAAGTAGACAAAAATGAAGGACAAGTCACGGAGCACTGAGTCCATCATCCTCTGGAAAGTCTGCGCCCTGCCTTTTAATCTGAACAGCATGCATAAAAACTCAAAAAGGCTGAAAGCAGTTATTACCGCTGTTTTCGGAACATCTTCCACACGCACCGGGACCTCATGTTATCTGCGGACCAGATCCACTTTTGAAAAAACATGCGCCCCCGCCAGGTGCATGGAAAAATCCTTAATATGCGGAATAGGATGACGATCGTGTTCCGTGGTGTTGTTCAAGCGCCAGAAATTGCCGCATGGTCGCCATGACCCGTCGGTTTTAGGCACCATGTGAAGCAGGGATGTCCATGGGCTGTTGGAGCGCCTGACGATGCCCAACTGCTCTAAGTTGGCAAACTCCTCACGCGCGCTGGCCAGCTTAGCCGGGTCCAGGCACTGAGGACGCATGAACACCGGCAGGCCTTTTGTAGTTATGAAATGTTCGATCCCGTGTTTGGGTATCATAGCCGAAAAAGTCGGTACCGTGAATGCTGGGAACTGTGCGAGTAAATGTTGGTACCTACCTCTTGGAGCTATATCGTTAGCCAGTGCTGTTGATGCAGCTTCCCGAGCTGTGCAGGGGAGTGAGGAAAAAGAGACCGCATCCACTAATTGTCTATTAGCAACATCAACAATCAACCCATAAGCACATCGAAAGTCTGCACCTAAAATGGGGGCAGCACATGCAGCTATCACAAAGTCCCACTGGAAATTGCATCTGTGCACGCATATCATCAGTGTCCGTTCACTAAACGTCCTGATGGTGGATTCGTTGGCAGCTGTGAGCTCGGCACCGCTGCCTCCTGCCAAACTTTCTGTGTTAAACGGCAGGATGAGGCTCTTCTGGGAGCCGCAGTCCACCAAAAACCTTCTCCCCGAACATGTGTCCATGAAATAAAACAGTTTGTTCCTGTTGCCAGCGGTTGCAGCTGCAACTGAATGTCGAACATGCTATCTTCCCGGCTTCTTGAATTGGCATGGCAACAGGCAGCGCTGGGCATTCAAGCCGCAACGGCAATGATAAAAACAGATCAACCTGTTCCTTCATCTCCTGGTGTCCGTCCCGGCTACCACCAACGGCTCCTCGACCTCGTTGGAGTCCCTCATGGATGCTGGTGCCACTGCCTGCACACTGAGCATTCTGGTCATCAAAATGATGCAGTCCGCTTCCTATGCCAGGGCGCAGTAGTTCTTAGCAACCAGACACGACGAGTTGGCCAGGATCGCCCTCACCGTAGCCGGTAGGTTCCTGAGGAACAAGTGGGTGAACAGGAAAAATTCATCGTCCTTCCCCCTCAGCACCAACATGCTCTCCATGAGCTTCACTGCTGATCTGTCACCTAACTCCAAACGCGTTAGGAGTCTCTCTGCCCTCTCACTGTCAGAAAGGGTATAGCGCTGGAGAAGCATCCTCTTGTGCGCTTCATATTTGCCCTGGGCCAGCGGCTCCTGGAGCAGGCTCGTCACCTGTTGCGTAGCGCGCGCATCCAGTGTAACGGATGCCAACTAGTACTGTTCGGCGTAGAACGTTAGTAAAACCTCCCTCCCGAAAAGCCTCATACAGTATCGGTAGCGCTGAGCTATCGGTCGGACCTTTAGCTCAGCGCGATCGTGCTGTGTCTCCCATGCTCGAACTGTGTAGTTGACTGAGAGGTCGCGGGTTCGTGTCCCGTGTGGGGCGAACTGCGCAGGATGATCTCTGTCACAATGGTGCCGTGAACCCGGGATGGGAGTGAGGTTTAAGGGGGAGAGTGTAACGGATGCCAACTAGTACTGTTCGGCGTAGAACGTTAGTAAAACCTCCCTCCCGAAAAGCCTCATACAGTATCGGTAGCGCTGAGCTATCGGTCGGACCTTTAGCTCAGCGCGATCGTGCTGTGTCTCCCATGCTCGAACTGTGTAGTTGACTGAGAGGTCGCGGGTTTGTGTCCCGTGTGGGGCGAACTGCGCAGGATGATCTCTGTCACACCAGCATGGCGACTACATAGCAATACTTGGTATCATCCGTTGTTATCCCGTGGAGTGTGAACTGGGCTTCTATGTACAAGAACCACGCGGTCGGGTTGTGAAGCCAGAAGTCTGGGAGCTTGACTGAGACAGCGCACGTGGCGCTGGTGCTCTCCCTCCAGGTAGTCTCTGGGGCGGTGCTCGGCTCGCTTTCCATGGCATGTTTTGGGGTCACCAATGTGGAGAAAGGAAACGGGTCAGGCAGCGAGCTGGACGACACACAAACTTTATTCTTTCTCCAACATTAAGTAGAATAAAAGAGCTGCCGGGTCTCTGTGCATTCCTCTTTTATCCCTTTAATTCCATGTATTGAGACCCGGAACTCCCAACCATAATACAGTGTTTGGAACAAAGACCTGTGTGGCACATTGACATGACCTCTTCCAGTGGCTCCGGCAGTTTCTTCTCTCCTCGGGGGGGCGCATAGTCCTTACTGTTCTGTCTGATACCCCCCGGCGACACTTCCTCCTTCGGTCCATTGTTCCCCACCTTCCCCAGCTGCCTTCTCTGGGTGGAAAATCCCCCACCCGTACCACCACAACTTAATTATATGTCCAAGTCATTATGGCTATGCGATGCATACGGCCAAAAGTGAAAATTTTGGTATATCCCAGTGTTTTAGACCAATTTTTTTACGTTTGGCGAACGCTGCCTAAGTCATCATGGTGTGACAGACAGCTCAAGTTTGCAAACCCAGTCTGGCTCCAAGTTTCTACTTCATCATTTTCAAACAACAGGCATTCCCAGCAAGATAATTGAGGAGCCTGTTATCAAAGGATACCGCTTGTTGCTAATGTGGAAGTGATGGACAAATCCTTTCCCCGTGTGAGACGGGCCTGCTAGCTTCAGGGTTGGCCGACCGCTCTTCACAATGGCCAGCTTTTCTTGAAAAGTCCGTCTGGAAAATTGAATTTTTTAAACATCAGTGACCCCTGTCATCCATTGTGGGTGTAAAAACAGCTATTTTATTTAAACAGATACAGTATATTGTACCTGCTAAAGCAAGTCCTTGCACTAGTATTTTGCTAGCTAGGATCCTCTGTATTGTGGGTGGAGGAGTCTAGCCATCCAATCAAAAGACGTGAAAATGCTGACGTTCTCAGATGCCTTCTATGCGTACCACTGGATGTACAGAAGACATCTGATTGGTTAAAGCAACAGGATAAGTTTAACAGTTAATTTAACCTACAGAGCCGCACTGATAATTCCTGAAGGCCCAAGGCAGATTTGCTTGACCCTGGCAACACAGATGGCTGAAATATGATTGGACAAAAAATCTCTAACATGCATTACACTACTGGAAGGCGTGCAACCAAGAGAAAAGCTACAAAATGAAGAGAATAGACTATTGGGGATAATTTAATACATCCTCATGGAACAAATATAAGAATGTAGGCTGTAAATGTAATTCTGATAGTGTTTCGGCCAGCAGAGAAGGATCAGAAATCAGAAGCCGTGGATGAACAGAGAAGTGCGGCTTCTGCTAAAAGCACATAACAATGCCTTTAGATCTGGTGATGCACAGGCCTACAGTTCATCCAGGGCAGATCTGAAGAGGGGCATCAAGAAGGCCAAGCACAGCTACAAGCTGAAGGTGGAGGAACATTTTGGGGACTCTGACCCTCGACGCATGTGGCAGGGCATTCAAGCTATCTCTGATTATAAGCCCAGCAACTCCATACCTATAGCCATGACTGTGCCCTTTCTCAGTGAGCTAAATGACTTCTTTGCTCGTTTTGACAAGGACAACAACGAAAAGAACATCAATTTCCCACCCTCTGATGACCTCCACCACCTCACACTCACCCACACCGACGTCCGTAACGCACTGAGTCATGTCAACGTACGTAAGGCTGCTGGCCCTGATGGCATTCCTGGGCGTGTGCTGAGGGCATGCGCTGAGCAGCTGGCAGGGGTCTTCACAGACATCTTCAATCTGTCCCTGGCCCAGGCCGTGGTACCAGCGTGCTTCAAGACCACTTCAATAGTACCAGTGCCGAAACATTCAACACCATCGTGCCTAAATGACTATCGCCCTGTGGCACTGACGCCCATAGTCATGAAGTGCTTTGAGCGACTGGTCTTGGCACAGCTCAAAAAAGGCCTGCCCCCTACACTGGACCCTCATCAGTTCACCTACCGGAGCAACAGGAGTACAGAGGATGCGGTTTCTACAGCGCTGCACTATGTACTCTCACACCTGGATGACAAGAACACCTACGCAAGAATGCTGTTTGTTGACTTCAGCTCAGCATTCAACACAGTTATCCCCTCCAAGTTGCTCACTAAACTTGGGGACCTGGGAATCAGCACCTCCACCTTCAACTGGATCATGGATTTTCTGACCAACAGACCCCAGCATGTTAGGTCAGGCCCCGACCGTTCTTCCGTCATCACACTCAACACTGGTGTACCACAGGGCTGTGTGCTCAGCCCATTCCTCTACTCCCTCTACACCCATGACTGCAGGCCTATGTATGGATCCAATTCCATCATAAAGTTCGCAGATGACACCACGGTGATTGGACTCATCAGGGACAACGACGAGTCAGATTACAGGGCAGAGGTTGAGCACTTGGCTACTTGGTGCGCTGACAATAACCTGCTCCTTAACACCAGCAAAACCAAGGAGCTCATAGTGGACTACAGGAAGGAGAGGGAAGAGACACATGACCCCATCCATATCAATGGCATAGCTGTTGAACGTGTCCCCAGCTTCAAATTCCTGGGGACCCACATCTCGGAGGACCTGTCCTGGTCAGTTAACACCACCAGCCTGATCAAGAAGGCCCATCAGCGCCTCTTCTTCTTGAGGACACTGAAGAAGAACCATCTGTCAACTGACATCCTGGGCAACTTCTACTGCTGCGTGATAGAGAGCACCCTGACCAACTGTATCACAGTCTGGTATGGGAGCTGCTCTGTCACTGACCGCAAGGCGCTGCAGCGGGTGGTGAAAACCGCCCAACGCATCACAGGGACTCCACTTCCAGTTATAGAGGACGTCTACAGGAAAAGATGTCTGCGCCGGGCACACAGCATTCTTAGGGACTCCAACCATCCTGCTCATGGACTGGTCCAGCTTCTCCCCTCCAGAAGACGTTTCAGAAGCCTTCGGACTAGAACCAGCAGGTTTAGGAACAGTTTCTTTCCAACAGCTCAAATCAAATCAAATCAAATCAAACTTTATTGTCATATTGCTGTACATACAACTGTAGTGCAGGCAAGATGAAATTGCGTTTCTCTCGGCATCCATATAAGAAGCAGCATGATTAAGACACACTCCCACATAGCTCTCACCCCCCCCATCCATTCACATATCCCTGAGACATACTTGGGGAAAAAGAATAACTAACTATAATATACAAAATGTCCATAGGTGCAGTAGTGTGTATGTGAGATTCCGGGTCAGCTGTTCAGCATCCTGACAGCTTGTGGGAGGAAGCTGTTGATCAGTCTGGTGGTTCTGCCTCTGATGCTCCGGAATCGTTTACCAGATGGAAGAAGTTCAAAGTGTTTATGCAGAGGGTGAGAACGGTCCTTGACAATGTTCAGTGCCCTGCTCCTACAACGGTTCTGAAAAAGTTCTTGGACAGAGGGGAGGGAGACTCCAATTACCCTCTCCGCCCCCTTGACTATCCTCTGCAGGGCTTTTTTGTCTGACATACTGCAGCTGGAGTACCATGTAGCAATGCAGTACGTCAGAACACTCTCCACCACACCTCTGTAGAAGGTCCTGAGGATGCAGATGGGGAGAGAGGCCTGTTTGAGTTTCCTCAAGAAGTGTAGTCTCTGCTGAGCTCGCTTCCTGATCTCCAAGGAATTCTTGCTCCAGGTCAGGTCCTGCGAGATCTGCACTCCGAGGAACTTGATGTTCTCTACTCTCTCCACTAAACGGCCGCCGATGCTGAGGGAGACGTGCTCAGGCTGTGACCGCCTGAGTGACAGCTGTCACGTTATTGAACTTAGTTCCCCGCTGACTCTCTTACCATCATCTCTTACCATCCTCACCTGTACATAACTGCATAACTACATAACTACATCTAACTTATTGCACATTATTTGCACATAATAGTACTCTTAACTTTCTGCACTGCTGCATATATTTGCATATATTTGCTTAAATTGCAGATACTGTTAATTACCGTATATACTGCACTGCTGTCCTTTGCACTTCTGATTGGATGCTAAACTGTGTTTCGTTACCTTGTATTCATACATGTGTAATGACAATAAAGTTGAATCTAATCTAATCTAATCTAATTTGCTGGCCCTGAGGGTCCACCACTTTGCTCACTTTTCTTCACATTTTCAGATGAAACAAAGAGTCCTTCACCACAAAAGTATTGTGGTTTGTTAAGTGAGACAATAAATCAGACTCTAGCACTGCCTATTTTTTTAAACAGGCATGAAATAGCCTAATGAGCTTAATGAGGGGCAGACGGAAACAGTTTTTCAAAAAGGTGGGACTTCTGGATCGCAGATGTAAAATTTCTTGTCAGACAGCACCACACTGTGGAAATTAAGGTATCCAAAACAGTACTGAAATTGTCAGAGTTGATAGTAAATTACTGTTAGTAATTAACGGTTACGTGAACACCTTTGATGTGGAGTGATACATATTCAGTGAAGTTGGAGTGCAATTACTGTGGAATATAGTAACTCCTGGAATCCCTATTGTCCAATCAAGTTGCTTGGTTAGAACTAACTGTTGTATAAAGGGATACAGCTTCTATATCCATAGGCACTGCCTTTTGAAAGTGGCTATTGATACTGAAGCTGTATCCCTATAGGAAATGTCTATTGGTATGGGTATGGTCTTGAATGTACCTACAGCTTGTGATGATGTGATGAAGGTGCTGAATCTTTCTTGCTAATTGCTTTGCCAAAAGGTTGATTATATGAAGCCCCATTTAACAGTTCATTTGGGAGTACTGACCTCTGCTGGTCATTTGATGTACAGCAGTCCTACTGTGATATTGCATGTGGGCTACATACCAGTGGATCTGTAAACATAATGATGCAATTGCATCATTATTTGATAATAATAATACTTAAGTATTATGTCAGAATCCCTATATGAAGTATTGCATGTCAGATGAATTTATCTTGAACATGGGATATCAATAAAGTATCAATGCATCACAATATATCAGTCATGGTATATTAATAAAGTATATCAATGTGCTTGTGTTTTGGGACATAATTGAAATTGATGTGACAAAAGTTCATGTCTCATGAACTCACACACTATATGATATAAAACCATCCTCCATGTGAGTGATTTCAGCAGATATACAATAGTTTTCCTTACTTGGAGATATCAAGTCAAAATGCTCCAAATCGGCAGATGTTCTTCACCTTTTTGGTGGCTCCATTTTCTAACACATACTGTCAGTCTCCTGCATGTAACAGTCCTCAGCATCACCTATCAAGTAGAGCATTTCCTGTATTTCTGAGCCTTTTTCAGCAAGTGAGTCACACAATTTATTTATTTTTTATTTATTTAACCAGGCAGGACAGATTAAGAAGACATTCTTATTTACAGCTGTAGCCTGTGGGGAAGGGGAAAAGGATAACTCGCATTCTTACCTCCTCAGTTGATGCCAATTAACCCAACCTGCATGTTTCCAGAGTAAACTCATGCAGACACAGAGAGAACATACAGACTCCACACAGAAAGATCACTGTTGGTCAGGTGGTGGGATCAAACCCGAGATCCCATGGCCAGGGGTGAGTCGCTGTGCTGCCACAATGCTCACCACTGCGCCACCATGCTGCCCACAATGAGGCAGTCGCATGATTTCTAGAGAAACGGGGCCTTGTTTGTCTTGGGTCACGTGATCTTCTGACACATGGAACGGGCCTTGACACAAGCATCATTTGGCCACGCCCCGTTTGCTCAACACAGGCTTTGGGACTTCAGTGTCAGACGTAACATATGCTGCCTTTAAGATACGGTATTAATCGAATGTAGTGTCCATTGCACTGTACTACACCTTTCATTCAACTCTGGAGTTCAAAGGCGAAGATCAAGACATCACTTTGACTGAAGCTCAACATACCAGTCTATATTTCCGAGATGTCTATTTATTTTCTGACAGGCCTAGTATCATAATATCATAATAACCATAATAATACCTACCTGTTATTATGGTTATTATTATTGTATGGTTGCTTGTTGCGCCTGGATGTTGTGGGCCATGTGGGGGGGGTGTGGTGGTACATATGGTGATTGTGATGATGATGATGGTGTTGTCTATGATTGTATTGAACATACCAGAGGTATGTGTTTATTATTGTTGCAGTTATTGATGGATGTTGGTATTGTTGTCAATATGGACTGTCGTTGTTGTATCATTTCTGTTGCATAATTTGATTATGGGGTGTATTATGTATTGTGGTGTTGTATGGTGAATGTGGTTGTGGGATGAATGATGACTAGGGTGATGTTGTAATTTGTTGGGTATAGAAAAGGGGTGGGACTATATAAGTGTTGGCTTCTTCCCACTCCTTTTGAACATTTTAGTTTTTTGGTTTTGATTTTTGTTTTAAATTCTTTTTTTCTTTTTGTCTGATGGTTCAAATAAAATCAATCAATCAGACATTTTTGTGATTCAAAGCAGCACTGTTTTTTTTTTAATTGGGCAAAAGAAGAAGACATATTGCACTGAATTATGGGGAAATGCATATAAAACAAACATATATCCAGTCTTTATGCTTCAGAAGAGAGCTATTAGAACAATAAACAAAGCAGCTTACAGGGAACCAACAAACCCACGTTTTCTTAAATTAAAAGCTCTCAAGTTGAAAGATCTGGTTGACTTTAAAACTGCAGTAATAATGTTTAAAGTGAAGAATCTATCACTGCCCGCAAATATCCAAAAGTTGTTCCAAATAAGGGAGAAACAATATCATTTCAGAGGAACATGTATATTTCAAAACCTTCAGTGAGAACTACCACCAAGCAACACTGTGTTTCAGTGCAAGGAGTCAGATTATGGAACGATTTTGGACCTGAATTAAAATCATGTACAACGCTTGGACAATTTAAACAAAAACTAAAGGAAGAAATACTCCAAACATATATACAAGATGACATGTAAAATCACATAAGGATTGTCATATCCAGTCTGTGTTGTGTTGTAGCTTAGTTTTTTTTTTTTTTTTATCACGTTTTGTCTTAGCTTTGATCTGATTTGTAACCACTTTTATTTTATTTTTGATTTCTTGGCTGGAATATGGGTGGGCAGTATAACCGGCGGCTTCAGCCATCACCCATTTCGGATAACTTATGTTGAACTGTATAATCCGAGGAGTTATTGTTTAATTTGACTTTGTTGGATTTTTTTGTTCCCTTTGTTATATTATTCTGTTCCTTTCTTTTAATCTAATCTATCCGAAATAAAGATTCATTCATTCATTCATTCATTCATTCATTCATTCAGAAAGCAATTCCAGACCATAGACTGTAATGATCCAGACAGACACACAGAGAGCTGCAGCAGGCGTGGTAAATGTGGAGCAAAGTCTACCTGTTATCAGTTCAGTATGGAACACACCCTTTAGTTTTTAAACACAGGACTGTTCTGCATTTTAACCGTCGGTTGGCAACCTTGTCTACAGGTAAGATTAATGAAGAAGAGACTGACAGATTTTACAGGTGGAAGCTTTATTTTAGCTTATTTTGTTGGTGAAGAAGAAACCAGAGGATATGGTTTGATTGTGTCATTGCACAAAGACTTTTAGGGGGGAAACGGTTCTAACTGTGGATTACTAGTGAAGAATCTATAAATATGAGTCTATGGTCTTGTTTTTCTGTAATTTTCCCATTGTGGGACTAATAAAAGTTTCTTATCTTACTTTGTATCACACAAAATTCAGTTTTGATTGTGGACGTAGTTTCAGGCTTTCATATCCAATGAGTTTGAATTTCAGCGACCTTGAATTAATGTCACAGGTCACATATTTCAAATGTGCTAACCCACGGAGAAAGATACTGTTGGTGTATTGACTGAAGACCTTTGACAACTGGGAACTCTGGTGGCCTTTACTACAAGTAGTTTTCTTTTTAGCATCCTGAACCTTATTATGGGTTTCTCTACAAAAAATGTAGTTTCATGTAGTTTTTTTGTTTGTAATTTTTCTGTTACTGGACCACAACTGGGGTAGGTTATGGGTTCACGCCCCAGCCAGGTCATACCAAAGACCATTTAGAAAGGGTACTTTATAGTTTTCACTTTCTAGCTTGGTGTTCGGGAGATATAGGCACTTGTGTAGAAGAGCTTGGAAGAACGAGGCGGTGTGATATATATAAACCAAAGTTTATTATCAGCTCCTCTAACAAGTCTCATCTAAATGCAGAAGCAGAAGCAAGAAAAGAGACCGAATACCTCTGGCTCTGTGAACTTATACTTGCACATAACAAAAGACATGCACATCAAAGGCTGACATCCCTCATTATCTTAATCCCCCATTGTCTTCGTACTCCCCCTCTTCGCCCTGAGGGGTGAGAGTAGCTCCTCCGGTCTCCACCGCAGTGTCTGGGAAACTCTTTGATCTTCACTGGCGGTTGAGATCTCTTTGTCCTGTTCTGAGGTGTGAAGTCGCCATATGTAATCACCAAACATTCTCACATGCTTATACATATGTAGGTTATGGAATATATGATAAATATAGACCACAGCCCCCCCCCCAAACGACTAAGAAAAGGACAATAGAAAAATTCACAGTTTAAGATAATTATTATGACATACTAACTGCTACACCTCTTGCCACAGAAGAAACTTTCCAGCAGCCATGCTCCTAAGAGAATTCAGTGGTAATCATAACAGCATAGTAAAATCACAAGTCGGTCCTAAACTGTTACAGCACAAATAGTGAACAACTGTTGAGTAGATTGCATCAGTCCCTGTGCTGTCTGGGTTTTAATCTTCTCCCGAAACTGCTGTGGGTCCGCTTGGGCGTCCTGCTGGGACCTTCCTGTAAGGAATCTGCAGCTTGGGGAGGAGAGTGATTAATTGTTCCCTGCAGGGGGGCTGAGTCTTTTCTCTTGGGGGGTCTACCCCGCCGAGGTGCTCTCGCCAACAGTGCAGGCTCGTCTCTCAACAAGAAGGCAGGTTTGAGTCTGTCAATGCTGACTGTTTCTTTTCTATCCCCAAAATCAAGCACAAAGTGTTTATCACCAGGTTCCAGCACTCTGAATGGCCCATCATATGCTGGGCGGAAAGTTGGTTTTAAAGCTTCATGCCTAACAAAAACGAATTCAGCGTTCTTTAAAGCCTGTGGGACAAAAACCCGTGGAAAGGAGTGATGAGCCGGACCGGGGAGAGAGTCCGGTCCGTTGCTGCCTAAAAACCTCGGGACTGGAAGATGCCTTGGCTCTGGGTTCTCTGGTAAAAATTCACCCGGGAGCCTGAGGGGTTGTGCAAAAACTAATTCTGCTGGAGAGGCGTCTAGATCCTCTTTAGGCGCAGCACGCAACCCTAATAAAACCCAGGGAAGTTTATTTACCCAATTTGTATCCGTTAGTGAGGTTCTGAGGGCGGCCTTAAGAGACCTGTGAAAACGCTCGCATAACCCATTAGCCTGAGGGTGATAAGCGGTGGTGCGGTGAATTGTCGTCCCTAAGCTGCTGGCCATGGCTGACCAAAGCTCTGAGACAAATTGAGGCCCCCTATCGGACGTGATGTCCGATGGGACGCCGAAACGTGCCACCCAGTTTGTCAGAAAAACGCGAGCGACTTCCTCCGCTGTGGTTGACGCCAGAGGGACTGCCTCTGGCCAGCGCGTGGTGCGGTCTATCATTGTTAACAGGTGTGTGAAACCTTGGGAGGAAGGTAGTGGCCCCACGAGGTCGACATGAACGTGGTCGAACCTTCTAGCAGGGATTGGAAAAGGCTCCAGAGGGGCTTTTGTGTGTTTGTGTATTTTGGCGCGCTGACAAGAAATGCAAGTTTTTGCCCATTCTTTTACGTTTTTGCGCAGGCCAGGCCACACAAACTTTTTGGCGACCATTTTAACCGAGGCGCGCACACCTGGGTGCGCGAGGGAGTGAATTGAGTCGAAAATACGGCGGCGCCATGTGGCTGGGACTAACGGGCGAGGTCGGCCGGTTGAAATATCGCATATTAGGGGGGGCACGCCGTCGCGTAAACCCCTTTCCTCCAGCCTTAACCCTGTTGGTCCAGACAGGAGTGCGCGCACGTCCGCGTCACTGCTTTGTTCCTCTGCCATGGCTGCATAATCTATCCCTGCATGGATAGGTGCTGCGTATGTGTCCGCGTTAGTGAAGAGTTCTGCGGCTGAGGTAGTATAATCTGTCTCCTCGCGCTCTGGCAATGTCACAGCGCGAGAGAGGCAGTCTGCTACCACGTTAAGTTTGCCTGCCACATGTCGAATGTCTGTGGTGAACTCTGAAATCGCAGCCAGCTGTCTTTGTTGCCTGCCTGACCATGGTTCTGAGATTTTAGCCATGGCAAAGGTGAGCAGTTTGTGGTCTACAAAAGCCGTGAAACTCCGCCCTTCTAACCAGAACTGGAAGTGGCGGATGGATAAATGAAGCGCCAGCAGCTCCCTGTCAGAAGTGCTGTATTTACGCTCAGTTTGGTTTAGCGATTTGCTGAAGAAAGCCAAAGGTTGCCAGATCCCGCTGACATGTTGTTCTACAACTGCCCCTATAGCTAGGTCCGAAGCGTCTGTGGTTAGCGCAATGCGGGCCGAGGGGTCAGGGTGAACCAACAATGTGGCATTAGCTAGAGCGCTCTTTACTTCCGCGAAGGCGCGTTCGCGCTCCGGGGTCCATTCGACCGCGTTGGAAGCTTTTTGTTTTCTGAGCGCGTCATATAGGGGCTGCATGAGCTGAGCTGCGTGGGGGAGGAAACGGTTGTAAAAATTAACCATTCCTAAAAATTCTTGCAGCGATTTAACCGTTTGTGGCCGTGGGAAACTTTTTATCGCGTGAACTTTGTCTGGAAGTGGGACTGCCCCCTTTGGAGAAACTCTGTGTCCTAAAAAAATCAATTTGTGACACGCCGAATTTGCATTTGGCTGGATTGATTATTAACCCGTGCTCCTCTAGCCTCTGAAAAACCATAGTGAGGTGCTGCTCGTGTTCTTCCTCAGACGAGCTGGCTACCAGCATATCGTCGAGGTAGATGAAAACAAAAGGAAGGTTGCGTAATACTGCGTCCATCATCCGCTGAAAAGTTTGGGCGGCGCCTTTGAGGCCGAAAGGCATCCGCAAAAATTCAAAAAGGCCGAAAGGGGTTATTACAGCTGTTTTAGGAATGTCCTCTGCTCGAACTGGGACTTGATGATAACCGCGGACCAGGTCTATTTTTGAAAAAATGCGCGCACCCGCCAGATGCAGTGAAAAATCCTGAATGTGAGGAATTGGGTAGCGGTCATGCGCTGTCGCATAGTTTAATCTGCGGTAATCGCCGCACGGTCTCCAAGAACCGTCGGATTTCGGAACCATGTGAAGTGGTGAGGCCCAGGGGCTTTTCGAACGTTTAATAATGCCTAATTTTTCAAGGGTAGTAAACTCGTCCCGAGCTATGGCGAGCTTGGCCGCGTCTAAGCGCCGAGCTTTGGCAAATACGGGTGGGCCCGTTGTCGGAATAAAATGTTCAACCCCATGCTTAGCCACAGTGGCTGAGAATTTGGGAACTGTGAGTGCTGGAAATTGGGTGAGGAGTTGATCAAACTTACCTCCTGCCGTGGTGACGCTAGCCTGCACGGGTGGTGGAGAAACTCGGGCCGAGCAGGGAATAGAAGCAAAGAACAGTGCATTAACCAAGCGTCTGTTCGCTAGATCGACTAATAACCCTTGTGCACACAAAAAGTCTGCGCCCAACAAGTTAAAACTCATCGCCACTACAACAAATGTCCATCTGTAGTTGCGGCCGTGGATGTGGAGGTGCAGGCTTTTTTCGCCTAAAGTGTCAATGCTGGAGCCGTTGGCTGCCACCGCTCCGTTGCCCCGGGTGCCCATGGCTCGATCTGCTTGGGAGGGCATGACAAAACTTAGTTGAGCTCCTGTGTCAATAAGGAACTGCTTGCCGGTGTGTCCGTTCGTCACATATAACAGCTTATTTTTCTCGCCGAGAACCGCTGCCGTTAACGGCTCTCGGCTTTGGCGTTTCCCGAAATCGTAAATTTGCAGGGGGGAACACATTTGTGAGCCTTCTCGGCGAAGCGGTGGTGGTAGTAACAAACGTCGCTCCGTCTGTTACGTTTTGGCCGTGTCGCTGTCACCGCGGGCTGGATCTGCTCAGTGGGTTGAGGCTCGCCGTGGCTCTGGGCATCAGCGTTGAGGTCTGCGGATGCTGCTGTGGGTGTCTGCTCCTTGCAGGCGTTGACGAGTCGTTGAGCTTCGTTGGCCAGCACGCGGAAGTCTTGCTGGGTGCTGCATCGCATGTTGGCGAGCGTCCCTCTCATGTGTGGCGGTAGCGTGCTGAGGAATACAAATTGGAAGAGGAAGTTGTCATTGTCCTCTTCTTTAAGCTGCAGCAAGTCCTCCATGAGGGCTTTAGGTCTGCATCCTCTGTGGCCGTAGACCGCCAGGATCCTCTCGGCTCTCTCTTCGGCTGAGGGGACGTAATTTGCCACGATGGTTGCTTTCAGTATTTCATATTTGTCTTGGGCCGGCGGCCGCCGGATTATGCTCCGCACACACCTCGAAGTGGCAGCGTCGAGTTTGGCGACGATGTGATAGAACTTCGTATCGTCAGCCGTGATGCCCGCCAGTGTAAACTGGGCTTCAGCTTGTTGAAACCACGAGGCGGGGTCTTCCTGCCAGAAGTCCGGCAGCTTGACAGCAACGGCATTTGTGTAGACCATCACTGCTGTGTCCGCAGGGTGAGAATGCCTTGCCTCGGCTCTCTCAGCGGCGCTGGTGCTCGGTTTAGCCCTCTCTATCACTTCTGCCGGGGGGGGGAACGTCGTCCATCTGTTCCCCTTTCTGCGTGGGCGCCGGCGTCTGCCTGGGTCGCCACAGATGAGTCGATCGCGGGGGAACGCCTCTGGTCCATACTCGCGTCAGGGTCACCAGTGTAGAAGAGCTTGGAAGAACGAGGCGGTGTGATTTATAAACCAAAGTTTATTATCAGCTCCTCTAACAAGTCTCATCTAAGTGCAGATGCAGAAGCAAGAAAAGAGACCGAATACCTCCGGCTCTGTGAACTTATACTTGCACATAACAAAAGACATGCACATCAAAGGCTGACATCCCTCATTATCTTAATCCCCCATTGTCTTCGTACTCCCCCTCTTCGCCCTGGGGGGTGAGAGTAGCTCCTCCGGTCTCCACCGCAGTGTCTGGGAAACTCTTTGATCTTCACTGGCGGTTGAGATCCCTTTGTCCTGTTCTGAGGTGTGAAGTCGCCATATGTAATCACCAAACATTCTCACATGCTTCAACATATGTAGGTTATGGAATATATGATAAATATAGACCACAACTTGTGTGATTTCAGAAAAATTGCTACTCCTTCTAGGAAGATGCCTGGATGCTCAGAAAATTCACTCACAATGATCCTCGGGTGGGTTTGCATACAGCTTGTGCTCAAGGTCAAAGGTCAGGAGACCTGGGCACTTAGGTGATTTCATGAAAATTGCTACTCTTTCTTGGCAGTTGCTCATGTGGTCACCAAACTCACTCACACAGATCCTCAGGTGGGTCTGCATTCAGGTTGTGCTCAAGGTCAATGTCAAGGTAAAAGGTCAGGAGATCCGGGCACTTATATGATTTTAGAAAAATCAGTACCTCTCCGAGGCAATTATCTCGATTCTCACCAAACTCGATCACAATGACCCTCACATAGGTCTGCATCCAGGTTGAGATCAAGGTCATTGTCAAAGGTCTGGAGGATCTGGGCATCTATGATTTCATGAAAAATGTTACTTCTAGACTGTGCCTTCACTTCAAGCACATCCTAGGTGGGTCTGTATCCAGGCTGTGTTAAAGGTCAGGGTCAAGATAAAATGTGATCTCCCATTTTATCATGGTGGAGGGGTTTTAGTACCCTAATGATCCCAAGTGCTATGTTGTCAGGGTCAATTTGGTCCTAGTAGGAGCCAAATTGGTCCTGGGTGAAGGGCCATGGGATCTCCATGAAAAACTTTAAAACAAAGATACTGTGTACCCTGCCTAGTATGGAGTGGCAAGGGTCCCACCCTGGAGTCAGGCATCGATTCAATTCAACTTTATTTATATAGCGCCATTTCACAGCAACAGTCATCTCATAGCACTTTCAACTGTAGGGGGGACCCCCACAGTTGCAGAAAGACCCCAGCAATCAGGCGATCCCCTGTGAGCAAGCACTTGCCTGTCCTGCCCATCGGGGAAGGGCAGGACAGTTAGTACCTAGTGACTGGATTTCTGCCCATGGCACCAGGCTGAAAAGAGCCAATGGGTCTCTAACTCAAACTTAAGTGTCATGCTGTAGCTAATTCATCACTGGCATAATAAATGTATTATTTTAAAATGTTTAAACTCCTGTTTTCCACATCAGTAAAGTTATGGTGGTTTCCATTTCTGTCTCAGGTTGAAAACCAGCTGGTGCCATGATGCCACGCCCATCTTGACCCCCTTTCTTAACAACATCCGTTTTGGTGTTTTCAGGCAAATTTAATTGAAATACATCATTTGTCTGATCTGTTTTAAATAAGATTTTAACTCTTCAACTTAGTTTTCCTTTTGTTAGGATCAGGGAAGTAGTCTAACCAGATTAGAGCCATAAGCCATTGTTTATAAAGCTAATTTAAAACAATGCAGTATATGGTGATTTGCCTATATAACACCATATAGTCATGTTCAAAAGTGTTAATAAATACTACATTTTACACTACTGTGGATTCACAGCACATAAGTGTAGCCACTTTGTGTTTTCAACTCGGGATGCTTAAAACTAACTTTACAGCCAGAAGGGCTTGTAGGGCATGGCCCTAATCTGACTTGTTACTTGTTACTGACCGCTGTGCAGCTGTCAGGAAACATGGCTCATGCACAACAGCCTTCTGTAGATTACGTGGACAGTGCCAGAGTCCATCTTGTAAGAGAGTTAGATGATGTCTCTGTGATTTTGGATAACTTGTGTCAGCGGGGAGTTCTCAGTGGGGAAGAGGTCAGCTTAATAAATGCAGAGTATGATGATTCCAGTAAAACCAGAACATTAGTGGATTCAGTGCTCAAAAAAGGGGATGCTGCTTGCTATGAGTTTCTGAGAATTATATATGTGATGAGGAAGAAGACATCAGGGAGGTCTTCTGGTCTTCCTGAAAGAAAAAAGGAAACCTCTGACAAGTTTGACCTGGACCACTGGATCAGCTGCTTCACCTTCAATGAAGACACACACATGGATGTTCAATACTTACAAGGTATTTAAAGTATATTTTTCCTACAATTCATATTTAACATACTTTACTGATTGTTATAAAACTGCAGTTAATTAATCTAAGATGTTTGTTTTCCTTTGTAGGACCGAGGCCATGTTACAGATATCAGGCAAAGTTAAAGTCACAAGCTGAAAAGATCTCAAATGAATTTTGGATGGAAAGTCAAAAACTGTTTGAAGGAAACAAGAAGCCTGATTTGTCATACACTCCACTTGTATTAGAACATACTCAGGAGAATGTCTGTCCATCTAAAGCAAAAAAAATGAAGAGAAAAGAAAGCAAGATGAGTCCTCCTAAAGCACTAGAAAAATCTGTCCTTGAGGAGAAATCAGATCTTTCCCCCAGCGATCTCCTGAAAACAGATAAAAATGTCCTCTTGGTTGGGAAACCTGGAATTGGGAAGACAGCTCTGGCTCATGAACTGTTGAGACTCTGGGCAGAAAGAGACAGCAGTGAGTTAGATTACATGTTTTACTTTGACATGAGGGACACGTCCCAGATCATGGCAGCCAGGAGCTGGGAGGATCTTTGTTTCAGTGGGTTCTGTGAACCAGATGAAGGCAAAAATGAGTTGATACAGGATATGCAGAAGAACTCTGACAATGTTACCATCATTTTTGATGGAGTAAGCCAGCTCTGTTCAGATGTGGTGGAGAAACTTATGAAAAAAGTTCTGTTCCCTCTTGCAAAAGTCATTATAACATGTAGATCAGATGATGAGGATGAAGAATTCTTTCCTGGAGACTTTGACAGAGTTGAGGTGAAAGGATTTAGTGAGCAGACTATAAAAACATATTTATCTGCAACACTTGATGAGGAACAGAAGGTTTTGGGTAACTTGGAGTTGTTCACTCTTTGTCATGTCCCCATGTATGCACTCATGGTGGCTGTATGCTTCTCCTCACAAGAGTCTCCTGAACCGTGTGCAGCAACTGAAATGTATATCAGTGTGGTTCGTTACTGCCTTCAAATAAACAGCAGAATTGAGGCCAGAGACATAGATACTTTGATCAAAGACAAGAGTAAGGACATTCTGTCTCTGGCTGAAGTTTCTTTTAAAGCAACTCAGGAAAAAACTGTAAACCTGCCTGAACTCTGGTGTGAAGACAGTGGTGTCTTGTCCTTCCTTAAACCTCTCATCAAGAAGGTTCCCAACAAAACACAAAATGCATACACTTTTCTTCATTACGTGGTGCAGGAGTTTTTTGCAGCAGTGTGGCTCCTGGAGGATCCTGATGAAATCAGGAAAGTTTTTCAGCAGTGTCGCACTGAGGGAAACAAACACCTTAAACATTTGATCCCTTTCATGTGTCGATTATTGAACGTGAAGAGCCCTAATTTGATGGAGCATCTGATTCCAGCAGAAGACCTCAAGAATACATCTGAGTGGTTCTTCAAAGAGCTACTGGACACATTTCTATGTCAGAAAGATGTGTCTGATTGTGAAGACACTGGGCCCAAAGTTGATCTACTGTTTTTATGCCGGTGTCTGTATGAGTCCCAGTGTCCTGAAGCATGCATCTGCCTTTTAAACAAGCTGAATTGTCGTCTTGACCTCAGTGGAGAGGATCTTGATCCTTACTCTTGTTGTGCTGTGGCCTATGTGGTCAATCAGTCTGAGGAGAGGAATATCAAGCTGAACCTAAAGGATGCTAATATATCAGAACAAGGAATGAGACGACTGTTTGGATGCCTTGAAAAGGTCCACAGGTATGACTGAAATGTGTTTTAGTGGAAGATTAAAGTGTGTAATGGAAATGACACATTTTATGTGATGAGGTAATTGTTTCTTTTTTATTTTATAGGTGTGACCCTTTTCCACAACAATTATGCAAGCTTTTCCTTCTCAGTGAAGAAGAGTTTGACTTTGCCACCTTATTTGACCTTAATGGAAATCAGTTGGATCTTCCAGTTGAGAATGAAAGGCATCTCTTTGAAAGAGCTGTGCAAGGTCTTCAGAAAATGAATACAAATGTTCATGTCTGTTTCTACTGGGATGGGGCAACTCCTGTCGGTCAGAGTTTGTGCAGTTTTCTTGTGGAGGCTTTGCCATCAATCAGCCATCTAAGGTATGTAACTTTTTCTTTGATATAGTGTAGTGTCTAGCATGAACTGGCAAATTGGGGTGAAGGGTGTGTTCATGATTTTTATTCCTCCACATCCGTGAACATGGTTCTTTAACCTTATTTATATTCCCACATCAAAACGTACCATATGTCATGGTCTGAGCATGGTTTGGGCCCATGGCCATGCTTTATGTTCATTTTGAGTTCCTTGTTTTCCCCTCTGTCATGATTAGTATTGTTATTGGTAGTGTTGATTGTCCTTTGTGTCTTTGGTCATGTTTTGTCATCCCGTTTGTTTTATTGTCATTATTGTGGTCTTTTGTGTTCCCCCTGCCCTTGTTTTTGTTTTTTGTCTGGTTCTGGGTCTTGTGTGTGTATTTGTCTGCCTTTTGTCTCCAGTCCCTCAGATTTCCATACATGTGGACACTTTCCCCCATGTGTGCCATTTGGCCCTTGATTGTTCTCCCAGCTGTCCTGCATCTGTGATTATTGATTACTCTATATATCATCTGTGTCAGTCTCAGTCCCTTGTGGCATCATTAATGTTCTTGTCGTGATCCACGTCTGTGTTCCCAAGTTCCATGTGAGTTATCTGTGCCTTGCCTAGCTTTTGTGTTTTTTGCCCTGCCTCATTTAGTTTTATTTTCAGTCCACATGCTTTTTGTCTTGAGTTTTGTTTAATAAATTAACATCATTGTTGCACCTGATCCTGTCTGCGCCTGAGTCCTACCTTTCCACTGTCAACCCTTTTCTGCCTGGAAGGCAGATTTACTGACACCATATGCCATACCCTGACATGCACCTGTCCAGAAATGTAACTACCTGTCGTGTTGCTGCAGACCACAAGAGCTGTGATTGGTCCATTTCCTTTTCTCTGCAGCGCCACTTCCAAAGCAAGTCAGATAGACAGTGGACAGAGTCTGAGAGAGGTTAACCAGCAAAACTGGCAGATGTGAACATTTGTGTGACTAATCCTCATCATATTACAAAGATTAATGACCGCAGCAACGATGCTCATAAATACCATTTCCTCTGATGGCTTCTGTCTTTTCTCCATTGCAGTGATCATAGTAAAAGTTGCTGTTGGTCAACAATTATTAGCGTCAACTCCATCACAATCCACTCTTTGCTTGTCAACTTTGAATAAACAAAAATGCACAAAGGAAAGGGCTCTACTTATCTTTTTTGGTGACATAACACATTCAAACCAGCACACAATAATAAATGGTGACAACAGCAGAGGCCACTTGCTTAGACTATGCTGTGGGCTCCATGTAGGCTTAATGTAGAAGTTTAAATTAGGCTTTAGTCAGAAAAGAGTGGAACAGCTAGAATAGTGACAATTTTCCACTTATTTGACAATTTAAGTTTGGACTTTATGCTCTACTTTATCAACTGTCACTTGTATTTTCGGGACATGCTGGTTTTGACTCATGTCCACATATAAGCGTCATGAATGATTTTTCATACTCCCTGGAGCTCAGTTGAATCTGTTATTGGTTCAGAAGGATGCATCAAAAGACTGATCCAACTGTACAGTTATCTTTACTTTGAAAAAACTGGTTAACTGGTTATCCCAACAAAAGAAAACAAGAATGCATGACTGATTTGTATATGAACTATACTTTAGGTACAGTGTGTTAGGTATATAAACTATACCTGTATATCAACAATAGATTTGCTGAGATCTGGATGCTAGTTTACACATTGTTTCTGATTAAAATGTATTGAATATATTTTCCTGAATTTCCATGATTGCAGTGTTGCACCTCGGTTACCAGAACCTTCAGAAGAAATCAGGTTCTTTGAAAAACTTTTCTGTGCAGCAGCAGAGAGAGAACAGCAGATGGGAGAGAAGATACTGGAGCGGTTGTCATCAGTGTGCATATTTCGTCTAGCCTCGCAACATGTAGATGAAATATAGTGTGATTTCCTAATGGGGCTGTACTGTCAACTTAAAACCAGACCAAGTCTCCTTCCATCGTTACAGTCAGTTTTCCAGTTAAGGCCTTCATACTGGTACATAAACCTCTCAGAAAGAAAGACCTCCATCCTCCTAGAAGTGCTGAAACTCCAACCAGAGAAGAAACCAGTGGAGCTGAAAGGCTTGTCACATGACGAGAGTGAAGTCAGGAGTTTCCTTCAGTGTCTGCCTTTTATCTCAAAACTCAGGTAAATTGTTTTTTTGTAGTGTCCCAGTGAAAACTTATTTTTAACAATTACTGTTTCTCCATCCGTTAGTGTTAATACACATTAAGATTATGCACACACGAAAGTCTGGATAGAAATGAAAGACAAACTAGTAGGTGTGCATTAAAACTTATGCACTTTGAAGGGGTGGGATAAAAGTACGTGTCACTCTTGCATTTTTTTGATGAAAGGAATTCCACCGTCATGCATTGAGTGGTCATGAGGCTTAACCAGGTGGAGTGAGGGCAAGTGATTGACATAATGGAAACCAGTAGTCAAAGATTGTCCTAAATCCTTCTGCTTAGAGCACCACCGGCTGTACTTGATTGGTCGACTAATCCAACCTTGGGTGGTCTGCTAACACATTTCAGGTCCTGGACAACATGGTTGATTGCAAACTCTCTCTGGTATATTTAAAACAAACCAAGAAAAAGTGTTTCTAAGAATACTTCAGTCAAGAAATAAGAGGTACAGTTAGTCAGTCTGTTAAATGACATTAGCAACCCCTGGTTTGAATGTTCAGCATGCCATTACTGCAGCTGACACATTCTACAAGACGGACTTCATCAGCACATTGTTTTAAAAAAAATCCAGCTTTATGCAAATGATACTTATTGGCCACTTGACCTTCTGTGGTATAAATCGTACAACACTGTACCCAAAGACCTTGCGGTGCGTTTCACAGACACAGAATAGGAAGAGGAGCAATGATGGATCCTGTGGACATGCACCATAACTCCTGAATTACTTCAGATGGAAGCTAGTAAAGCAGTTGGAAACAACTAATGTGTATAATACACAGTGGAGATCAAAATTCGAGAAAGATGTATTAATACTTGATTTAGTCTGAAATGTTATTCTTCATTGTTCAGAGTATCAGCTGTGACTATACCACTGTTGTACTAGCATGGTTTTTTTTAATAGTCAAGGCACTTCAACACAAACATTTGTTTTGTGATAACAACAGTGATCAAAATTAGAGAACGGTGACCACTGTGTCAGAAGAGAAGATTTAAACAATGTTTTTTCAGACTATAGGATTCAGTAATTAATAGGAAGTGTAGAGGCCCTTGCTTTGAATGACTTCAGCACATCTGCGCCCACAGAACATCACTTGTTTCACACACTGCTGTGGTTTGGGGACAGGATTATGGGAAGACTCTCAATGGGGAATCGGTTCAACTCTGCAGGTGGAATTACTCACCAGTTCACTGCAGTTCAGACGAAGAGGGCAAGGATCTGTCTCAGCACAGTGTCTCTCTGTTTAAGACAATGTGGACCCAAAGCTCACTCTGCAGTGACCGAACCTCTCATCAGCAGAAAGAATAAAAGGGCTAGACTTGCCTTTGCTAGGAGCATGTTGTGTGGACAGAGGAGAACTGGTCCAGAGTGCACTTCAATGATCAGAGGAAGTTCAGTTTATTTGGGTCTGATGGGAAACAATATATTTGGTATTAAACTGGGGAAAGAGTGAACCCGAAGTGTGTGAAGAAGTGAGTTAAATGTGGAGGAGGAAGTGTCATAGTTTGGGGATGTTTTCTGCAGCAGCAGTTGGGCCTCTTGTGCAGCTACATGGCAGATGAATGCAAATGTTTCTGTAAACCTCTTTCAGCAACATGCAGTTCCTTCACTGCAATTGTCTCCCAGTCAGCCTGCAATTTTCATACAAGACAGTGCCCCCTGTCATACTGCGTAAGTGGTTAAACAGTTCCTTGAATCTAACAATATGAAACAATGAAATGGCCAGTCCAGAGTCCAGATCTAAACCCCACAGAGAATCTCTGGAAATTCCTTAGAGACAAAGTAATGGCTCAGAAACCCACTAGTTACTGACCTGTGGAAGATACTGGAGAAGAATGGACCAAGATCAGACCAGAGCAGTGTGAGAAACTAGTGATGTCCTGTGGGCGGAGATGTGCTGAAGTCATTCTAAGAAGGGCCTCTACACTTCTTGTTAATGTTTGAATCCTATAGCCCTAAAAACATTGTTTAAATCCTCTCTTCTGACACAGTGGTCACTGTTCTCTAACTTTGATCACTGTTGGGTTTTTTTTGTTACAAAATAAATGTTTTAATACATTTATACATTTATATAGCATTAATACATTGTTCTGTAATTTTGATCTCCACTGTATATTCCATCCCGGTCCCCATGTACCACAACCGGAGGGTAATTCAAGGATTATTGTGGGTTTTTTTTAACAAGTGATTTATTTACCAACAAGTAAGCTTGACTCTGGGGTAAAACAAGGCCAAAGTGACAAAACTAAAATTTTTACCCCGATTAGTGCTACCTAATCCCAACATGAAACAAAAAGAACAACAATACAGTCCAACCTACCTCCCCCCACTAACAAAAAGAAGAGAAAAGAGATAGAAAAGGCAAGTCATCCCTTTTGCTCAGTGAATATATACAAAGCTGCAGTTTTACCAAACTATGTGGGCTAGTATTTACAGAGTCCTCTGGGAACTGTTACAAGGAGAAGCTAACACAGTCAAATTACACAAAATAGCACACTGTCTTGGAGGCCAAGAACAAGATGCTGCTGCCTAATGTCACATTGCCCAGCCAGAGGTTTTGGACTTGCTGGTGCCAACTTGATCCGGTCCCCAATGAATTCAACCTAGCTGTAATGCACTGCCAAAGATGTTCTATGTCAGCAATGACTCACTGCAGCAGAAAAACAACAGAGCAAATGAAAGAAGATAGTGACCAGGGGCCTCATGTACAAAGACTTTCGTGGATTTCCTACTGAAAGATGGTGTATGTTTAACCCCTTGCACTCTGGTCAATTTCCCTAAAAACGCCTAAAAATAACATACCCAAAGTAAATCAAAAGCTGTTCTTCAACCCTTTGCAGCATCTTCATGGGGTTGGTCTCATTTAAAAGAAAACACTTAAAATTTTTTGGCAAAACAGTCATAATCTCTCTAAGTGCTCCGGCCACTGAGTAACAGTCATCTAAACATACTGAACTTGAAGAAAATAAAGTTCGCCTGGGTGTTTTTTTTGGATACAAATGCTTGCAAATAACACACAGCTGTCAGATACGGGCTGGAAAATGCAACAGAAATGTAGAACCAAGTGTTATCCAGCTGAGGTCCAAATTTTGTAACAATACCACAAAAAATGAATATATTACACAGCTTTTTTTGTCAGGTTGTTCCCAGGCGTTTTTGAACTGTGCCAAATTGTGCCAAATGGCACAGTTTGGAAAAACGTCTGTAACTTTTGAATGATTCAATATAAAAGCTTGATCTTGGGCTCTAATGAAAGGTGACACTCAGGGCTGTGTGTGTGTGTGTGGGGGGGGGTTGTTTATTCATTCATGAATGAATGAATGAACAAACAAGCCCCCACACACAAAGAAGCATGCCACGTAAAAAATGTGTGGCTTTTTTTTAACAAGAAAAAATAACCTACAGTGCAATAAAAATTATATTAAAATATCTGTAATGTAGAGGATAACAACCCCCCCGCTACAGAGGACGGACATCGTCCATCGCCACATGACGGTCTACTACGCACAGTTGTACTAAAATATCTGCAATCCGCTACAGAGGAGTAGCGGGGGCGGGGGGGGACCAGTTCTCGGCGCACGATCCGGTCCTTGCGCCGTGGTCCATCATGTGGTGATGACGCACAGTTGTAATTTACCGATCAGTCAAAAGTCATTTTGATTACAATTTTCAGGGATAAAGAATAATTTAGCTTATAACACTTACCTGTCCACAACAGCAGTGTCGCTGGAGAACATCTCTTCCTCATTGTCAGACGAACATGACGCTGGTCCGCTTGTTACGACTCGTGGTTCTGGTCACGCGACCCGGTCAAACCATGATTCCATTATTGCGGTTTTGCGCCTCCATGATTGCGGTTTTGGCGAACGATTTTTCAAAACAAATAAGAACAGTAGTAAGAAAAAAACACTGGTGAACGCTACCGTCACACACAGCGGCTTACACAAAACAGATTTTACGCACGGGATGCACGCTTTCAATCGTCGAACTTCTCTGCTTCAATTGGCTCGCTGTATTCGCAGCTGTTGGTAGGCGGGTCCTTCTTGCTAGGTTTTCAATCATTGGTTCTTCAAGGTTTCAGAAACCCAATTCAAGGCTCTTATTAGTCGAATGAGAGGTCAGTCAAATCTAAACCAATCAAAGCACTCCTTTGGCTTTCTGTTTGCGGCTGTGTCTGTAGTGGAAGAGCGGAAATGCAGCTTTTTTTTTTCAGTGCGCACTGAGACGCACAGTGTGCGTCCTAGTGCGCACGAGGGCGCACTAGTACACAGAGACGTGACCGCCCGTGGTATCCCGGAGTGCAAGAGGTTAAATCAAGAAAACACCGTGAGCAAAACAAAAATCCAGATGTATGAAACAGTGCAGGAATCCAGGAATCCTTTGAACATCCCAATCTACTTGAAACTGAACGCACATGGGTAAATACCGGACTCATCCCTTGACACGCCTCCATTTAAATATGCAGTTAGATACAAATAGATATATATAAGCCCTGCATGTTTGAGTCTCCTGTGTCCATGATCAAAAATAATGGCTACATGTGGAAAGAAGAGGAATTTCATGCTGTGAGTTGGAGGTGCTCCTGAATGAGGTAGAGGCACGTAAAAAAGTTTTGCTTGCCACGCTGTCCTCTCGCATTAGCGCCAGATGCAAGAGAGGTGAATGGGACAGTGTGTGTTTCAGCTGTCAATGCTGTGGGTAGTGATGTTAAAACCGAGGCCTCATGAAACAATGAGCAACTGTGAGACAATTGCTTCATGAGCAACACAGTGTTATGAAACATCTGATAAAGACTGCCATCTGGTGACTGGCTGTCAGAACTGCATCTGAGTTGAAACCCTGAAAAGAGCAATACTCTATATCACAGGTTGCACTACACTTTTTGTTAGGTCGTTTTCTCAGACAGGCTTGTAAAAGTTCTGTTTTCTATCATTTTAATTGACTTTAATTAGATCATCCTCCATATAATCTGTCAAATGATAGACAGCTTTCAGAATTTGTAGTCATTGCTGGAAAAATTGTGTGGAAGGACAATTTTCAGTGAACGAAACCTCTGTGAGAGAGAGAGAATGCAGGGCTTGGCTGGTGAATTTCAGCAGTGGCCGGTAAGACAGCTACACTCTACAGCCACTTTGGCCATGTGCAGCCATGAAGGGGTGCCCCAATTCGTAGGGGTAGTGATGTTACGCTCGACACCATCCACTCAACACTGATTGGCGCAATATAAAGCGGAAGTGTCATGAGCATTTTTTTTTTAATTTAATAGAGCAAAATACAACATACAAACTCTAGATGAGGATAAAGGTTACAAAAGAGTTACAAAATCAGAACTTTAACAAAAAATATACAATCAGTCAACCTTCACATTCCAATTAACAAGAAAAAAGGGGTATACTAAAAGAGAGAGTAAAGATAGTCCTTTTTATTTTAGTAATAGGAGCTGTCCAATGTCTCTTGCAATTTTTTTTTGCATCATGAGCAGTGCATCGAGTGCTGTTTCAGCACACCCACAGTCACGTAACCGTAGCAAGCGAGGCCTCGTTATGTCGGTTACATCATGTGACTTGAGGGCTCGTGGGAAATTTGAGAGGGTTCTATTTGAATTTGTTTTTTTTTTTGTTTACTTTGTATTGTTTTTTTCCTGCCATCCAATTCTGAATAGACCTCAGAAGGGCAAATGCTCAAAAAAAAGGTATTGAGATTTTTTGGGGGGTTTTCTACCCAGATGCAGTTCTGATACTCAGCCAGCAGATGGCACTCTTTATTAAATGCTTCATAACACTGTTGATCAGGAAGCTATTGTCTCAAAGTTGTGCATCGTTTTATAAGGCGTCAGTTTCACCATCACTAATGTATCTATGTGTAATATTTAGTAGATGTAATGTGTTGTTTAATGTTACTCAACCTAAACCTAATTCTAACTTGTGTAATACTGTCCCTGACTTCTACTCAAATAGCAAATGCAATGATGATAACATATCTCTCAAAAAAACGTCAGTTTGAGTGGTGAATCAGACCCCTTTTAAATCCTTCACTATTGACGTATGCAAAGCCCAATCCTTTCAAATTTCTCGCCAGGTCTCAAATCACGTGACGTGACAACGGGGCCTCGTTCGCTATGGTCATGTAACTGTGACCATGTTGACACCGTGCTCGACACTCTGCTCACGACACTTCCGTGTTATATTGCTCGAATCAGGCTGAACTCTGAAAGCAGAGAGTCGCCAGTCTTGTGGGTGACTCTGCCCTCACAGGGGTGGTGGCACAACACGTGGGGGATTCAGATTTCCCTCAAGGTAAATAAACACTTATTTATAACTCAAATGTGCTCATTTTATTAGTTTACTGTTTTCCTTTATTCAGACAGGGATAAGAACGAGATGTTTATTTAACCTTGACATGTTTCAACTGACGTCTGCAGACGTCCTCAGAATTGTCAGCTGATCGCTGTGATTTGTGCCAGCCGGGTGGATCAGCTGGTTGGATAAAGGAAAACGGTAACGAAAGAGAAGACAACATGAACCGATTTAGTGGGCAGCCACGGTCACCTGTCAGTTGAAAGCAGATCACATTAGACTCCACAAGTACATATTTTATGTCCAAAATGCAAATGTCATCCTTTATAGACAACTTACATGGATTGCACTCCCTACTAAATGAATGAAGTGCACCGGGGAAAGGGTGACACTGTTGAATTTCAAACGTTATGCACGTGTTTATTGTCATAACTACTGTACACGCAGTGGCAGAGGTGTGCAGTCCATAGCTCCGATTACATTAGGAAAACCGGCTCTCACTGCAAATTGCGCTTTGATGTTGGCTTGTTCAGCTGCATTGTATGGGAATATGATGTACCTGGGTGACTGCCCATGGAAACCTAAACCGGCTGACAAGCCAGTCATCATCCTGAGCCAGAAAATCTTCTGTCTCTAAATACCCTTTCTCTTTTCGCTGTGCGATTTGCAGTATCCTCTAATAATGCCAACACTGTGGAGAAAGGAGGCAGGTGAGGCAACGAGCTGGACGACACAGTAACTTTATTCCTTCGCCACCATATTTTACAGCAAAAGAGATTCCCGGGTCTCTCCAACCCACTTCTCCCAGTGGCTCCAGCATTTACTCCTCTCCCCGGGGGGGTGCACAGTCCTTAATGTCCCATCTGATACCCCCCAGTGACACCTTCTCCTTCGGTCCATTGTCCCCTGGATGGAGAAGTCCAACACCATGCCCCCACACAGCCGCCCCCCCCACCCTGAACACCCAGAAAGGACACTAACACCCCGTACTTTACGTTTGAGTTGATGCCCATAGCAGCTGTAGCGGGGGGTCGCCGATCCAGTCAAACTGCCCTGCTGGCGGGGTGTACAGGAGGGCACGTCAGTCTGTGGAGGGGAAAAAGGGAGGGGGAGAAAACACATCAACTTCGCGAGTGCAGGTCCCTGCCGAGGGATCACCAACTTGCGGAGCCACGAACGGTGGGCGTCCGCACCGGGGAGCTTTGGCCAACGCCACCTGCTCGTCTGCCAACACAAAAGCGGGCTGCAGCCTGTCGATGCAGACGGTCTCCCTACGTCCCCCCAAGTTTAACACAAAATGCTTCACCCCAGCTTCCAACACCCTGATCGGTCCATCGTATGGTGGGCGCAGCAGGGTCCAGTGCGCATCGTGCCTGACAAAAACAAAACTGGCATTCTGCAAGCTTTTTGGGATGAAGGAAAACAATGGTGGGCCCGGCATGATACGTTTAAAGCCTCCGTACTGTGCAAAAATTGCACTGGCGGATCAGCCTCAGGTGTGGGGTTTTCTGGTAAAAACTCTCCAGGGATCCACAGCAGCTGAGAAAAAATGAGTTCTGCCGGGGAGGCTGGCAAATCCTCCTTACGCGCTGAGCGCAGCCCTAAAAGAACCCAAAGCAGGCAGTCAACCCAATTTGTGTCCGTGAGCAAAGCTCTGAGCACTGCTTTAAGTGACCTATGAAAACGCTCGCATAACCCGTTAGCCTGGGGGTTGTACCCGGTAGTTTGGTGAATTTTGACCACCAGGCTCTGGGCCATCGCGGACCAGAGTTCTGAAACGAAGTGGACCCCTGTCGGTCTTGATGTCCAATTGAGATCCGAAATGTGCCATCCAAGCCGATAAAAAAGTGCGCGCCACTTCTGCAGACGTAGTAGAAGCCAGCGGGACCACTTTAGGCCAGCACGTGGTGCGGTCCACAACTGTCAGAAGGTGCGTGAAACCTTGTGACGGCAGGAGGGGGTCCCACCAAATCCACGTGGACGTGGTCGAGCCTCCTGGCCGGGATTTGGAACAGCTCGAGGGGAACTGTGGTGTGCTTGTGCACTTTGGCCCGCTGGCACCTGACGCAAGCTGCAGCCCACTCTTTCACGTCCTTGCGCAAGCGCGGCCAGACAAATTTCACCCCCACTAGCTTCACTGAAGCGCGCACTCCCGGGTGCAAAAGGGAGTGGACTGACTCAAAAACACGATGGTGCCAAGAACTCGGAACCACCGGGCGCATACGCCCAGTGGAGATGTCACAGAACAAGGGAGGGCACCCTTCTTGCACCACCCTGCTCTCCAGCCTTAACCCAGTTGGCGCAGACTGGAGCGCGCAAATGTCTGCGTCCCCGGCTTGCTCCGCAGCCATGGCGGGGAAATGTATTCCCATGTAAACCGGGGAGACTAACGCACGTGACAATCAGGGCACCACGTTGCGCTTACCAGCGACGTGTTGAATGTCGGTCGGAAACTCCAAAATCACGCCCAAATGCCGTTGCTGCTGGGCCAACCACGGTTCCGAGACCTTGGCCATCGCGTATGCCAGCGGCTTATGGGTCATGAACGCGGTGAACTCGCGCCTCTCCAGCCAGACCTGGAAATGGCGTGTCGCCAGGTGCAGAGCCAGTAATTCTCTATCGAACGTGCTGTATTTGCGCTCATTGCCTCGCAGAGTTTGGCTGAAAAATGAGAGCGGCTGCCACGAACCTGAGATATACTGCTCCACCACTGCCCCGATGGCAACATTAGATGTGTCCGTAGTGAGCGCTAGCCGTGCAGACAGATCCAGGTGGGCTGACAACGCAGCATCCGCAAGCGCTGTTTTGGCATTAGTTAAAGCCTGGACTCGCTCTGGAGTCCAGTCGATGGCTTCCGTGAACTTCTTTTTTTTTTAAGCACAGCATACAACGGCTACATCAGCTGGGCTGCCCGGGGAAGGAAACAGTTATAAAAATTAACCATTCCCAAAAACTCCTGTAGTGCTCTCACAGTCTGCAGGCACGGAAAGTCCAACACAGTGCACACCTTATCCGGAAATGGAATTGCGCCCTCCGGCGAAATGCGATGGCCAAAAAAAATAATCTCTGGCACACCGAACTGGTACTTTGCCGGGTTCATTATCAGCCCGTGTGCCTCCAACCTCTGGAAAACCATCTTTAGATGGGCGATGTGCTCCTCCTTGGATGCACGGGCTACCAGAATGTCGTCTTAAGTAGAGAAAAATGAAGGACAAGTCGTGAAGCACTGCATCCATCATCCTCTGGAAAGTCTGCGCCACACCTTTTAATCCGAACGGCATGCGTAAAAATTTGAAAAGGACAAAAGGAGTTATTCCCGCTGTTTTTGGAACATCTTTCACGTGCACTGGGACCTGATGGTATCCGCGGACCAGATCCACTTTTGAAAAAACACGCGCCCCAGCCAGGTGCACAGAAAAACTCTGGATGTGCAGAATGAGATAACTATCGTGCTCCATGGCATTATTCAAGCGCCACAAATTGCCACACGATCGCTACGACCCGTTGGCTTTAGGCCCCACATGTAGCGGGGATGCCCACGGGCTATTGGAGCGCCTGACGATGCCCAGCTGTTCTAAGTTGGCAAACTCCTCTTGCGCTCTGGCCAGTTTAGCTGCGTCCGAACGCCGAGGACGTGTGAACACCGGTGAGCCTTTTGTCGTTATAAAGTGCTCGACCCTGTGTTTTGTTACCGTTGCCGAAAAAGTCGGGACCGTGAGTGCTGGGAACTGTGCGGGAAAATGTTGGTACTTACGCCCTGGAGCTATAACGTTAGCCAGTGTTGTCGACCCAGCTCCCCAAGCTGTGCAGAGCAGTGAGGTAAAAGAGACAGCATCCACTAATCTCCTATTTGCAACATTGACAAACAACCCATAAGCACATAGAAAATCTGCTCCTAAAATGGGGCCGGAACATGCAGCTATCACAAAGTCCCACTGAAAGTTTCGTCCATGTAAGCAAATTGTCAGTGTCCACTCGCCAAATGTCCTGATGGTGGATCCATTGGCGGCCGTGAGCTCGGGACCACTGCGTCCTGCCACCCTGTCTGCGTTGACTGGCAGGATGAGGCTCTTCTGGGAACCAGAGTCCACCAAAAACCGTCTCCCCAAACGTGTGTCTGTGGCATAAAGCAGTCTGTTCCTGTCGCCATCGGTTGCAGCTGCCACTGAATTCCAAAGGTGCCGTCTTCCCGGCTTCTTGAATTGACATGGCAACAGGCAGCATTGGGCATTCGAGCTGAAACGGCGATGATAAAAACAGATCGCCCCGTTCCTTTGTCTCCTGGTGTCCGTCCCAGCTACCATGAACGGCTCCTCAACCTCAATGGAGTCCCTCCTGGATGCCGGTGCCATTGTCTGCATACTGAGCGTTCTGGTCGGTGAAATAATGCGGTCCGCTTCCTGCTCCAGGGCATGGTAGTCCTTAGCAACCAGCCGTGGCGAGTTGGCCAGGATCGCCCTCGCTGTAACCAGTAGGTTCCTGAGGAGCAAGTGGGTGAACAGGAAAGATTCGTCGTCCTTTCCCATCAGCACAAACATGCTCTCCATGAGCTCCACTGCTGATTTGTCCCCTAACTCCAAATGCATTAGGAGTCTCTCTGCCCTCTCCTCATCCTCTTGAGCACTTCATATTTTCCTTGGGACGGCGGCTCCTGGAGCAGGTTCGTCACCTGTTGCGTGGCGCGCACATCCAGCACAGCGACCACGTAGTAATACCTGGTATCGTCCATTGTTATCCCGCGGAGTGCAAACTGGGCTTCTATGTGCAAAAAACACGTGGTCGAGTTGTGAAGCCAGAAGTCTGGGAGCTTGATTGAGACCACGCACACGGCGCTGGTGCTCTCCCTCCAGGCAGTCTCTGGGGCGGTGCTCGGCTTGCTTTCCATGGCACGTCTTTGGGTCTCCAATGTGGAGAAAGGAGGCAGGCGAGGCAACGAGCAGGACGACATAGTAACTTTATTCCTTCTCCAACATATTTTACAGCAAAAGAGATTCCCGGGTCTCTGT
Organism: Pholidichthys leucotaenia; assembly: GCA_020510985.1. Classification (NCBI taxonomy): domain Eukaryota; kingdom Metazoa; phylum Chordata; class Actinopteri; order Cichliformes; family Pholidichthyidae; genus Pholidichthys; species Pholidichthys leucotaenia. The sequence continues at coordinate 340,547,015 of CM035845.1, forward strand.
GCATTCCATTTTTATATCTTTATTCCCATGCATCGAGACCTGGCACTTCCGATCATAACACATTGTTGTCTGAACAAAGAGTTGTGTGGCACATTAACATAATGCCGGCACCACTCCAACCCACTTCTTCTCCCAGCAGCTCCGGCATTTACTCCTCTCCCCGGGGGGCACATAGTCCTTACTGTCCCATCTGATACCCCCCGGTGACACTTCCTTCTTCAGTCTATTGTCCCCTGGGTGGAGAAATCTAACACCATGCCCCCACACCACCATTGTTGTTTGAGGCATTTTCTGCCCTTTTTTGCAGTTGCTTTTATATCCACTCATCTAATATAGCACACTTTGATGTTTGTTCATCATGTGTCTCTGGTGTGTACAATAATTTTCACATCATTATCAGTCTCCCAACATCTCCTCTAAGTGTCACCAATGGACCAATACCAGTAGAAATGTACGTACGCCAGCCATGAAGTTGGCTAGGGGCTGCGCATATTTCCACAGTGATTTTATTCTTGATACGTCTGAAATTTTGTATGGAAGAGGATGTACACCATGTTTTTGTGTGTAAGTACTCTTTGTACAGTATATGAGGCCCCAGGGCTGCAACACAGGCAGGAGGAAAGGAGGAAGACCACAGAGAAGATTCATGGATATTTTGAAGAAGGATGTGGAGAGGGTTGGTGTTACAGAGGAAGATGAAAGGATAGGGTGAGATGGAGGTAGATGATCCACTGTGGAGACCCCTAAAGGGAGCAGCCGAAAGAAGAGGTTTGTGGCCTAGGAGATGGGGTAGCAAACCTGTTAGTTATGGTTAATATGCTGCATTTTTTAAGCTACCCCCCACCCACCCCCAGGGGGATAGATGGCATTGGAAATGAGATCATGCAGATATTGAAGAGCAAGATAACATTTATAGTCATTTGGCAGGAAGACGTGTAAAGTTATCATTAAAAAAAAGTACATATGTTCGGTGCAAACCCAGTAACTGATGTCAAGGCAACATTTCAGACTTGTTTTAATGACTATTGTGATGTTTGTTTTTGCATCATTTCAGCTTATCTCCGTTTTTAGGACCATCAGAAGCAGCAGCGTTTTTTGGACATCTGTTCTGTGCAGCAGCAGAGAGAGAACGGCAGACAGGAGAGAAGATCCGGAAGATGTTATTATCAGTCTGCACATATGACACATTCCCTTCTGTTACCTTTGATGACGATCGAAGGTCTAGTTTCCTCCTGGATCTATACTCCCATGTAAAGGAATACCAGACTAAAACAGGTCTGAGACTCCTTTTATCATTACAGTCAGTTTTCCAGCCACCTCTTTTAGTCTGGTTCATAAACCTGTCAGAGAGAAAGACCTCCATCCTGCTGGAAGTACTGAAACGCCACCCAGAGAAGAAGCATGTGACACTGATAGCGTGCTCACCTGAAAAAAGTGAAATGAGGGATTTCCTTCAGTGTCTGCCTTACATCTCAAAGCTCAGGTAAATTAATTAAATGAATATGAGACTCAATGGGCGGTCCCATGGCTGTCTAAACCTATTAGCAACATAACTAAGGGAGGGTTCAGGGTCACCTGATCCCACCCTAACTATCCACCTTATTCCTGGGGGTGCTGCTGGAGGAACGATTGTGGACGGAACTTCCGGTTTCATTTGACCCAGTGTAAAATCAGTTTCAGTGGACTAGCAGGGGCATTTAAAATAGCGTTTTTGGAAGTTTTTCAAATTCATTTTAATGTATAGTCCACATACGTGTTTTCCACTCAAGTGGTAGCTAATTTCAGCATTTGTAGTTTTTGTATTTTTGAATGTTTAGTTGTGTGATACTCCTCAGAGATAAGCACAGCTCAATCTGTGGCTTCTACAGCAATGAGTAGGTCATGCGCTGAAAACTAAAGGATTGTTCGTGAGATCGGTGGTACAGACACAGGACAGACACCAAGACAAGAGCCAGGTATGTTTTCACTTGTATGAATGTCACAGATCTGACATTTTACCCCAAATTTAAAACACCCAAGCATGGTCTTGAATGTGCGCCGTGCCATTACAAACTGCAGGCAAAAAAGTGTCAATCATGACACTTTTTTGGTTGCTAGCAGCAAAGTCTCAGGAAACCCCAGAGTGTCTGGTATCATTTTAAAGCTTAGAAATTGTACTTTCTAAAAATACCTATGTTTTTGCGGAAGACATAACTCCTGATCGATCGAACGAGAGTTTTCAACCTAGCTAAAATATTGTTTACATCATTGGCATCTTGGCAGCGGCGCAAACTAATGGAACTATGGTGTACGAGGCCACTTTTTAAGATCATCTTTCCATCCCTCGATAGTCATGGGAAGTGGTATAATTATGTTACTGTTTTGAGGTGCAAGAGGCCGTGTTCCCACATTTCTGATGCCGAAGTCATTATTTTTTAACAAGGAAAAGTGTCCTGTTTCAGTGACAACCACATGTTCTAAACTAGTACTGGAAGTTGCTACCACAATTCATGCAAGGCATCGTGGGGCCTAGGAATAAGGTGGATAAGTTTTGTCAAAAAGGAAAGTTTTAACCCTACTCTTACAAAGACAGCTCAAATCTGTCTCCTGAATCGAGATTGGCAGCTGGTTCCAAAGGAGAGGAGCCTGATAACTGAAAGCTCTGCCCCCCCATTGTACTTTTAGAGATTCTCAGTATTATAGTAAGCCTGCATTTTGGGAGTGTAGTGCTCTGTTAGGATGATAAGGTACTATCAGATCTTTTAAATAACAAGGAGCCTGGCTATTTGGAGCTTTGTAAGTGAGGAGAACGATTTTTTTTTTTTTTCCACAATATCTTTATTGAACCTTTTTTTTTTTTTTTTTAACAAACATGATACAAACAATCAAACACTAACACTAAAGTACTACAAAAAAAAAAAAAAAAAAGGATGCACTAAAAACACCAACAACCACCAGCAAAATCAAATCTTCAACAATGCTCCTCTGTTTAGTCTAGACAATCCAATACATAAGTATACATATTATGTTCACCAGTTTGGAATTTACAAGGTCCACACACATCATTCACCTTCTTCTTCAAAAGTTATGTTTAAATTTTTTACATAATCAATAAAAGGTCTCCATATATTCTCAAACACAATTTCCTTTGATTTCAGTATATATGTTATTCTTTCTAATGGAAGGTTTGTTAACATCTGTCTTAACCACTGAGTCACATCTGGTCTATGAGTCTTTTTCCATAATAGTGCAATACATTTTTTGGCATTAAGCAAACTGAGGTCTATGAATGTTCTTTCACTTTTATTAAAATTATGCTTTTCTGGGTACAGACCCAACAAAAACAATTTAGGATTCAATATGATTTGTTTTGAGATTATTTTTTCAATTGTTACCCTCACCTCTTCCCAAAACATTCTTATTAATCTACATTCCCATAAACAATGAAATAGGGTTCCTTTACTTTCCATGCATTTTGTGCATGTATCTGGTATATTTTTGTTATATCTATTTAACTCCTCCAGTGTAACATACATCCGCATTAACCATTTGAAATGTATCAATTTAAGGCGTACATTTATTGATTTGGTTTGAGCTTCTGTACAAGCCAATTCCCATTGTTCCTCTGAAATTTCAGTTTGCAGATCTTCTTTCCAGTAGTTTAATCTTTTCAGTGAATTTTCACTTGAAGATAGTGTCAATGAGTTATAAAACTCTGAAATAATACCCTTTCTTTTACTATCTTTCATCATCATTTTTTCCAAGGATGAATAAATAGGTCGAGTGAGAGCTTTATTTTGATTTGATCGAATAAAGTTTCTAAGTTGAAGATATTTAAAAAAATGTGTTCTATTGAGATTAAATTTGATCCTCAGCTCTTCAAAAGACATTATGTTATCTGCACATGGCAAATATAAATCCTGAATCTTTTGTATCCCTTTTAAATTCCATACTTTAAATACAGCGTCCGCTCTCCCTGGTTTAAAATATTGATTACCCCATATTGGACTAAATTGTGACAGTAACTGTGGTTCTTTTAAATAGTTTTTAGCTTCACACCATATTTTGATCATATGCTTTACAAATGGATTTTTAACTTGTTTTTGTAATTTTTTTGCCGAATCTGAGTATATGAATATGGGAAGAGGTAAAGGTAAATTGTATGATTCCATTTCAGTCCAGTGAGGGAGATCATTTGATGAAAAATAATATGTCATAGACCTCAGTTGTGCCGACCAATAATACAACATAAAATTTGGACATTTCAGACCTCCACGATCAAATGGTAAATATAATAAAGACAGACGTAATCTAGCCCTCCTGTTGTTCCATATAAATTCCACTAACTTTTTTTTTTATTCTTGAGAATAAATCTAAAGGTGGTGATAAGGGAATGTATTGAAATAAATAAAGTATTTTAGGTAAAATATTACTTTTAAGTATATTGATTCTCCCGATCATCGACATTGGTAGTGACATCCATCTCTGAATTAACTCATTGATATCTGTCATTAAGGCTTCATAGTTGACACTGGCGACTGATTCTAGCTTAGGCACAATTTGGATTCCTAAATATTTAAACTGATTTACAACATTGAATTGATTTACCTCAGGGGCTGGGTAATTTCTCTGGGTCTCATTTAGCATTAATATTGAAGATTTAGTTTTATTTATTTTATATCCTGATATTTCCCCAAAATTCTTTATTAAATTCAACAAGGTTGGAATTGATTTTTTTAGATTCGACATAAACAAAATTATGTCATCGGCGTACAGGGAGATTTTATGTTCTGTTGGTCCAACTTTAATTCCATATATTTGTGAATGTAAACGTATCGCTATCGCTAAAGGTTCAATTGCCATAGTAAACAGTAAAGGTGAAAGTGGACAGCCTTGTCGACATCCTCTATTGATTTTTATTGGTTTTGAAATATTGTTATTTGTTAGGATTTCTGCTGTAGCATTATTGTATATTATTTGAACCCATTTTATGAAATTATTTCCAAGTCCAAACCTTTGTAGGACTTCAAAAAGAAAGGGCCATTCAACTCTATCAAAGGCCTTTTCGGCGTCCAGTGATAGGAGAGCTGTATCCGGTGCTTCTTTATTAAAATAAATAATATTAAATAGTCTTCTTACATTATGGAAGCCTTGTCTTCCCTTTATAAAGCCATTCTGATCTCGATTAATAATATTTGGTAAAATTTCTTGTATTCGTCTTGCTAAAATTTTACAGATTATCTTAAGGTTGGCGTTTAATAGGCTTATTGGTCTCATATTTTCACATTTATTAGAGGGCTTACCTGGTTTTGGCAGCAGTATAATTAAGGCATTATTTATGTATGATGGTAAATTATTATTTTGAAATGCTTCTAAAACCATTTCCAAAAAAGGTTTTATTAATTTATTCTTAAATTTCTTATAAAGGTCAACTGGAACACCATCTGGTCCTGCACTTTTTCCTGATTTCATATTATCAATGGCTAGCCCAACTTCTTCTTGACTAATTTTAGACTCCAATATCTCCCTGTTTTCATTTGGAATACACGGTATAGATAGTTCGTTCAAAAACCCATTTAGTTTTGTTAAATCAAATTCATTTTTAGTATCATATAATTTTTCATAGTAATCTCTAAAGGCTCTGTTAATTTCTAAAGGATCTATAACTACCTGTCCATTACTTATAATACTAGTAATTGGTGTTTTAATTTCTAATTGTTTAATCTGCCATGCCAATAATTTTCCTGATTTTTCACCTTGTTCATAAAAAGATTGTTTCAATCTTAGAAGACTCGAGGCAGCTCTATTCGCTGATTTTTTGTCGTATTCAGCTCTCAAAATCAGTAATTCATTCTCCAACCTTGGATCACTTCCTGCATACACTTTTTCCTGAAGACTTTTCATTTTATGTTCCAATTTAGCTCTCTCCTCTCGAGTCTTCTTAGATTTTGATCCTGTATAACTAATAATATGTCCCCTAATAAAAGCTTTGAAAGCTTCCCACTTTACACATGCTGATGTTTGTGTAGTATTGATGTCAAAGTACTCGTCTATCTGTTTTTCTATATACTTGACAAATTCCTCATCCTGAAGCCATTTATGCTGAAATTGCCATCTACCTGATTCCTTTGTCAATTTTTTATCTACATATATTAGACAACAGGGTGCATGATCAGAGATCACGATGTTATCATAAAAGCAGTTTTGAATCTTGGATCTTAATTCTGTGGAAATCAAAAAATAATCAATACGTGAGAATGTCTTGTAGGTACTGGAATAACAAGAATAGGCTTGAACTTGTGGTTTCATTTCTCTCCATATATCTAACAATCTCAATTCTTTCATAAAATGATTAAAAGTCATCCTACATCCATTGTGCGTACAATCCAGTCCTGTTGATCTATCTATACCTGGATTCAATGTACAATTAAAATCCCCTGCTATTATATGTTGCCCTGTAAGTGATGATAAAATAAGAAATAAATTAGCAAAGAACTTTTGATCATCTATATTGGGACCATATAAGTTCACAAGATTTATATTTTCTAATAGCAAAGAACCTTGAATGATTACATATCTTCCAAGTTTGTCTCCAATTACATTTTTCACTTGAAAAGGGACTGATTTATGTATGAGAATCATAACTCCCCTGGCCCGGGATGAAAATGATGAGGTGAATACACTTCCTTGCCATCTACTCCTAATTCTTTTTATATCCTCCTCTATTAGATGAGTTTCTTGTAAAAACACAATTTTTGAACCCATGTCTTTTATTTTATTCATAACTTGTTTAAGTTTTTTTAAATTTTGTAGACCTCTGCAATTCCATGAAGTTAAATTAAGATTAACACTTTGGTTTATGATCAATAGAGAGTTTGGGATTACCTTGCAGTGTAAACATGCTCATACAGAGAAGCAAAAACATGAGTGGTTGAACATTCATCCTACAAACTACACACAAACAAATTCCCCCTTCCCACACTTGTGGCGAACCCCCCAAAATCAAAAGAAAAATTCCGTCTCCCGATATAGCCATCGACCGTTCCACACCCACGGGGAACAGCCTAAGCCACTCCTTCTTCATTCTCCCAATCACCCTAACTCTACTGCTTTTAATGACGTAACATTAACTCTCCTCTGTAGTTTTCCAACTTAACTCCAAAATTTTTAACAACTTTGTACATCATAGTTTTTTTTTGTTTGTTTTGTTTTTGTTTTTTTTTTAATATATAATACAATCTATATTTTGTAAACTTGCTGTTTACTTCAAGTCAGTCAGATGCCTGTGCAAATGCTTAATTATTCTACCTTATATTTTGTTCATGCTTAGCTCCCACCAGTCTCTTCTTCTTCTTTGATCTTCTTGATGAACTCCTGCGCCTCCTCTGGGGTCTTGAAGATGTGGGTTCTGCCCTCATACGTGGTCAGCAGTCCTTGGGTCTCTCTTATTATCATCAACACTGCTCAACACCGCACACACATTGATTCATGAACTGATTAAAGATATACTGTACACTGCTCTCTTGTGTCTTGTGAAATTCTGAGTTGTTGCTCTGTGCTATTGAGAGATTTTTTTTCATTGTAATCATAATCTGCTTAAAAATAAGCTGTATTCTGATAACAAAGTTTTTTTTCTCCTCCCCCCTTGTGTTGTTCCCTCCCTTCCCCTCCCTTTCTTATCTATCTCTGTTTGATGAGGCGCCTTTATGGCTGCCGTGTCGTTGTGTCGCGCGCATGCGCACCAATGTCAAGTCAAGTTCCTCGTGTGTTTTTTACATGCTTGGCAATAAAGTTTATTCTGATTCTGATTCTGATTCTGATCAGTCTCGCAGGATAGATTACACCATGACGAATCCCAAGGTTGCGCAGCTCCTTACGTATGGGATCAAACTGCTTCCTCAATTGTTGGATTCCTGTGGCCAAATCTGGGTAGAACCGCACCTGCTGATCCTGGTGTTTAATCTCTCCTTTAGCTCGTGCAGCGTTGAAGATCTTCATCCTGTCTCTGTTGCTAAGAAACTTCATAATTAAGGTCCTCGGCGGTCCCTTATCTCTCCGTGGGCCAATACGATGTGCTTTTTCCAGAACCACTGCTGATTGCAACTCCTCGCTGCCCAGCACCTCCGGAATCCACTTTTCCAGAAAGGAATATACGTCCCGACCTTCTGATTCCTCTGGAAGACCCACCAGCCTCAAGTTATTCTGTCTCGACCGAGATTCCAAATCCAAAATATTATCTTCTAGACATTTATTTTTTTTTCCAAAGTGCGCACCTTTAATTGAAGACGGGTGACGTCATCTTCAGCACTAGCGAGACGGAGCTCCATCTGCGCCGTTCGTTCTACACAGTCACCCAATTCCTTTCTTATTCCTTCCAACGCTGTCATAATCCCATCAAATCTAGAGGAAAAGTCCGCTCTCATTGAACTCATGGCAGCCATCAGCGCATCTGTGCCGCTCCCCGCAGATATCGCACCGTTGCCAGCCTCCTCCGCCATATATGGAGTTTTGTTTGCTGCGTCACAGACCTGAAAGTCCGTTAATTTGGACTGTTTCGGCGGCTCGCTTTTTCCTTTACCTAGTTTTCCAGCCTTAGGCTTCGCCGACATATCCTCGCCCAAACGCTGGGATACGTTCTGTCCCAAATGAGAGAGTTATTTGCCGATTTTTTTCTCCAGGAGCAGAGCAGAGTGAAACACGTCCGTCTTACGTGGCAGCCATAACCGGAAGTCGAGGAGAACGATTTTAATCTTAATTCTAAATTCTATTGGAAGCCATTGAAGGGACGCCAGAACAGGAAAGATGTGATCTCTCTTTCTAGTACCTGTTAAAACTCTAGCTGCAGCATTTTGGATCAGCTGAAGACTTTTTTAAAGATGTTTTAGGACAGCCTGATAATAAAGAGTGACAGTAATCTAATCTAGAGCTAACAAAAGTGTGGATTAGTTTCTCAGCATTACTCTGAGACAAGATGCTCCTAATCTTGGCAATATTATGCAAATGATAGAAGGCAGTCTTAGAAACAAGTTTAATATCTGAATTAAAGAACAGATCTTGATCAAAAATAACTCCAAGGTTCCTCACAGAACTGTTAGGAGAGAGAGTAACACCATCCAAACTAAGAGTCTGATTAGGGAAAGTATTTCTAAGGGTTTTTTGGGACCAAATAGGTCTGGGTGGGACAGATAACAGAGCAGTGTTTGTGCCACCCTCATTAACCCCACTGTGGTGCCCTTGAGCAAGACCCTTAACCCCAACTGCTCCAGTGGAGCTGCCCAGTGGCCACAGGTCAGTCTGTGGTTGTACTGGGCAGCTTCCATGTGTGAATGTGAAACTGTGTGAACAGGGTGTCCTTGAAAAAGAGAGGTTGCATCTCAATGGAACTCCCCTGTATAAGTAAAGGTTAAATAAAATAGAATGACTTCAGTCTTACCTCAATTTAATAGTAAGAAATTACAAGTCATCCAAGCTGCAATTTCCTTAAGACGTGCCTCTAATTTAGTTAACTGGTTACTGTCATCTGGCTTCACTGATTATATAATTGTGTGTCATCTGCATAACAATGGAAATTTATGCAGTGCTTTCTAATAATATGAGCTAATGGAAGTATATATAAACTTAAAAGAATAGGACCTAACACAGAGCCCTGAGGAACTCCATGACTGAGCGTTGAATTTGAAGAAAACTCATTATTGACATGAAGCAACTGGAACCTATCAGTTAAATAGCATTTAAACCACTGCAAAGAAGTTCCATTTAGTCCAACAAGGTATTCTAATGTATCAAGAAGAATATTATGATTATTAGTAGCAAAAGTTGCACGAAGGTCTAAAAGGAAAAGCCCTTTATCAGATGCTGTTGCATCTGATAATGGGCAATGTTGACCTTCACTAAGGCTGTTTCAGTACTATGATGAATTCTAAAACCTGACTGAAACTCTTCAAATAAACAGTTTCCCTGCAACTGGTCAAATAATTCCGAAGCAACAATTCTTTCTAAGATCTTTGAATTAAAAAAAAATGCCAATAAGACTGGATGTCTCAATTGGATTACCTGTATAAATATTAAATATTTAAAAAGGCAGATTAGAGATTGGTCTATAGTTAGCTAAAACACCTGGATCCAGCATTGGCTTTTTTAAGTAAGGGTTTAATTACAGCAGTTTTAAAAGCTTGCGGTACATGGCCTAATGTTAATGAGAAATTGATTATTTGAAGAACAGAAGTACCAATAAATGGGAAGACGTCTTTAAATAACCTGGTAGGAATATGGTCTAAAAGACAAGCTGAAGGCTTGGATGAGGAAATTATTTTATCTAACTCTAAAAGGTCAATTGGAGTAAACTCATTCAAATGAATGTCAGTTGAAGGAGTTGTAGTAGTTCCTGTATTTAAGTTAACGGTGGGAAGAATCTGACTGATTTTATCTCTGTTAGAAGAAATTTTATTATTGAAGAATTTCATAAAGTCCTGACTTGTGAGCTCAGCCTGGCTACAGTGCTGAAAAGAAACCTGGGATTATTCTTGTTTCCTTCTATTACTGCAGAATAATAACTTGTTTTAGCTTTCCTAAGAGATTTTTTTTATAAGTTAGTTGATTTCTCCAAGCTAGACAGATTTCATCAAATTTAGTGGAGTGCCATTTTCTTTCTAATTGACCAGTCTCCTGTGTTCTGTGTTGTGCATGTCATTGCGGTTATAGCAGCAGCTCTATATGTTATATATGATAAAATACCCTGGGTGAAGGATGAGGCAAGATTACTGGACGAACAAGGTGCCTCGCCGAATCATCAGGACAGCTTGAAGTATGCTGCACCCAGCTTAGCCACTATGCGCAGACACTCGTAATGTTTAGCTGGCTGTTGTGTGGCCCATCTTCGCCATGGACGTTCTTCACATCGAACCCGAACCAAGTCCATAACCCTGAGTGGGGCTCGGCCTGAAATGGTGCTGCTGAGTTTTCCCATGCTTGTTGGTCTGGCCCCGACCTCTCCTAAAGCCATCGTAGCATTCACCATCGTAGCTGCAGACCCTCCATCCCCCTGTGGCTAAGGTCTGGAGGCATCTGGGGCTAGCACATTGGTGTCACTCACCAGCGCAGGCACCTCACCGCCATGCTCAGCACCCCCCTCTGCCGTTTCCCGAGCGCCGGCACTGAGACCTTCCTGCACCGAACCTGAGTGAGGCTGGTCCTGCTTGACCACCGTGGTGTCCATTATCTCTTCGTCCTGCACAATGTCCTCATTGACCACCGGAATCAGAGGGTTCTACTGGCCACAACCCAACCATTCCTCCCCAGCGTCGTCTTTAATGTCGAAACCCAGTCCGTGGAACAAGTCACAGCCCATGATGTTATCGCCTCAGGCTGTCACTTGGAATGTGAATTCAACCATCGTTGCAGACTTGTGCCGAACTGTAAACTCCAAAGTCCCAACCATGCACAGCCTGCCACCTCCATAACCATAAAGCGGCGCTGTGTTACCTCTAATCCTGTAGTGGGGGAAAAACTTCCTCACCGTGGCCCAATTTAGCAACGACCCCTCCTCCCCTGTGTCGAGCAACAGCGGCCCCTCCACGCCGTCCAACTCCACTGTGCAAAATGTGTACCCGTTGGTACTGGGGAATACCATATGGATGGGTGTCGGGGGCGTGCGGAATGATTTCTTACGTGGGCTCTCCAGCTCAGATACACGGCACACTCTAGCATAATGGTTCAAGCGTCCACATCTGCTACACCGCTTCCCTCTAGCCGGGCAGTCCTTAGCCTTGTTTCAGTGCTTCACGGACTCACAACCCTTGCAAAGGGGTTTTTCCGGGGGAGACCTTCGGCTGGGAGCATTGGGTTCCATAGCGTTGCCGTCCAAGCTACCCTCGCTATCAGGTCCGCAACATTTGCCGCGGGAGGAGGCTCCGGCTGCCACTGTGACTGGTGCCAGCTTGGCTCAGAAGCTAGCTTGTCTGCGGCCTCCAACTGGAGAGCTTGCTCGACACCTCTGACTAGTGTTAAATCACTGGGCACAGTGAGTAGCCTAGCCCGCAATGCGGTGCTACACATGTGGTCTGCAAGCTGGTCATATACCATTTCATTTTCCAACAGCCCAAAGCGATATTCGCTAGCTAGCTGCTTTAAATCAGCGGCAAACTGATGAACAGGCTCACCCACTTGCTGATGTCGCTGCCGAAAGTGAATCCTCCGGACAGTCACGCTATCCGGGGTATGAAAATGGTTTGCTAGCAGCTCTACAATGTCTTCAAATGAATCCGATGCTCCGAGTGTGTGCAAGATTCGCTGGCCCTCAATACCCAGGTTGTGAACAAGGAACGCACATGCTCTTAACTTGTTGAGCTTACCCAGGTCCAGCGCGGTGATGTATATCTGAAAAGCCTCAAACCACATTGGCCAAGTCACCTGCGGCTTGAGAAAGGGGCAGAGTGGTGTGATGCACGCCTCCATGAGTTAATCCTCGATTGCCAAATGTTATGTATGGCAAAATACCCTGGGTGAAGGACGAGGCAAGAGGACTAGACGAACATAGCTCCACTGATGTATGCAGAACAGCGGCAACACGGCAGGCACCAGGCAGAGGGCACCGGTTGAAGAGGCCGCAATATGGACACCCTCTGGTATTTATAGGGCGGTGCAGTGACGTGACAGGAAGTGCACATCACTACACCGCACTTCACAGTAAGGTGCCGGAACCCAACATCACATTATATACTGTATAGGTTACATCAAACACATGTAACGTGCGCATGGTGATACACGAGTCAACAGTCCCTTCCTGAGACGGCCTCTACCTACTGTACCTTCCCAAAGTTGGGGAAATGTTCCATTCTGCAGAGCAATAGGGAACATTCACACTTAAGACATTCCAGGCGTTTTTGTTTTTTTTTTAATTTTTGTATGACCTTTATTTTAGCAGGTAAAATGTTTGAGAAGCAGTTCTCATTTCCAGACATGACCTGGCTTTAGGGATCAAACCTCAGTCAGCACAGAACAGGCACTGCAGTGTGAGCAGGCTTGTAATTTCCATAACACAGCTGGGGAGAGGGGCGTCCTGTGTTTATGACCTGGGGGGGAATCGCTTCAGGGGTAATGGGTCTACAACCACAGGAGAGACGTTAACAAGATGGAGTCCCTCAGTAGTGTTCGGTTGTATTTGTGCAGCCAAGAGCAAATCATCACTGAATGTTTCCTTCTTATGGTTTCAGTGTTGGTCTGGAGAGGTCAGGTGAAGCAGTGAGGTTGCTTGTAAATGTGATCTGTGCAGCAGCAGAGAGAGAACAGCAGACAGGAGAGAAGACCCTGGAGCTGTTATCATCAGTCTGCAGCTATGAGACTTTCCCATATGACTACATTGAAGATCAGTCTAACTTCCTCCTGGATCTGTACTCCCATGTGAAGGACTGTGAGACTAAAACAGGTCTGAGTCTCCTTCCATCATTACAGTCAGTTTTCCAGTCAGCTCCTCCACTCTGGATCATAAACCTCTCAGAGAGAAAGTCCTCCATCCTCCTGGAAGTGCTGAAACTCCAACCAGAGAAGAAAGAAGTGAAACTGAAAGACTGCTCCCCTGAAGAGAGTGAAGTGAGGAGTTTCCTTCAGTGCCTGCCTTATATCTCACAGCTCAGGTACATTCAATGAACGTCACACATTGATGATGATCTTATCAGAATTTTGATAGCAGGGCAGCAGCCCAAACACACATCCATTATAGCCTATGTTTCTGAATTCTTGCCAGCCCAAGCATCTGTATGTTCTCATTTCTGAACCCCGTCCCTTTTCTCAGTCTTCCTTCCTCAGGGGGTCAGTTGAGGCCAGGGTCCGGCTGCACCAGCAGGTCTTAATTAAAACTGGTCTTAAGTGCTAAGTTGGTCTTTGTTACGACCAGCCTTTAGACTGGACCTTACGGCAGGCTTAAAGAGCCCCTATTATGCTATTTTTACATATGTTGAAAGCACCCAAATGTGTTAATGAAATGTCTGTGACATGCTTTGGTCAAAACTAGTGTCGGATTTAGGGCGTGTCCCAGTTCAGCCCTTCACCCACGCCTCTGTTTTGTGCATTCACCTTAGTCACTGCTGTTGACTGTTGTGAAATGGTGCTATATAAATAAAGTTGAATTGAATTGCACCACTTTAGACACAAGGATAAAGCTCTGTGAAAACAGGCTGTTTTATAGCATAGTGATTTAAATGGTAAATGATGTTCACTTACAGTATATAGCGCTGTTTTATCCCCCGCCGGTCAAAGTCCAACGGGTCAAAGATCCCTTTGGGTGAAGACTGCAGGGGGTTATGTTATGGGTCCGTCCATCCCACTTACGTAAAAATCAACTCTTCCTACAGTTTCGTTCCGATTGTTTTGAAACTTGGTACCAGGATTTGATGTGCACTGATGATGCACATATTGCAATTTGACTCATCGCCTGACCCTGAGGTCAAAGGTCAGAGGTCACATTTTCCCCAGATTTTGTAAACACAGTAACTACTGAAAGAAATGATGTAGGCTTTTCAAATCGATACAGTAGTTGTATCTAAGATCAGGGCTTAAAGTTTTCCGGCACCGTGCCGGATTTCCGGCATGTGTGGAAAATGGCTGCGGGGAAAAATGATACTCCTGTAACAGTGGTCCTCAATAGGTGGCCCGTGAACTCCCTATTTGTGGCCCCCAAGCTGCGATTCCTTCACTCCGTGTTTTGGCTAGGTCAGCACCTGTAAGCGTGGACTGTTATCTCCATGCCAATGATGCACTGACAGCCTGTCAGCATGCGAGCGGCTGCAGGCCAGCGGAATTTTTTACTTTCACTTTTGGAGTGGCAGCAGGAGCCTAGATTGAACTAAAATGGCATGTTCTAAATTTGCTGCTAAAAGAAAAGTGGACAGTGAAAATCAGCAATTCAAAGACGAATGGACTGAGCAATTTGCATTTGTTCTCCCTCCTACCGGCACAAGACCACAGCTTGATAAAGATTTACAATTTGAAACGGCATTATGAGAGCAAGCATAAGAATTTTGAAGAGACGTTTCCTCAAAATTCAGAGGTAAGAACGACAAAAATAACTGCACTGAAATTATCATATCAAGCTGCAAGCAGGATTCTTCCTTTAAAATTTGCAGCTTTTCTCATAAATGTGACTTTTTCTCATTAATTTACTACATTTATTTGTAAATGTAAAACGTTTTTGTTGTAAATTTGCCACTTTTCCCTGATAAATCTGCAGTTTTTGCATCTTAAATCTGTGAATTTTTTTCTTGTAAATTTGTAACCTTTTTATAATGTGACTTTTTTCCTGTAAATTTACATATTTTTTTTTCTCACTAAATTTGCAGCTTTTTTCTACTAAACTTGACCTTTTGTAAATGTGCAATTGTTTCTTTTAAACTTGCTCTTTTCTTTCTCATAAATTTATGACTTTTTTTTTTGTAAATTTGCAGCGTTTCCCCATAAGTGTACATTTGTACATTCTTTCTCATAAATTTGTGACTGACAACAATAATACTTAGGGTCCCCTCAGTATTTACTCTGGAGAAAATGTTCTCTTTATTGTCCTTCCCAACAAAAAAAAAGGAAATATCCACCCATGCATCATGCTTTCACTGCTCTGGACCTCTGGTCCACTGGAAAAAAGAAATGCAGACCCCTGGCAAAAACATTTGAGGACCCCTGTCCTATAAAAACAAAAGATTTATGTCCTGTACCTATAGGCAGAACTACTTTTTGTCCAAGCGTTGTTGCCATATGTAGCGGGACCAGAGCCGCGAGTGCAGGACCAGAGTGGCCCATATCCCAGTGGGCCGCTTCACTGATGGGCCGGTGTTCTAGTTGGAAGTAAAATTAATTAACATCAATATAGTCTTTGGCAGGCATGTTGTTAGCACTATCCCGATGTTTAGTAGCCCTAAATCTGCCTGACTGATCTACACACCAGAGCATCCCTCACAATTTGGTGCCAGTAATGATTGGTCCGACTGAAAGACAGACTGACAGCATTCAACAGGGCGCGGGACTCCAGAAGGTATGTTCACATTTTGGTGGTTAACAAATGGCAGAAATTGATAGAAGAGGCAATTTTCCCAAAGAAAAATGAGTCAAACGGCACAGGTGAGGGGAGAGGAGGCAGCAGAGAGGCCGTGAGATTCTCAGCACCTCAGCTTAGTGAAGGGACTGTCAATAAATTCTATAATATTTAGCTGCCATCACATCACAGTTCTCTGACTCCGACGTGTTTCTTCTCATAAACTGAAAAACTAATTAACTCCTCGTTACACAGATTTTTAAATAAAGTTCTAAATTTCCAAGAAAAAATTAGCTACATGAACCTACAGTATTTGTTAAAATGAAAATTTATAAGCAAAAGCTGCAATTTTTATGGTTACTGTTGTGTTCAAATTACAGAAGAGTCGAGGTGACGTTTTATGGTTTTATTATAATATGAATTATACACAAGAGTGCAGGAGCCACAGCAAAGAGACAATATGTCTCCCGCAGCTGGCTTATATAGTACAGGTGACGCCACCCCCCCAGAGGCGGGCGTCACCCCTCCCTAGCCTAGGGCACCGCCATAATAATATAATATATTCTACAGTTGTATAATATACATGATTCTACAGTTACAAAGGAAAAAAAATACATTCAAAAAGGTCTAAAATTAAAGAGTGATTTTTTTTTTAACGTGAAAAATCACATTTATAGAAAAAGCTGCATATTCATAATCGCCTAAACGTTCCGAGTAGATACGACCTTTTACCGATTATCTTGATTTTAAGATCAAATACTGCTGCATGTAAATTTTTGTGGACACAGTTTGGTGAAAAAGCCTCTTTCCACAGTAGCTGTTGCTGAATGAAGAAAAAGGCCTTGCTTGTCCTCGGGGGGTTCATTACACAGGGTTACAAAAATCATTTTTTTGTAAATTGTCTGTGTTTTTTCAACTGATTTAAAACAATTTTGCACCGCTGAATCCGAAAATGACATCCGTTTCTCTCGATCAGGTGCTAAGTAAAAACCTGTACTTACTTAGTACTGTGCATGTACTTACCTTTATATAAAGGCAAGTACATGGAAATTTAATGTTACGTCATCACTGTTCAAAATGCAGAGAATTTCAAGACATAAAAAAGAATTTTGCATCATATAAAGTGAAAATACCCATACATGCAAACAAAAACGTATAAAACAACATATGGCCATAATTCAAAAAGTTGACCTGATTGAGCAAAACCAAAGTGATTTTTGGATTCAGCACATCAAAACTGTCCTAAATCAGTTTAAAAAAAACAGACAATAAATTTGGTGTTGACCAGTGTTATTTTTTAACAAGGGGAATGGTAGTGGTGGTGGACTCACAGGTTTAGTGTAAGGTAACGCCTATAAATGTAAATTAAGTATAAATGTGCAAGAATAAAGCTGTAAAATATGACAAATGAGGCCAATTTACAAGTAAAATAGAAAATTTGTGAGAAAAAAGTTATAATTTTGTATGAAAAACATAATGAGTGCAGGGAAGAAATGGAACATCTCTACAAAAAATTATTATAAATTCACAAGAATGAAATCAAAAATTTAAAGAACAAAAGCTGCAGATTAGTATTAATGTTTTAGTCTTTCCCATTTTCTGTGCAATTAGTGAGGGTTTTCTTGTTAACATTGTTGACACTTTTAACTTTTTTTCTGGTAAATTGTGACACAGACATGCATATATTGGAACAGGACAATGACATATCATCACTGACACTGAACTGACATGACACTGTATATATTACTATTACATATGTAGTAAATTATTGTTGTAAGGTACAAAGATTATTTCATGTATATACTGTATAGAGATGTGTGTGTGGGAACAAGGTTTTATTTCCGTACCCCACACACAAAACTCGTTTGGGCACCAGTCCAAAAAGGAATGGACAAATTTATTAATAACGATGCTTTATACCTTCTATCAATCAGTCCCAACATTCATTAATTCTTCTGCGTGACTCAAGAGAACAGACAAAAAAAATCAGGCAGAAACTTCCATTTACCGTTAACAGTTTTAATGAACAGACTCAGCTTAAATGACATTACATTCAACTGTTTTGTAGGCAAAGTGAAATGATCAACAAGTATCAAGCATCACATTAAACTTGTACCGGATTACTGAGCGTAAAGTATATTATCAAACTTTGGAGGAACCAAGGAAAACCCTAGTTTGAATTTATAACTGTGACGAACATGGAGACTGTGAAATAACTGTAACAAAAATATGAAGAAAATTGGACACGGTTTTCTGAAGAAAATGATAAAAGCTGATTATATGAAAAATGAACTTCTGGGTTACTCTAAAAGGCAATGGAGGTTAATAAAAAGAGGGCTACTATTTCTCTTCAATTCTATATACTTGATCAGAATCTATGAACTAGCTTTTAACATGAGAAAATTTTGACATACTTTAAGGACAATGGACATCGCATTAGCCCAGCAGATAGACAATGGATCTTGCTTACGTGCTCAGCTGCGTGGGGAGTTTTCAGCTGGATCCTTAGCTAAAGGGTAGATGACAGAAAATTATCTTCCCGCAGATAATTTCCTCCCAGAAACAACATCAAAACTGAGATCCGGAGACGCTGAGTTGAGACTGCTGGCCCGCTGATGTGTATGTCATAAGGAGGGACAACTAGGGAATTTTCAGTGGCTTTTCCCGGATCCAGGTAATTTGGAGATCGTTCAACGTCTGATCAACGTCACAGAATTGAAGAGAGGGAAAAAAAAATATTTAAGTCTCGAAATCAGAGTTCTTCCGATGTTGTGGTAATTGGGCATAGGCAGCTCCTAGTAGAAGTTAGAAAATCAGGATTAGTCCACTTTACACAATGAGTTAAGGAAAACAATTAGAAAAAGTGTAACAAAGTATAAAAAAAAGCATCTGAGAAAAACAGAGTTTTACTCCAGGTTTGAGCTTGAAAGGAAAAAGAGATGAAGCAGGGTTTTTTTTTTCTCAGAGACAAGAGCGTAGAAGCAGGCTTCAAAGCAGGAACTGAAAAAAAAAAATGGGAGTTTTTCTCTTTTTAAATGAAAGCTCTTTCTTGGTTAAAACACTTGACTGGCAGGAGGAAGAACCAATTATCATCTATTGTGGGAGACTCGAATGGACTATGGTCCAATCGGGGAGAGGTTCTTTGTAACTGACCAATAGAATGAAATGGGGTGTCGCCCAACCGAAACTGGCTGGTTATTGGCTGATACCAGTCGGATGACTTGCATGGACTCTGAACAGGAAGAAACACATATTGATTAAAATGAAAAATTCACCTTATATATTGAAGCTAAACTAACTTCAGTGATTCATGACTACTTTTCATATTTACTAACATAACCTTGCATTTTCATGCTTGTCCTTCCATGCATTAAAATAAGGTTCGTTTAAGCATATTTTCAAATATGCAGTGCATTTATCAATGATTACTGAAACATTTCAAACCATAATTGTCCATCACAGGGTACGCTAGCTTCAGTAGTGTTCTGAGAAGTATTTCCTGGAAAAATATCAGTCTTGAGAAGAGAGCGGGTTAACAGTTCAGTTTTGGTAGAAGCACCAGCAAACGTATTCCTGAGTTGTCCACGGGAGGGGGGGGGGCAATATGGGACTTTGGATTTTAACTGAGACCTTAGGAATTTTTGAGGAGGGATAAGGAAAAGTCTGGGTAGGATCACAGAGCTGTTAACTGTTCAACTTGTCTTTTCCAGAATAAACAACAATGAATTTATTGGGAAGTCCAAGCATTCCTGGCACGGACAGGATTTTTATCGTCCCTTTTACCACTGGAATGTGTTTTCAAAAGGGTTGTTGTAGGTGATGAAAAGCAATTCGTGACCAGACTTTTGGGGTGAACTAATTTCTCCTCAGCAACGAGGAATTTTATAAATTGGAACCCAGGGGTTAACGCTACACATAATAGGTTAAAGTTGTCTATTGAATAACTATTTTGTTTCTGTAGAATTTTTATGCCACAGAACTGAACTAATGTTCCCATTTTGGATTTTTCTCTCAGTTTCTCATTTATTTGTCAGCTGGTTTACTGAGGTGAACAAAGTTCTATATTCTTGTCAAAACATGTCTGCAATAAAAGCTATTAAATAGAAATTGAACTTTTGCTCCGATTTCCTCCACTTGGCAAGAAGGGAGCTGGTCTTGGGCATGAAACTCCCAGTCTAAAAATTGGTCCCACTCCGGCCCTGTGCGAGTGTTTTATCCTTCAATGTACACAAAACCTTTCATACATTCCATATGATAGAGAGTAAGTTTTTGAACCCTAGAGATTATTTATTTTGAACATAGTTCAAAATAATAGTTAAGATAAGATAAGATAAGATAAGATAAGCCTTTATTAGTCCCACAACGGGGAAATTCCAGGATTGCAACAGCACAGGGATAGCAACACTCAGAGCAACAATCAGAAGGCAAGAAAAAAAAAAAAAAAAAAAAAAAAAAAAAAAAAAAGCAAGCAAGAGCAGCTAATAAACATATGTACGTATTACTATAAAATATATATATATACACACACACACAGACACACAGTGCAGAGCATTGTAGCTGGATGGAATAAATATATGAATATATGAACACACAGTGCAGAGCATTGTAGCTAGATGGAATAAATATGTAAATATATAAACACCCACAGTACGGAGCATTGCAGCTAGGTGGAATAAATATGCAAGTATATAAACACACACAGTGCGGAGCAATGTAGCTAGATGGAATAATATGTAGATATATAAATATATAAACACCCACAGTACGGAGCATTGTAGCTAGATGGAATAAATATGCAAATATATAAACACACACAGTGCAGAGCATTGTTGCTAGATGGAATGAAACAGCATAACCGTCTACTTAGTTATCCTACATGGTATGATTATGTGCCCATACATATTCTCACCCTCCATAGCGACCGGTATGTTCCTAGTTGTATGCCGGAGAGGACCATTGTGTAAGTCTATTGCATCTTTTGCATTCAAAAAACTATTAGTTTGTTACGTCTTTTTGCTATCTCTGCGAGCAGCCCTGCTTAGGTTGTACAGTCTGACAGCCGTTGGTAGGAAGGACCTACGAAACCTCTCGGTTGTGCACCTGGGATGATGTAGTCTGCTGCTAAATGAGCTCCTCAGTGCATTCAGTATGTCCTGCATAGGGTGGAACTCGGACTCCAGCAGAGATGACAGTTTAGCCACCGTCCTTCTCTCTCCTATCTCCTCCATCGGATCAAGGCGCTGCCCCAGGACAGAGCTAGCTTTCTTAATCAGTTTGTTCAGTCTCTTCCTATCGGCTGCAGTAATGCCACTGCCCCAGCAGACCACTCCAAAAGTGATGGCTGATGCCACCACCGTGTCATAGAATGACTTCAGCAGCGCCCCTTGTACACCAAAAGACCTGAGTCTCCTCAGCAGGAACAGCCTGCGCTGTCCCTTCTTGTAGAGTGCATCAGTATTGTGTGACCAGTCTAGTTTATTGTTCAGATGAATACCCAGGTACTTATAGGATGTCACCATCTCGATGTCTGTTCCCTGTATATTTACTGGTACTGTGAGGGGCTGCCCATGCCTGCGGCAGTCCACCACCAGCTCCTTAGTTTTCCTCGCGTTGATCTGGAGGCAGTTCCGATGGCACCAGTCCACGAAGTCCTGGATAAGCCCTCTGTACTCAGCTTCATCTCCATTGGAGATGAGGCCAACGATCGCAGAGTCATCAGAGAACTTCTGTAGATGGCAGTGTGTTGTGTTGTGTGAGAAGTCCGCAGTATAAAGAGTGAACAGGAAGGGAGCCAGCACCGTTCCCTGGGGGGCCCCCGTGCTACTGATGATCGTGTCGGACACACAGTCCCGGGTTCTCACAAACTGAGGCCGGTTCGTGAGGTAGTCCAGGATCCATGATGACAGGTGCTGGTCCACCCCTGCGCGCAGCAGCTTGTCCTTCAGGATCATCGGTTGGATGGTGTTGAAAGCACTGGAGAAGTCAAAGAACATGATCCTCACCATATTCCCGGGCTTCTCCAGGTGGGACAGAGAACGGTGAAGGAGGAAGATCACCGCATCCTCCACCCCAATGCCATGCTGGTAGGCGAACTGGAGTGGATCCATCGCTGGTTCCACCAGGGGGCGGAGGTGAGCAAGGAGCAGTCTCTCCAGGGTCTTCATCAAGTGGGACGTCAAGGCCACCGGTCTGTAGCTGTTCAGGTCTTTGGGGTGGGAAGTTTTTGGTACAGGTACCACACAAGATGTTTTCCACAGCTGTGGTACCCTCCCCAGTTTCAGGCTCATGTTGAAGATATACGTCACAATCCCACACAGCTGGTCTGCACAGGACTTGAGGAGCTTTGCGCTGATGCCGTCCGGTCCCGGCGCCTTCCTCGCCTTGATCTTCCTCAGCTCCGTCCTCACCTGGGTCCTGGTCAGGGTCAGGATGGGGGGCTGTGTGTTGGGAGTGGGGGGGTGTTGGTAGAGTGGGGAGTGGGCAGCAGGACTTGATTTCTTTAGAGGCAGCAGTGGTTGTTGTGCAGTCAGGGGGGAGGGCGGTTGGTCAAATCTATTGAAAAACAGATTCAGGTTGTTCGCCCACTCCCTGCCCCCTGTGGCCTGGGGGGAGGTATTCTGGAGCCCCGAGATGGTTTTGAGGTTTCTCCAGACCCCGCTGATGTCGCTCTGTTGCAGCTTGTCCTCCATCTTCTTCCTGAAGCTGTCCTTGCCTTCTCTGATCTTTCTCCTCAGCTCCCTCTGTACGGACTTCAGCATCTCCCTGTTCCCCGACCTGAAGATCCTCTTCTTCTCTCTCAGAAGTGTTTTTATCTCAGGGTTGATCCAGGGTTTGTTGTTTGAGTGACGCCGTATGGTCTTGGTGGGAACGGATTTGTCCACACAGAAGCTGAGGTAGCCCGTGAAGGTGTGAATGAGGCCATCGATGTCCTCACCATGTGGATCGCAGAGCTGCTTCCAGGCGGTGGCTTCAAAACAGCCCTTTAGGGTGTCCATTGTCTCCTCAGACCATAACTCCACAGTGTGCATGGCCGGAGGTTGTCTGTGCACTAGGGGTTTGTACACCGGCCGGAGATGAACCAAGTTGTGATCCGATCTCCCGAGTGGGGGTAGTTGTGATGAGGTGTACGCCTCCTTAGTGTTTGCGTAGAATAAATCCAGTGTTTTATTGTCTCTAGTGTGGCATGTGACATACTGGGTGAACGTGGGTAGAATGGGAGACAGTGAAACATGGTTGAAATCGCCTGAGATGAGGAGAAGAGCATCTGGGTGTTCTGTCTGCAGCCTGCTGGTTACTGAATGGATGACGTCACGTGCTGTCCCAGCGTTCGCCGTCGGATTTGCATAAACAACAATGCAGATCACGTGTGAGTGTTCTCTCGGGAGATATGTAGGCCTCATGCTAACAGCTAGCAACTCAATGTCTTTGCTGCAGTGTCGTTGTTTAACAGTGATATGTCCCGGTCTGCACCAGTTGTTGTTAACATACATGATCACTCCACCGCCCCTAGCCTTGCCACTGTCTGGTGTTCGGTCAGCTCGTATCATGTGAAAACCCTCCAGCTCAATGTTAGCATCTGCTGCTAGTTCAGTTAGTTGTAGACATAGTTATAGATAGTTATAGAAATAATGCAATTTAGAGTATTATAAAAAAAATCACTGTTTATACAGTATATACACACACACACACACACACACACACACACATATATATATATATATATATATATATATATACTGTATATATATATATATATATACTGTATATATAAATATATACAGTGGAGCAAAAAAGTATTTAGTCAGCCACCAATTGTGCAAGTTCTCCCACTTAAAAGATGAGAGAGGTCTCCAATTTTCATCATAGGTATATTTCAACTATGAGAGACAAAATGAGAAAAAAAAATCCAGAAAATCACAATGAAGGATTTTTAATGAATTAATTGGTAAATTCCTCGGTAAAATAAGTATTTGGTCAATAACAAAAGTTTATCTCAATACTTTGTTATATACCCTTTGTTGGCAATGACAGAGGTCAAACGTTTTCTGTAAGTTTTCACAAGGTTTTCACACACTGTTGCTGGTATTTTGGCCCATTCCTCCATGCAGATCTCCTCTAGAGCAGTGATGTTTTGGGGCTGTCACTGGGCAACACAGACTTTCAACTCCCTCCAAAGATTTTCTATGGGGTTGAGATCTGGAGACTGGCTAGGCAACTCCAGGACTTTGAAATGCTTCTTACGAAGCCACTCCATTGCCCGGGCGGTGTGTTTGGGATCATTGTCATGCTGAAAGACCCAGCCACATTTCATCTTCAGTGCCCTTGCTGATGGAAGGAGGTTTTCACTCAAAATCTCACGATACATGGCCCCATTCATTCTTTCCTTTACACGGATCAGTCGTCCTGATCCCTTTGCAAAAAAACAGCCCCAAAGCATGATGTTTCCACGCCCATGCTTCACAGTAGGTATGGTGTTCTTTCTCCTTGACCATATGACATTCTCCCAATCCTCTTCTGGATCATCCAAATGCTCTCTAGCAAACTTCAGACGGGCCTGGACGTGTACTGGCTTAAGCAGGGGGACACGTCTGGCACTGCAGGATTTGAGTCCCTGGTGGCGTAGTGTGTTACTGATGGTAGCCTTTGTTTCTTTGGTCCCAGCTCTCTGCAGGTCATTCACTAGGTCCCCCCGTGTGGTTCTGGGATTTTTGCTCACCGTTCTCATGATCATTTTGACCCTACAGGGTGAGATCTTGCGTGGAGCCCCAGATCGAGGGAGATTATCAGTGGTCTTGTATGTCTTCCATTTTCTAATAATTGCTCCCACAGTTGATTTCTTCACACCAAGCTGCTTACCTATTGCAGATTCAGTCTTCCCAGCCTGGTGCAGGTCTACAATTTTGTTTCTGGTGTCCTTTGACAGCTCTTTGGTCTTGGCCATAGTGGAGTTTGGAGTCTGACTGTTTGAAATTGTGGACAGGTGTCTTTTATACTGATAACGAGTTCAAACAGGTGCCATTAATACAGGTAACGAGTGGAGGACAGAGGAGCCTCTGAAAGAAGAAGTTACAGGTCTGTGAGAGCCAGAAATCTTGCTTGTTTGTAGGTGACCAAATACTTATTTTACCGAGGAATTTACCAATTAATTCATTAAAAATCCTTCAGTGTGATTTTCTGGATTTTTTTTTCTTCTTTTGTCTCTCATAGTTGAGGTATACCTATGATGAAAATTGGAGACCTCTCTCATCTTTTAAGCAGGAGAACTTGCACAATTGGTGGCTGACTAAATACTTTTTTGCCCCACTGTATATATATATATATATATATATATATATGTATATATATACATATATATACACTACCGTTCAAAAGTTTGGGGTCACTTAGAAATTTCCTTATTTTTGAAAGAAAAGCACTGTTTTTTTCAATGAAGATAACTTTAAACTAATCAGAAATACACTCTAATATCTAATATACATTGCTAATGTGGTAAATGACTATTCTAGCTGCAAATGTCTGGTTTTTGGTGCAATATCTACATAGGTGTATAGAGGCCCATTTCCAGCAACTATCACTCCAGTGTTCTAATGGTACAATGAGTTTGTTCATTGCGTCAGAAGGCTAATGGATGATTAGAAAACCCTTGTGCAATCATGTTAGCACAGCTGAAAACAGTTTAGCTGGTTTGAGAAGCTATAAAACTGACCTTCCTTTGAGCAGGTCGAGTATCTGGAAAAAATTATTATTTCAAATACATATCATTATTGCTAACCTTGTCAATGTCTTGACTATATTTTCTATTCATTTTACAACTCATGGTGGTAAATAAGTGTGACTTTTCATGGAAAACACAAAATAATTGTCTGGGTGACCCCAAACTTTTGAACGGTAGTGTATATATATATAGTTAGGCCCAAAAATATTTGGACAGTGACACAAGTTTTGTTATTTTAGCTGTTTACGAAAAAATATTCAGGATACAATTATATAATCAATATGGGCTTAAAGTGCAGACTCTCAGCTGTAATTTGAGAGTATTCACATCCAAATTGGACCAAGGGTTTAGGAATTACAGCTCTTTAATACGTAGCCACCTCTTTTTCAAGGGACCAAAAGTAATTGGACAACTGACTCAGAAGGCTGCAAAAAAAAACAAAAACAAGGTTGCATGGGCTCTTCCCTCGTTAACCTGTCATCAGTTAAGCAGTTAAAAGGTCTGGAGTTGATTCCAGGTGTGGCGTTTGCATTTGGAAGCTGTTGCTGTGAACACACAACATGCAATCAAAGGAGCTCTCAATGGAGGTGAAACAGACCATCCTGAGGCTGAAAAAAAAGAAGAAATCCATCAGAGAGATAGCAGAAATGTTAGGAGTAGCCAAATCAACAGTTTGGTACATTCTGAGGAAAAAAAGAGTGCACTGGTGAGCTTGGGAACTCAAAAAGGTCTGGACGTCCACGGAAGACAACAGTGGTGGATGATCACAGAATCCTTTCCATGCTGAAGAACAACCCCTTCACAACATCCACTCAAGTGAAGAACATTCTCCAGGAAGTAGGTGTATCAGTATCTAAGTCTATCATAAAGAGAAGACTTCATGAGAGTAAATACAAAGGATTCACAAGGTGCAAACCATTAATCAGCCTCAAAAATAGAAAGGCCAGAATTGACTTTGCCAAAAAACACCTGAAGAAGCCAGCCCAGTTCTGGAACAGCATTCTTTGGACAGATGAGACTAAGATCAACCTGTACCAGAATGATGGGAAGAAGAAAGTTTGGAGAAGAATTGGAACAGCTCATGATCCAAAGCACTACATCTTATGTAAAACATAGTGGAGGCAGTGTGATGGCATGGGCATGCATGGCTTCCAATGACACTGGGTCACTTGTGTTTATTGATGATGTGACAAAAGACAGAAGCAGCTGGATGAATTCTGAAGTGTATAGGGATATACTTTCTGCTCAGATTCAGCCAAATGCAGCAAAGTTGATTGGACGCCGCTTCACAGTACAGATGGACAATGATCCAAAACATACTGCAAAAGCAACTCAGGAGTTTTTTAAAGCAAAGAAGTAGAATATTCTGCAATGGCCCAGTCAATCACCAGATCTCAACCCAATTGAGCATGCATTTCACTTGCTTAAGACAAAACTTAAGGCAGAAAGACCCACAAACAAGCAACAACTGAAGACAGCTGCAGTAAAGTCCTTGCAAAGCATCACAAAGGAGGAAACCCAGCGTTTGGTGATGTCCATGGGTTCCAGACTTCAGGCAGTCATTGCCTACAAAGGATTCTCAACAAAATATTGAAAAGTAACATTTTACTTAGGGTTATGTTTATTTGTCCAATTACTTTTGAGCCCCAGAAATGAGGAGCGTTTGTATAAAAATAGCTACAATTCCTACATGTTTAATCACATATTTTTGTTCAACCCCTTAAATTAAACCTTAAAGTCTGCACTTCAGTTCCGTTGTAGTTGTTTCATTTCAAATCCAATGTGGTGGCATGCAGAGCCCAAATCATGAAGATTGTGTCACTGTCCAAATATTTCTGGGCCTAACTGTATATACGTATATATGTAATATAAATAATGTGTGCTTGTCCACCCTGATGACCCTGCCCGTGGAAAAAAGTTCAGGCTCAGGAATTTTTTTTGCTTTAACCACTGTAAGATGCATCTTGAATGACTTGCACCTTGATCTGACTATGGGTTTAGGGGTCAAAAGGTAAAATTTAACATTCCAGTTGAACTATGGTAAATGCTAAATTTACTATTACTATAAAACAAGTGGAGCTACAGCCACCAAACCTGGTATACAGGTTTACCTTGGGATCTTGACCTCTGACTATGGGTTTGGGGTCAGAAGTTCAAAGGTCATGGTTAACATGCATATGCCTTATTACTGTACAATGAGTAAAGTTAGGGTCACCAAACCTGGTATGCAGGTTCACCCTGTGACCTTGAAGGGTGACTATGGCTGTGTTTGGAATGTTCACTCACTCCCTCCCTCCCTACTCGCTATATAGTGAATTTAGATATAGTGGACTATATATTAAACCCAATATAACAATAAAATTAACAGCTTTCGAAGACTACTGGGCTTGTTTTCATGGCGTGGTTAATGATGTCATCATGGTGAAACAGTTAGTTAGTTAGTTAGTTAGTTAGTTATGGAAGTCCATCGGTGATTGATGAGGACATCCATCTCTCCTGGGGTAAAGATAAAAACTATGAAGTGGTGTTGCACCGCCTATGACTTCTCAGATGGGAGCGAAGGCCGAA
Organism: Pholidichthys leucotaenia; assembly: GCA_020510985.1. Lineage (NCBI taxonomy): Eukaryota > Metazoa > Chordata > Actinopteri > Cichliformes > Pholidichthyidae > Pholidichthys > Pholidichthys leucotaenia. The sequence goes on from CM035845.1 coordinate 340,575,295, forward strand.
TTCGGAGGCACACCTCCGTCCACAAGTGGGGCAAGGGATGCCATCACTAGGTGGGGTAGGTTGACACTCCTGACGCTCGCGCCTGTGCTGGCGGCGCCCCTCACGGGCACAGGTACAGTCACTTTCAAAAATGATGACAGCCTGGCGGCAGGTTGTGCGCCAAAGTGTCCTGGAGGCGGCAGCGGTCTCCAGATTGGAAGTTCGGACATTGCACTTCTTCAGGACGGCATGGAGGTGGTCCTTGAACCGCTTCTTCTGCCCTCCTTGAGAGCGCCATCCGGAGGCAAGCTCGCTGTAGAGGATTTGGCGGGGGAGGCAGTTTTCCGGCATCCAAATAACATGGCCGATGTAGCAAAGCTGGCATTGCACCACAAGTGCCTCGATACTACGGAGGTTAACTCTCTGCAGGATCTGGACATGTGGTACGCAGTCCTTCCACGTGACGCCAAGGATCCGCTGGAGATATCTGATGTGGAATGCCTTAAGGCTCCGGACGTCTGCCCTGTACAGGGTCCAGGCCTCACTGCCATAAAGCAGGACGGAGATGCAGACAGCCGAGTAAACTGCGATCTTAGTTCTCAGGGAGAGATTCCTATTCAGGAACACCCTAGCACTGAGCCTGCCAAACACCAAGGTGGCCTGCCGGATGCGGCTCTGAATCTCATCATTAAGCGAGCATGGGGAGGACAGAATGCTGCCCAGGTAAGTGAAGTGATCCACCTTCAGGATGGGTTCTTCTCCAACCAGGAAGTTATGCTTGGTCTGAGGTGTGCCTGATGAAGGTTGGCAAAGGACCTCAGTCTTTCGTGCATTGATGACTAGGCCGACATTGATATACGAAGCATCCATGATGTTAAGGGTACGTTGTAGGCCCTGCGCAGTTAGTGAAGGAAAGGCAGCGTCATCTGCATACTGGAGATCAAATACTGTGGTAGTACTGGTCTTGGTCTTAGCGAGTAGCCTACAGAGGTTGAACACGCTGCCATCCCACCAGTATCTAATAGAGATACCGTCGACTAAGCCAAGCCTGTGTCGAGAGAGGAGGGTAACGGCCGCCAGGTAGATGTTAAACATGATGGGGTGCCAGGACGCATCCTTGCTTGACTCCTACATTGACGGCAATGGGCTCAGAGACCAGACCTCCAGCTACAGCACATGCAAACATATTCGTGTGGAAGTCTCTCAGGATGGTGGTGAACTTGGGGGGACAGCCACATTTGGTTAGGATGACCCAGAGAAGATCTCGGTTCACGGTGTCGAAGGCCTTGGTGAGATCGACATAAAATGAAGAGGTCTTGGTGTTGTTCCTTGCACTTCTCCTGAAGAAGACGAGCGGCGAAGATGCTGTCAGTGGTACTACAATCCTTCCAGAAGCCACACTGCAATTCAGGGAGAATGACTTCCGCGACAGAATTAAGGAGTCTAGCAAGGAGGACACGAGCAAGAACCTTTCCAGCAACTGCAAGAAGCGAGATGCCGCGGTTGTTGCCACATGCTGCTTTGTCTCCTTTTCTTTTGTAGACGGTAATGATGTTGGCGTCTTTCCACGGCTGGGGCAAGGTCTTGGCGAGCCAGACTTTGCTGATAAAGCGGTGGAGATGGCATGTCACACAGTACCCTCCGTACTTGAATATCTTCCCCGGGAGAGCATCCGGGCTGGAAGCCTTGTTGTTCTTGAGGCTTCTGCAGGCTTTATGGACTTTGACGAACGATGGAGAATTGTCGAGCTCGAGCCTCGGGGGAAGAGTAGGGAGGCCGTCTTTGAAGGTAGCATCAAATGGGTTGATCCGGTTGAGCAGTTCGCTGAGGTGTTCAACCCATCACACAGGGATGCCCTGAGTGTCCTTGATGAGCGAGAAGCCATCGGAGGAACGGAGGGGCACGTTGGAGCTGCGGGGTGGGCCATAGATGGTCTTGATGCCGTCATAAAACTGGTGTAAGTTGTGCGTGTTGGCGAAGCCCTAGATTTCGGCAACCTTCTTCAGCCACCAATCGTTTTCCATTCAACGAAGAGCTGCCTGGACAGTGGAACGGAAGCATGAGAACATCTCACACAGGACGAGGCAGGATGGATTGCTGATCACGGCTTTGTGTGCGTTATTCTTCTGCTTAATTAGCTCACAGATCATATGAACGTTGTCGTCAAACCAGTCTTGGTGTTTTCGACTGGAGACACTGAACACACTAATGGTGGTCTCGAGGATGGCGATGGAGTTCCACCCTTCAGTGATGGCTTTGCGAGAAGTGTCATCGGGGTTGTCCGGAGTGGCGTCAAGTGTGGCAGCAAGAGCACCGCAAAACTCATAGATTCTACGGGTCCACAAAGGGAGCTTGATTGATGTGCTTCACACCTGGACACTAGCGGACCGGGGGACGTACTCTTATGCGCAGGAGGGACCAAATTAGGCGGTGGTCAGTCTAGTATTCGGCACCCCTGAGGGCTCTGGTGATGATGACGTCTTGATGATCTTGTTTTCTGGTGATGACATAATCGATTAAGTGCCAGTGCTTTGACCGCGGATGCATCCACGAGGTCTTGAGTTTGTCAGGCAACTGGAACATGGTGTTAGTGATGATGAGGTTGTGTTCCGTACAGAAATTGAGGAGACGGAGGCCGTTCTCGTTGGCATTCCCAACGCCCTGCTTCCCGATGATACCGCCCCAGATGGCATGATTGTTGCCAACCCTCGCATTAAAGTCACCCAGCAGAAGGATCTTGTCAGCACGGGGGATAGAACTGGTGCAGCGGGTGAGCGCATCATAGAAAGCATCCTTCATGTCGTCTGCTGAGGGCAGCGTGGGGGCGTAGGGCATAAAACATAACAGACTAATGGTGGTTAAAAAAAAAAAAATGAATTCCTGCATGTAATTTGTAGTAAATATGCATTAAGTCAAATCGTTTTTGCTGAATTAATAAATGTAAATACCTTAAGGTAGTTTATGTTGTGATGTGAAGCTCACTGCTCTGTTAGCTGCACATTGCATTATGGGATATATTGGCTAATGTAGTGACCATCCATTGTACACTACTTTTCAAAATGCATTGTGGGATATTTTGAGTGTTCTATATAGTGAATGAAATTTTCAGTTAAGATTTCAAACAGCACTACAAAATGGCTGATTCACTATGTAGTACACTATATGGGGAGGGAGTGAACATTTCGAACACAGCATATGTAATTGGGATCACAAGGTCAAAGGTCAACGTCAAAATGGCCTAGAAACTATATTTCAACAACAAGGAAAGTTAGGGTCACCAAACCTGGTACACAGGTTCACTCTGAGACCATGACCTCTGACTACAGGTTTGAGGTCAACAGGTCAAAGGTCAAGGTTGGCACTCCCTATGCCCGCTTACTATAGAACATGTAAAGTTCTCTAGGGTCACCAGACTTGCTACACAGGTTCACCTCGGGACCCTGACCTACAGCTATGGGTTGTATAATTTGTTGTTTATTCATGGATGATGGTTTATCATAATTTGATTCTGCCCCATTATATATATTGAAAAATTGAAAACTGCTGTCCATCAGTAAGTATTGGGATCTTCAAAGAAAATGGAGGCGGGGGATATTGCACTCACCTCAGACTGCCTTTGTTTTCTCATCTCTGGATGACCAGAGTGCTTTACAGATTCAGCCATCTACCCATTCACACACACATTCACACACTGATGGCATCAGAGCTGCCATGTAAGGAGCTGGTCTGACCCACCAGGAGCAACTTGGAGTTTAGTGTCTTGCTCAAGGGCACTTCGACATGCAGTGAGAGCAGGAATCGAACCACTGACCCTCCAATCAGATGTCAACCACAGTACACCTGTGCCACATCCGCAAATGCTAATGAGCCTTAGTTTACTCCATCCTCTTTCTTGTCATTCCTCTGAGATTTATGTTTTGATTTCAGTGCTGCGTTTGAGGCCAGTGTTAGTTTGCCTTTTTGGTTGTAGGACTAAGTCAGACAATAATAAATTCTTGCTGAATGTTACATTTTTAAAGCCCAGTGACTGATAGCAGGTGAATGGCTGCCTCTGCTAACAACAGCTAACAGCCGCAAGTCAAGGAGGTGTCTGGTTCAAAGTTTTAACAAACTAAAATGATGTTAAAATAATGCAGTTGAGAACAAATCATCTGAATGTTTCCTTCTGAATGTTCCAGTGCTGAGGAGCCGTGGTGGACAGGTGAAGTTGATGTCGTGGTGTTTTCACATCTGTTCTGTGCAGCAACAGAAAGAGAACAGCAGACAGGAGAGAAGATCCTGGAGCTGTTATCTTCAGCATGCAGATACGAGAAATTCCCTGTGAATAACAGAGACTGGCATGATGAATATTGTAATTCAAAATATCAGTCTAATTTCCTCCTGAATCTGTACTCCCACGTGAAGGACAGTGAGACGAAAACAGGTTTGAGTCTCCTTCCATTATTACAGTCAGTTTTCCAGTCACCTCCTTCAGTCTGGTTCATAGACCTCTCAGAGGGAATGACCTCCATCCTTCTGGAAGTGTTGAAACTCCAACCAGAGAAGAAATACGTGAGACTGACAAACTGCTCAGCCGAAGAGCGTGAAGTGAGGAGTTTCCTTCAGTGTGTGCCTTATATCTCACAACTCAGGTAAAGTAAAGCTCATTTTAGCTGTTTGAGTCTGAAACCTCATTCTTTCAGTCATTACCCAAAGTTGTTGACCATCGGTGAGGGTAGGCGTATAGATTAAGGGGTAAATCGACAGCTTTGCTTTACAGCTCAGTTCTCTCTTCACCACGACAGACTGGTACAATGTTGCCATTACTGCAGATGCTGCTCCATTCTCCCCTCACTCATGAAAAAGACCCAGAAATACTTGAACTCTTTCTGTTGGAGCTGCAGTTGTTCACCAAACCGGAGAGGACAGTCTACCCTTTTTCAGCTGAGGATCCTGGACTCAGACTAGGACATTCCGATTCTCATGATTCTGATTCTCTGGCCATTTCACACTTGGTAGCAAACTGTCACAGTCGGACCTGTGGGCCATTGCTCGACAAAGCCAACAGGACCACATCATCTGCAAACAAATAGACTTCGCTTTGAAGTCTGATTCTTTAAAAATGCGGTGTATATATAATTGAATGTATGTATACACAGTGGTGTGAAAAGTGTTTGTCCCCTTCCTGATTTCTCTTTTTTTTGTATGTTTATCACACTTAAATGTTTCAGATTGTCAAACAAATTTAAATATTAGACAAAGATAACACAAGTAAACACAAAATGCAGTTTTTAAATGAAGGTGTTTATTATTAAGGGGAAAATAAATCCAAACCTACATGGCCCTGTGTGAAAAAGTGATTTCCCCCTAAACTTAATAACTGGTTGGGCCACCCTTAGCAGCAACAACTGCAATTAAGTGTTTGCGATAACTGGCAATGAGTCTTTTACAGCGCTGTGGAGGAATTTTGGCCCACTCATCTTTGCAGAATTATTGTAATTCAGCCACATTGGAGGGTTTTTGAGCATGAACCACCTTTTTAAGGTCATGCCACAGCATCTCAATCAGATTCAGGTCAGGACTTTGACTAGGCCACTCCAAAGTCTTCATTGTGTTTTTCTTAAGCCATTCAGAGGTGGACTTGCTGGTGTGTTTTGGATCATTGTCCTGCTGCAGAACCCAAGTGCGCTTCAGCTTGAGGTCACCAACAGATGGCCGGACATTTTCCTTCAGGATTTTTTGGTAGACAGCAAAATTTATGGTTCCATTTACCACAGCAAGTCTTCCAGGTCCTGAAGCAGCAAAACAGCCACAGACCATCACACTACCACCACCATATTTTACTGTTGGTATGATGTTCCTTTTCTGAAATGCTGTTACTTTTACACCGGATGTAATGGGACACTCACCTTCTAAAAAGTTCAACTTTTGTCTCATCAGTCCACAGAGTATTTTCCCAAAAGTCTTGGGGATCATCAAGATGTTTTCTGGCAAAACTGAGAAGAGCCTTTATGTTCTTTTAGCTCAGCAGTGGTTTTCGTCTTGGAACTCGGTCATGCAAGCCATTGTTGCCAGTCTCTTTCTTATGGTGGAGTCCTGAGCACTGACCTTAACTGAGGCAAGTGGGGCCTGCAGTTCTTTGGATGTTGTTGTTGGTTCTTTTGTGACCTCTTGGATGAGTCATGGCTCTGCTCTTGGGGTAATTTTGGTTGGCCAGCCACTCCTGAGAAGGATCACCACTGTTCCATGTTTTCACCATTTGTGGATAATGGCTCTCACTGTGGTTTGCTGGAGTCTCAAAGCTTTAGAAATAGTTTTATAACCTTTTTCTATATTGATATATCTCAATTATTTTGTTTCTCATTTGTTCCTAAATTTCTTTGGATCGCAGCATGATGTCTAGCTTTTGAGGATCTTTTGGTCTACTTCACTTTGTCAGGCAGGTCCTATTTAAGTGATTTCTTAATTGAGAACAGGTGTGACAGTAATCAGGCCTGGGTGTGGCTAGAGAAATTGAAGTCAGCTGTGATAAACCACAGTTAATTTATGTTTTAAAAGGGGGGGCAATCATTTTTTCACACAGGGCCATGTAGGTTTGGGGATTTTTTTTTTTTTACCCTTAATAACAAACACCTTCATTTAAAAACTGCATTTTGTGTTTACTTGCGTTATCTTTGTCTAATATTTAAATTTATTTGATGATCTGAAACATTTTAAGTGTGACAAACATACAAAAAAATAAGAAATCAAAAAGGGGGCAAACACTTTTTTGCACCACTGTATATTTATTGTCATATATACAAAAACATGCACAGTGAAATTTGCCGTACAGGTAAGATGTTCTTCCTGTTGGGTTTTCATCCCATCGTTGTTATACAGCGCCACTGAGCAACTGAACAACTGTTCTTCTGACAAAATCAGGTTCAGGTTCAGGTTACTTTATTTGTACCTGTAGGTAGATTTGTTGTCGAAATGTCAGCATCTGACCTCCACATTATAAACCTTAGACTTCCGGTATCCCTCTTGGCACTCCTCTGCCAGCTCTGAATATTTTAGGCATTTTCTTATTCAAGCTGATGTCTTGCCTTTTTCCCAGGGAATAGTTAGCTGAGCTTGTCTGTCAGAAGGGTACTTATTGTGGTCTCTCTTGAGAAGACCAGCCACTTTCTATGATTTATGAACAGCTGTCTCTCTCTTGGGTCTGAAGATGGTGCTTGTTTCTTGCACTGCTACTTAGTGCGTGTCATCTGACTTGACAAATGTATGTAGCCTTTGATGTTTCTGGGTTGTGATCTGCTGCTACTCTGTGCCTACTGTTGCAGTGTAGACCACACCAAGACCAGAATGAGACCAGAGTGTACAAAGACCAATACTTTTAGGGATCGAGACCAGTTCAAGACCAAGGCTAATTCCCAGCAGAGACCAAGTTAAGACCATGACCGATGTGTATGTACAGTAGGTCTTGGCCTTTACTTAGTCTCAACATGGTCATGACCTCTTTTAGTTTTGGTCTTGTCTGTTCTTGTCTTGGAAGACTCTGGCCTTGATGAGGTCTTCACATCAAAACTACCTGTGCCCCTCCAAGATTTCAGCTATCTTGACCAGGACTTGATCATCATCACCTGAACAGTCACTGAGTCAGTGCTACTTTGCAACCTGAGGGAATGTGTTGGAAACTTACCTTGGTGTTGTCACACAGTGTCTCCTGTGCCTTGCACTTTTTGCCTATGAGGATGGGCACTTTGGCGCTCCTTATCAGATAGTCAGCTGTCCTTCAGTTCAAGTAAAAGGCACACCTTCTCTTGCTTGTATCCTGGCATGATTGATTTCATAGGGAGCTCAAGCATGTTCTGTCCAAACAGCCCAGCATCTTAGAAGCAGTGAGGCAACTAAACCATTTAAGATAAGCCTTTATTAGTCCCACAGTGGGGAAATTCCAGGATTACAGCAGCAAAGGGATAGCAGCACTCAGAGCAATAGTAAATAAGATAACAAGATAAGAACTGGTTAGCCAAAGCAGTAAACAAATATACATATGTACACAGTAATATACACAGTGCAGGAGCATTGCAGCTAGATGGTATAAACAGCATTACAGTTTGTTAAATTACCCTGAATATGAATATGCATCCAGACAATATATTTTGTATTGTTGTTGCCACTCTCAATAATGATTTTCATTGTCTTAGTTGTGTATTGGAGGGGATGACCTCTACTGTGCAAAGTTGTTACGTTTAGTACATTTAATACAACATCTACGGGCAGCCCTGGTTAGGTTATAAAGTCTGACAGCCATAGGTAGGAAGGACCTGTGGAACCTCTCTGTCGTGCACCTAGGATGGCACAGCCTACCGCTAAATGAGCTCCTCAGTGTGTTCAGCGTGTCCCGCATGGGGTGGGACTCAGACTCCAGCAGAGATGATGGCTTAGCCACCATCCTCCTCTCTCCTATCTCCTCCATTGGGTTGAGGCGTCACCTCAGAACAGAGCTAGCTTTTTTGATCAGCCTGTTCAGTCTCTTTCTGTCAGCTGCCATGATGCTGCTGCCCCAGCAGACCACTCCAAATGTGATGGCTGATGCCACCATCAATTCATAGAAGGTCTTCAGGAGTGCCCCTTGCACTCCAAAAGATCTGAGTCTCCTCAGGAGGTACAGTCTGAATTGCCCCTTCTTGTAGAGTGCATTGGTGTTGTGTGACCAGTCCAGTTTATTGTCCAGGTGAACACCCAAGTACTTGTAAGATGTCGCCATCTCAATGTCTGTTCCCTGGATGTTTACCGGTGCTGTGAGGGGTTGTCCTCGCCTGCAGCAGTCCACCACCAGTTCCTTGGTTTCCCTCGCATTGATCTGGATGCAGTTCCATTGGCACCAGTCCACAAAGTCTTTGATAAGTCCTCTGTACGCTGCATCATCCCCATTAGAGATGAGGCCGATGATCGCAGAGTCATCAGAGAACTTCTGTAGATGGCAGTGTGGTGTGTTGTGTGACAAGTCAGCAGTATAGAGGGTGAACAGGAAGGGAGCCAGAACTGTTCCCTGGGGTGCCCCCATACTGCAGATGATTGTGTCCAACACACTGTCTTGGGTTCTCACAAACTGAGGCCGGTCTGTGAGGTAGTCCAGGATGCATGATGACAGGTGCTGGTCCACCCGTACACACAGTAGCTTGCTCCTCAGGATCACTGGTTGAATGGTGTTGAAAGCACTGGAGAAATCAAATAACATGATCCTTACAGTGCTCCCAGGCTTCTCCAGGTGGGATAGGGAACAGTGTAGGAGGAAGGTCACCCCAATGCCATGATGGTAGGCAAACTGAAGTGGGTCCATCGCTTGTCCCACCAGGGGGCAGAAGTGGGCAAGGAGCAGCCTCTCCAGGGTCTTCATTAGGTGTGATGTGAGGGCCACTGCTCTGTAGCTGTTTAGGCTAAAGATGTAGTTGTTTTATTTTTTGTCAGTTTTTGTCACTCATCCCAATCATTTGCTTTTGGACACTTGATCCTCTTGTGCCTCATTGGCTGCTTTGTTATTGACTTTGTGATCTGTCCCTGTGTAAATGTGGTGTCCTCATCTTTGCTGGGTGCTCTCTCCATCATAGGACTTCCTCCTCCTCCTTTAGACATGTCAGCACCAATGGACCCACTGCACTGCATTGACTCACCTTCTCCCATCCTCATTCACCTCTCGAGGATTTTCTTGATGCGTTGTCCATTCCAGTTGGTGTCTCTTATTCCATCCTAGTTGGTTCATCTTCCATCTTGCCTTTCAGAGGGCCTTCTGGCTGTTTTCTCTTATTTTGCTTCATAATCAGTCAAGGTGTTGCTTTTGCTTCCACTTCACTAGTCAGTAAGGTGACAATCTGCCCATTCCTATTGCATTTTTTCTTCATGCTAACTGTTTTTTCCCAGTTGTCCACCACTGTTTTCTGGCTGTCACCTTCCGTTTCACAAAATTCAGTGGCTCCCCAGCATGTTCAGCTCATTGTACAGGTAAGATGAATTATAAAAAAAAATTAATAGGTGAAGCCAGCCATGTTACAAACTAGTATTATGGTTTTCCAGTACCCCCAGTCTTTATTATCTATCGGTCATTTGCTTATTTTCATTGTGATCTTTTCCACTGCCAAATAAATTGTAAAAACATTTGATCTAAATAAGTGAACTAGGTGTTAGCAATTGAGTTTGGTTGCATTTGTTGAGAGTATATCAACCGAGGTGGTATGTTCATTTATCCCACCAAACCAAGGAAACTTCCCCATCTACTAAAGTCCTGCTTGATGTGCTTTACAGTTGGTTTGATGATCAGACTGTCTTCTTTACCTCTAATAACTGAACATTGCTACAGTATCTCACAAAAGTCAGTACACCCCTCACATTTTTGTAAATATTTTATCTTTTTATGGGACATCACTGAAGATATGACACTTTTATACAATGTAGTCAGTGTACAGCTTGTATAACAGTGTAAATTTGCTGTCCCCTCAGAATAACTCAACACACAGCCATTAATGTCTAAACTGCTTGCAACATTTGAAGGAATTGAAGGAAAGTGAGAGAGCTGATCAAGCGGACCCGGCAAGCTCCTTCATCAAATTCGACCAGTTGGGGAGGGCACGAGTAGCGGCAAACGGTGAACTGAATGACAGTGATTCAGTGAAGGAATACATCTGAAGCCCTGTGCTCTCTATGGAAAAACAGTTTAAGCCTGCATATATAATGGAAGCACAGAACTACACGGATGAGGACAAATTCTATTCTCTGAGTGCACTGTGCTGATTTGATTTGATTTGATTTGACCTTGTTTGCCCCGTGTTTACATTCCTCCTGACTGAGATAAGCGGAGATAAGCGGAAGGATCGGCTCATGTCTACCCAAACAATCAACAATCAGTTGTTTGGCGTCAGCGGATTGGACCTTCAAGGACAATGCCCATGTGCCTTCTGCAAGCAAGAGAGAGAGAGAGATAGACTCTGGACTTGTTTATAAGTCACATGATTATAACATCTATCCACTGCCAGGAGGCGCCCTCTGCTGCTCGCTAACAACTGTTACATTTACACTACACAATGCATACAACACTACATGCATACGATATACACACACTGCTCTCCTTCTGCGTGTGATTTGTCTACTAAATGTCTGCTAAATATGCATTGAGGTTTTTTTTTTTCAAAATTTCGCTTATTCATTAAGCGTCAATTTGATAAAAACATGTTTTTTTTCTCTCGCCTATTGTGTCATATCCTTTCTTTTCTTTTTTTTCCTTTCTTCTTTATGACTGACGCCTAGCGGCTGCCCCGGCCTTGGATGCGCTCTGCAGAGCGTGCCCAAATGCCAAGTCACGTTTCGTTACCTTGTATTCATACATGTGTAATGACAATCAAGTTGAATCTCATCTCATCTCATCATCAACAAAAGTGAGTACACCCCTAAGTGAAAATGTCCAAATTGTGCCCAAAGTGTCAATATTTTGTGTGGCCACCATTATTTTCCAACACTGCCTTAACTCTCTTGGACATGAAGTTCACTAGAGCTTCACAGGTTGCCACTGAAATCCTCTTCCACTCCTCCGTGACAACATCACGGACCTGGTGGATGTTGGAGACCTTGCACTCCTCCACCTTCCATTTGAGGATGCCCCACAGATGCTCAATAGGGTTTAGGTCTGGAGGCATGCATGGCCATTGCATCACCTTTACCCTCAGTTTCTTTAGCAAAGCAGTGGTCATCTTGGAGGTGTGTTTGGGGTGGTTATCATGTTGGAATACTGCCCTGCAGCCCAGTTTCCGAAGGGAGGGGATCATGCTGTGCTTCAATATGTCACAGTACATGTTGGCATTCATGGTTCCCTCATTGAACTGTAGCTTCCCAATGCTGGCAGAACTCATGCAGCCCCAAACCATGACACTCCCACCGCCATGCTTGACTGTAGGCAAGAGACACTTGTCTTTGTACTCCTCACCTGGTTGCCACACACACAACCAAATAAGTTTATGTTGGTCCTTAGGTATGAATGTGAGAGTGAATGGTTGTCTGTCTCTCTGTGTTGGCCCTGAGATGGACTGGCGATCTGTAACGGGGGGTACCCTGCCCCCACCCAAAGATGCTGAGATAGGCTCCAGCCCCCCCGCGACCTGAAAAGGATTAAGTGGAAGAAGATGAATGAATGAATGGTTTCATCAGACCACAGGACATGGTTCCAGTAATCCATGTCCTTTGTCTGCTTGTCTTCAGCAAAGTGTTTTCGGGCTTTCTTGTGCATCATCTTTCAAAGGGGCTTTCTTCTGGGACGACAGCCATGCAGACCAATTTGATGCAGTGTGCAGCATATGGTCTGAGCACTGACATCTGCCCCCCCCCCCTTCAACCTCTGCAACAATGCTGGCAGCACTCATACGTCTATTTTCAAAAGATAGCCTCTGGATATGACACTGAGCATGTGCACTCAACTTCTTTGGTCAACCATGACGAGGCCTGTTCTGAGTGGAACCTGTCAAGTTAAATCGCTGTATGGTCTTGGCCACTGTGCTACAGCTCAGTTTCAGGGTGTTGGCAATCTTCTTATAGCCTAGGCCATTTTTATGTAGAGCAACAATTCTTTTTTTCAGATCCTCAGAGACTTCTTTGCCATGAGGTGCCATGTTGAACTTCCAGTGACCAGAATGAGAGAGTATTAGAGCGATAACATCAAACTTAACACACCTGCTCCCCATTCACACCTGAGACCTTGTAACATTAATGAGTCACATGACACCAGGGAGGGAAAATGGCTAATTGGGCACAATTTGGACATTTTCATTGGGGGTGTGTGCTCACTTTTGTTGCCAGCGGTTTAGACATTAATGGCTGTGTGTTGAGTTATTTTGAGGGGACAGCAAATTTACACTGTTATACAAGCTGTACACTGACTACTTTACATTGTATCAAAGTGTCATATCTTCAGTGTTGTCCCATGAAAAGATAAAATATTTACAAAAATGTGTGGGGTGTACTCACTTTTGGGAGATACAGTACACTTGATCAAAATTTTTCTGTCCAGTTGTTCAATGTTTCCATCTTATTGTTCCAGTATGGAGGTTGATGCAATGGACAACACAAGTACCAGCTTCTTTGGAAGTCTGTTCTGTGCAGCAGCAGAGAGAGAACAGCAGACAGGAGAGAAGATCCTGGAACTGTTATCATCAGTGTGCAGATATGAGACATTCCCTTTCGTTAAAGAAGATCCTTGGCAGTCAGATTTTCTGCTGGATCTTTACTTCCATGTGAAGGACTGTGAGACTAAAACAGGTCTGAGCCTCCTTCCATCAATACAGTCAATTTTCCAGTCAGCTCCTCTAGTCTGGTACATAGACCTCTCAGAGAGAAAGACATCCCACCTCCTGGAAGTGCTGAAGCTCTCACCAGAGAAGAAACCAGTGGAGCTGGGATACTACTTGCCTAAAGAGAGTGATGTGAGGAGTTTCCTTCAGTGTCTGCCTTATATCTCACAGTTCAGGTAAATTATTGGACTTGACATACTGTATTGAACTGCACAGGGAATGTTATACTCATAAATATACAGCAGGCATATAAATTAAAGTGGATATAAAAAGTGTCCAATATCATTTGTCCAATATATTCACTAGCCCATCTCTGCACATGTCCAAACCATCTCAGCCTTGCTTCTCTTACTTCTTCTGATTCCATTCTCTCAGCACACTCTTCACACTCAGTACATTACCATTTCTGTCCCTAATCAACCTAACTTGCTGCACATCCTTTCCAGCTCAATCTCTCTGCCTAGCCAATTGATACAAGTCCTTTTCTGTCATTCAATGCACTACATACCTTTGCCTTTACCACCTCTCTCTTTACCATATGTCAGGATTTCAAATATTCCAGTCTACATTCTTCATCTCTCTGACTATCCCAGCTTGTCTTTGCTAACCTCTTCCTTTGAAAACATTGCTGTGCCTCCTCATTCCACCACCAAGTCTCCTTGTCTTCCTCTGTCCAGAGGATACACCACAAATCTTTTTACCCGTTTCCCTCAATACTTTTGCTATACTTTCCCAGTCATCTGGTAATTCTTCCCTACCACCCAGAGCCTGTATCAACTCCTTCCTGAACCCTGTGCAACCTTCTTTCTCCTTGAACTTCCACCATCTAATCCTTTGTTCTCCCTTAACTTGCTGGTTCTTCACTTTTTTCCACAGTCATCCTACAGACTACCATCCGATGCTGTCTAGCTACATTCTCCCCTGTCACCACCTTGGAGTCTCCTATCTCTTTAAGATTTCTCCTTCTGCATAAGATGTAGTCCACCTGTGTGCACCTTCCTCCACTGTTGTAAGTCACCCTATGTTCCTCTATTTTCCTGAAGTATGTGTTCACCACAGTCATTTCCATTCTTTTAGCAAAATCCACAACCATCTGTCCTTCTACATTTCTCCCCTTAAGACCATACCTATCCATAACCTCGTCATCACCTCTGTTCCCTTCACCTGCATGTCTATTAAAGTCCACTCCAGTCACCACTCTCTCCCCACTGGGAGCATTCTCTACCACTTCATCCATCTTAATCAAGAATTCCTCTTTCTCTTCTACCTGACATCCAACTTGTGGGGCAGCTAAACTGTTTTCAGCTGTGCTAACATGATTGCACAAGGGTTTTCTAATCATCCATTAGCCTTCTGACGCAATGAGCAAACACATTGTACCATTAGAACACTGGAGTGATAGTTGCTGGAAATGGGCCTCTATACACCTATGTAGATATTGCACCAAAAACCAGACATTTGCAGCTAGAATAGTCATTTACCACATTAGCAATGTATATTAGATATTAGAGTGTATTTCTGATTAGTTTAAAGTTATCTTCAGAATCAGAATGAACTTTATTGCCAAGCATGCTTTTACACATACAAGGAATTTTACTTGACATTAAGGTGCGCTCATGTTAAGCGCTCCCCAATGACGCGGCAGCCGACAGGCACCTCATACATTGGGGGTAAAGAGGGGGAGGGGGAGGGGTGACACATTGGGCAGAGAGAAAAAAGCATAGTTATCAAAATAGAGCTCAAGTGAGCAAGATTATGATCACATAGAAAAAACCCTCTAATTGCACACTTGGCAGACAATTACAGTTCCACACATTAACAGAGCAAGTTGAGAGAGACCAGTGTGTGTGTGTCAGTCATGTGATATTCATGGATGCAGTGTGTGTGTGTGTGTGTCAGTCATGTGATACTGGTGAACAACAAAATTCCTCCCCTAAGCAACGACTAGATGTTATGTCCATGGTATCCTAAGCATAGATAACATGACCACAAGAGTTCATCTCTCTTCAGTGCATGTCAGATGGTAAAATTCCATGCTAGTCACATGATGACGCTGTCCATAGAGAGTTCAGATTGCTGCACATCAGAATTTTTGGGTTAGAGAAAAGCCAAAACTCCCTTCAGCCTTATCTTTTCTCCTGGAGGAATGAATTCTCCCAAGGACGCCGAATCAAGGCCAGTTCACTTAAGCCTGTTTTCCACTAGCCCAGCACACCTCGGTACGGCTCGATTCACTTCAGTACGGCTCGGAATGCTTCTGTCTCCATTAGCACGGTGTTGTGCTTGTGCTGTGATGGTTTGTGTTAGGAGGTTTTAGAAGCGAGGCGGCGCCAGATTCTCAGCGAGGCGGCGCCACACTCCCGTGACATTACACAACCGACTGAGTCCTTATTTACACGAGACAAAAAATGGAGGATCCAAGGATTATTGCCTTGCTCGCTCTGTGGTTTTATCTCACAATTAATTTTATCTCATAATTAAGCTGCAACAACACAAGTCACTTTTGTTTTGAATTAACTGCCAAATGACCTAGAAATAATGAGCTGAAACTTGTTTTTATTCGTATTAAATGAGACAGTGGCACACTGGCCAACACCAAATTGTATTATTTTTTACATCCTAGGGCATTTTGGATGTACTGAATAAAAAAAATTCATGGTTTTCACCTTCAGGTCAACGTTTGGAACAACAGTATTATTATTATTTTCCGTTTAGATGATGCTACACTCCTTCTAAAGTATTGTAATTCTCTGAATTTGGAATGCCGATAGAACATTCAATTTACATATACTTGTACCTACTTTGACTTGGTGCTAATTTTTTATGATATTTCAATAAAAAGAACAGAAAGCTTACAAAAACATTTGTTTTTTGGTCTAGTTAAAAATTACATTACCTTTACAATGGTTGACCCCTGACAGGAAGATCAGCATCATTTTGATCAGACTAGGCAATGGAATTTCTATGTAATTATACTGTTTTATAATTCAGTGTTATAACAGACAAACCACACTTTCCAAAACAATTCCATTTTATTATATACAAAATATTAAAATTGAAAAAAAACTTTGCAACACAACATGAAGGTTAATCGACATTTTATACACACCGACCACTGAGTGCCTACACCAGCTTCCCAAACTGGGTCAGGAAGGCTCGGTTGAATGAAGCTGTCTCTGCCTGCTCTGGTTCAGGAAGGCTCGGTTGAATGAATCCGGGCGGGCTGTCGTGGCGGACACGTGGGATGATTCTACAAGGAAAATGCACATAATAAAATACAGCACGAAAGTGCAAGATATACAGAAAAGACAATAGTTTTTAACAAGAGTACATAAGCTTATTTCAGCGTATTGTTCACATGAATAATTAAAATAAAAGCTTTAGTCCGCAGTGTGCTGCAATAAAGCAGCGATCATCATCCACAAATGAACAGCTTTTTTATTGCATAAATAAACTGAGCGTCTTACCGAATATATTTGCGAAAAAACGCACAATAAAAAAAATTAAAACTCACCGTTAAAGGACTCCGATGTCGAGACCTCCCGGTATATTTTTTTCATTCCGGGCGGCTCCGTCTAACTCGCGCTGGATACGTTCGTCTAACAATGCAGTGAGCAGACACTGCACCTCCTTATTGGTCCATGGAACACCCTTATTACGCGAAGCCATTTTTGATAGAGAATAAATGAAAATAGCACAGCAATACACTGAAAAGAAACCGCCAACAGTGGTTGCATGCTGAGTAATGGTGGTCGTGAAGATTCTTTTTTTTTTTTTTTTTTTTCAAAAACTTTATTGAGAAGGTCGTGAAGATTCGGTAGAAGAGGAGGAGGAGAGGGGCGGTTACAACCTGACCAATCAGCGCCGGTTACGACCTGACCAATCAGCGGCGACCAGTCTGTTAACGTCACAACACGGCACAGCTCAGCACTGCTGTACCCTGCCCTGGAGCGGGGCTGAGAATCGCGGCTGTTAAACCGTGTTGGGGCTTGTGGAAAAGCGTACAAAGCGTGCTGAGCCGTCCCATGTCGCGCTAAAGCGTGCTAGTGGAAAAGGCCCTTTAGAGCATAGAATTTTCACCTCACATGCGATTCTGTGCATCGCAATTTGCATTTACATTCCCAGGCTTTAAAATCATTCCCTGGAGAGCACCCAGCGACTCCGAGATGTTTCCCACCTTCCGATTCAGTTCGCCATTAACCGCTATCAGTGCCCTCCTCAACTGGTCGAATTGTTGAAGGAGCTTCGCCGGGTCCGCATTTTGACTAGCTCTTTCCAACTTCTTTAGTTTCCGATACACCAGGAAAACTCCAAGGCCAAACAGCAGAAATCCTGTGATCATGAAGCCAAACAGGTAGATGTCTTCCACATCTTCATTCGAAAGATCACACAGACACATGAGTTTCCAATTGTCCCATGGGTCTCTCACATACACTTGGGCTCCCCCGGGCCCGATTTTCTGTTTGAAAAAGTGGTGTCAATTGCATTTAAAGCCCAGCTCACCAATTCCATAATTTTCCGTTTGGATCGAGATGCAGCAAGAAGAGGAGCGAGACACAGACAGGACACAGCAAGCTGGGATCAGTGAAGGGAGGAGAGGAGAGGAGGAGAGAAGAAATGCGTCTGCTCTCTCTGAAAGCCGGAAGAAGAAGAAGAAATAAGGAAATTTCTAAGTGACCCCAAACTTTTGAACGGTAGTGTACGTCAACATGCGTTGGAGATAAGTTTGATTTAAGTTACACATACAGTGGATATAAAAAGTCTACACACCCCGTTCAAATGCCAGGTTTTTGTGATGTAAAAAAAAATGAGACCAAGACAAATCATTTCAAAACTTTTTCCACCATTAATGTGACCTATAACCTGTACACCCCAATTGAAAAACGAACTGAAATTTTTTAATGGGAAAAATTAGAAAAACTTATAATAACCTGTTTGCAAAAATATGCACACCGTGTTATAACTGGGGATGTGGCTGTGTTCAGAATTAACCAATCACATTCAAACTCAGTATTGCCACATCAAGATGTGTCACGCTGGTAGACTCCTACCCAAAAAGACTGGGTGCTGTAGTAAAAGCCAACGGTGCTGCAACGAAGTGTTACTTTAAGGGTGTGTATATTTATGCAACCAGGTAAAGTTGTTTTTTTTTTCCCTTAAAAGATTTCAGTTTGTTTTTCAATTGGGTTGTACAGGTTAATGATGGAAAAAGTTTTGAAATAATTTATCTTGCTCTCATTTTTTTTACATCACAAAAACCTGGCATTTGAACAGGGGTGTGTAGACTTTTTATATCCACTGTAGGGTCAAAGCAAGTTACTCATAGGTTAGGAATAAGTTTTCGGTACGCTAGTGTTATCTTGACGTATTTCAATTTATGAGTTAACTTACAAGTAACGTGTGTGAAGGTGTGTCAATGACTTCATAACTTGCCTACAACTTATGGCCCACGTATGCAGGACGTATGAGCTAAATACTGGATACGTCAAAAAATTCTGTGCATGTACAAAATTTTTCGACGACCTTGCCGTACTACAACGTATACCACCGTGCTTCAGCGCGCTCTGAATTTATATAAAACTTATCCATAATTTATTTGATGTTCGCCAGTGTATTTGCCAAATTTTTTAAACATCAGCATATGCTGCCTAAATCGTCAAGGTGCGACAGGAGCTTTAACAGCACCAGTTGTTAACCCAGCCTCAACCGATCCAGTATGGAAGTCTCATTCATCATTATCTGCATGTTTGATTTGGCAAAGGTTTTACATCAGATACCTTTCCTGACACAATCCTCCCCATTTTCCCAGGCTTGGAACCGGCACTAGGAGTGCACTGGCACTGACACAAGTCTATATCCAAATAAACATACTGTCAATGCTATATATAACATTTGTAATGGCAGGAGAAAGTGAAAGCCCTGCGTTGTGTGCTTCCAGCACTTTTAGACCAAATAAAATCACTGTTACAGCTCAGTATGCATGGAATTAAATCCTTGCATTAGTGTTTGTGTTGTTTAAAATGTCATTTCATTATAGTATACACGACAGACTTGTAGAAGATGGAGTCCATCTGTAGTGTTTGGCTGTATTTATGTACAGTGGGGCAAAAAAGTATTTAGTCAGCCACCAATTGTGCAAGTTCTCCCACTTAAAAGATGAGAGAGGTCTCCAATTTTCATTATAGGTATACCTCAACTATGAGAGACAAAATGAGAGAAAAAAATCCAGAAAATCACATTGAAGGATTTTTAATGAATTAATTGGTAAATTCCTCAGTAAAATAAGTATTTGGTCAATAACAAAAGTTCATCTCAACACTTTGTTATATACCCTTTGTTGGCAATGACAGAGGTCAAACGTTTTCTGTAAGTCTTCACAAGGTTTTCACACACTGCTGCTGGTATTTTGGCCCATTCCTCCATGCAGATCTCCTCTAGAGCAGTGATGTTTTGGGGCTGTCGCTGGGCAACACGAACTTTCAACTCCCTCCAAAGATTTTCTACGGGGTTGAGATCTGGAGACTGGCTAGGCCACTCCAGGACCTTGAAATGCTTCTTATGAAGCCACTCCTTCATTGCCCGGGCAGTGTGTTTAGGATTATTGTCATGCTGAAAGACCCAGCCACGTTTCATCTTCAATGCCCTTGCTGATGGAAGGAGGTTTTCACTCAAAATCTCACGATACATGGCCCCATTCATTCTTTCCTTTACACGGATCAGTCGTCCTGGTCCCTTTGCAGAAAAACAGCCCCAAAGCATGATGTTTCCACCCCCATGCTTCACAGTAGGTATGGTGTTCTTTCTCCTCCAAACACGACAAGTTGAGTTTTTACCAAAAAGTTCTATTTTGGTTTCATCTGACCATATGACATTCTCCCAATCCTCTTCTGGATCATCCAAATGCTCTCTAGCAAACTTCAGACGGGCCTGGACATGTACTGGCTTAAGCAGGGGGACACATCTGGCACTGCAGGATTTGAGTCCTTGGCGGCGTAGTGTGTTACTGATGGTAGCCTTTGTTACTTTGGTCCCAGCTCTCTGCAAGTCATTCACTAGGTCCCCCCATGTGGTTCTGGGATTTTTGCTCACCATTTTCGTGATCATTTTGACCCCACGGGGTGAGATCTTGTGTGGAGCCCCAGATCGAGGGAGATTATCAGTGGTCTTGTATGTCTTCCATTTTCTAATAATTGCTCCCACAGTTGATTTCTTCACACCAAGCTGCTTACCTATTGCAGATTCAGTCTTCCCAGCCTGGTGCAGGTCTACAATTTTGTTTCTGGTGTCCTTTGACAGCTCTTTGGTCTTGGCCATAGTGGAGTTTGGAGTCTGACTGTTTGAGGTTGTGGACAGGTGTCTTTTATACTGATAACGAGTTCAAACAGGTGCCATTAATACAGGTAATGAGTGGAGGACAGAGGAGCCTCTTAAAGAAGAAGTTACAGGTCTGAGAGCCAGAAATCTTGCTTGTTTGTAGGTGACCAAATACTTATTTTACCGAGGAATTTACAAATTAATTCATTAAAAATCCTTCAATGTGATTTTCTGGATTTTTTTTTCTTCTCATTTTGTCTCTCATAGTTGAGGTATACCTATGATAAAAATTGGAGACCTCTCTCATCTTTTAAGTGGGAGAATTTGCACAATTGGTGGCTGACTAAATACTTTTTTGCCCCACTGTAGCTGAGAGCAAATCATCACTGAATGTTTCCTTCTGATTGTTCCAGGACTGGTCAATGGTCAGATGAAATAGTCGGGTTCACTGTCAGTCTGTTCTGTGCAGCAGCAGAGAGAGAAGAGCAGACAGGAGAGAAGATCCTGGAGCTGTTATCATCAGTCTGCAGCTATGAGACATTCCCTTGCTGTGACAGGGATTATTGCCGTTCTAGTTTCCTGCTGGATCTGTACTCCCATGTAAAGGACCATGAGACTAAAACAGGTCTGAGTCTCCTTCCATCATTACAGCCAGTTTTCCAGTCCACTCCTCCATTCTGGATCTTAAACCTCTCAGAGAGAAAGCCCTCCATCCTCCTGGAAGTGCTGAAACTCCACCCAGAGAAGAAACATGTGAAGCTATCGCTGTGGCCCCTTGAGGAGAGTGAAGTGAGGAGTTTCCTTCACTGTCTGCCTTATGTCTCACAGCTCAGGTAAATTTTGGACGCAGAGCCAATTCAGACTCTAAGGGAGAGTAACCTGTTTATTAAAGCAAGTTTACTTTTTAAATGTTGTTGGGAGGGGATTGATTTTTTTAAAGGGCTTGAACTCTTCTTCATTACCCCCCCCTCCCAACACAATGTTGCACAGGACTCCGAAACAACCCTGATTTCATTATGTAAGTGACCAGTTTGGGGCAAGTTACTGAAAATTAGAAACTGATTACTTTACCAAATACTGCATGATTTAAGTAATTGGTTACTTGGGAAAGTAACTTTAACATTACTTTTAAATGCATATTTAAATGATCTTGCACACACACTGTATTTTTTTTGGGGGGGGGGGGCACTGCGTTTTTCAGGTGACATTAGCCCTGTTTCCACTACAGGAACCAATTTTAGGAACTTGATAAGGTCTGGTCCGGTAGCAGGTCCTTTCCCCTTTTGTGTCTCCATGATGGGGGTAGAACCCATCACTCTCCAGGGGCCTCATGTATCAAGGTTTGCACAGCTTTCAAACTGAAGGATGGCATACTCACAAAATCTGAAAAGTATGTGCGTAAAGAAATTTTCTGATGTATAAAATTCTGCGCACGCCAGATTCTCCGCTCCTCTCCTTCATACGTCCCAGCTCACCATGAAGGCCAGAGTTGTGACATTTTAGCCTACTTTGTCAGAACAGCAAACCTGCATTATGGTGCTGCGGTAGGTACATTTAAGCTAACAGAAAAAATGAATTTAATACAGTGATATGGTGTTCTGATGGGTTAATCTACACTGACAGAATGACATACCTGTAGTTGGATACAGTGGTAGTGTAGAGGATGTGCTCGAATGATGAGGCTGAGTTTAGTTCGTAAATCAGCTTTATTGACAGAACACATCGTCTAGCATTCTCAAAGCAGGAAAAGAGAAAGAATCATATCTCATCGCCCTTTTATGTTTCCAGCATCAGAATTCAAGTCACATGGTGTTTTCAGTAAACATACAGTCACAAAGCATCCCTTTGAGCCTTCACCATTGTCTCTCATTTCTTGATGAACCGGAAATCCCTCCGGGGCATCTGCTGTGGGACAAAAAGACAAATCTCACACCTCCTCGTTATCTTCTGCAGATTCGAGTCCTTTGTCCTTCCAGACGTGACACCCCCAATACGCATGCAGTCATATCTCTGTGGAAATGTGAGCCCACAATGTGTGTCGCCCACACTACCCCCCCCCCCCAAACGTCTAGTAAGGGCAAAACCTGCATGGCATAAAAAAAGAAAAAACACAAAACATTCCATATATCACTAATCAATCCACCAACTGCCTAGGTTTTAACCTTCTGCCGAATCTGCTGCAACCTGGCTTTGCTGCCCCTGCAACATCTCTCTGCATCTGTGGATTAAAGCTGTTAGCACCTTTCTGTGAAGATTCTGGAGAATGTCCTCTCGGCGGCCTGCCACGGCGGGGGGGCCTCGCGAGCTGCACTTCCTCATCAGCCAAAACAAAAGCGGGTTTGAGCCTGTTTATGCAAATCAAAACCCTTCTGCCCCCTAAATCTAGCAGAAAATGCTTCTGCCCGGTCTCCAGCACTCTGAACGGTCCGTCATAAAACGGCCGCAAACTTGGACGCTGAGCGTCATGTCTAACAAAAACAAACTCTGCATTTTTTAAAGCCTTTGGCACAAAAACGTGTGGGAAACTGTGATGGACCGGGCCAGGGAGCGTGTTTGCTCCCGAGTCGCTCTGCCACGGCTGAGCAGGGGGGCCATTTGGTGCGGGATTATCGGGGAGAAATTCCCCCGGCAAACGGAGAGGTTGTGCAAAAACTAATTCAGCCGGGGAAGCATGCAAATCTTCCTTAGGTGCAGAACACAACCCCAATAAAACCCATGGAAGTTTGTCCACCCAATTTGTATCCGTCAGCGACGCTCTGAGGGCTGCTTTCAATGACCCGTGAAAGCGTTCGCATAAACCATTAGCCTGGGGGTTATACGCGGTGGTGCGATGAATCTTCACCCCCAAGCTGCGGGCCATCGATGACCATAGTTCGGAAATAAATTGGGGACCCCTGTCGGACGTTATGTCCGACGGTACACCGAAACGCGCAACCCACGCTGCTAAAAATGCTCGCGCAACTTCTTCCGCTGTGGTTGATGTCAGAGGAATCGCCTCTGGCCAACGCGTGGTGCGATCCACCATCGTCAAAAGATGTGTGTGCCCGTGTGATAATGGGAGCGGGCCCACCAAGTCAACATGCACGTGATCAAAACGCTTAGCGGGGATGTGAAAAGGTTCCAACGGGGCCTTAGTGTGTCTGTGTATTTTGGCTCGCTGACACGCTACGCAGGCTGCCGCCCATTCCTTGACCTGTTTGCGCAACCCGGGCCAAACAAATTTCTCCCCCGCCAACTTAATCGATGCGCGCACCCGGGGGTGCGCGAGAGAATGGACCGAGTCAAAAACGCGGCAACGCCACACGGCTGGCACCACGGGGCGGGGCCGTCCCGTGGAGACATCGCAGATTAGTGGGGGCATACCACTTTGTTGCTCCCTGTGCTCCAGCCTTAACCCTGTTGGTCCAGACTGGAGCGCGCGCACGTCCGCGTCGTTAACCTGCTCCGCAGCCATGGCTGCATAATCTAACCCTACACAGACCGGGGCTGCGCGCACTCCCGCGTCTCTGCCCGGGCCCGTGGCCACGGCTACAGAGTCTGCCCCCATGGGGCTTGGTGGTGCTACCACGCGCGAGAGACAGTCTGCCACAACATTGTGTTTACCCGCGACATGCTGAATATCAGTAGTGAACTCCGATATTGCGGCTAGTTGCCTTTGTTGTCAGCCTGACCAGGGTTCTGAAATTTTGGCCATCGCAAACGTTAGCGGTTTATGATCCACAAACGCGGTGAAACGTCGCCCCTCTAACCAGAACTGAAAATGGCGGATGGCCAAGTGTAGGGCCGAAAGCTCCCTGTCAAACGCACTGTATTTACGCTCACTATCGCGCAAAGTCCTGCTGAAAAACGCGAGGGGTTGCCAGGTACCTGCCACAAACTGTTCAACTACCGCCCCCACCGCTACAGCGGAAGCGTCAGTGGTGAGCGCCATGCGGGCCGTTGGAACTGGGTGCGCTAACAAAACTGCGTTTGCCAGGGCTGATTTGACCTGGGCAAAAGCGCGCTCCCGCTCCGGAGACCATTCAACTTTATTTGCGGGCTTTTGTTTTTTTAACGCGGTGTACAATGGCTGCATGAGTCGTGCTGCGCTTGGGAGGAAACGGTTGTAAAAATTAACCATCCCTAGAAACTCCTGAAGCGCCTTAACCGTTTGAGGTTGCGGAAAATCCGTTATGGCACGCACTTTATCTGGAAGAGGAACCGCTCCTTCTGCTGAGACGCAATGCCCCAAAAAATCAATCTGCGCCACCCCAAACTGGCACTTCGCTGGGTTAACTATTAACCCGTGCTCTGCCAGCCTCCGAAAAACTGCTGTGAGGTGTTTTTCGTGCTCGCCCTCGGACGCGCTGGCTACCAAAATATCGTCCAAATAAACAAACACGAAAGGGAGGTCGCGTAAAACTGCATCCATCATACGCTGGAAAGTCTGCGCGGCTCCCTTGAGGCCAAAAGGCATGCCCAAAAACTCAAAAAGGCCGAAAGGAGTTATAACCGCTGTTTTGGGTACATCTTGCGCGTGCACTGGAACCTGGTGGTAACCACGCACCAAGTCTATTTTAGAAAAAATGCGTGCCCCCGCCAAATGAACAGAAAAATCCTGAATGTGCGGAATCGGGTAGCGGTCATGAGTTGAAACGTTGTTCAACCTGCGGAAATCGCCGCAAGGTCGCCACGAGCCGTCAGCCTTTGGGACCATGTGTAGCGGCGAAGCCCAAGAGCTTTTGGAGCGTCTAACAATGCCCAGTTTTTCCAGATTAGTGAACTCCTCGCGCGCGATGGCCAGTTTAGCTGGGTCCAAGCGCCGAGCTTTTACAAAAATGGGAGGCCCGGTGGTGGTAATAAAATGTTCCACCCCATGTTTAGCCATCGTCGCCGAAAACGTGGGGACTGTGAGTGCTGGGAACTGAGCAAGCAATGTGTGAAACTTACCACCCGCAGCTGAGACGCTGGCATGTGCAGTCGGCGGGGCCACCCGAGCTGTGCAGGGAATAGAATGAAAGGACAGTGCATTAATCAGACGTCTATTAGCAAGGTCAACCAATAAACCATGTGAGCACAAAAAATCAGCCCCTAACATGTTGAAACTGACTGCTGCTACAATAAATGTCCACTCAAATGAACGGCCCTGTAAGGACAGAAGCATGGTCCTCTCACCGAACGTTTTAATCGCAGAGCCGTTCGCTGCTGACACTGACACCCAGGGAGCTTTAGACGGCATCAGCCGTTCCGCGTAAGTGGGTGTGACGAAACTCAGCTGGGAGCCCGTGTCCACGAGGAACTGTTTCCCCGAGTGTGCATCCGTGAGGTAAAGCAGCTTGTTCTCGTCGCCGAGGGTCGCAGCTGCTACCGGCCCTCATCTTGGCGTTTCCCTGGCGCTTGAAGTTGCACGGCGGGACGCACCTGTGCGCTCTCTCTGCAAAACGGCGGTGGTAGAAACACCGGCCGTCCTCCGCTCCGCGTCGTCTGGCCCCCATCGCCGCCGTCGTTGGTGCATCTGGCGCCTCGGCCGCTGGACCTGCGCTGTCGCCGGACGCCGTTCCTGGGCTAGCAGCCGCGGCCGAAACCGCGTTCCGCTTGTGGGCGTCGACAAGCCGCTGCGCCTCTTTGCTCAGTCCATGGTAGTCTCGCCTGGCCAATCGGGGCGACTCTGCCAGGGCCACTCTCACTGCTGGCGGCAGGGTCCGAAGGAAAAGGTGGGCGAAAATGAATTCGCCATCCTCAGAGTCTTTGAGCCTCAGCATCTTCACCATCAGGTCCTCAGGTCTCTCGTTCTCTGACTCCGTCAACGTCAGGAGCCCCTCTGCTCGCTGTTGGACTGAAGGGGTGAAATGGCTGATCAGCGCGTCCTTCAATGCGCTGTACTTGTCGCTGTCTGGTGGATGATTAACCAGATCCTCCACTCTCTGGACCGTGTCGCTGTCCAGCTTTGCTACCACATGGTAGAATTTTGTGTTGTCGTTGGAGATTCTCCGGAGGTTGAACTGCGCCTCGACTGCGCTAAACCATGAGCGCAGGCTGTGCTGCCAGAAATTGGGCAGCTGGATCGTGGAGGCGGCCATCAGGCTGGCTTCCGCCGAGCCCCGCTTGGGAGAATTCTGTCTGCTCATTCTTTGTCGTAGGTCACCAGTGTAGAGGATGTGCTCGAATGATGAGGCTGAGTTTAGTTCGTAAATCAGCTTTATTGACAGAACACATCGTCTAGCATTCTCAAAGCAGGAAAAGAGAAAGAATCATATCTCATCGCCCTTTTATATGTTTCCAGCATCAGAATTCAAGTCACATGGTGTTTTCAGTAAACATACAGTCACAAAGCATCTCTTTGAACCTTCACCATTGTCTCTCATTTCTTGATGAACTGGAAATCCCTCCGGGGCATCTGCTGTGGGACAAAAAGACCAATCTCACACCTCCTCGTTATCTTCTGCAGATTCGAGTCCTTTGTCCTTCCAGACGTGACACCCCCAATACGCATGCAGTCATATCTCTGTGGAAATGTGAGCCCACAATGTGTGTCGCCCACAGTAGAACTAAAGACAATCAATCATATGTTCACATACAAAAAACCTTAGATGTCAATAAAATTATAGTTATATAAAAACAACCTATATACCACTAATTTTCTCCAGCTTAACAGTGTTTTGGTTTCTTTTACTTTTTTTATTTTTAAGTTAACTGCACTCTAGCTACCATTATATATAACAGAGTAAAACAACAGAATTGACAATATCAAACTCTATCCAGTGATGTAATCACTTACCTTCAGTCAGCTGTATGAGTTCTCTAGTGGTCTGCTGAAATGATGGACTTTCACTCAGTACTGTGTATTTCTGTTGTACACGTGTGTGTGCATGTGCAGTAACCCAAGGTATTTATTTATTTTGGACAAAAGGAAACAAAAAAGAACATCCAACAAATACACCAAAAGATACAAAAACACAATGAAAAGTGACGAAACCCTTTCCTTGGGTGCCTGAAAAAGAGTAGGAAGAAACAAAAGCTTTTCAAGTCCTACCCCCCACTACTTTAAGTACTTTAATACTCAAATGAGAACAAGCTGACACCTATACAGACCAATCCAGAATGAGGGAAAAAAAGCAATAAAAACACATGAAGAACAATGTATATCATTATTTCTTTCCCATTAGGGAGCAAAACAATTCCCTTCCTCAAGTCTATACTTTTCAAGAATAATATTTTTGTACTTTTTTTAAACTGTGTGGTAATATTACTCTGTTTAATGTCCTCATCCAAACCATTCCACAAAATCACCCCACAAACTGAAATGCACAAACTTTTCTGTGTAGTGCGAAAACAAGGAACTTTTAAATTAAATCTTCCTCTCAAATCATGCTCTCTCTCTCTCTCCAGAAACAATTTCTGTGTATTTCCAGGGAGTAAATTATTTCTTGCTTTATAAACTATTTGTAAAGTTTTTAATTTCACCCGATCAATAAATTTCAATAATTTTAACTTTAAAAACAAAACATTAGTGTGCTCATAGTAGCCTACATTGTTTACTATTCTTATTGCTCTCTTTTGTGATCTATATTATTTCTGTAGGGTGTTTTACAATAAAGCAGATATGGTAAAACAAGTGAACAGTACAGTGTATACAGTGCGTTGTGGTTTAGAATCTGCCTAACTTTACCTAAAAGTCCAATATTCTTAGCCAGCTTTGAGTTCAGGTCTTTTATGTGAGCTTTTCAGCAGAGTTTGTGGTCTAGTATTACCCCCAAGGACTTATTTTCACATACTCTATCAATACATTATTAATCATCACTTTCACTTGTTCATGTATAATACAGTTTCCAAACAACATAAATTTAGTTTTATCCAAATTTAAAGATAATTCATTTTTCTCAAACCATAATTTTAATTTACCCAATTCATTTGTGACCACATTCAACAACTGCTGCAAATTCTCACCAGCACAAAAGACATTAGTGTCATCCACAAAAACTACTAGTTTCAAAATATCTGATACCTTGCAGATGTCATTAATATACAAAATAAACAGTTTGAGGCCTAATACTGACCCTTGGGGAACTCCACAAGTAATTTCTAGCTGATTGGATGTAAATTCACCCAACTGCACAAACTGTTGTCTGTTTTTAATATAACTTCTAAGCCAGTATAAGACTATCCCTCTTACACCATAGTCTTCCGGTTTTTTAAGTAAAATGTCATGATCTATTGTGTCAGATGCTTTTTTCAAGTCTATAAACACACCCACAGCATGCTTCTTATTGTCAATAGAACTGTAATTTCCTCAGTGATTCCAATCAATGCCACTGATGTTGATCTATCTGCCTGGAACCCATACTGACTCTCCGTTAATAAATTATGTTTTTCAATGAAACTGTTCAATCTTGCAACAAAGAGTTTTTCCAGTATTTTAGAGAACTGGGAAAGTAAGGATACAGGCCTGTAATTTATAAAATGATGTTTGTCTCTGTCAGGAACCGAGCCGGCTTGGTTTCCCCGTCTCAGTCCTGCCCTCTCTGTGGGTCTAGGTGCCGCAGCTTATGTGTATGTTTTGTATTGCTGTCTGCATTCCGTATCCATAGCCACTGTCAGACTGGCAGCTGTTAGACAGCCTCTGTGACCTACTTTCTGTGAGCACTGCTGACAGTCTGCCAGTACAGCCATGCCTCCCTCTCTCTCTTTACTATCAGCTGTTCCCAGCCCTGTTAATCATCTTTCCCGGTCCTCTCCCAGGTGCTCCTCATTATACCATAACCAGCAGTGCGTGTACTTAAATGCCTTTTGCCAGTCACGCACTGCTGGGTCTTTTGTCTGCTGATCGACTGTCCAATTGTGCGTTGTCTCAGTGAACTGTCAACTCCACTACTGCGTGTATCCACTCCGCGCAGCTCGTGGTTCTTTGCGTCTCATAGTGATTCCGGCTGTGGGACGCCAGCATGGATATACACCTCATCTCATGCGTTTGTGGGGCGATGCTGGCCCCCGAACGTCCACTGTAAGTGTTTCATCGTACCATTTTGTAAGTCTTTATGTTAATAAATGTGTGTTGATGGAACCCTGCACGTAAATCCTCATTATTTCACCCCTTGCCGTGCGCATTGGAAAAGCACACAGGAGGGTCCATGACAGAAAGACCCAGCCAAAAATGGAGGATTTAGCGGGTTTACCCACACATCCCTTTCCCTTATTTTTTGTGTGTCATTAATTGGACTCACCTGTTGCCGGGGCACCATGGCTGTGCTGTTGGAGAGGGAGCTGCACTCGCTGTGTTTCCTGGAGGAGATTCTTTCATGGACACGAGCCCTGTTCCTCCGAAACGGCTCGTCAGGCTCGGGACACAGCGAGAAGGGTGAAGGAGTGAGACAGCCTCTGGGATCATCTTGAAGTGTGTCCCAAGCCGGGACCACCAAGGGTGCTGTGGATCTGCTTGAGGATGCTGTGGCCCTCTTCTCCTTCCTGCCCGACGCCGTGGGGGTCCCCTCCCTACAGTCCGGTCACTCACCAGTGAGCCTCCCGGTGGGCAGGCCGCCTCCTGCTCCACCCCCCCCCCCCGGTCCTGGTGGCGCTCCATTGGCCAACCACTGGAGGGACTGAGTCTTTGGGCCAGATGGCCCGCGTTTTCCAGCAGGCCACTGGACTGTGTTCACCGGACTGCTTGCTGGGCCTGCGACTCTGGGCAGCCTCCTGAGCCTCTTTGCCTTTGGACTGGGGGGGGCGGGGTAATTATGGGCCCTGGGCAGGGTATTGTGTTTCCTCCTTTCCTGTTCCCCCTACCTCCCACCCAGGTTTGTGTTGTTTGTTCCTGATGTTCCTGTTGGGGAGGGGGGGGGTCCTCAGGATGTTACCTTGGGTGTCTGGGTATCCACCCCTTGAGAGGGGGACTCTGTCAGGAACCTAGCCATCTTGGTTTCTCCGGCTCGGTTCTGCCCTCTCTGTGGGTCTAGGTGTTGCAGCTTATGTGTATGTTATGTATTGCTGTCTGCATTCCATATCCATAGCCACTGTCGGACAGTCCGGCCATGCTCCCTCTCTCTCTCTCTTTACCATCAGCTGTTCTCAGCCCCGTTAACCATCTTTCTCGGTCCTCGCCCAGGTGCTCCTCATTATACCATAACCAGCAGTGCGTGTACTTAAGCGCCTTTTGCCAGTCACGCACTGCTGGGTCTTTGCCTACTGATCAACTGTCCAATTGTGCGTAGTCTCAGTGAACTGTCAACTCCACTACGGTGTGTATCCACTCCGCGCAGCTCGTGGTTCTTTGCGTCTCATAGCGATTCTGGCTGTGGGATGCCAGCGTGGATACACGCCTCATCTCATGCGTTCATGAGGCAATGCTGGCCCCCAAACGTCCACTGTTAGTGTTTCATCGTACCTTTTTGTAAGTCTTTATGTTAATAAATGTGTGTTGGTGGAACCCTGCACATAAATCCTCATTATTTCACCCCTCGTCGTGCGCGTTGGAAAAGCACACAGGAGGGTCCATGACAGTCTCCTGCTTTATACAATGGGATAACTTTTGCAGTTTTCATTTTGCATGGAAATATACCCGTACTGAATGACAAATTGAAGAGATACTCTAATGGTTCAACAATGCAATCAATTACTTTATTCATGAGAGTCAGATCTACCCAATCCTTAGATGTTTTATTTTTACATTTGCTAACAATATCTATAATTTCATTTTTATCCACAGCCCTTAAAATCATTGAGCTAGGATTTCTGTCTCCATGATCCTTAACAACACCCCCCTCTCTAAGCTGTGGGTCATCTATTTGATCAGCCAGTTTAGGTCCAACACTTACAAAAAAATATTAAACCTATCTACTACTTCATTCATATTATTAATTATCTTACCACCATCAACAAAATAATCAGGACAACTAATATTGGTTAGTCCATTTCTAATAATACTAATTAATGTCTTCCATGTTTCCTTAATATTATTTTTATTATTTTCCACTAATTTATTATAATAATCCTTTTTACATATCCTTATAATATTGGTCAATTTATTTTTATATCTTATATCTATTTTCTGCCTCTGTTGTTCTATATTAACACATCTTAACACATCCCAGTAGAATCACAGTTCACTCTGCTACACTTATTGACAACCTGTTTGTCAATGTTTTCGATAAGAAAATAGAAAGTGGATTATTGATAAATGATATAAGTGACCACTTGCCAACCTTTGCACTTATCCATGGCCACACGGGGCCCAACGCAGAAAAAACTTCAAAATCGTTCAGACACAAATCACCAAATGTAATCAGTTCTCTTAAAGAGGACTTGCTGAAGCAAGACTGGACAGAAGTCTATGTATCAGATGTAAATGAAGCCTATGACACATTTATAAACATTGTAACCACTCTTTATGAAAAAAACTGCCCATTAGTAATAAAAAAGCTTAAACACAAATTTGCTAATAAGCCATGGTTAACCAAAGGACTACAAAAGGCGTGTAAAAAGAAAAATTTATTATATAAAGCTTTCCTAAAGAAAAGAACAAAAGAAGCAGAGCAGCGGTATAAAACATACAAAAATAAGTTAACATATATAATAAGACGTAGTAAAAGAGACTATTACGGTAAAGAACTGGAGAAAAACAGAGACAATATTAAAAATACATGGACAATACTCAACAGTATCCTTGGAAATAAAAGCAGAAATACAAGCTACCCAACTAATATTCCAAAAAATAATAAAACGACTCAAGAGTGTGAATATTGCTTCACCTGCAGATGAATTTAATAATTTTTTTGTTAACATTGGACCTAAACTGGCCCGAGAAATACCCACTACGGTGCCAACAGGTGATACAATATGCAATAACACTGCTGTAAAAGACTCCATCTTCATAAAGAACACAGACGAAAGAGAGGTCATTGAAATTGTTAAATCGTTCAAAAGTAAAACATCTACTGACTGTGATGGTATTGACATGCTACTAGTCAAAACTGTTATCGAATGCATAGTAAAACCACTGACGTATATCTGTAACCTGTCTCTCCAATCAGGTATATTTCCCAATGCAATGAAAATAGCTAAAGTAATTCCGATATACAAGACGGGCGACAGAGGGGAACTCTCAAACTATAGACCAATTTCACTATTACCGCAATTTTCCAAGATACTTGAAAAAATATTCTATGAGAGAATTGACAACTTCATACTGAAGAATGATTTATTATGTGAGCAGCAATATGGGTTCAGACACAAGAGGACAACTGCATATGCCCTAATGGAATTTACAGAAAAAATATCAACAGCCATTGAAAATAAAGAGTATTCAGTTGGAGTATTCCTAGATCTTAAAAAAGCATTTGATACAGTAGATCATAATTTATTATTAAAGAAACTACAAAATTCTGGTATTAGAGGGGTAGCACTGTCCTGGTTAAGTAGTTACTTAAAGAATAGATATCAGTATGTATGTGTTAGCAACAAAAACTCAGAGTTGCTGAAGGTCACCTGTGGAGTCCCACAGGGTTCAGTTTTGGGACCATTATTATTCAATATGTATATAAACGATATATGTAAAGTTTCAGAAAAAATGGACTTAATATTGTTTGCCGATGACACTAATCTGCTATGCAGTGGAAACAATTTGGAACAACTTCTGGATACACTCGGGAAGGAATTAGAAAAGCTTAAACTGTGGTTTGATTCAAACAAATTAACGCTCAATTTAAGTAAGACAAAATTTATAGTCTTTAACAACCATCACAACAATCCAGTTCCCAAACTCAGTGTAAATGGTGTAGAGATTGAAAGGGTATCTGAAACCAAATTCCTTGGAGTAATAATTGATAACAAACTGTGTTGGAAGTCACATATTAATTATATTAAAGGTAAAGTTTCCAAATCAATTGCAATATTACACAGAGTGAAATATTTGCTGAATCAACCCACACTATACACCTTGTATCATTCATTAATACTCTCATACATGACATATTGTAATGAAGTATGGGGAAATACATACAAAACAAACATATATCCACTCTTTATGCTTCAAAAGAGAGCTATTAGAATAATAAACAAAGCAGCTTACAGGGAACCAACAAACCCACTTTTTCTTAAACAAAAAACTCTCAAGTTGAAAGATCTGGTTGACTTTAAAACCGCAATAATAATGTTCAAAGTGAAGAATTTATCACTGCCCGCAAATATCCAAAAGTTGTTCCAAACAAGGGAGAAACGATATCACTTCAGAGGAACATGTATATTTCAAAAGCCTACAGTGAGAACAACCACCAAGCAACACTGTATTTCAGTGCAAGGAGTCAGATTAAATTAAATCACCCTTATTGTCATTCAACTGTGCAACCAATCATGTACAGCAGAACGAGATTGTGCTTTACCTATCTACAGTGTAAATCACACACACCCCAAGTGCAGAATCAGAGGGCCGCTGCCATGCAAGGCGCCGCCACAGAGTTCCCTCCTCCATTCCATTTAT
Source organism: Pholidichthys leucotaenia (assembly GCA_020510985.1). Taxonomy (NCBI): domain Eukaryota; kingdom Metazoa; phylum Chordata; class Actinopteri; order Cichliformes; family Pholidichthyidae; genus Pholidichthys; species Pholidichthys leucotaenia. Next base: position 340,609,330 of record CM035845.1, read on the forward strand.
TGCTGAGCACCAAGCTGGATGGCAGGAAGTTCCACTTTTATATGGTCTTTGGCATGACCCGGCCGGGATTTGAACCCCTGCCTCCCGGGTGTGGGGCGGATGCTCTACCAACTGAGCCACCACTCCGGTATCGTATTATGGAACGATTATGGACCTGAATTAAAATCATGTACAATGCTTGGACAATTTAAACAAAAACTAAAGGAAGAAATACTCCAAACATATTTACAAGACGACATGTAAACTCACATAAGGATTGACATATCCAGCCTGTGTTGTGTTGTAGCTTAGTTTTTGTTTTGTTTTTTTTCTCTCTGTGACATTCTGTCTTAGATTTGTCTTGAATAGTAACCGCTTAACTTAGCTTAGCTTAGTTTTCTTTTTTTTTCTCTCAGTCACACTTTGTCTTAGCTTTGTTCTAAATTGTAATCACTCTTGTCTTGTTTACTCTTTTTTCTTTTGAATTCTTGGATGGAATATGGGTGGGCAATATAAGCTGCGGCTTCAGCCATCACCCATTTCGGATAACTCACGTGGAATTGTTTAGTAGAAGGAGTCTTTGTCTAATTTGACCTTGTTGTTATATTATACAGTTTCTCTTAACCTGTACTGTATTATCCGAAATAAATAAATTCATTCATTCATTCATTCATATTTCAGAAACTTCCTATATGGGGTATTCTTTTTTCTACAAGCATTTTTCAGTCCCTTTGTCATCCATGGCCGATCCAGATAATTCATTTTTTTTCTTGTATTGCTGGATTGGACAGTTTTTATCATATAATGATTTAAATATTTTCTAAAAAGGAATCATAGGCTATATCAATATCATCAACTTCATAAACCTTTTTTTCAGTCTTGTGATAATAATTCACTTCTAAATGCATTCAAGGATTCTTCTGTTCTTACTCTCTTATATCCAATTTTACATTCAGTACTTTTCCTGTTATAAACACTATTGTACATCACAAAAACTGGCAAATGGTCACTAATATCATTCAGTAATAACCCACTCACTATGTCGTTTTCCATATTATTTGTAAAAATATTATCTATTAATGTTGCACTATGCAATGTTATTCTACTTGGCTTAGTAATAAGTGCATATAAACTCATACTATACATGGTTGCAACAAACTCATCTGTCATCACCTGCTTATGGGGATTCAACATGTCTATATTCATGTCTCCACAAATGAACGCAACCTTCTGATTGCACTTTGCAAACAGGCCTTCCATATTATTCTTAAATATTTCAATACTGGAATTAGGTGTTCTGTATACACAACTAACAATTACATTTTTCTTATTTTTCATGTAGATTTCTATTGTAATACATTCCATTACATCATCAATGGTTGATGTCATATTTTCTACTACTTTATAGTTGATACTTTTATCAATATATAAAGCTACACCCCCTCCTCTTTTATTCTTTCTGTTATTGAAATTCATCTCATAACCTTTCAAATCAAAGTCCATCCCCTTCTCTGAACTAAGCCAAGTTTCTGAGATAGCAATCACATTAAATGGTTTAGTGAACTGACTTGAATATTCTTTGATTATTTTTTTTTGAAAATTTGCATATAAACTTCTGCTATTGAAATGGATAATTGATATACAATGATCAGACTTGACATTTAGATTGAACTGTTCATCTGTGTAGTAAGAGCAGTTGTTGTTTAGATTATTGTAGAAATTGTTATCAGGATCAATATCTTGTTCTGGTCCAAACATTGATGAAATTATGGAATTATAGATCACACAGGGAAATCACATTTGTCTTCACTGTGATTTACTTCCTTACATATATTTATCCAGCATCTCCACATTTCTGATTACCAGCACTTTGGACTCCTCTGGTGTTCCATTCAGTTTTATAAAGACTTTGCAGTTGAAAGTCCATGTTGATTGGATTTTGTTCTGTTTTCGCAAGAATCGGGCCTTTTTGGCGATGTCTCCATTTCTCTTGGTCAGGTGCTCATTCAGATAAACTTCTGTCCCCTTCAGCTTCCTTCCCTGTTTCAGCAGATCCATTGTATACTTTCTGTTTGTAAGACGGATGATTAGTGCCGATTTTTCACCTTTCCTTCTTTTAGGAAGAGGATGACAAGCATCTATGTTGTTACTGTCTATCTCTATGCCTTTAGAATGGAGGAAGGTTGTCACCTGTTCTTCCACCGATCTGGCGTCCAGCTCACGAAGGTCTGTATCATCCGTTCTTGCCACAGCCTGGGCATAGGATCTGGGCTTTGTTTCTAACCCTGAAACAATAATGTCATTCATTCTAGTGTACTGTTCCAGGTTGTCCACCCTATTTTCCAGAAAAGCAATCTTTTTGTCTTTCTCCTCATTTTTCAGCCTCAAGGCTTTGACCTCTTCCACCAAATCAGTTATCTGTTTTTGTTGTTTTCTCACCACAGTTACCTCTTCTGAGAGAAAGTCAAGTGATTTTTTTTAAATACCTCAACCTTATCATATGTTACATTCCTTTTGGGTGGCATTGTGTTGTTATTGGTGCTAGTTGATTCAAACAGATTCTGGTTAATATGGATCACTCTAACTCATTAGCTTGTCTGCTATTGTCACCATTTGAACGAAATGCCCATCATATCTACACAGTACCTTTGTGGAATTAAGTGGTCTTGCTGTGGACCATTATCTGCAATCCAATGCTCACCTTTCTCCAAATTTTACCTTGACGAACTCAGAGCAACAGTAGCATTTGGACTCCAGGTAGGCTAGGTTGAGAAGTAGCAGGTTAACTCTGGGTAGGCCCAGTTAGACACACTCAGAGCAGCAGAAGGTTGACTCCAGGCAGGCTAAGCCACAGGTATGCTGTTCTGATAGCTATGCCAACATGTCAGAAGACTGGCACAAGTGCACAATCTCTTTACTCCGCCTCGGTTTGTCCCACTAATGACAGTAAATTACTAAAAACATCTCTTCTGTCACTCTTCTGTCAAACAATGACCAATCTTGCGGGAAAGTGCAACATAAAAAAATAATAGCAGAATGTGACACTGAGGTGTTGACAACAGAGATGGAGGTCAGAAAAAAAATATTTTATTATGTTCTGACCCTCCAGAATCTAAAATAAACTGTGTATCGAGTGGACCGGTGTTACAATGGCATTTATGCCCCTTAACACAGGGGTAGAGATCTTTGAGAGATCGCCACTTTTTGATCTATCAGTGATCTTCAGTGATCTCCAGTTGCCACGGTCTCCTCAGACTTTTAACTCAGTCCAAAACACACACAGATCCAGAAAATCAGTGCATTGTAAACAAAGAAATACCTCAGACTTACCGCTGGCCAGGCGGCTCACTTTGTCCATTTTCATCCATCCTGATCATTATTTTGTCTTCTCTCATCATTTTCACTTTCCCTCCCACATCCAAAAACCGTTATGATTATTCCACCTAAATTTTGCTTTTATTCCGCCGCAGTTTATCTCATATGATGACTGGGAACCGGTGCAATTGTTCTGTCCAGTCACATGGTGCTGGGGGTTGATGGCAGGTGCAAGTCAGCCAGCGTTGCCCACCCTCTGTTATAACAAAATGTAGATATTTACCTTCATAAGCTAAATAATCTCTTTTTAGAATCATAGTTGACAAATTTGGGAGCAAATGCCTCCTCTGTCTTGCAATCGATCAACATTTGTTTACAAATTCTTCTTCTCTGGTGTCCAGAAGTGGGGGGTTATATGGGGGCCATTAGTCTTCCAAGGCAAGAGCAGTAAGTTATGTGTCTGCCACCTTGTGAGGTGCAATACTTAGTACAACTGGGGATTTATTATGGTTTAAGGCCACGTCATCTGACAGTCACAGAACTGTGACACAGGCACTCCACAGCGCTACCTGTGCATGAACCAAGGCAGTCAAAATGTTAATGACCAGCAAAAATATTTCATTGAGAGTGAAAGAAGGAGTGAAGCCCAGTGTATTGTTGGAGGTCCCCCAGCTGTCTAAACCTATTAGCAGCATAACTAAGGGAGGGTTCAGGGGCACATGATCCCTCCCTAATTATAGGCCAAGGATGGGCAACTGGCGGCCCGCGGGCTGCATACAGCCCCCAACGTCATCCACTGCAGCCCGCCAGTCCATTTCTAAAAATCAGTTATGTATTTATATCCCGTCTGAGAGTGTTTGGAACTGCATTCTTAAATGCAGTTATAAAGTCCGCAAGCAGAGGGAGTGCTAATCAAAACCTAGGTGCCGCTCCGTGAGTGGTCAAGCAAGAGTGAAAAAGCAATATGCCCAAGAGTACATCTTTTAAGGTTTGTATGTGTTGCATGCTGAGACCGCATTAATAGGCTGTGAACAGCTTAAATGTACAGAGTAGGCTGCTTTTATTTAAACAACAATAAGTGCTACAGCTCCTCACTGAGACGTATTTATAGTAACAACTGTCAAACTGAAAGGCAAATTTATATAAGAAACAGCAAATTTGCGACAGAAAAACACTCATTTAGAAAAAACCCAGTGCAACTAAAAAGTTGTAAATGTTTAAATAAAGTGATGCAACTTTATCATTAGAATTATCATTATCATTATCATCATTATCATAATCAATCATTATCATTATCAATTATCATAATCATTATTCTCCACAGTATCTGCTGCTGGCTAATATATATTTTAACTGTTGACCAGTATCACTTAATCTTATCCTACACTTTATTACATGTATAGTTTATTTCTCTTATCCTATCATGTTTAATGTTGCAGCATTGTACCGAGACAAATTCCTAGTTTGTGTACTACATGAACAATGGCAATAAACCTGATTCTGATTCTGATTCTGAAGCTTGCACATCTAGTACCAAAATAGAATAGAGATTTGCAAAATAAAAAAAAGGCTAATTTAAGCTAGAAATCTATTATCATCATCATCATCATAGCAGTCTGTCGGGGGCGACAATGACTGTTTCATTTAGGTCTGGTCAGATTCCTCTATGCAGCTCTGTCCTTTGCCCTCCGCTGCCAACTAGTTTTTTTACTTTTTTCTTCATTGTCATATTTCCTTTTCTTCTTTGCTTTTTTGTGAATTATCATCGAGAATTTCTCATTGCTCAACATTTTGATGGCGTTTTAAAAATTTGGTCATGATGCAATTTTAATTCGATTACGGTAAAACACTGAGTAGCTTTTATTTTCATTTTTTGCTTTAATTGTGAAACTTTTGACTTTGAAGAAAATACCCCCCCCCACACACACACACACACACACACACACAAAGATTAACATGTAAATCTGGCCTTCGGAAAGTGAGGAAAAAATTTGTGGCCCTCACTATCACTAAAGTTGCTCATCCTTGCTATAGGCTATGACAAAAAGGAAGGTTTTAACCCTATTCTTAAAAACAGATAGAGTCTGACTCCTGAATCCAGATCGGCAGCTGGTTCCAAAGGAGAGGAGCCTGATAACTGAAAGCTCTGCCTCCCAATGTACTTTTGGAGATTCTAGGTATTATTGTACAAGTAATCCTGCATTTTGGGAGTGTAGTGCTCTGTTTGGATGATAAGGTAGTATCAGATCTTTAAAATAACAAGGAGCCTGATTATTTAGAGCTTTGTGAGTGAGGAGAAGGATTTTAAACTTAATTCTAAACTCTATGGGAAGCCAATGAAGGGAGGCCAGAACCAGAGAGATATGATCTCCCTTTCTAGTACCTGTTAAAATGCCTGCTACAGCATTTTGGATCAACTGAAGACTTTTTAAGGATGTTTTAGTACAGGCTGACAATAAAGAGTTACAATAATCTAATCTAGAGCTAACAAAAGCTTGGATTAGTCTCTCAGCATCACTCTGAGACAAAATGCTCCTAATCTTGGAAATATTACGCAAATGATAGAAAGCCTTAAGGTGCATTCACACCAAATGTGAACAGGCGAATTTTTCGCGTGGCACGATTACATCATAAATCAGTGTAAACACACCAACAGACATGAATAGTGAGATGCAGACAGGCAAAGTTGTCTTTAAAACTTCTTCTGCTGTGTTTAACCTGCTGTGAAAATTCCCAAAATAACGTCATGCTTAGGTTTACATTATCTGACCGGAGGCTCACCTGAAAATGTCGTCTCAAACCTCCAAAAGTTCACAGATAATGAGTGTTCACATTGCTAGCTTGCTAGGACGTCCGTGGCCGGAAACCGTGGATAAATAACTCCAAAATCCCAATTCAACTGAAGAGTTCCCGGTCCTCCTCTCTCCCGGTGAGTGAGTTTCATTTTCTAACTAGTTTACTCTGCAATGGTGACAGCAGAATCTCAAAGCTAGCAGCTAGCTAGCTAGTGGACGCAAATGCGTGATGACACAAATTTGCGTGTACTTGCGTCTTCCCATTCACTTTGTATGGATTCGCGCCGCCCGTTCGCGTTTTGTGTGAACACACCTTTAGAAACAAGTTTAATATGTGAATTAAATAACAGATCTTGATCAAAAATAACTCCAAGGTTCCTCACAGAACTATTAAGAGAAAGAATAACTCCATCCAAATGAAGAGTTGATTTGGAAAAGTATTTCTAAGGGTTTTTTGGACCAACTAGAATGGCTTCACTCTTACCTGAATTTAATAGCAAGAATATCTCAAACAGGTTCATTTTGTCTTCTTAATGATGAAACTGATCTTGTTCTTCTGTTAAGACAAAGCAAAGAGATGTGTCTATACCTTTGACATGTTTTGACTGTCATCTGCAGTCTTCTTCAGAAAACGTTGTCTGACGTCCGTGACATGCCACATCAGCTGTTTCATCCTTTTCGTAGGTGTGACCGACCTGAGAGATTTGACAGATCTGCCAGGTCAGTCATGCCCCCCGCTGTGCGATGGTCTCTGGGGTAGAGAGTCCCAGGTGTGCGACAGCATGAAGGCTCCATCATCTCAGTTCATGGCATTGTGGGCTTACTTCCTGATTTCAATTGTTTCTTATAGCCAGTGTTTGTGTTTGGTGTCCTCTGATCCAATTATTTTTGCGGGGGCCATTCTGTCAAATCTGTCAGGTCGGTCACACCTACGGAAAGGATAAAACAGCTGATGTGACGCGTCACGGACATCAGACGACGCTTTCTGAAGACTGCAGACAACAGTCAAAACATGTCAAAGGCATGAGACATCCCTTTGCGTTGTCTTAATAGAAGAACAAGACCATGACAGACATGACAAAGATGGAGTCCATCAGTAGTGTGTGGATGTTTTTATGTAGCTGAGATCAAATCATCACTTAATGTTTCCTTCAATTGTTACAGTGTTGATCATCCATGGTCAGATGAAGCAGTCCTGTTAATTGGAAATCTGATCTGTGCAGCAGCAGAGAGAGAACAGCAGACAGGAGAGAAGATCCTGGAGCTGTTATTATCAGTGTGCAGATATGAGAAATTCCCTCAGATTGGCAAAGACATACATGGGGATGAAGATTATGACGTGGGATGTCATTCTAGATTCCTGCTGGATCTGTACTCCCGTGTGAAGGACTGTGAGACTAAAACAGGTCTGAGTCTCCTTCCATCATTACAGCCAGTTTTCCAGTCAGCTCCTTCAGTCTGGTCCATCAACCTCTCAGAGAGAAAGTCCTCCATCCTCCTGGAAGTGCTGAAACTCCACCCAGAGAAGAAACCAGTGGAGCTGAAAGGCTGCTCACCTGAAGGGAGTGAAGTGAGGAGTTTCCTTCAGTGTCTGCCTTATATCTCACAGCTCAGGTAAAGTCACTGTCTGCACAAGCATGGTGACGATCTTTCAGAAAACCTACTTTCTGTTTTATTCTGTCTCCATCTCCAGCCAAGAAACGCCCCCCACCCACCCACCCCCCCCACACACACACAAGCTCAAATGAAAATAAATGTAAATGTTGTCCATTGTGTTGTTAATGCCAGTTTCCAGTTCCCAAAAGAAAACAGGAAAGGTGATTCAAACTCTGCATAGTGAGTTATTTGGACAACTTTGAGGATATTGTTAGCTAACAGTATTTTGCAATATGCAAGCTACAGCTTTGCATTTATCTACAATGTTGGCTTCCTTAAATCTAAAATAAATACAAATGATGACACTCCCCATGATCTCTTACTATAGAACGTGTAAAGCTGTCTAGGGTCACCAAACTTGCTACACAGGTTCACCTCAGGATCCTGACCTACAGCTATGGGTTGTATACTTTGTTGTATATTTGCAGATGATGGGGTTATCGTAATTTGTTTCTTCCACAGAAATTATATAGAAAAGTTGAAAACTGCTCTCCGTCAGTAAGTATGGGGATCTTCAAAGAAAACGGAGGCGGAGGATGTTCCACTCGCCTCAGAGTGGTCCCTTTTAATCTTAAGCACAGATTTCACTTACTGTGCTAACTTAACTTTCTGGCCTTTTAGCATGCTGCAAACTATTACTAGGTAACTGTTGCTTACACTTGTAGTACAGTAATTCAGTATGTAGAGCTTGAGATGCTTTTAAAACTGTTTGTGTTTGCTTCTGGGAGCAGGGGATTGGCATCAGCAATGAAATGCATATTTATGCTTGTGTAGGTTTTTTTTTTTTTTGTAAATAAATGCAACACAGTAGTTGGCATGTTGCTAACTATTCCCAGCTAATGGTAACCTCAAAATTCAATTCAATTCATCTTTATTTATATAGCACCATTTCACAACAACAGTCATCTCATAGCACTTTGAACTGTAGGGGGACCCCCACAATTGCAGAAAGACCCCAGCAATCAGGCGATCCCCTGTGAGCAAGCACTTGGTGATGGTGGAGAGGAAAAACTCCCTTTTAACACGAAGAAACCTCCAGCAGAACCGGGCTCAGGGAGGGGCAGTCATCTGCTGCGACTGGCTGGGGGGTGAGAGGATAGAGAAGATGAGAAGAACAGACATGTAGAGAGCAAACAGCACGATGGGGACTCAATCTATGGGAGAGAACAAACAGATGTTAATTCATTCATTCATTCATCTTCTTCCGCTTAATCCTTTTTGGGTCGCGGGGAGGCTGGAGCCTATCCCAGCATCTTTGGGCGAGAGGCAAAAATATTTCATTGAGAGTGAAGAAAGGAGTGAAGCCCAGTGCATTATTGGAGGCCCCCCGGCTGTCTAAACCTATTAGCAGCATAACTAAGGGAGGGTTCAGAGACACATGATCCCTCCCTAATTGTAGGCTATATCAAAAAGGAAGGTTTTAACCCTATTCTTAAAAACAGAGATTGAGTCAGACTTCTGAATCCAGATTGGCAGCTGATTCCACAGTAGAGGAGCTTGATAACTTAACTAACATAACTAATTATAGAAGTAACTTTCATAATCTTCCATCCATCTTTTACCGCTTTTCCGGAGGTCCGGGTTACAGAGGCAGCAGTTCAAACAGAGAAGCCCAGACTTGCCTCTCCCCACCCACCTGCTCCAGCTCTTCAGAGAGGATACCAAGGCATTCCCAGACCAGCTTGGAGACATAGTCTCTCCAGTGAGCCCTGGGTCTGCCCCGGGGTCTCCTTCCAGTGGGACGTTCCCAAAATACCTCAAGTGGGAGATGTCCAGGAGGCATCCTGACCCCATTCTCCTGAAGCACTCCCCACAAAAAAACCACGAGGGACGCAGTCAAATGCCTTCTCCTAGTCCACAAAACACATGTAAACTGGTTGGGCAAGCTCCCACGAACCCTCGAGAGGGTAAAGAGTTGGTCTGATGTGCCACGGCCAGGGCAAAAACCACATTGCTCCTCCTGAATCTGAGGTTCGACCAACGGCCGGACTCTCCTCTCCAGTACCTTGGCATAGACCTTCCCAGGGAGGCTGATGAGTGTGATCCCTCTAAAGTTGTAGCACACCCTCTGGTCCCCTTTCTTGAAGAGAGGAACCACCACCCAGGTTTGCCATGCCAAAGGCACTGTCCCCGACCTCCACACAATGTTGCAGAGGTGTGTCAACCATGACAGCCCTACAGCATCCAGGGCCTTGAGATACTCAGGGTGAATCTTGTCCATCCCTGGGGCCCAGCCACCAAGGAGCTTTTTAACCACCTTGGCATCCTCAACCCCTGTGATGGGCGAGTCGCCCATCTCGTCCACAAGCCCTGCTTCCTCTGTGGAAGGTGTGTCAGTGGGATTGAGGAGATCCTCGAAGTATTCCTTCCATTGGCCAATGATATCCCCAGTCGAAGTCAGCAGCGCCCCATCTACACCATACACAGTGTGGTGCAAATGGTGCGGATGGTGCTGTGTATGGAAATAACTTAATATGTAGAATTTGAATTACTGTTCCTTCTTGATTCTGGGGCAAGAACTGGAATCAATGATGTGATCCACATCTTTAACATTTATTTTTGGCAGATTCTTTTTGCCAGCTCCTCATGCAACCACAAGTTTGTCAACACGTTTGTGCACCATGTCATTTATTAGAATTGATGTTGACTGTATTTATAAAAAAAGCACAACGACGCCTCCACCTGTTGAGGAAACAGGACTTTTAATGTCAGCAGACACATTTTAACTCTGGTTTACACTTCATTAATTGAATCCATTCTCACTTTTAACATTTCATCCTGGTACAGCTCCCTCTTCATCAAGCACAAAACAAAGCTTTCCCGTATAGTTAATCAGGCAAGAAAAATCATTGGCTCACCACAGACACCATTGTCTGAACTGTATCAGCGCTCTGTGATCAGGAAAGCCACCCTGATCACAGAGGACCCATCTCACCCCCTCCATCACTCTTTCCAGTTACTGCCATCAGGCAGATGATATAAAGTTCCATTGGCCCATAAAAACATTTACAAGAAATCATTTATTCCTTCTGCAGTAACAATCCTGAACAAAATCAAATAGTTATCATACTTCAGTTAGCTATCAATATTAGTTATCAGCATTTATCTGTTAATCACTATTAAATTTTAATAGTTATTAATATTTTCTGCCACATGAGTTTATTTGTTGTTTCCTGTTTAACCATGTTTACTTTTTCAAACTGTTTTTATCCTGTGAGTTTGAACATGTCTTTGAGAGTGTTGAATGTGTAATATTGTTGTAGCCGTGTCTAAGAAGAATTTCTGTCACTGACTGGGACAGACAAAGTTATCCGTCTGTCTGTCTGTCTGTCTATAATCCTCTCAGTCAACAAAATGAATTCATCAGAGTTTGTAACAATGTCATTTCTTCTCTCAGCTGTTCTCCAGAGTTCTTCCAGACTGTGTGTTCATCCATCTTTGTAAGGTCCAGAGAGGAGGTCCAGCAGCTGGAGTCTCTGCTGCAGCTCCTGGGGTTCCAGCTGCTGTTAACAGGAGAGTTGAGCAGGAAAACCTGCTGCTCTGTGGGGAGAGTTCTCAAACTGTGTGGCTCTAAAGTGGATCTGACCCTCAGACCCAGCTGGATGTCTGTCAGAGGAGCCGTCCTCCTCTTCAGACACACAACACAGCTCCACAGTCTGAGGTAGGGTTGCCAACTTTCTCACAGCCAAATAAAGGACAGAGGGTTTGAACTACTGCTTGGTGCCACGATGTTGTGGACATTAGTGTTGTCATAACACTGGGATTTTTTTTACCTTGATAATACCTTAAAATACTGATATTCAATGTCATGTTTAATACTACAAGGAAAAAAATACCACACTCCATAGCCAGAAATTTCAGATTTTACAGAATACAGAATCTCAGTTTAAAAGTGTGTAATAGCTGTTTTTAATAATGGATTGCAGTTATATAGCACTTTTCATGACACCCAAAGACAATTTACAATGAGGCCATTATTCATTCACTCCACAGACAATGATAGTGGTAAGCTACCTCTGTAGCCACAGCTGCCCTGGGGCAGACTGACAGAAACATGGCTGCCAATTCATGCCAATGACCACTCCGACCACCACCGAACATTTCTTGACATTCATACATCAGTGTCATGAATCGTGAACACACTGAAGGCAAGGTGGGTAAAGGCTCTTGCTCAAGGACACAACAGGGAGGTGGGGAGAGTGGGATTCAAACTGCCAACCCTCCGGTTATTGGGCAACCCGCTGTACCTCCTGAGCCACTACGGACTCATTTTTGTTTCTCTTTGAGAAATAATGCAACTTTGAACTAGAAAACACAATTACACTGCAAAAAGTCATATAAGTAAAATGAAAGAAATTCCAACCATCCATCCATCTTCTACCATTTTTCCGGAGGTCCAGGTCGCAGAGGCAGCAGTTCAAGCAGAGAAGCCCAGACCTCTCTCTCCCCAGCCACCTGCTCCAGCTCTTCAGAAGGGATACCAAGGCGTTCCCAGACCAACTGGGAGACATAATCTCTACAGTGAGTCCTGGGTCTGGCCCGGGGTCTCCTCCCAGTGGGACATGCCTGACACACCTCAAGTGGGAGGCATCTTGATCAGATGCCCATACCACCCCAACTGGCTCTTTTCAATGTGGAGGAGAAGCGGTTCTAGTCTGAGCCTCTCCCGGATGACTGAGCTCCTCACCCTATCTCTAATGGTGAGTCCAGCAATCCGACAAAGAAAGGTCATTTCAGCCGCTTGCATCTGCAATCTCATTCTTTCGGTCATTACCCAAAGCTCGTGACCACAGGTGAGGGTCAGAACGTAGATTGACCGGTAAATCCACAGCTTTGCCTTAGAGCTTAGCTCCCTCTTCACCACAACAGACCGGTACAATGTCCGCATCACTGCAGAGGCTGCCCTGATCCATCTGTCAATCTCTCGCTCCATTCTCCCCTCACTCGTGAATAAGACCCCGAGATACTTAAACTCCTCCACTTGGGGAAGGAGCCTGTCCCCAACCCAGAGAGGGCAATCCACCTTTTTTCCGGCTGAGGACCATGGACTTGGACTTGGAGGTGCTGATTGTCATCCCAGCTGCTTCACACTCAGTAGTAAACCGTCCCAGTAAGACCTGTAGGTCATTGCTGGATGAAGCCAACAGGACAACATCATCTGCAAACAATAGAGAAGAGATCCTGTGGTCACCAAGCATGACACCCTCCGTTCCCTGACTATGCCTAGAAATCCTGTCAAAAATTATGAACATGATCGGTGACAAAGGGCAGCCCTGGCAGAGTCCAACTCTCACTGGGAATGAGTCCGACCGAGTGTTGGCAATACGAACCAAACTCTCACAACGGTCGTATAGAGACCAACTAGCTTGTAACAACAAGCCCGATATCCCATATTCCTGAAGCACCCCACACATAAAAAAACGAGGGGCGTGGTCGAATGCCTTCTCCAAGTCTACAAAACACATGTAAACTGGTTGGGCAAACTCCCACGAACCCTTGAGGATTCTTGAGAGGGGAAAGAGTTGGTCTGATGTGCCACAGCCAGGGCGAAAACCACATTGCTCCTATTAAGGTTCGACCAACGGCCAGACTCTCTTCTCCAGTACCTTGGCATACAGGCCCTACAACATCCAGGGCCTTGAGGTACTCAGGGCAAATCTCGTCCACTGCCGGGGCCTGGCCACCAAGGAGCTTTTTAACCACCTTGGCAACCTCAGCCCCTGTGATAGGCGAGTCATCCCCCTTGTCCACAAGCCCTGCTTCCTCTATGGAACGCATGTCAGTGGGATTGAGGAGATCCTTGAAGTATTCCTTCCACCACCCAACGATATCCCCAGTTGAAGTCAGCAGCGCCCCAGCCGCACCATACACAGTGTACACAGGGAGCTGCTTCCCCCTCCTTAGCCACTGGACAGTTTGCCAGAATCTCTTCGAGGCCGACCAAAAGTCCTGGTCCATGGCTTCACTGAACTTCTCCCACACCCCAGTTTTTGCTTCAGCAACCACCCGAGCTGCACTCCGCTTGGCTTGCTGGTACACCTCAGCTGCTTCCAGAGTCCCACAAGCCAACCGAGCTCAATAGGACTCCTTCTTTAGCTTAATGGCCCCCGTCACCACTGGCGTCCACCACTTGGTTTGGGGGTTTTCACCACGAGATGCACTGACAACCTCGGAGCCACAGCTCTGGGCAGCCACTTCAACAATGGAGGTGGAGAACATGGCTCATTCAGACTCAGTGTCTCCAAACTCCCTTGGAATGTGGTCAAAGTTCTTCCGGAGGTGGGAGTTGAAGACTTCCCAGACAGAGTCCTCAGCCAAACGTTCCCAGCACACCCTCACTATACATTTGGGTCTACCAGGTCTGATTGGCATTCTCCCCTGCCATTGGATCCAACTCACCACCAGGTGGTGATCAGTTGACAGCTCTGCACCTCTCTTTACCCTAGTGTCCAAAACATACGGTCGCAGGTCTGATGACATGATAACAAAATCAATCCTTGACCTGCAACCTAGGGTGCCCTGGTGCCAGGTGCACGTATGGACACCATTGTGCTTGAACATGGTGTTCATTATGAACAAACTGTGGTTAGCACAGAAGTCCAATAACTGAACACCACTCTGGTTCAAATCGGGCAGGCCGTTCCTCCCAGTCACCCCCCTCCAGGTTTCACTGTTGTTACCCACGTGTGCATTGAAGTCCCCCAGTAGGACAATGAAGTCTCCAAGAGGAGCACCCTCCAGCACCCCAGGCAGAGACTCCATAAAGGGCGGGTACTCTGAACCATCGTTTGGTGCACAGGCACAAATGATGGTCAGGACCTGCCCCCCCTTCCCCCCGAAGGCGCAGGGAAACAACCCCTTCATCCACCAGGGAAAACTCCAATATAGAGGCAGCAAGGTGGTGGGATACCCACCCCTGCTTGTCACCTCTCACCCGGAGCAACTCTAGAGTAGGCCAAGCTCCAGCCCTTCTCCAGGAGACTTGTTCCAGAACCAGAGCTGTGTGTTGAGGTGAGGCCGACTATATCTAGCCGGTGTCTCTCAACCTCATGCGCCAGCTCAGGCTCCTTCCCCACCAGAGAGCTGACATTCCACGTCCCAAAAGCCAGTTTAGGAGGCCTGGGATCAGATTGCCAAGGTCTCTGCCTTCGACCACCACTTGATCCACATAGCACTGGACCCCCATGGTCCCTCCTGCAGGTGGTGAGCCCACTGGGGGGCGGTCTCATGTAACTCCTTTGGGCTGAGCCCAGCCGGGCCCCATGGGCAGAAACCCGGCCACCAACTGCTAGCCATCGAACCCCTCCCCAAGGCCTTGTTCCAGGGTGGGGCCCTGATAACCCCATACCGGGTGGGGTGCACTGAATCCTTGTTCTAACATTCATCATGACAGTCTGTTGGATCGTTCTTAGTCTGGCCCTTCACCCAAGACTAGTTTACCTTAGGTGACCCTACCAGAGGCAAATTGCCCCAGACAACATAGCTCCTGGGATCACTAGGGCACGCAAACCTCCCACTGTAGAGGATGTGCTCAAGGATGAGGCTGAGTTTATTTCTCAGGTTCAGCTTTATTAACAGAACACATACTCTAACAATCTCCAAGCAAGAAAAGAGACAGATCAATATCACATCGCTCTTTTATATCCCGGAACATTGAAACTCAAATCACATGGTGTCTAAGCAAACATACAGTCACATGGTACTTAATCCCAGTCACAATGTAACCCTTTTGATCTTCCACCATTGTCCCTTAGCCTTCGATGGTCCAGAAATCTCTCCAGGGCGTCTCTCTGAGACAAAGGCCAAATCTCACACCTTCTCGCTATCTCCTGCAGACTCAGTCCTTTTGTCCCTCGAGACGTGCAGCACACAGTAAACATACAGCAATACCTTTGTGGAAGATATGTACCCAACATATGTGCCACATGACCCCCCCCCCCAAACGTCTAATATGGGACAAACATAATCAGAGATGCATGACATAAAAACATTACTACATATCAAATATCAATCCACCAGTTGCCTAGGTCTAAACCTTCTGCCGTATCTGCTGTAAGCTGGCCTTGCTGCTTCTGCAGTGTCCTCCTGCACCTGTGGCTCGACTGTGTTAAACCAGGAGCGCGGGCTATGCTGCCAGAAATCAGGTAGCTGGACTGTGGTAGCTGCATTAGCCTGGCTGGCTCCTGATGAGTCCGGTGCAGGAGAATCATCACCGGCCATAATACGTCTTAGGGTCACCAGTGTAGAGGATGTGCTCAAGGATGAGGCTGAGTTTATTTCTCAGGTTCAGCTTTATTAACACAACACATACTCTAACAATCTCCAAGCAAGAAAAGAGACAGATCAATATCACATCGCTCTTTTTTACCCCGGAACATCGAAACTCAAGTCACATGGTGTCTAAGCAAACATACAGTCACATGGTACTTACCAAATCTCACACCTTCTCGATATCTCCTGCAGACTCAGTCCTTTTGTCCCTCGAGACGTGCAGCACACAATAAACATACAGCAATACCTTTGTGGAAAATATGTACCCAACATATGTGCCACACCACCACAATAAAGTGACGATCCATGAGGGGATCGTAAATAAATAATGCTTAAATAAATTAAGGTTGTTTATGCTTGTTTTTTTTGTTTGTTTTTTTTTTTTGTCTGACAAGATACAGTGGTGTGAAAAAGTGTTTTCCCCCTTCCGGATTTCTATTTTATTTTGTATGTTTGTCACACTTAAAGGTTTCAGATCATCAAACAAATTTACATATTAGACAAAGATAACACAAGTAAACACAAAATGCAGTTTTTAAATGAAGGTGTTTATTATTAAGGGGGGAAAAAAATCCAAACCTACATGGCCCTGTGTGAAAAAGTGATTGCCCCCTAAACCTAATAACTGGTTGGGCCACCCTTAGCAGCAACAACTGCAATCAAGTATTTGCGATAACTGGCAATGAGTCTTTTACAGCGCTGTGGAGGAATTTTGGCCCACTCATCTTTGCAGAATTGTTGTAATTCAGCCACACTGGAGGGTTTTCGAGCATGAACCGCCTTTTTAAGGTCATGTTACAGCAGCCCAATCGGATTGAGGTCAGGACTTTGACTAGGCCACTCCAAAGTCTTCATTTTGTTTTTCTTAAGCCATTCAGAGGTGGACTTGCTGGTGTGTTTTGGATCATTGTTCTGCTGCAGAACCCAAGTGCACTTCAACTTGAGGTCATGAACAGATGACCGGACATTTTCCTTCAGAATTTTTTGGTAGACAGCAGAATTCATGGTTCCATTTACCACAGCAAGTCTTCCAGGTCCTGAAGCAGCAAAACAGCCACAGACCATCACGCTACCACCATATTTTACTGTTCAAATCAAATCAACCTTTATTGTCATATTGCTGTACATACAACTGTAGTGCATGCAAGATGAAATTGCGTTTCTCTCAGCATCCATATAAGTAAAAGAACATGATTTAAGACACACTCACACATATCCTCATCCCCCACCCCACCACATCCATTCACACATCTCTGAAATATACTTGAAAAAAAACTAACCAGAACTATAA
The DNA here is from genome assembly GCA_020510985.1 of Pholidichthys leucotaenia. Classification (NCBI taxonomy): domain Eukaryota; kingdom Metazoa; phylum Chordata; class Actinopteri; order Cichliformes; family Pholidichthyidae; genus Pholidichthys; species Pholidichthys leucotaenia. The sequence continues at coordinate 340,626,637 of CM035845.1, forward strand.
TATACAAATAATATACTGTTCATAATGTCCGTAGGTGCAGTAGTATGTATGAGAGATTCTGGATCAACTGTTCAGCATCCTAACAGCTTGTGGAAGGAAGCTGTTAATCAGTCTTGTGGTTCTGCCTCTGATGCTCCGGAATCGTTTGCCAGATGGAAGAAGTTCAAAGTGTTTATGCAGAGGGTGAGAACGGTCCTTGACAATGTTCAGTGCCCTGCTCCTGCAACGGTTCTGGAAAAGTTCTTGGACAGACGGGAGGGAGACTCAAGTTACCCTCTCAGCTCCCTTGACTATCCTCTACAGGGCTTTTTTGTCTGACATACTGCAGCTGGAGTACCATGTAGCAATGCTGTACGTCAGAACACTCTCCACCACACCTCTGTAGAAGGTCCTGAGGATGCAGATGGGGAGAGAGGCCTGTTTGAGTTTCCTCAAGAAGTGCAGTCTCTGCTGGGCCCGCTTCCTGATCCCCAAGGAATTCTAGCTCCAGGTCAAGTCCTGCGAGATCTGCACTCCGAGGAACTTGATGTTCTCCACTCTCTCCACTAAACGGCCGCTGATGCTGAGGGGGACGTGTTCAGGCTGTGATCGCCGGAAGTCGATAATCATCTCCTTCGTTTTGTCCACGTTGAGCACCAGATTGTTCTTCCTGCACCAGCCCTCCAGGTCTCTCACTTCTTCCCTGTACATTGATTCCTCATCCCTCTGAATAAGTCCCACCACCGTGGTGTCGTCTGCAAACTTACTAATCTGGTTCCCCTCGTGTCTGGATACACAGTCATGTGTTAGAAGTGTAAACAACAGTGGACTGAGTACGCAGCCTTGAGGGGATCCGGTGCTCAGCATGACAGAGATGGAGATGTTGTTTCCAACCCGGACAAACTGAGGTCTCTCAGTCAGGAAATCCAGGATCCAGAGACATGTGGCGGTGTTCAGACCAAGAAGGAGTAATTTCTCCATCAGTCTCTGTGGAATAATGTTGTTTAATGCTGAACTGAAATCAGTGTTCAGGAGTCTAGTGTAGGTGTCTTTCTGATCCAGGTGGGTGAAGATAGAGTGCAGGGTGGTGACTATAGCATCCTCTGTGGAGCAGTTTGAACGATATGCAAACTGGAGCGGGTCATGAGATGCAGGGAGGCAGGCTGTAATGTGTGGTTTGACAAGCCGTTCAAAACACTTCATCACAATTGGTGTCAGTGCAACAGGACAATAGTCATTCAGACAGGACACAACTGGTTTCTTTGCCACCGGTACTATGATAGAAGTCTTGAAGCATCTGGAAACGATGGCCTGACTCAGGGAGATGTTATAAATGTCAGTCAGTGCATCCGCCAACTCGCTCGCGCAGTCTCGGAGCACACGTCCCGGGATGTTGTCCGGACCTGCAGCTTTACGTGGGTTGACCCTGGTTAGGGTCCTCCGTGTGTCTGCTGTGTTGATGGTGAAAGCTAGTCTGACCGATGGTGGGGATGGGCCAGCCCTCCCTCTGATTGTCGGGTTTGATGCTTCAAAACGTGCAAAGAAGTCGTTGAGCCTGTCTGGAAGCGAAGCGTCGTCATCATCGACCCCCTGCCTAGACTTATAGCCCGTCAGTGTCCGAACTCCCTGCCACATCTGCTTGGTGTTCCTGGTGTCACAGAGGTGTCCCTGGATTTTCTCCGCATAGGCGCGCTTCGCCGTCTTAATTCCCTTTGAGAGCGCAGAACTAGCTGAGCGGAGGGCGATCCTGTCCTTCGCTCTGAAGGCTGCATCTCTGGCTGTAAGCAGCGAGCGCACCTCTGCGGTCATCCAGGGCTTATGATTTCCCCGTACAGTGATGGTCTTCATTGTAGTGACATCCTCTGTGCACTTCGCGATGTAGCTGGTGACCGTTTCAGCATACTCCTCCACATCTGTCTTGTCTTCCTGGGGGGCTGCTATTTTGAAGACCTCCCAGTCTGTGTGCAGAAAACAGTCTTTCAGTGCAGAAGTTGCACTCTCTGGCCAAATCCTGATTTGTTTCACTACTGGCCTGCTGCGCTTCAGTAGAGGTTTGTAGTCAGGCACCAGCATCACAGATATGTGGTCAGAAAGGCCGAGGTGGGGGCGGGGTATAGCCTTATATGCATCTGTGTACACTAAGTCCAACATATTCTCTCCTCTGGTCTTAAAGTCTACACATTGTTTAAACTTGGGGAGCACAGTCTTTAAGCTGGTGTGGTTGAAATCCCCCGCAATCACTACAAAACTGTCCAGGTGTGAAGTTTGGATTTCACTTATAGCATCGTGCAGTTCCCCGAGTGCCTTCTTAGCATTAGCGTTAGCGCTCGGCGCTATGTAAACAGCCGCTACAAACACGTTGCTGAATTCCCTCGGCAGATAATATGGCCGATAGTTTACAATAAGGAACTCTGCCAACGGAGAGCAGTGTTTAGATAATAACGTGGCGTTAACACACCAGTTCTTGTTAACATAGATGCATAGCCTATGTTGTTGGGCTGCACGGTGGCACAGTGGTTAGCAATGTGGCAGCACAGTTTTACCCTCGGCCGGGGAATCGCGGGGACCGTGAGATCGTGGGTTCGATCCCTGCCCCCAGCCAACAGTGATCTGTGTGGAGTTTGCATGTTCTCCCCGTGTTTGCGTGGGTTTACTCTGGGATTTCTCCGGTTTCCTCCCACATGCCAAAAACATGCAGGTTAGGGAGTTAAGGGGCGCTTGCGCACGCAGCGACCGGCAGCTGGTGGTTTGTCACCAGACTGCAAAACAAATCTACCTACGGGTACAAAATAAGTAATAAAAAAAAAAAATAGCCCACCCCCCACGGCTCTTACCGGAGCTCGCCGTTTCGCTGTCTGCCCAGAACACCGTCGTACCTTCCAGTTGAATGGCCTCGTCAGGGATGTTGTCGTGGAGCCATGTCTCCGTGAACGCAAGCACACAGCAGTCCCTCCACTCTCTCCGGGTTTCTCTCAGCAGACCCAGCTCGTCCAGCTTGTTGTCGAGGGAGTGGACGTTGGAGAGAAGGAGCGACAGTACTGCTGGTCTGGAGGGGTTAGCCTTTAGCCTAGCATGAATACCGGCCCTTTTTCCATGCTTTTTCCTTGCGTTCCCTCCGCTTCCTCCTCTCCCGGGTAGCCTCCAGGGGGGACTCCGCCAGAATTCCATGCTGGTGTAGAATGTCCAAGTCACAACCGAGCGCCGCGATTCTTGCAGCGTGCAGTACCTTGATGTTTAATAAGGTCTCACAGTTGTAGGTTTTACAGAATGTACGTCTGGGATGATCAAAACTCTCACACTCGCTGATGCCAAGAGGGGCCGCTGCGTCTAGGCGCGCCGCCATCTCATCACCCCTGTTGGTATAATGTTCCTTTTCTGAAGTACTGTGTTACTTTTACGCTGGATGTAACAGGACACACCATCCATCCATCCATCCATCTTCTACCGCTTTTCCGGAGGTCCGGGTCGCGGAGGCAGCAGTTCAAGCAGAGAAGCCCAGACTTCCCTCTCCCCAGCCACCTGCTCCAGCTCTTCAGAGGGGATACCAAGGCGTTCCCAGACTAGCTGGGAGACATAGTCTCTCCACCGAGTCCTGGGTCTGCCCCGGGGTCTCCTCCCAGTGGGACGTGCCTGAAACACCTCAAGTGGGAGACGTCCAGGAGGCATCCTAATCAGATGCCCATACCACCTCAACTGACTCCTTTCAATGTGGAGGAGCAGCGGTTCTACTCTGAGCCTCTCCCGGATGACTGAGCTCCTCACCCTATCTCTGAGGGTGAGTCCAGCAATCCTACGGAGAAAGCTCATTTCAGCCGCTTGTATCCGCGATCTCGTTCTTTCGGTCATTACCCAAAGCTCGTGACCATAGGTGAGAGTAGGAACGTAGATTGACTGGTAAATCGACAGCTTTGCCTTAGAACTAAGCTCCCTCTTCACCACAACAGACCGGTACAACGTCCGCATCACTGCAGATGCTGCTCCAATCCGTCTGTCGATCTCTCGCTCCATTTTCCCCTCACTCGTGAACAAGACCCCAAGATACTTAAACTCCTCCACTTGGGGCAGGAGCCTGTCCCCAACCCGGAGTGGACAATCCACCTTTTTCCGGCTGAGGACCATGGACTCGGACTTGGAGGTGCTGATTCTCATCCCAGCCGCTTCACACTCAGCGGCAAACCGTCCCAGCAAGAGCTGTAGGTCATTGCTGGATGAAGCCAACAGGACAACATCATCTGCAAACAACAGAGATGAGATCCTGTGGTCACCAAGTATGACACCCTCCATTCCCTGGCTGCGCCTAGAAATCCTGTCCATAAAAATTATGAACAGGACCGGTGACAAAGGGCAGCCCTGGCGGAGTCCAACTCTCACTGGGAATGACTCCGACCGAGTGTTGGCAATACGAACTAAACTCTCACAACGGTCGTACAGAGACCGAATAGCTCGTAACAACAAGCCCGATACCCCATACTCCCGAAGCACCCCCCACAAAAATCCACGAGGGACGCGGTCAAATGCCTTCTCCAAGTCCACAAAACACATGTAAACTGGTTGGGCAAACTCCCACGAACCCTCAAGAATTCTCGAGAGGGTAAAGAGCTGGTCCGATGTGCCACGGCCAGGACGAAAACCACATTGCTCCTCCTGAATCCGAGGTTCGACCAACGGCCGGATGTAACAGGACACACACCTTCCAAAAAGTTCAACTTTTGTCTCGTCATTCACCATAGTATTTTCCCAAAAGTCTTGGGGATCATCAAGATGTCTTCTGGCCAAACTGAGACAAGCCTTTATGTTCTTTTTGTTCAGTACTGGTTTTCGTCTTGGAACTCTGCCACACAGGCCATTTTTGCCCAGTCTCTTTCTTGTGGTGGAGTCATGAACACTAACCTTAACTGAGGCAAGTGAGGCCTGCAGTTGTTTGGATGTTGTTGTGGGGTCTTTTGTGACCTCTTGGATGAGTCATTGCTGCGCTCTTGGGGTCATTTTGGTCAGCTGGCCACTCCTGGAAAGGTTCACCACTGTTCCATGTTTTCGCCATTTGTGGATAATGGCTCTCACTGAGGTTTCCTGGAGTCCCAAAGCTTTAGAAATGGCTTTATAACCTTTTCCAGACTGAAAGATCTCAATTACTTTGTTTCTCATTTGTTCCTGAATTTCTTTGGATCGCAGCATGATGTCTAGCTTTTGAGGATCTTTGGTCTACTTCACTTTGTCAGGCAGGTCCTATTTAAGTGATTTCTTGATTGAGAACAGGTGTGGCAGTAATCAGGCCTGGGTGTGGCTAGAGAAATTGAACTCAGCCTTCCAAAGATGTGATTAACCACAGTTAATTTATGTTTTAATGGGGGGCAATCACTTTTTCCCACAGGGCCATGTAGGTTTGGTTTTTTTTTTTAACCCTTAATAAAAAACACCTTCATTTAAAAACTGCATTTTGTGTTTACTTGTATTATCTTTGTCTAATATTTAAATTTGTTTGATGATCTGAAACATTTAAGTGTGACAAACACAAAAAACTAAGAAATCTGGAAGGGGCAAACACTTTTTTCACACCACTGTATTTATTCTTGCTGTGCACTTCATGTGTATAAAAAATGTACATGCTTTCCAATAGTTTTAACTTGTTTTACGCAATTTGATAAGTCATATTTTCTTTCTCTGTTGGCAGATATTTTTACTTGAAATAAGCAAAATTAAATTCCAGCAATAGATAATTCTAGTAAAAATTAGAAAAGAAAATCTGCCAACAAAGTAAGATTAAATTGCTTAAATCAAGTAAAACTTTTTGTAAAGCAAGTAAAATCTTGCAGAAAACTGCACAACAAAAAAAATTCTTGTCTTGTCAAAATTATCTTGTGAGATAAAAACAAGCATAAAGCCTTGATTTAGGATATTTTTTCCTCGTGAGATTTCCCTTTTTTTCAGTGTGACAGATACTGCCTTTGGCATAAAATTACATCAGTGAAGTATTCCTTATTCAAACCATGTACAACAGTAGCAATTAAAAACCTGCACAGGTGGCTGGTAACTACACTTCATATAGCATGTCTTACCTTTTTAGAAGTGCATTCTTCTGAGAATGACATGGAAGAGAAATGGGCAACACTGAAGGATACGGTGTATCAGACTGCGAGTGATGTATTAGGCTACCCTGAGAGGAAACATCAAGATTGGTTTGATGAGCATGATGAACACCTGAAGAAACTACTAGAAGCGAGGAATACAGCTAGGCAGGAAAACCTACAGTGTAACACAAGGTCGAAGAAGATGAAATACTCAAAGGCTCAGAGTGAGCTACAGAAGTACACCAGAGAGATCAAGTCCAACTGGTGGGATGAAAAAGCGGAGGAACTTCAAACTGCAGCAGACAGGAAGAACATGAAAACATTCTTCACAGGTTTGAGAGAAATCTACGGCCCTAAACCAAGAGGATTGATCCAACTAAAGGCTATGGATGGTGAAACAGCTTTGCAGGAGAAAGATAAGATCCTGGACAGATTTGCAGACCACTTTGACTAACTACTAAACAACCCTGGAGATCTCACTGAAGAGGCTAAAGAAGCTCTAGTGCAGCGACCAGCTGTATCAAGTCTGGATGAACCACCAAATTTTGATGAACTAATGGCAGCTATCAGGACAACACAGGATGGTAAAGCTCCAGGAAGGGATGGAATTCCAGCAGAAGTGTGGAAATTTGGTGGTGTTCAGCTGACCAACTGCCTGCACAAGCTCATCCAAGAGATATGGGATACCAAGAAAGTACCTCAAGACTGGAAAGATGCAAGCATTGTGCCTTTGTTCAAGAAAGGTGACAGGAAGGATTGTGGAAATTACCGAGGTATATCACTACTAGCCACTGTTGGTAAGATTCTCTCACGTGTACTACTTAGCAGACTCAGTGAACACATCTCGCAGAATGTACTACCGGAAACCCAGTGCGGCTTTAGAAGTGGAAGAAGCACAATGGACATGATTTTCTGCTTGAAACAGGTTCAAGAAACGTGTATCGAACAGAACATGCCGCTTTATGTAGTCTTCATAGACTTCAGTAAAGCCTTCGATACTGTTTCGCGACAAGGACTTTGGCAGGTACTCAAGAAATATGGTTGTACAGAGAAGTTTGTCAGCCTGATCGAGGCACTCCATACAGGTATGCAAGCAAACGTGGCAATGAGTAGTTCAGTATCTAAAGACTTTTCATTAAGCAACGGGGTGAAACAAGGGTGTGTGCTGGCACCTACACTCTTCTCGCTATATCTGGCAGCCATGCTTGAAGTGGCCTTCAAAGACACTTCAGAAGGAGTATACATTCAAACAAGGAAAGAAGCAGACTTGTTCAATGTGGCACAGTTTAAAGCCAAGAGTAAGACATCGATAAAGATAGTAAGAGAAATGCTCTTTGCCGATGACAGTGTTCTAGTTGCACACAGCGTGGAAGATATGCAATCTTTAGTGGAGAAATTTGCAAGAGCAGCTAGCCAATTCAGCCTCCAAATCAACATCAAGAAGACAGAGTGCCTTTATCAACCACCAAAGTTCTAATTATCAATATCACTACCAGAAGAGATCAGCATTGGTTCAGAGCCACTAGTCAAGTGCAAGACTTTCAAGTATCTAGGGAGTACTGTTTCAGAGAATGCTAGGCTGGAGGATGAACTATCTCTCAGAATGGGAAGGGCGAACGCTGTGTTTGGAAACTTGAGGGAGAGACTGTGGAACAATCGACATGTGTCAATCCGTGTGAAATGCAAAGTGTACAGAGCGACAGTACTGGCTACTCTATTGTACGGTGCTGAAACTTGGACTGTCTACAGAGTGCAGGTGAAGAAACTCCACGCGTACATGATGAGACACCTTCGAGCCATAATGAACATCTCATGGAAAGACAAGATAACCAACATAGAAGTGTTGAAACGAGCTGGTCTACCATCAATGGAGGACATGCTAATACAGATGAACCTGAGATGGCTCGGACATGTTGAGAGGATGGACCACTAGCGTCTCCCTCGGCAGTTACTCTACTCAAAGTTATGCGAGGGCAAACACAATCAGGGTGGACCAAGGCTCAGATTTAAAGACACTGTAAAAAGAAACTTGAAGAAGTTGGACATAGACAGGAGTTCCTGGCAGCAGAAGGCTAAGGACAGAGCTGTGTGGAGGAATCTGATCAGACCTAAATGAAACAGTCATTGTCGCCCACGTCAGACTGCTATGATGATGATGATGATGAAGTTTGAAGTTTGTTTGTTTTTTGTGGTTGTTTTTTTTGGGGGGGAGGGATTTTTAAAAGCATTGCTCAACATCAGACCACAGTAGTAGTTTCACATGGTATTTTTTCAGGTTTAAGCTTTGAATTAGCATGTCTAACCTAACTTTCTTTTATTTCAACAGTGTTCAACTTTTAACTATTTTAGCTTTTAATCTGATTTTGGTCGATTTTAAGCAAGTCCCTAAATTAAACTGCCATTCAGCTTACAGCGTCCACAATGCACCCCTGAAAATAAGAATTTTGTAGCTGATGTTTGATGTTCTCCCTTTGTTCTCAGGCTCTCCAGCAGCATTTCTCTGCTCCTGGTTCAGTGGGTTAGAAGAGGCAGACTGATCCGTCCACTGGCTGTTGAAGAACTTTCTGCTGGGATTGAGAAAGCCCATCGTTCAGAGAGAGTATTGATGAGGGTTGTCAGTAGTTTGGCTAGCCTGCTGAGATACTGGACAGTGGGACAGTTAGACCTGACTGAGTCCTGCATCCCTGCTCAGTGTCTCATTCCACTGCTGCTTCACCGTGGTCCTCTAACCATCAGGTAAATGTCTCTGCTGAACCCTAGGAAGCAGACACAATACAGAGATTTATCATGTGAATTCTGTTAGCAACTCTTCTGTCAGCTTCTCCTGCCATTTTAGCTACCATTTTATGGTTTTATTTATCAGTTTAACCTAATTCTCTTGAAGGTATTTTTATGCTAACATTGTGTAAGTTCGCCCATATTTAAATGTGACACTTTCCACTTACGCTAATGTGCAAATTTAGGCCACCAAGCTAGCATTTTCAAACTTTAGGTTTTATTTAACATTTTTAACCAGCTAAGCTAACATTTATGGTTGGGCTGTGTTATCTTTTAGGCTAGCATTTCCAGTTTAAGCTTTTATTTAGCATTGTTGGGCCAATGTTATTCAACTTTAAGCCATGACAGCTTTTAGGCTAGCACTGTATAACTTTATGCCACTTTAATTTTTAAGCTATTATTTTTAAACTAACTTTCTTCAAAGTAAAGGGGTCATTGGTTGCATTTTTTCCACATTTTAACAGCTCACACTGTTATGGCGGAATAACATGAGACCAGAGCTGCATTCAACTGAGCACTGAACTAACTTTATTATAGAAAACAGCTCAGTATGTTCCCTAGCTGTAGCCCGCCTGACATCATCACCCTCAACCCCCCAGCCAGGCTACGGCAAGCCCCAAATGTCAAATCCCCACTCAACATCCCCCCCTCCTCTCACAAAACATGGAGAATCCCCAGAACATAAGTAACAACTAATGTTGTTTGTTTGTTTTTTTTAACTGAACAGCAAAACTTAGTCAACTAAATGGGCATCTGGGTAGACTACCAGAATGCCCCCCGTGTTGAGGCGGATTATTCTGCCGCCCATTCCCAACATGCATTAGCTAATGCTGCCTTCAGAACATAGTCCTCCAGGTACCTGGGCCTCTGAGGTGTTCTAGCCAAGCGTCCCCTAGAAGGGGAACCTTCTCCAGGCACCATCGGCCACACCTGTGAGTCTCTAACCCCCGCATCCAATGAGTCCCAACCCACACCAGTCCGTTCCACCATAGCTTCTGGACTCTGTGCAGGCAAGGACTTCCTGAGTCGGCTGGAGTGCCACCTTGACCCGTCTGAGAGCTCGAACATGTCCCAGCCCCGCCGCCTCACGATCTGTAAGGGCCCCATCCAGAAAGGTTGCAGCTTATGCGTGTGGTTGGGATGTTTAATCCAAACCTGATCCACTACCTCCAATCTGCGAGCCCTCACCCTGTACTTCCTGTCGAACTGTTGTTTCATCTTTCACTGTTGGGCAACGACTCGGTCCCGTGGAGGAGCCGTGCTCCCTGGAGAAGGGGTCATGGGTGGTCTCAGTCGGTCCAAAGGCAGGTGGAGTTCGTGTCCCAGCATGAGTTTCGCCGGGGAGCACCCTGTCGTACCATGGGCCATTGCCATGTAGTGGAGGAGTGTGCTCTGGAGGGCATCCGGAAACACAAAGCCATCTGCCAAGTGAGTTCTCAGTCCATTTTTCAGAATCTTGTTGAAACGCTCTACGCTCCCATTGGCTTGGGGGAGATAGAACGCAGTTTTGATGTATTCCACACCCCTAACGCCCCAAAACTCCTCAAACGCCCAGAGGTGAACTGTGGGCCATTGTCTGTAGTGATGGCATCTGAGACCCCCCATCTGACGAACAGTGATGAGAGGAGACCCATAACCACATCTGCTGTGACTGAATTAGTGGGCAACACCGCCCGCCATTTAGAGAACAGATCGTAGACCGCAATCAGAAACCAGCTGTTCAGGGGTGCTGCATGCAGTTCGCCGCAGATGTCTAATTGGATGTGCTTCCAAGGGCCCTCTGGGTATGGTAATGGTCACAGTGGTGGTGGTAGATGGTCCGCCGGTCTTTCCCCTCTCCAAGCACGGGACACAGCTCTTTACTGTGGTTTCAATGTCCTTATCAATACCAGGTCACCAAACTGAATCCCTGCAACGCTGCTTCACCCTGACTACGCCCAGGTGACCCTCGTGGAGCATCACCAGAACTCGTGATCTCAGACACACCGGGATCAGCATGCAGTGTCCCCTCACCACACACACCCCGTTCCAACAGCTCAGTTCATCCCTAAATCAGTGAAAAGGTGCCAGCTCGCCCTGTACTTTCGCGGGCCAACCCTCCCTGATGACTGAGCACAGTTGTGACAATGTGGGGTCCCGTTTTGATTCTGTCCGGAGCTCATGGAGGGATACCATGTCCCGGAGGGGTCCGTGCAGCACGTTGACCAGATCTGCCTCCGTGGGATCGTCACCGTCATCGTCTGGTTGCGTGGTGTTGGTTGTGGCACGGGACAGGAGGTCCACCACTATGTTCTCTTTTCCAGGGGTGAACTGGGTAGTAACGTTGTAGACCCTCAGCCGCTCCGTCCACCTGTGGATCTGTAGGGGTCTGTGTCCCAAGCCCGTCGTCTCCAGTAGTGATGTCAGCACCCAGTGGTCCATCTGCAGTGTGAAGTGGCACCCGTAGAGATAGATGTGCCACCATCCACACGCCCAGACACAGGCAAGCACCTCCCTCTCACCCATGGCATATTTCTGTTCAGCCGCTGAAAGAGACCTCGACGCGAACGCTACTGGGTGCTTGGTACCGTCTTGCACCTGAGACATAACCGCCCCCACCGCCAAACAGGTCACAAAAGTCAGCCATTTTGGATCAAAGTGAGCCAACACTGGAGGGGAGGGGAGTTAGGACTTCAGCCAAGCGACCATCACTGAGCAGGCTGGAGTCCACTGCCATGGAGCATCCTGTTTCAGAAGGGCCCGGAGTGGTTCTGTTGTCTCTGAATAATGGGGAATAAAACATCCGTAAAAGTTCACCATGCCCAAAAACAAGGAAATTTGTGTGAGTGTCATGGGATCTGAGAGACGCAGGACCGCTTCCACGTTTGAGTGCAGGGGCCTCAGACCCTCAGCCGCCAGCTGGAATCCCACAAACTCAATGGAGTCTGCTGCGAAAATGCACTTTTCCCCATTCAATGTGACTCTGTGCTCCTGTAGCACCTCCATCACTCGTCCCAAATGACCATCATGCTCCTCCCGCGATGTGCCGTGGACCACAGTGTCATCCAGACACACCACTACACCCTTGATGTCAGCCAGAATCATGGGTATGATCTTCTGAAAGCAGCTAGGTGCTGAGCTCAGACCAAAAGGCATGCGGGTGTACCTGAAAATGCCCATGTGGGTCACAAATGCTGTCAGGTTCCTGCTGGCTGGGTGAAGAGGCACCTGCAGGTAGCCCTGGCAGAGATCCAGCTTTGTGAATACTCTTGAGCCGCTGAATGTTGCAGTGAGTTCAGCTTCCCTAGCCATAGCCCGCCTGACGTCATCACCCTCAACCCCCCGCTAGGCTACGGCAAGCCCCAAATGTCATATGCCCACACAACACACACGTCTTAATGAAATGTTTGTGACAAATTTTGTTCACATTTTCTTTATTTAATTATTGAAGCAAATTAATTTTGTATTTTTCTTGCCTTTCTTGAAACACTGATTTAAAGCCTATGACTTTAAGAAACATCCTTCACCTATTCAACTCTGTCCTCCCTCTTATGTCACTTTTAGCTGACTACCTGCTAGCCTTTAGCCTTAGCCTCCTGGTTCACTGATCTACAGTAGATGGTGTATCTCACATCATTGTGGCTTTTTAAATTTTTTTTTGTGGTTTCGCCATGGTTCTGCGGTGGGCTGTTGGCGCTGGTGTGCTGGGTGATCCACATTGGTGTGGCCAACTCAACAGCTTGGAGGTGTGTGATGGGTGGCTCCCCCACACTGCCCACAAGAGCGGACCAGAGTTGCATGGAGCCCCCAGGAACAGTGGGGGAGCGGAGTGGAGCGGGTCACTACCCTTTGAGATCCCAGGGCTCGGCACCTTTGTCTTGCCTAGAGTACAATAAGCACAGAAACATATGTGAATGACTGGCTTAACTTTAATGAGTGGTCAGCTTCACCTAGCCTCCTAGGATCCCGGCTTGAGAAAGTAAAACTTTACGCTAATGTCTAAGAACAAAATATTTGGTCAAGTCCTGCTAGCTAGATGAACGAGGATTCTAGTGGGGGTGAATAGAATTTATAAAAATGGCAATCAAAACTGCTTGGATCCACAGTTAAGCTAACGCCAGGCGGCCTGTCCATCACCACCTCCCCACTGAGGCGAACTGTAAATGGTTACAACCCCAACAGCATACATGCATCGTGCCAACATTGGCCTGACATGCAAAGTTTGTCTTCCAACTGTTATGTATGGAAATCCTTGGGTGAAGGATGAGGCTGGATGATGGTTGGCGAACACAGCTTTATTGAATGAACTATCTACAGCAGTAGCACAGTATGCACCTGGCTTAAGCATCCATCAGAAGAGGCCACAAGATGGTGCCCTCGCCTTATATATGGGCAGTGCATTGGCATGACAGGAAGTGCCCATCACTGCACCGCACTTCACAATAAGTACTGGAACCCCCCCCCCCCCCCTTAGAAATGTCCAAAACCATGCACACAATTAAAACTTCCCCAATTTGGGACCCGAATCATGCACTAAAATAATGAAAAACAATGTACTATAATGGCCTAACACATTCACACAACATAAGCTAAAATAGAGTTGGTGGGTGGACTGCCACACAACCCGCACAGCACAGTGGATTATTCTACCACTGGTAAACTAAAAAGAAAAAGAGTCCATCAGTAAACTAAAATCATTGCTGTGTTCCCAAACTAAACAAAAATACATACAGTATATACAGTATATATATATATATATATATATATATATATATATATATATATATATATATATATATATATATATATATATATATATATATATATGTATCAACCAAAATCAGAACTATTAATAAAGTGCTACCACACAGTCATTGGGATGGAATAAGTTGGAACTTGCATGGGGGGGTCCAGGGTAGCCCCTCAGCAGGCACGCCCATGGAGACTGCAGACCCCCGGAGCGATGGCCGACCCTCTGGATGATGGAGCCTGGATCCCACACCGCCATCACGACTCCTGTCCAGCCTCGCCACCTGGAGCGTCTTCGCGAGCATGTTGAAGCTGATTGGCGTGCCTCGATGAGCCATCAGACAACCTGAAGCACACTGCGCCCAGCTTAGCCACTATGCGCAGATACCCTCGATGTTTTGCTGGCTGTTGTTTGGCCCATCTGGGCCGTGGACGTCCTTCACCCCAAACTCGCACCAGTCCATAACCCAAAGTGGAATTTTACTCAGCCCGGTGTGTTGCTGCTGAGCATGCAGTAACTCCGTGCTCGATGATCTGGCCCCGTCCTTTTCTATAAACATTGTAGTGTTCACTGTTGCAGCTGCAGACCCCCCCCCCCCCACCAGCCAATGGTGGCCAAGTATCGGAGGCATCTGAGGCTAGCATGGTGTTGCTCGTCGGCATGGGTACCGACCCTGGGCGGAAAGCTGGTTGACTTGACCACCATGGTGTCCATTAGGCCTTCATGCTGTTCGCTCTCAGTGTCCGTCGGGGGCAAGTGGGGTGATTTCTCCTGTAGGTTCCCCATGCAAAACAAACGGCACACCCTTGCGTAATGATTCCAGTGTCCACATTTACCATAGCGCTTCCCTCTAGTCTGACGTTTATTAGCTTTATGGCGGTGCTTCACGGACTCACAACCCTGGCAAAGAGGTTTTCCCTTGGCAGACCTTTGACTGGCAGCATTGACTTCCCAAAAATCTTCGTCTCAGCTATCCTCACTATCAGGGTCCGCAACATTAGCTGAGGGAAGTGGCTTTGGCTGCTTTTGTGGCTGGCGCCAATTTAGCTCCACAGCTAGCTTAACAGCAGCTTCCCACTGGAGAGCTAGCTCTGTAGCTTTAGCTTTAGCCCCCATGTACCGGAGTGGTGGCTCAGTTGGTAGAGCATCCGCCCCACACCCGGGAGGCAGGGGTTCAAATCCCGGCCGGATCATGCCGAAGACCATATAAAAGTGGAACTTCCTGCCGTCCAGCTTGGTGCTCAGCAATAATGGAATGGAGGAGGGAAGTTTGTGGCGGTGCCTTGCATGGCAGCGGCCCTCTGATTCTGCACTTGGGGTGTGTGTGATTAACACAGTAGATAGGTCAAGCACAATCTTGTTCTACTATGCATGATTGGTTGTACAGTTGAATGACAATAAGGGTGATTTAATTTAATTCAATTTAATTTAATTTAATGTTAAGTCATCAGGCGCCATTAATAGCTTAGCACGCAGCTCAGCATTATACACGTGCTCTGCTAGTTGATCATGACGGCATCGTTGCCAAAAACGAATCCTCCGGACAGTCACGTTGTCTGTGGTGGAGAAACATTTAGCCAGCAGCCTCACAATGTCCTCACATGAGTCCGCCTTGCCGAGCGTCTGCAAGACCCTCTGGCCCTCCATACCCAGGTTGTAAACAAGTAGAGCCTGGACTCTTGCCCCATCCAGCTCCTCATGGCCCAGCGCCGTAACATACGTCTGATAGGCCTCCTGCTAATGCAGCCATGATACCAATGGTTTGCCCGGGAGCTCGAGAAAGGAACAGAGCGGGGTGATGCACGCCTCCATGAGTTAATCCTTGATCGAATGTTATGTATGGAAATACCTGGGTGAAGGGTGAGGCTGGATGATGGTTGGCGAACACAGCTTTTTTGGATGAACTATATACAGCAGTAGCACAGTATGCACCTGGCTGAGGCATCCAGCAAAAGAGGCCACAAGATGGTGCCCTCGCCTTATATATGGGCGGTGTAGTGACGTGACAGGAAGTGCCCATCACTGCAACACACTTCACAATAAGTGCCGGAACCCGGCACCACACCAGTGACTAGCCAATGTCTTGCCAGTGTGCAAACAGCCTTTATAAGACGTATTCCCAATGTAAACTTGCTGATGTTGGCCCGACGTATGTGTGCTGTTGGGGAATGATTGACTTTGACTGCCTAGCACATGAATGCTAATGTTCAGTGTAGCATCATGGTGAAAATATAGCAAAATAAACCAGAATCACATAAGATATTATGGAACCAGGTGGTAACAGGGATGTCTGGTAGGGTGACTGACATCTAAAGAAAACAACAAAATAAACCACGCTTGATGCTAGCTTCCTAGTACCACTGTTAGCTCTTTAGCTAACACCTTTGGCTCCCCATCCATCTACATGATGGACAGCTAGGCCAGCCAATAACAGAGCAGTGGGAGAGTATCAGAACTAGTGATTTTTACCTTTTAGTGATGTAGCAAACCAAACCTTGGAGAGAAAAATGATGTAAAGGCTTATGGGTTTTTTGTTTGTTTTTTAAAGAAGTGAGTGTTTTCATGTTTTTTCCGTAATCATGTGACCGATAGCATCTCAAAACACAACTTTTCAGTCAGTGACCCCTTTAGAATAGAAGTAATTGTTTTGTATTTGTGAAATCTGTAGACTGAGCGGAGAGAACTTCCAACAGCTGCTTGCCCTCCTCCATGAAATCCAGAACGAGGTCTTGATGTCGTCCTTCTCCAGTAAGGTTGGTGGAAACTCTCTAATATAGAATCATGTGATTCAAACAGTAGCAATGGCCCACAAAAACTTAATGTATGATGAGAAACTTCAGAAGAAGAAGAAACTGTTGAAGGAGCCCGTTGACAATCAGAAGTTTCAAACTGAATCAGACGTTTTATTCCTTTATTGTCTCATTTTAAAAAGACTTTAAAGTGATCATCTGAATGAAGGAAAAGTTGCTTTTTTTTTGTATTTATGTTTTTGACTTTTTTCACATAAATTTGGGGCTTTTCCATATGAAATTGTCAGGGGGTTTTTTTCTGTGCATTTGCTACGTCACACAAATTTGCATCTTTTTTCAAATTGTTTTTTTCCTCTTCTTTCCCTCGAATGTGTAACTTTTCTGTGCAAATTTAAACTTTTCCTCATAAATTTGCAACTTTTTATGTACATTTTGAACTTTATTCCCTTAAATTTACTTTCTTAATAAATTAGTGATTTTCCATTATGGTATGAGAAAGGAATAAAAAACTTAGAACGTCTTATTCGAGGTGGAAATTTTATCCAATTTCATGAACTGATGTCACAATACAACATCAGTGATAAAAAGTTTCTTGAGTACCAACAGCTTAAATCCATAATAAAAGCAAGATTCAGTCTCAATCAGACAAATTTAGAGGTACCAGTTAAGGTGGCAGAGTTTCTAAATCTGCGTTCCCCTAAATTGATATCAAAAATATACGGACTATTATCAAAACTGGATGAGTCAGTATCTCTTCCAGTATCAAAATGGGAGACAGACTTATCGATCAACAAGGGTGAAAGCTTCTGGACAAAAATATGTTTAAACACTTTTAAGATGACTAAAAACTCTAATTTACAACTCATACAGTACAAAGTTCTACATAGAACTCATTACACAGGACAAAGGATGCTCAAAATGGGCCTGAGTCACACAAACATCTGCTCCCACTACACCAGCAACGTCCCAGATATGCATGCTATGTGGTCCTGTGCACCGATCCAAAAGTTCTGACAAAGGACATGTGAGGACATGGCTTGGGTGTCGTATCCCATCCTCACCCACACTTTGCATATTAGGTGATTTAAGTGAAATAAATAATAGAAAGAAAGAAATTATTTGAATCGCAAAGAAAACTATCCTCATGAATTGGAAATCAAGAAATAATTTATGTACAACTCACTATAATAGTCTCCTATTAGACTATATTAGCCTGGAGAGAATTCTGCCTCCTCTAAAAACCACCTGGCTGAATTCAATTCTTTCTGGTCCCGCTAATTAATTCTATAGCCTGAGGGGTGGCGGGCGGTGGCTCGCTCTCCTTGGTGCCTCTGGCGGCTGACTGCTCCCTGACCACAAGGGGTTTCTGTGACCCACTAGAGTTGGTGTCTGGGGCACCTGTCCCAGGGTGGCTGTGCATCTGGCCTGGGGGGCTGGTTGGGATGGGGGGATGCAGGGTGGGCCGGGGGGGTGGGCCGCAGCCCCGGGCTAGCGGGCCTTGCCTCCCGGGTGGGGCTGGGTCTGGCCTTTGTCCCCTGGTGCTGGGGGGGCCGCTTCCCGGATGGTTCAGGGTCGGTTGTGTGCCGACGATGCGGGCCAGCCCCGGCGCATCCCCGCAAAGCGGGGTCGTGCCCTCCTCAGGGTCCTGGAGGCTCTCCGGGGGCTGGTTCCTGCGTCCTGGGGGGTTTCCCACCCCGTTCTCCAGGGCCTACGGGTGTCAGTATGTGTGTGTACATGTGTGTGGATGTGTGTGTGCGTGTGTATGTGTGTGTGCGTGCATGCGTGTGTGCACGTGTGTGTGTGTATGCATGCATAAGTGCAGGTGTGCGTGAGTATGGGTGTGTGTGGGTTCACGTGTACAGTGGGGCAAGAAAGTATTTAGTCAGCCACCAATTGTGCAAGTTCTCCCACTTAAAAGATGAGAGAGGTCTCCAATTTTCATCATAGGTATACCTCAACTATGAGAGACAAAATGAGAAAAAAAAATATCCAGAAAATCACATTGAAGGATTTTTAATGAATTAATTGGTAAATTCCTCAGTAAAATAAGTATTTGGTCACCTACAAACAAGCAAGATTTCTGGCTCTCACAGACCTGTAACTTCTTCTTTAAGAGGCTCCTCTGTCCTCCACTCGTTACCTGTATTAATGGCACCTGTTTGAACTCGTTATCAGTATAAAAGGCACCTGTCCACAACCTCAAACAGTCAGACTCCAAACTCCACTATGGCCAAGACCAAAGAGCTGTCAAAGGACACCAGAAACAAAATTGTAGACCTGCACCAGGCTAGGAAGACTGAATCTGCAATAGGTAAGCAGCTTGGTGTGAAGAAATCAACTGTGGGAGCAATTATTAGAAAATGGAAAACATACAAGACCACTGATAATCTCCCTCGATCTGGGGCTCCACGCAAGATCTCACCCCGTGGGGTCAAAATGATCACGAGAACGGTGAGCAAAAATCCCAGAACCACACGGGGGGACCTAGTGAATGACCTGCAGAGAGCTGGGACCAAAGTAACAAAGGCTACCATCAGTAACACACTACGCCGCCAGGGACTCAAATCCTGCAGTGCCAGACGGGTCCTCCTGCTTAAGCCAGTACATGTCCAGGCCCGTCTGAAGTTTGCTAGAGAGCATTTGGATGATCCAGAAGAGGATTGGGAGAATGTCATATGGTCAGATAAAACCAAAATAGAACTTTTTGGTAAAAACTCAACTTGTTGTGTTTGGAGGAGAAAGAATGCTGAGTTGCAGCCAAAGAACACCATACCTGCTGTGAAGCATGTGGGTGGAAACATCATGCTTTGGGGCTGTTTTTCTGCAAAGGGACCAGGACGACTGATGCGTGTAAAGGAAAGAATGAATGGGGCCATGTATCGTGAGATTTTGAGTGAAAACCTCCTTCCATCAGCAAGGGCATTGAAGATGAAACGTAGCTGGGTCTTTCAGCATGACAATGATCCCAAACACACCGCCCGGGCAACGAAGGAGTGGCTTTGTAAGAAGCATTTCAAGGTCCTTGAGTGGCCTAGCCAGTCTCCAGATCTCAACCCCATAGAAAATCTTGGGAGGGAGTTGAAAGTCCATGTTGCCCAGCGACAGCCCCAAAACAGCACTGCTCTAGAGGAGATATGCATGGAGGAATGGGCCAAAATACCAGCAACAGTGTGTGAAAACCTTGTGAAGACTTACAGAAAACGTTTGACCTCTGTCATTGCCAACAAAGGGTATATAACAAAGTATTGAGATGAACTTTTGTTATTGACCAAATACTTATTTTACCAAGGAATTTACCAATTAATTCATTAAAAATCCTTCAATGTGATTTTCTGGATTTTTTTTTCTCATTTTGTCTCTCATAGTTGAGGTATACCTATGATGAAAATTGGAGACCTCTCTCATCTTTTAAGTGGGAGAACTTGCACAATTGGTGGCTGACTAAATACTTTTTTACCCCACTGTATATGTGTGGGTGTGGATACGAGTGCGTGCATGTGTGTGAACGTGTGGGTGTGTGTGTTGTGTGTAAACATGGGGGCAGCGGTGGCGCAAGTGTAGTGTGGCCAACTACTGATCAGAGGGTCATGGGTTCGATTCCCACTCTGTCTGCTGTCCACTTGTCGAAGTGTCCTTGAGCAAGACACTGAACCCCCAGTTGCTCCTGGTGGCCTGGTTAGCTCCTGTGTGTGTACGGCAGCTCTTCAGTGTATGAATGGGTGGATTGCAGGATCTGTAAAGCGCTTTGGTCATCCTAGATGAGAATAAAAGCGCTATATAAGTGAACGCCATTTAAATTTGCAAGGTTGTGTGTGGGTGCAGGTGGACATATGTGATGGTGAGTATGTGTGTGTACACACGAGGGTGGGTGTGGATGTGTGGATGTGTGGGTGCAAGTACCTGTGGGTGGACATGCGAGGTGGTGTGTGTACATGTGTGGTGGAAACCCTGGTTGGGTGGCGGGGGCTAGAGTGGGCCGTCTGGTGGCCTGGGGGTGGCAGTTTAGGTCCCGCTCTTCCCGGCCGTCCTGCTGTTGTGTCCCGGGGCAGGATGCTTTGCCTCCTGTGTCTGTGGCACTGGGTATGGGCGTGTGTGGGTGCGTGAGGGGGTTGGGTGGGCCACTGGCGTGGGTTGGCGGCCATGTTTCCGTCAGTTTGCCCCAGAGTGACTGTGGCTTTAGGGTGGCCTTCCGCTGTCGATGTCTGTCTGGGGGAGATGGTGTGCTCGTGGTGGGCGCTCTGGGGTGCCACATGGCATGTGGGGCACCACATGGGTTTGACCCATTATTCATTATTGTTATTATTATTATTATTATTATTATTATGTTTGTGTGTACGAGATGGAGGGTTCATGATGGGTGAGTGTTAGTTGTGTGATGTGATTGTGTGCAGGTGTGTGAACTACCAAAGTGCAGTTAAAATTGGGGGGATACTGTATTAGAGCACGGCTAGCCACTACTATGGGCAGCGGGGCTCCCATCCCCCCAAGCCCTCCGTGTCTACAGCCCAAGTTTAATTACACCCATCATGATTCAGGCATGGGGGATGTGGGGATCTTCTCCCACCCCTGCTGTCCTCCTCCTGCCGGGGGCCAGGCTGATGACCTGGGACCCGTCATGTTGTCGTCATCCTTGGGCTCTGCAGAATGAATGGGTGCAAGCAAGGGAGTGAGCGAGTGAGAGAATGAGTGAGTAAGTGAGAGTGAGGGAGTGATGAGTGGCGATGGTGGCGGTGGGTCAGAGTTATGTGGCATTTTGCGTGTTGTGTGGTGTCTCGGAGTGTTTGTGGTGGTCCGTTGATTGGTCGCTTCGGGTGGGCGCTGGCGGTGGTGGTCTGCTTCTGTGGCTGTGGCTGTGGCTGCCCTGGGGAGGGTTGGCAGGGGTGTGGCTGCTGGTCCACGCTGGCGGTCTGCCGGGTCGCTGTCGGGCACTGGTGCGCGTTCATGCCCACCACATCTGTGCCGTGGTTGGCCCAAGTGAGAAAGGTGAATAAGTGTGAGGGAGTGTGTGGGGGAGAGCACGAGTAGATGTGAGTGAGTCGGAATGAAAATGAGAATATGTGTATGGGGGAGCGTGGGTGGGTGCGGGCGACTGTGAGGGTGAGTAGGAGTAGGCACGAGATTGAACGGGTATGGGAGTGGGAGAAAGTGGGTAGGTCTGGGTTTGGGAGTGCATGTGGAAATGTGTGGGGGAGACTGAGAGTGAGTGAGTGCATGTGTGTAGGTGCGAGTGGGTATGAGAGCATGAGGGTGTGAGTGTGTGGAAGTGAGTGTGTGTGCTGGTTGGGGGGTGCGGGACTGAGGGGGTGGTGCCTCCTGGTACCTCCTGGCCTCATGGGCTCCCTTGGACTGGGGGAGCTGGCCCCCCGTGGGGCTTCTGTGCTTTGCTGCTGAAGTAAAGATGTGACCTGTGGGTTCTGCATGGACAAGGTGTATGAAAAGCTGGGGGGGGCTCACGTCGAGGGTACGGGCCAGTCGTTGGCCCGGTGTGTGTGTGTGTGGGGGGGGGGGGGGGTTGGCTTTCTGGTGCCTGGGGCCCGAAGGTTGGTGTTGACCCCGCTGGGGGGAGGGGGGCAGGGGCTTGCCGGTCCAAGGGTGGGGGTGCACCGTGCCGGCCGCTTGGTGGCCCAACCTCCCTTGGCCGTCCCTCCTGGGACAGTTGCCTGGTCTTCCTGGGGCTTGTTGGTTTCAGGACATTTGCGCTCTGTGGGGGTTGGTGGCGCTGTCTTGCTTGCTCTGGGTTTCCGGGGGGAGGGGGGGGTGTTGCTGCAACCTGCTGCCCTCTTTGTATGTTCCCTGGCAAACCACTCACACGCACACACTTGCTTTGTGCACGCTGTCACACGCACGCACACACATGCACACACACACGCGCGTCTCTCCTTTAACAGGTGCAGATACCAGACTCATGATGAGACCTTTTTAGTAGAAGAAAGTTTGTCGTCTGTTTGTTTCAGTTGTGTCAGTCTGTTTGTCTTCTCTCTTTGTTCCTCTCTCTTTTCTTTCCCCCTCCCCACCCCTCTTTTCCTCATTTCCCCCGTTGGGTCCATCATGGGTAAAACAATGTAAATAAAGTATTAAAAGTTATTACAAGAGGAGTTTATAAATAATATACGGTACATAGATAAGTGCTGTATAAAGCTCCTTTTGGCAAAGTAAATGTGTTTGGCACAATAAGGGAAGTGTAGAAGATGCCTTACAAACGAGACTGAGTTTATTTCTCAGGAAGCTTTATTGAAAGTCACATCTTCTATCATCAAAGTTCTCAGCATAATAAGAGAAAGAAACACAACTTTCCTCCAGCTTTTATAACCCCCAGAGATACTCAACCCCCACATAGCGTATCTCACACCTTTACCCCCACAGAAGCTCAGTAAACACATGCACCCATAGTCACACATAGCCCTCGAGACTTGCTGGCGTCTCTGCTCTCTTCTCCACCTCGGGGCTCCTGCCGGGACTTTGTCTCTGACTTCCTTCTTCCCCCAGCACCCACCTCCTAGCCGAGGTCCCTGCTGGGGCATTGTTCATTTGGACGTTTGACTGTAGGCTCTGCACCGTCGAGCCACTGTATGCCTGTGGGGGAGAATGCGTACCATACAGCATGCTACATATGTGCACTAAATATGCACCATAGAAGAAGATTTCTGTTCTGCTCACCGAGCTGCTGACAGGACGAGGGGAAGAAGAAAAATGAATTAAGTGATTCCTGACCTAATGAACTGTTCACCATTATGAGGAAAACATGACTGAAATAAATTATTTTTATTTGTTAGAAAAAAATGGCGTTTGATATAAGCAAGGTGTAAACTTAAGAAGAAAAAGACACAAATTTGTGGGAAAAAAGAGAAAATTTTACATGAATCGCTAAGAAGGGAGAAAAACAAACCTCCAACGCAGCAGTCTCCCTCGGCTGGTTAAAGTTCTGCGTGGCCGCAAACTGGAGGTAAATTTTACTTTTGACTTAAAATTTGCAACTTTTTTTTCAAAGTCAATTTATGATTTATAAATGATAAATATTTTTTCTCAAAAATGTGTGACTTCTTTCTCTTAGTAATAATTTTGTGTGATAAATGTGTGACATTTTATGATAAATCTGGGACATTTTACATGCAAATTTTCAGCTTTTTACGCATAAATTTTCCCCATAAATTTGTGACTTATTTCTTGTAAACTTGTTTTTTACTTGTGAATTTTGTAACCATTATTTATTTATTTATTTATTTTTGGACAGAAAATTCAAAGTTATTAAAAAAGAAACCAAAAAAGAATATTTCAAAAATATTCCAAAACCTATAAAATAATGTAAAGTGGTCAAATACCTTTTTCTTGGGTGTCCGAAAAAGAGTAGGAAGAAGCAAAAACTTTTCCGAACCTTCAATTTGTGTTTTTTTTTAATATCTTCCTTTTTTCTTGTGTGTTTACAATTTTTCTTGTATGTTTTTGACTTTTTCTTTGTAAATTTGGGACTTTTCCCTGTTTGTGACTTTTCCCTCATAAATTTGCAGCTTTTTCTTCTAAAAATCAAACTAAGCTGCAATAAAACTTCTCTGTAAAGTATCATTTAGTGAAACAGTTACTTGAGCACATGTACTTAAGTAAATATAATTAGTTACTACCTGCACAAAAACATCAAATATCTTTAAACCACGTGGATAAATGTGTTATGATCTGGTGAAACCGAGGTTGAACTTTCCGGCTAGAATTCCAAAATGTATACTTGGCACAGAAACAACACTGCGGATCACCATGTTGAAGCGCAGCCATGGCAGCATCATGCTTTTTGGGGCTGACAGTGTGACCTATGACCTCTCTGCTGTCTTTGCAGGTTCAACAACAAAGTGGTGGACAGATGGGTCTTTAAGGAGGACCGGCAGGTGGAGATCTGGTGAAGGAAACATTTCTGCTCATTAACAACTCCTCATCATCGCCACGGGAACAGCCGGACTCCTCTGGGACCTTCTGTTGTTTGATGATTGTGATGTATATTTTTATAAGGCAGCCAACATCAGCAAGTTTACATCAGGAATGCGTCTTATAGAGGTCGTTTGCACATCGGTAAGACCTAGCCAATGTGCGCACATAAGACATATTCCTGATGTAAACTTGGTGCATCAGGCCAATGTTGGAAATACACAGCATGCACTGGGAAAATCCATTGGTCAGTTTATTTTCCTAATTGTGTGTGTGCGTGCACACATATCAAAAATGTTTTAAATGCCTTTTTCAAGCTTAGTGTTTTTCAGTTTACATTTGTGGTTTTTTCTTCCAAATTTGTCTTTTTTTTCTATCACTAATTCATCACTGTTTCAATAAATAACTAACTTGCTAAAGGTAAATGTGTGATTTTTATGTAATAGGTTTGCATTTTAAATGTGTAGATTTGCCATTTTTTCTTGCATTGTCTTGCGTGTCAAAGGGGTCATTGACTGAAACATGGTGTGTTTGTTGGTTTTAACTGTCTGAAATGAGTCTACTGGTCACCTAATTATCAAGAAATTTTCAAAACAGTCAATTCTGTAAAAAAAAAAAAAAAAAAAAAAACACAGCCTTTATCTTGTTTTTCTCTCCCAGGAACTCTAGAAAGGTTTTTGACTCTTCCCTCTGAATCGTTAACGTCACGTTTAGAAAATGCCAACCCACCGCCGTCCTTGAGACCCGCCCACTGCGCTGTTATTGGCCCGCCGAGCTGTCTGTCATGTTGATGGAAGTGGTGCTAAAAGTAGCCGATTAGCCCTTGAGCTATTAGCCCCCAAGCTAACATTGGTAACAGGAACCTCGAGCCAAGCCCGGCTTATATTGTTATTTTCTTCAGATCTTAGTCACTCCAATAATCATCCCTGTTACCACCTGGTTCACCGGTCCACAATATGCCTTGTGCTGCTCTGGCCCGTCTCCCAGTGGTTTCGCCGTGTTTCCGTGTTGGGTCGCCAGCGCTGGCGTACCGTTCGCGGGGAGCTGGCCGTGAGAGCCAGCAGCTCCTTGCAGCAGCCCCAGGTCACCTCAACTGCCTGCACCGCAGCCCAGGGCTGCTGCCTGAGTTGCTGGCTCTGACAGCCAGCTTCTCCACCATCATCTAGGGCTTTGCACGGCTCCGCTCTACTCTTGCAGGCAGCATGGGGGAGCCGCTTCATGGTGGGGCATTTCCCGGCTGGCTGTGGGAGAGGAGCAGAGTGCTGCAGAGCGAGACGTTGCCTTTTGAGATCCCGTGACTCAGCGGCTCGGCTTGGCTAGCAGCCTCAGGTTGCAGCGATCGGTGGGTCGCCCAGTGCTGGAGTTTTGTTGTGGCGTCTTGGTGGGCTTGTTTGGGGGGTGGGCCGGGGTGACACGACATACACAAATGACTGCAGGTGGGTGAGCCAGCACTGCTCCTCCAAGCTTGAAGGAGGCTAGAAGCTACTCAGCTCACTGATGTAAGAAGGAGGCTGGAGTTAAACAGGTGAAGGAGGTTTCTTAAAGTGACAGGCTTTAAATCAGAGCATTTCAAGAAAGCCAGGAAAAATAAAAACAAAAACAGATTTGCTTCAATTATTAAAAATTAAAGAAAATGTGAACAAAATATGTCACAAACACTTCATTAAGGAAAAAGTGCAGTCAATGAGCCTTTAAGTTCCTCTCCTTGTTAATGGTTAATTTTGACCCTTATTTTATCTTCTGATTGCTCTGGATTTATTACACTGGTCAACACCAAATTAATTAAAGTTTTTTTAGCTGATTTAGGACAGTTTTGATGTGCTGAATCCAAAAATCTCATTGGTTTTGCTCAATCAGGTCAACTTTTTGAATTATGGCCACATGTTGTCTTACACGTTTTTGTTTACATGTACGGGTATTTTTGCTTTATATGATGCAAAATTCTTTCTTGAAATTCTCTGAATTTTGAACAATGATGATGTAACATTCAATTTACATGTACTTACCTTTATATAAAGGTAAGTACATGTACAGTACTAAGTAAGTAAAGGTTTTTACTTTGCACCTGATGGAGAGAAACGGATGTCGTTTTCAGATTCAGCGGTGCAAAATTGTCTTAAATCAGTTGAAAAAACACAGACAACTTACAAAAAAATTATTTTTGTAACCCTGTGTAATCAATTAATGTTTGCAGAACCTCTGTGCATGTTAATGTCAAACTCGACTGTGTCTGAAAATTTGTCTGAAAACCTTGAAAGCTGAATTAAAGGACCGTTGATGAGAGTGAATCCTACCGTCATTAAAACGTTTTCTCCTGGAGTCACTCTGACTTTTCCATTTCCTCCGTTCATACCTGTGTGTGTGGGGGTGCGCACGTGTGTGCATGTGCATCTTTGCTTGTGTGTGTGTGAGTAATGGATGTTCAAGGTCCTGTAAGCAGTCTAATGGCTCTGTTTTTATTTACCTGTCCACTCCATCGGTCCATTAGAGACCAACAAATAGAAAAACCTCTTCAGAGAAGACTTGACTGAGTGGCCTGAGCAACTGACTCAGAAAACAGATCAAACACAAAATTTAAAAAAACCATAGAGTGCATACGCAGGAAAACTAAAATGGCTGTTGTTAGGTTCATAATCTGTAATCCAGTGACGAGGCCGGAGGTGCAATAGAACTCAGCTTTATTGGTGACTCACAGACAGGAGGCGCTCCTGTGCAGGCAGAGAGACCGCGCCTCTTCCGCATTGGTCTTTTATACCCAGGGTGGCGGCGGAACCGGAAAGGTGGAGCCACCACCCTCATCACACAATAATACATCATATTCATATATGACATTTTCCACCCCTTTAGAAAAGTCCAAAACACATGCACACTAATTAGGCCCTCCCAAATTTAATCCCCGAGTCACGCTCTAATGACGACAAATGAAGTAGGCCGATCCACACAAGCAACTAAAACTAGGGGGGGGGGCAGGTGGACTGCCGTCCCGCCTCCACACAGCCAGACGATTATTCTGCCGTCTGTGATAAAAGTCCATGAAATAAAATTTGCCGTGTTCCTATTATAATACAAAATAATCCCATGAACTAATATACATAAAAAGAAAAATGTCAATGCAATAAACACACAACCAGTTAACATTCACATTCATACAACGCCATAACATTCCCCACTAAACCCCCCCAACCCGGGCAAACCGCACAGTAACACACACCTCTAAACATGGTGACGCACACATACATGGGTATTTTTTTTTTCACATGAGCACCTGTTATAGCAGTCCATTAACTACGTAGCCCGGGCAGTTCACATTTAACCCAACCCATCGCCCCTTGCTGCCGTACATTCTCGGTGGAGAGCCACCCCCTGGGGGACTTGTTTGGCGGGTCCGCTCAGAGCTCCTTCGTCGCTTTGTCCCTGGAGATGAGCCACGTCGGGGCCCCGACGTCTCCTCCTCCTCAATAACACGCCGCAGCTCACAGGGGTGTCTCCATGAGTCATCTGGCAGCTGAAGGTATCTGTCCGCCTGAAAGGCCACCACCTTCAGCCACCCCTGGTCCTCACGTCACTTCCTCTTTCTGTGGGCACCTCTCAGACAAGCCTCTCATCTGCGTCGAGCCACGTCACCGACTCTTAAAGGAACTCGCCTCGACTTCCCATGGCCACGATGTCTCCAACGGGCCTCCTCACCGGGCAGCGCCACACTGGCGACCCTCCGTGAAGCCCGACTCTGCCTATAGTGTTCTTCTGTGGCATATCTGTTTGCCGTGCCAGCCGGTCCTGCCCCGCTTTCTTTCATTTTAAACGCTGACGTAGCCGTCACAGCCCCATGCTTCTCTGTATCTCCAGGCTGAACCCCGGAAGCAGAGGGGGTTGTCTTCACAGCCTCACCCACCATTATGGGCGCTCCACCATGCCTCCCAGTTCCCTCACCTAGGGTAATGTGGGCCCTGGCACCTAAACCCTGTCCCGATGGCCCTGGGTGGTAACTGTCCTGTCCATCTCCCAGAATACTAGGCCATGTGCCGTCCCAAGCTGCATCGTTGACCACTCACGGAACCAGCTGGTCCCACAGACCACAGCCCGACCACTCCTCTCCACTGCTGCTGGTGATTGAGAAGCCCAGTCCATAAAAAAGATCACATTCGACCCACTCTTGGTCACCATAAACTGTATATTGGAACCACCGCTGTCTTGTAACTCGCCGTCAGCTCCAGCAAACCCACGATGCACAGCCTATTATCGCCATACCCACACAATGGCATCGACAGACCACTGGTAGGGGAAAAAACTCTTCACAGTAGACCAGTTCAACTCGGACCTCACCACGTCGTGTCCGCAAACAAAGGCACGTCCTCGCCGTCCAACGTAACTGTCAAATACGTCAAATATGGTGTGAATAAATGTTGGAGTCTGTGACGATGGAGTGTCACCACTGTATGACTTATTGTATGTGTGATTGTGTTGTATTTGTAATATGGTAAATGTTATTATGATTGTTTGTAAAGTGCACACATTATTTTGGGATCTGTCTTTGTCTAATTTGAATGCCCTTGGGAGATAATTGTTATGGTGAAGTATTTTGGGTAAAATAATGGATAATGATTTATTTCACATACCTTTGCCAACATGCTTCCTGTGGGTGTCCGGGCAAAAGACTCTGTTAGGGGTTGAGGGCCTTTTATAGGACACCAGCAGGAAGGAAGCATGTATGGTAAGTTAGAGGGATGGTTTAGCTTTTGTAAATAGGGGTTTGAACTATTTATTGAATTATTTATATTGTTATTTATTATATGTTATTTATATTTACATTGTATATAGTTGGGGAAATATTTATGTAGTTTTAGATATTAGTGGGTATGTGCAAAGAATGGAAATGTTTATTGTCTTACCTGGGGTTATGGTAGGGGCTAATCAGCCCTAATTATCTCCAGTAATATATAACAGGTGTTGGGTTTAGAGTAGTGGTTGCAGAGTTTATCTTCAGTCTTGCAGTCGAGAGTTTCGCTGTAACTTGTGGATTGTTGATGAAGAATCGTGTCGGATGTTTTGGAACTATTTACATGTAAAGTTGTTGAAATAAAATCAGAAAACTGGAAACGAAGATCTTGCCTCAGATCGCGCCACTTTCTGACATTTGGTGGCAGTCGGTGGTCCGTTCACAGGACGTCGTAGCGTTTGGTGGACGGAAGGACTCATGGCGAGAAGGAAAGTGAGGCAAGAGGAGCAGTCTGACCTGGACGCAGGTATGGCGGCTGAGGACCCGGGAGTTAGTGGACTGGGCAAGCTCGAGGAGCTAACGTGCCTGGTGAAATCTTTGGTGCGTTCGCTGACTCTCAGAGATCGCCAGATGGAGGAGGAGGCCGCTCTTCAGGAGCAAAACTGGCAGACTGTGGAGAATCGTCATCTCTCTCCCGAAGATGACATCGAGCACTACCTGACGACGTTCGAGAGGATCGCTACAGTCTGCCTCTGGCGTGAAGAAGAGTGGGCTATTCATCTGGCTCCTCTGCTTACAGGTAAAGCGCGGAGCGCATATGTTCTGATGGACATTACAGACACGGACAATTATGGGAAATTGAAAGAAGCTATTTTAAATAAATATGAAATCACATCCGACACATATAGGAGGTGGTTTCGGTCCCTGGACGTTTATCAGGACGAAACCCCTCGTGAATTATATGTACTTCTGTAAGACCTGTTTGGTAAATGGGTGAAACCAGAGACCTTAACAGTAAAAGACATTTCTGAACTATTGATTTTGGAGCAGTTTTTACGAATGGTGAACCCGGAACTGGGAATCTGGATACAAGAGCGGGACCCGAAGACTGCAGAGGACGCTGCGCGTCTGGCGGAGGTTTTTCTGTCGGCCAAGTCTGAGAGCAGGAGACCTACTTTCGGCTGTGACAGATCTTTCACCTCTTTCAGGAATAAGTTTAATGAGGGTAAAAGGGGTGGTCCAGCTCAAGTTAGACATTCCAATTCCAGACCGATTTTAAATGACAGAGATAATACAAGCAAAAAGTCATGTGTTGTGTCTAATAAAGATATCCGTTGTTATCAATGTAATGAAATCGGTCACACACAATACTCATGTCCTGCCATAAAAATGAGAAACCATTATTACTGTGCTCAGTTCCAAGACCTACTTTGTCAGCACCAAGTCATGGTGAAATATATAAAATTAACGTTCTGCGTAATGGTCAGTGTGAAGAGTGTCAGCAGCTTGGTCATCAGCAGCAACCTGTTCTTCAGGAGACACATCAGCTCTTAATTTGTGCGACGGAAGTGGATGAGGAGAAAGAACAGTCCATTCCCACAAATGTGTCAGAGCCTTATTTGTTTCAAGTGTCTCATTTGCAGGTGGATCAGCAGACAGAGTTGAAGGCACTATTAGATCCAGAATTGTTTCAGAAGAGACCTGGTTTCACCACGTTGGTGCGTCATAAGGTTAATTTGAAAGAGGAAGCTGTTCCACGTAGAAAATCTTATAGGATCCCGGAGCGATTGGTCCCAAAAATGAAGCAAGAAATTGACTTGATGTTGCAGCTGGGAGTGATCGAGGAGTCAGTCAGTGAGTGGTGTAGCCCGATCGTGCTGGTCCCCAAAAAGGATGGCTCATTAAGATTCTGTATTGACTTTAGATACCTTAATTCAGTATCTAAGTTTGAGTCATACCCCATGCCCCGGATTGATGAACTATTAGAGAAAGTGGGCAGGGCTAGATTTATTTCTACTCTGGACCTATGCAAGGGGTATTGGCAGGTGGCATTGGCACCAGAAACAAAGGAACTTACAGCCTTTAAAACACCTTATGGCAGTTTCCAGTTTAGGGTCATGCCATTTGGCCTTCAGGGGGCACCCGCAACTTTTCAGCGGCTTATGGACCAAGTGTTAAGGAGGGTATCAAATTTTGCAGCTGCCTATTTGGATGACGTGGTCATCTATAGTCAGACCTGGGAAGAACATTTGATACACCTTGGGCAGGTCCTTCAGTTAATTAAGAGGGCAGGACTGACAATCAATCCACGCAAATGTGCGTTTGGACAGCAGCAGGTGGAGTACCTGGGACATGTGGTTGGTCAGGGGGTTATTAGACCACAAGTAGGTAAAGTGGATGCCATCCGGACCTATCCTGTACCCACCACTAAGAAGAAGGTACGATCATTTATGGGAATGGTAGGATGGTACAGCAAGTTCATCCCCCACTTTGCTGAAAGAGCAGCAGTGTTGACTGACCTCACTAAGGCTTCAGCACCAAATAAGGTAAAATGGACAGAGGAGTGTGACAGAGCGTTTGAGGATCTGAAGAGGGCTATTTCTGGGGAGAAGGTTCTCTACAGTCCAGACTTTGCTCGTCCATTTATTTTACAGCCAGATGCTTCAGGAGTTGACATTGGAGCAGTACTTCTCCAGAAGGAGAAGGGAGAGAGACACCCAGTACTGTTCTTGAGCTGTAAGTTGTTGGACCGGGAGACAAGATACTCTACAGTAGAAAAGGAATGTCTTGCCATGAAATGGGCAATAGGGTCTCTGAAGTACTATTTATTGGGGCGTCATTTTTTGTTGGAGACAGATCATCGGGCCCTACAGTGGTTGGACAGAATGAAGGACGTAAACAGTCGTCTCACAGGGTGGTATGTGTCCCTTCAACCTTATAATTTTACTGTTTGGTATGTGGCAGGGAAAACCAACCTTGTAGCAGATACCCTCTCAAGAGTACATAATAATAATGCATCAGATTTATATAGCGCTTTATCATAGACCCTCAAAGACGCTTTACAAGTAGATACATCATTCATTCACTCCAGACAGACAATGTTAGTGGCAAGCTACTACTGTAGCCACAGCTGCCCTGGGGCAGGCTGACGGAAACGTGGCTGCCAATCCGCGCCAACGGCCTCTCCGGCCACCACCAAACATTTATACACATTCATACCCAGTGTTATGGGCACTGGAGGCAATGCGAGTGAAGTGTCTTGCCCAGGGACACAACGGCAGGATATCTGGGGAGAGCGGGATTCGAACCGCCAACCATCGGGTTATTAGACGACCTGCTCTACCTCCTGAGCCACTGCCGCCCACATGACTCATAGAGTACTGTACTCTCAGGAAAGGGGGGAGGAAATGTGATGATGGAGTGTCACCACTGTATGACTTATTGTATGTGTGATTGTGTTGTATTTGTAATATGATAAATGTTATTATGATTGTTTGTAAAGTGCACACATTATTTTGGGATCTGTCTTTGTCTAATTTGAATGCCCTTGGGAGATAATTGTTATGGTTAAGTATTTTGGTAAAATAATGGATAATGATTTATTTCACATACCTTTGCCAACATGCTTCCAGTGGGTGTCCGGGCAAAAGACTCCGTTAGGGGTTGAGGGCCTTTTATAGGACACCAGCAGGAAGGAAGCATGTATGGTAAGTTAGAACTATTTACATGTAAAGTTATTGAAATAAAAATCAGAAAATTGACAAACTGAAGATTTGGCCAGACCGCTGTCACTCCTGACAGAGTCTTGGCAGGGGAATCCACTTCACTTCGTTGCTCCCCTCGCTCAAACCTCTTACAGGCTCTGACGAAATGATGTAGGAGTCCACACTTGCAACAGCATTTGCCTTTTGCCGGACACTCTCTCGTGTTGAACCGGTGCTTGGTAGACCCGCAGCCAAAACACCTTGGCGACCACGGGGCGGACCTAATTTTTATAGCAGTAGCATATTCTTCTCTGTCTTCCACGCTGTTATCGCTATCCGGGTCTACAGCCTGCGCCGCTGATTATGAGTCGGGTTGCCCCAACGCTGTTCTCTCACCAAGGTCCCGTGACAGTTTATCTGCTGCTTCAAACTGCTGGGCTATCTCCACCGCTTTGGCCAACGTCAGCTCACCAGAATGAGTAAGGACTCTTGACTGCGCTGCTGCACACGTGTGCTCCGCCAACTGATTGCAGACCATTTCTTCGTCTAAAGTCCCAAACTGGCAACATCCAGCCAGTTGGTGCAGGTCAGCAACATATCGCTGCAACGACTCTCCAGCCCACTAGCGGCGCTGTCAGAACTGGATTGTCCGGACTATGATGTTTTCCGGGGTGCGAAAGTAGCGCACCATTAGCCCAACCATGTCCTCAAAACTGTCACTCACTCCCAATGTGCTAAAAATGCGCTGTCCCTCCATGCCAAGATTATGGACCAGTATTAATTGCTCACACAATTTCTCCAACTCGCCGAGGTTCAGTGCCACCAGCTAATACTCGAATGCGGCAAACCACCTTTCCCACAGCACCGGCAGCTCACCAGGAAGCTCCAGAAATGGCTGAATGCCCGAAATACCTTTGTCCATACTTTTATCCTCATCGCTGAATGTTATGTCTATAATCTGTAATCCACTGACGAGGCTGGAGGTGCAATAGAACTTGACTTTACTGTGTGACTCACAGACACGAGGCGCTCCATACAGGCAGAGGCCAAGGTCAAAAGAGACCGTGCCTCTCCGCATTGATCTTATATACCCAGGGTGGCAGCAGAACCAGAAAGGTGGAGCCACCACCCTCATCACACAATAATACATCATATTCATATATGACAGGTATGAATACATATTTTATACTCGACATGCTCAAAAAAAGATCTGACATTTCGGATGTTTCATTTATAGAAGTAGAGAGTTGAAAAGTACAACATTTAAAAGCAGAAAAGTGTCACAAGGTAGATATTGCTGTAGGAAAATCTGTCAGAGCTGCTGTGATGTATTACTATCAGCTCACTGTCTGGGGAAGGGCTGTAAAATTACATGTGAATGAGTTAGTAATGAATAAAGCTAGGGGCCCAGCATTCATTTTAATCTTTTTTTTTTTTAATTGAAAGAAATACTAGAACTTCATCAGTAAGTGAGGAAGTGTGGTACTGTATGATAAAGTCAGGAGTGGCAGAGAAGTATATGAGGATGGTGCAGGACATGCATGAGGATAGCGAGACAGTGGTGAGGTGTGCAGTAGGAGTGACAGATGGATTCAAGGTGGGTGTGGGGTTACATCAGGGATCGGCTCTGAGCTTCTTCTTGTTTGCCATGGTGATGGACAGGCTGACAGGTCAGGCAGGAGTGTCTGTGGACCATGATGTTTGTGATGATGATGATGATGACATTGTGATCTGTGGTGATAGTAGGGAGCAGGTGGAAGAGAACCTGGAGAGGTGGAGGTATGTGTTATACAGTTATTTATATAGTTCTGATGCTCTTATTTGTGAGGCACAGTGTGGTGGCACTCACTTCTGTTTCCGCCACCACCCGTGCCTATAGAGAGCAGGCAGGATGGGTGGGTCTCTTCGCCATTACCCCACCTGGTGGGTTGTATGTGTGGTGTGTGTATTATAGTTAATAAATGCAAGTTCAGTCGTGAACCTGGCCTCATCATTCCGAGTGTATCTTCAGACACAACAGTATGCTCTAGAGAGAAGAGGAATGAGACAGTAGAAGCAAGACAGAATACATGAGTGAATGAGAGGGAGGCAGGTGCAACGGTGAAGATGGAAGGAGTAGAGGAGGTGAAAGTAGATGAGTTTAAATACCTGGGGTCAACCATCCAAAGCAATGGAAAATGCACAAGAGAGGTGAAGAAGAGAGTGCAGGCAGGGTGGAGTGGGTAGAGACGAGTGTCAGGAGTGATTTGTTACAGAAGGGTAGCAGCAAGAGTGAAAGGGAAGATTTACAAGACGGTAGTGAGACCTGCTATGATGTATGGTTTGAAGATGGTGGCGCTGACCAAAAGACAGGAGATGGAGCTGGAGGTGGCAGAGTTGAAGATGCTAAGATTTTCATTGGGAGTGACTAGGAGGGACAAGATTAGAAGTGAGTCTATCAGAGGGACAGCTCAGGTTGAGCGGCTTGGAGACAAAGTAAGAGAGGCAAGGCTGAGATGGTTTGGACATGTGCAGAGGAGGGATAGTGGAGATATTGGATAAAGGATGTTGAAGATGGAGCTGCCAGGCAGGAGGAAAAGAGGAAGATCACAGAGAAGATTGATGGATGTAGTGAAGGAGGACGTGGAGAGGGTTGGTGTTACAGAGGAAGGTGAAGGGATGGAGGCAGCTGATCCACTGTGGAGACCCTGAAGAGAGCAGCTGGAAGAGGAAGCTGTGCTGTCTCATGGCAATGACAAAGTGATTTGAACTGAAATGTAAAAATTTACGACCAGGGAGAAAAAATTAAAAATTCTGAAGACTGTGGGGGGAAAAGTTTCAAATTAGCAAGTCTAAGCCCTTAACCCTGGACATGTTGCCAATGTGCAAACGACCTCTATAAGATGCATTTCCAATGTAAACTTGGTATGTCGGGCAGATGTTGGTGCGATGTATCTATGCTGCTGGGCAGTTAATCTTTATGTCAGGGCTGTTCAATTACAAAATCAGTTGGGCCACAATTTGAAATCAAGACATGTAACTGGGCCACACATGTTCAGCGATCTGTTGAACGACAAATTTCAAACCAACACAGATCAATATGACGAAAAATCTGCACTTTTTATTCCTTGTCTTGGTTTTAAATGTGCACTTGGCACATGGCAAAGGCACATCAAAAGTGCTTAAAAACACAATAACAGTGCTGGGGCTGAGCAGAACTTGAAGTAGTAGAAATATTTTTCCTCTTGAACAACAAATAATTAGAATGGGGGAAAAAAATAAAATTCTCTAAATAACCATTTTGGTCACATCTTAGGCATATCTCCAAGTACATAAAAACTCAATGTGCACTGTTAGTAGCATAAACATTTGTTTCCCTTTTGAAATAAAATAGACTGCTTCCTGGTCATAACTGACCTTGGCACACCACAAAGTGCATTTAGCTGAATAAAAAATGAACTGTCAAACACATCAGTGCACAAACCCCCAACAGAAGATTGATAACATTAACAAACACTGCACATCCACTATTGTGGTTTGTTTTGTTTCAAATCACCATATGTGTGAGTGGGAACCTCTTTTTATAACTACACATTCCTGTCATGAAGTGGGGCGGACTTCCAGCCCAGCTTCATGGCACGGTGGCTGCCCTGTCTGGGGTGTGCTTTCATTCCCTATTTTCCATCAGGCACCTCCTTGGGGGCCTTGAGATCTTTTGGCTCTTTGACAGCTTGCAGCCACGCCGCCTCTCTGGCCAAGTTTTGCCTGCTGGCTGTCATTGTTTCACGCACGCATACACGCACACACTCTCATGTTTTTCCCTCATTACGCACACCAGCGTTCACTCCCGTCGTTATGTGTGGCATTATTTTAGGCCTGCAGCCACGGGAGCGACCTGCCGGATTATTGTTTGGATCTGTGTGTTCACCACAGTGGTATTGATGCGTGCATGACTAGACGCCCTGCCTGATTCTGGTACCGCTTCACTCTGCATGTCTTCTTGTCCTTTTTTCTTCTGTTTGCAGGCTGGCTCTGGGATTCCCTCCACGGACGTCTCGGTCTCCGGCTCCAGTGAGCATTCCTGTGCCCGCCGCTTCCAGTCCCGTCGTGGAAGCGCTCGGGTGTCCAGGCCGCCTTCCTGCGCTGTCAGTTCTGCGTGAAGCTCTTTGGGTGCCCTGGGCTTCCTCACTGTGGAGCCGAGGAGCGTCTCGTGAGCTTCCCAGAGCCTCCTCGCCTTTTTGGTATTTTCTGTTGTTGCTGAACTGTTTGCCTTTTGTTTTTGCACAATAAACTGCACACAACGTCTCCAGCGAGTGGATTTGTCTCTTTCCTCTGTGCGCTGCGTGAAAGCGCACGGGGAATCATGACACATTCCATCACACACACATCAGTCAACCAGACATTTCTAGTTAAGGGTACAAAGAGCAGCCACTTAAAAACTTGAGTGATGACTTCAGTCTTCAAGGTTTGAGGTTTTTCTCCAAAATTTATAACAATTTTCTTATAACTGTCTACTTTTGTCTGTAAATTTATCTACATTTGAAACCTTTTTCCTCAAATTTGTGATTTCCTCTTGTAAAACTGACTTTTCTTTTACATTTGAGACTTTATTATAAATTTGTGGATTTTTATGGCTAATTTTTGTTTATTTTTAAAATAAAATTAGTTTTTTTTAATAAATTTGAAACAGATTGTGGTAAAATTTTGACTTTTTTTTCCTTATACAATTTACATTTTTGACCATAATTTTGCAGAGTCAGAACAGAACAATAATTTAACTCTGATTTCAAAGAACAAAAAATTAATAAAACTATATTTAATGAAATAAATTAACTTAAATGACCAAAGATGCAGTTATTTCTGTTGAAATATTTCTATATATTTATAGTTTTTTAGAATCTCTTCACCATCCAGACAGCAGGAAAACCTCCCTTATTTTGAAATCCAAATGTTTTTATGGTTAGTTTTTCTGAAGGCTGCTGACGGATTAAAGTCTCTGACTTGGTGAATTTTGGTCATTTAACCTGCCAGGTACATGATATCCATCATCCATCCATCCATCCATCCATCCATCCAGATGGATGTGAATGGGTTTGTAAACCCAGATAGAAAGCACTTCTGGGCCTCATCTGAGCCAAACATGACACAGCTGGGCCAGTTCAGGCAACGGAAAAGGTGGTATGGGCCACATCTGGCCACACATAATAAGCCAGCTTTAGGGTGAGTTGTGGCCTGTTGCATCTGGGTCACATCTGGCCCATATACAACAAGCAACGACTTCTGGCTTGTTGCATGTGGGCCAGATACAACAAGGCAACTTTCGGTTGAGTTGTGGCCTGTTGCGTGTGGGCCAGGTGCAGCCAGCTGGATTCAGGGGGACTTCTGAATGGGCCACATCTGGGCCAGACGCTGTCTCAGATGTCTGGCCCACTTACAGCCCACATCTGGCGGTTCTTGTGGCTGACTTCTGGGCTGCCAGATTCTGGTGGAGTCACCACCGTTGTCCCGCGCCTGAACTCCTTTGAGAGCTTTTAACAAAGAGCTGTGAAGCTCCGGGGGAGTTTCGTAAAGGAAAGTGAGCGTGCTAATTAATCATAGCTCCATAAATCCGATAAACCCTCCACAGAATCACCATTAGTGACGGTGAGGGTTTGAACAAAGGTTCCACGCTGCAGCAGGTGTGCCGGGCTGCCGGTTTGAATCCCGGTGACGACATGGTGCCTTGGTGCTAATCCGCCAGACGGGCGGCTGACATTTCAACACAAACGGCGCGGTTCACACTGGTGTCAGTTTTTCTTCTCTGTTATGTCCTGTTTTAGTCTGTTGACCCATCTGTGATTGTATATGTGATCAGTGGGAAGGACAGCTCACAAAGACAGTC
The DNA here is from genome assembly GCA_020510985.1 of Pholidichthys leucotaenia. Classification (NCBI taxonomy): domain Eukaryota; kingdom Metazoa; phylum Chordata; class Actinopteri; order Cichliformes; family Pholidichthyidae; genus Pholidichthys; species Pholidichthys leucotaenia. The sequence goes on from CM035845.1 coordinate 340,665,133, forward strand.
TTGGTTTTTTCTGAAGATGGAGGGTCGGGGGGGGGGGGCATGTCATTAACTGTGTATGGGGACAAATGATGATGTTAACTCTGCGTGCGTGTGTGTGTGTGTATGTGTGTGCGTGTGTCCTTGGTCATCAGGATATAAAAGTCGGCCAAACGGTCGAAGCCACAGAGCAGGAGAGAGGAGACGAAAAAACTACAACTGACGTCTGAGCAACAGGAAACAGCAGCAACAAGAGAAGAAGAAGCGAGGAGACGGACGGCAGGTGAGGCTTGACATTTTTATTACCTGCATAATAACAAAAAATAATGATTATCAGGACACCTATATTGGCTTTATATGGAAAGAAAATAGAATTATAAACAATAAAAAAAACAACCCAAAAATTTAGATCTATTTTAAAACAAAAATGTAAAAAAAAGATTAAACAACAAAAACTATTTTAAAAATCTATTTTATATCAATAAACAAATTAAACATTAAAACAAGCAAAAATTAAAATCTATTCATAAAAAATCCTAAAAAATAACAGAAATAAACATAAAAGCAAAAAAACACAAACTATATTTTAAATGTATTTACAAATAAATGCATATAAACAGACAAAAAATTAAAATATATATTTTAACCAAATAAGTTGTTAAATAATAAAAACAGACAAAATCTATTTTAAACAAGTTTATACAGAATTATTAAATAACTAAGGAGCCCAAAAATTTAACATTGAAAAATATTTAACAAAAACATTTATAAAATAATAAAACACAAATAAAATAATAAAAATGCAAACAAGTTTACAGTAAAAATCTCCACAATACCTTATACAGTTATCACTGTTGCTTTGGTTGCAGCTAATGGAGATCTGAATAAATGAAATTATTAATATTGCAGAGCCAGGTGTGCATTAATTAATTGGATTTTAGAGTGACTTTTTAGATTAAACTCATAAAAACAAACTTTAGTCACTTTTTAATGTTTTTATTTTATCTTTTATAAATACAAATATAATAAAAGAACAATTAATATATCCATTATTACAATAACTCACATGTAACGCTGCACAACTGAGCTAAATCATATATTGTTATGAATACCAACATATTCTCCTCAGCACTAAACATACTGCAGGTATGCTCTGTTATCATTTATAAAATACAATATTACTAATATTTATGTAAAATATTGTGATTTAATTGTTAAAACAATATTATAATAACAGCTTTTTAAACTAAGATGTTCAGATTTGCTTATATATTGGGGGGGGGGGGAGTTGATAGTGGTCAAATGTGACCAAATGTGGTTTATTTTTCAGCCTAGTCTCCCCTTCTATGCTGCTTCCATCAGTGTTGCAGCGCTGTAGTTGAAAAATAAACCACATCTGGTCAAGTTTGATCACGATCAACTTTTAAGCCCCCCCCCCCCCGAATACCTCCAGGTTGTATTTTAGCCTCTAATAATCAGTGCTATTCATGCAGTTCTTCTTATGTTTACATACCCAGGAGCTATATAAACATATAAGCACAACTATATATTTAAATAAAAGGCAAACATGTACATTAAAAATAAAGTTTTAACTATTAATTCAAAGTTTATTAAACTGATTTGTGTCCTGGACTCTGATTGGTCGACAGTAATGTGTCCTGCATGGCTGTTGGTGGCCGTAGTGGTTGTGGGCGGAGCCACAGAAGCCATGGGTCAGTGCTGGGAAGAGCCGAGCTGCCAGGAGCTCGACTCTGAGAGCAAAATGATGGTAACACATTTAAAATGATACAACCATGTTTATTTAATACATTATATTCCACAGCTTTTAATGTTTGTAATCTTTTATTCTGGAAGGTGCAAGACTTCATAATTTTTTACTTGTAATTCTTTTAACTTGGTGGATTTTCCTTTATTTTAAAGCTCCTACAGTTGCACTTATATGTTTACATACAATGGAGCTATCAACATTTTTTCTCTTTTGTAGTTCCATGCACATTTTTTTTGGGGGGGGGGGGGATTGAACTCTGTCGCTGGTTAATTTCAACCAATAGAAACACATCTTCCAGAATAAGCCCCGCCCCAACATTCAACATATACTCCCTACACCGTTTCATTCATGTTTATGTCGTACAGGCAGTATTTTGGTCCTAACGTACCTCCGTACCGCCCTGTGCTGCAGGAGTGTATCCAGCTCTGTCACTCTGACCTCACCGCAGAGACACCCATCATCCCAGGCTCCACCCACCTTCAGCCGCCGCCTACTCAGTCAGACCCCTCCTCCACCTCTCCTCAGGCTAGGCGCTCCTACTCCATGGAGCACTTCCGCTGGGGGAAGCCCGTCGGCCGAAAACGCCGCCCGGTCAAAGTGTACACCTCCAACAGCGTGGAGGAAGAATCTGCCGAGGTGTTTCCTGGAGAGATGAAGAGGCGGGATCTGGCCAATGAACTGCTGGTGGCAGCGGCAGCTGCAGCGGAGGAGGAGGAGGAAGTGGCAAAGGCTCGACAGATGATGGAAGTGGAAGATGAGCAGCTCCTGGACGGCGTGCAGGAGAAGAAAGATAGAGGTGTCTACAAGATGAAGCACTTCCGCTGGGGCGGCCCGCCAGCTAGCAAACGCTACGGCGGCTTCATGAAGGCCTGGGACGAGCGCAGCCAGAGACCACTGCTGACGCTCTTCAAAAACATCATCAACAAAGATGGGCAGCAGCAGCAGTGAGGGGCAGACAGACAAACAAGCAGCGACCAACTGAGAGCTCTGAAAGTGTCTCGAACGATTGAGGCAGAGCCAAAACAGACTGAGAGAGAAGTTTTGATATTTAATGATGCATGCAAATAACTGTATTTATTACATGGAAACATAAAGAGGAATTTGCAAGCAAAAGATGCGTCTGAAATGTTTTTGTTTTTTCTTGCTATCAGGAAATAACATGAAAAACACAAATATGGACACATAAAAACAGGATGATGCAAAGACAGGGAGCCATGAAAACAAAAGAGACAAGAAAATCAGAAAGAATGAAGGTGCTGTTCCCCAAAAAAAGGAAAGATGAACATCCTCAGAAATCCAGAGAAAACTGCAATATAAAAGATAAACCCCCCACAAAACCAGACAGGAAACTCCCAAAGAGAAACACACTTTCCACAAGAGGTCAGAAATATACACAATATCAGCGAATATAGTAACTGTGGTGATGCATCATAGGCCCGACGTGAAGCAGAGGTCCTTCTAAATATACCCAGCTAAGCACCTTAATGAGCATAATATAGAAAAGAACAGGCCTAGCGACATTTCACACATAAACAAATTAAATACTGTCCAGGGCAGGAATCAGTATTTATAATACATACCGGTCACCTGTTGAATAGGTTTGCGGTCACTGTGACATCGTGCCTGTGGCTAGTTAGCATGCTAGCAATTTGTTTTCAGCACACTTGGCTCATGGTTTATCTACATCAGGGGTGTCCAACCATGTGCCATGGAGAGCCAAGACCCTGCAGGTTTTCTCTTCTACCCAGTCTCTTCAGCAGGTGTTTTCACTTATCAGCAATCAGTGGGAAGAAGTTCACAGAAATCTGCTGTTGAAGACACTGGTTGGAGGTAAAACCTGCAGGGTCTTGGCTCTCCATGGCACATGGTTGGACACCCCTGATCTACATTTTCAGATGAATTAGAGTCATCACCACAAAGGTATTTTGGTTTGCCAACTGAGACAATAAATCCAACTCTAGCCCGTCTATTTTTTTAAACCGACAGGGCAGGACTTCTGAGTGATGGATGTACCATTTCTTTTCAAACAGCGCCTCACTGTGGAAATTAAGGTACCCCGCAATGCTCACATTTTAGAAGAAGCCATTGATAGAGTTGACAGTAAATAACGGTTAGTAATTAACAGTTACTAGAACACCTTTGAAGTGGAGTGATACAATGAAACGTCATAGCGCGATTATCGCATCCCCGTATTACAGTGGAATAGTAACTCCTGGAATCCTAATTGTCCAATCAAATTGCTTAGTTGGAACAAACTGTTGTATAAATAGATGTATATACAATGGGGGCACAAGTATTGAACATGTACATATATTTCCAATGAGGCTACTCATGTAAAATTTTCACCAGACTTCATATTAAGTCTATTCCCCAACAGCACACATACAGTACGTTGGGCCAACGTCAGCAAGTTTACATATGCTGACATCTAGCCAACATCTTGCCAAATTACAAATAACCTCTATAAGATGTATTTCCAATGTAGATGGGCGGTGGGCTCGCTGTGGGCGCATTAGGAGGTTGCTTGACGTGTGCAGCGCCGTGTGGATCTGATCCATCCTTCATTATTATTATGTTTGTGTACGTGCATACAGGGTGTGCACAAGAAGCGTGAGAGTAAGTGTGGCTGCCCCATTGTGTCTGTGGTGCTGGAGAGTGCTGTGGTACAACATTGGTGGGCCCTGGGTTGCATGGCCTGGTGCCCCTCGCCCTAGGATAGGATCTGGGGGCAGTGGATGGCTTCCAGAGCCAGTTTGTGAGCTGGCCTCTGGGGAAGTGGGCTTTCTTTGGGATTGCCCCCCCTTCCCAATTCTGGGTGGACCATGCATGTTATAGGATACACTTAGGGTTTGCTGTACAGTGTTGGTGAAGAGGATCCCTCTGTCTAGCACTGCGCCGCGGGGCTGCCCTCACCTCAATTTTAATTGCATTGTAGACACTGAGGCCTTGGGGGGATAGGAACTTTGCTGCCCATAGCAGTGAGTAGCAGTGGGCGGCGGTGCCCCATCACACTTTTTCATTCATTCATTCATTCATCCATCTTCTTCCGCTTAATCCTTTTCGGGTCGCGGGGGGGCTGGAGCCTATCCCAGCATCTTTGGGCGAGAGGCAGGGTCCACCCTGGACAGATTGCCAGTCCATCACAGGGCCAACACAGAGAGACAGACAACCATTCACTCTCACAGTCAGACCTAAGGACAATTTAGAATCCCCAGTTTGATGCCAATTAACCTAACTTGCATGTTTTTGGCATGTGGGAGGAAACCAGAGAAATCCTGGAGTAAACCCACGCAGACACGGGGAGAACATGCAAACTCCACACAGACCACTGTTGGTCGGGGGCTGGGATCGAACCCAGGATCCTCTGGCCAAGGGTGAGTTGCTGTGCTGCCGCAGTGCTAACCACTCCTCCACTGTGCCGCCCTGCCCCATCGCACTGTCCCCCTAATTTTAATGACTGTGAGAGTGAATGGTTGTCTGTCTCTCTGTGTTGGCCCTGCAATGGACTGGCGATCTGTCCAGGGTGGACCCTGCCTCTTGCCCAAAGATGCTGGGATAGGCTCCAGCCCCCCCACGACCCAAAAAGGATTAAGCAGAAGAAGATGGATGGATGGATGGGTTTATATACAGAGTGGGCCGTGCCCACCGGACGTCACCCTGTGGGTGGGCACGGCATCACATACACACACACTGTCATACCCAACACTTACATTTTTATTATTGTTCATTAGTATGTAATGTCCCTTTCAAATAAACATTAAAACTAAATATCAAATATGAGCAAAGCTCCTTTTGGCAAAGTAAATCTGTTTGGCATAATAAGAGTAGCAGATTTCTGTTCTGCTTACCTAGCTGCTAGACGTGGGGGGGGGGGCATATGCCTGATGTAAACTTTGTATGTTGGGCCAATGTTGGCACAACGTATCTGTGCTGTTGGGTTTAAGTTATGTGCAATAAAGTGGAATGACATTTGAAAAAGTATGGAATACATCAGAAAAGCAGATTCAGGCACAGCCAGGTCAAGAATCAGCTAAAATCCATAAGTTGATAGAAAGTAGTTCTACCTTCGATCTGTAGAAATGAATATCAGCGGGTCAGTACTTCATGAGTGGCTACAAAAAAGTTTTATCATTCAAAAACATCTCAGGGTGGGTAGAAGTCAAGAGCTCTCACAAGACCTTCATAAGCTGATTGTTGTAAAACACATCGATGGATTTGGTTACAGATATATTTTACAGCTTAACGTAAGCATCATCATTGGGTCTTCATCAACGAGTGGAAGGAACCAGGAAGGGCCAGGGAGTCCGGACGGTCACAAGAACCCAAGAGCCAAACACAACTCTGAAAAAGCTTCAGAAAGACTTTTAAGCAGCAAGTGTTACTGTGACAGAGAAAACAGCAGGCAATGTCCACTCACCTCACAGAACTGCATTATTGAAGAAAAGGCAGGTGGAAGTTCATTTAAAGTTTGCTAAGCAGCACTTGGACCAGTCTATGAAGTAGTGTGGTCAGATGAGATGAAAACACAACTTTTTACATTTTCAAATATATCTCAAGAACAATTGGGCCTATACTCAAACTTCTTTAATCATTCTAATCTTTAAAATGTTCCACAACTTTTCTCTGCTCATTTTATGCTCTCTGAATGAAGTTTTCTGCACCATATTTTGACAAATGTGGAAGTAAATCCAAATTGCTTGAAATTATGCATGTATCATCTACAGATTTGTTAAGATTCTAAAAAAATGTCAATCCCTTTTGACTTTCCAGGTCAACGAATTAGTCCATTTTCTATTTGACCTGTATGTTCTGATGTAAGACGGCATTCACTTATATAGTGCTTTTTACTCATCTCTGGATGACCAAAGCGCTTTACAGAGCCTGCTATCCACCCGTTCACACACACATTCACACACTGACAGTGGAGCTGCCATGCACAGGCACTGGCCTGACCCACCAGGAGCAACCAGGGGTTCAGTGTCTTGCTCAAGGACACCTCGATGTGCAGACTGCAGACAGAGTGGGAATGTAAACTTTTGATGTACTGATCCAAATTTAATGAAACTTCACACTCATAATTATAACTATAGTCTTTAAAAGCACACCAAATTTCATGCAAAAATCTCAATTCATTTCTGTGTTACAGGCAAATGAATTGGTCCATTTTGTTTTTGCCCTGTACTTTCTGATGTAACTTCTGATGTAGTGATCCAAAGTTAATGAAACTTTACACTCATAATTACAACTGTATTCTTTCAAAACACACCAAATTTCATGCATGCATTTCTGTTAAGTGTGTGCCAAAAATCATCTTTATGAAATGTCTATTAGCCTTTGTAATGTCATTGGAACATTTTGTGTTGAGGGGGTAGATGCTCTTTAGAAAAATATCAAAACATATCAGTAACATTCTAATAAATTGTATACATTTTTAATTAATTTCTCGGATTTTTATTACATTTACAAAGTTTAAAATATACTTAAAAAATTTAGTCCAATTGGCTCATAGGTCAAATCAAATCCATTGTTTAAATCTTATATCATTGAATTGTACATTTAAACCAGGAATCTGAAATTGGTATATCACTTAAATCAGAAATTTGTCCTTATTCTATTTTACCACAGTGTTTAATAGACGCAAAGATCGGGGAATTTCATCTCATAGAGTGGTGTGGAGCGGCGAGCTGATGGAGACGGAGGAGGACGGACCATCAGATCAAAGACCCGCTCCAGTTTGGACTGAAGAGACGGCGTCTGTGAACAATTAAAACAGAATGTCACATTTATTTATTCAGATACGTTCATGGTAATAAACCTGAAAAATTAAAAAAAAAAAAAACTCTTTAAAACACTTTGTGCTACAGGAATGAAAATCAAACTTTAGGATATATAATTCCACATTTAGAAGGAAAAAATGTCACAAATCTCTTAGAAGAAAAAATAAAAGCAAAAAAGTTAAATTTACAAAAAAAAAAAAATCAGCAAATTAATGGAAAAAAAAATCACAAATCTGTCATCAAAAACAAACCTATCATCTGGTCAGTCACTGCAACAGATACTGGAGCCAGTTTGTCTTGGCCTGTCCTTGCCACTGATAATACCTGCCAATATCTGCCAAGAATGTGCTGCTAATTCAGCAAAAGCTAGCAGTACTCAAATACTTTGCAAGCAGTTTCATGAAATGGTCAGTCAGAAAGCAACTCATACCAGCTTGGACATCGCCCAGGTTAACACGGAAGGCGAAGGGCAGAGTTGCGTCCAGGAATCGGATCAGACCTAAATGAAACAGTCATTGTTGCCCCCGACAGACTGCTATGATGATGATGATGATGATGATGATGATGATGATGATGCACGTCAGAAAAGATGCCATGAAGATGAAACACCTGAGGTTCCAGCAGGACATCGCACCCGTCTGAGACAGGAGGACACCCTTCACCAGCACAGGGTACGACAAACTTTAAAGCACGTTTCTAGGACATCATAGGACGGCCTATGATCTCTGCCTCATCATCATAGCGCATCCTATGAACTCGGGCATCATAGGACGATTCGCCATGCCTACATGACGGCAAATGTGTAACCTTGAAGAATGCCAGCCTACACTACAAATGTGTAAAATGCCAAGCAAAGCGCTGATTTTCTCCGGGTGCTCCAGTTTCTTGGTTTCTACGGGCATGCACGGGCCTTCCTGAATAGGGTCGAAAGCCACTTTTTCAGGATCGTGCCCATGGACTGAAATTATGATGCCCCTATCCCTCGACCAGTGGTCTGAACGAAGAAGAAGACCCACCAGATGGAGAGCAATAGAATGAGGAGAACTGCGGCATGTCAGAAAAGATGCCGTGAACATGAAACACCTCAGATTCCAGCAGTACGCTGCAGGCATGACTGTGAACAACACAGCTGTCTGAGATAGGAGGAGACCCTTCAGCAACAGGCATGCAGAAATACTTGCATATACTTGGTTTCTACGGGCATGGACAGGCATGGACAGGTATGTACTAGTATTTATAATAATAAAAACATACATTTAGGACATAAAGGCTGCAAATTTGTGAGAAATGTGGTGTTGGGTTCCGGCATTTATTGTGAAGTGTGGTGCAGTGACGGGCACTTCCCGTCACGTCACTACACCTCCCATATATAAGGTGAGGGCACCATCTTGCGGCCTCTTTTGCCGGATGCCTAAGCCAGGTGCATACTGTGCTACTGCTGTATATAGTTCATTCAATAAAGCTGTGTTTGCCAACAATCATAAAGCCTCATCCCTCACCCAGGTATTTCAAACATAACATTTGGCGATTGAGGATTAACTCATGGAGGTGTGCATCACCCCGCTTTGTCCCTTTCTCAAGATCTTGGGCAAACCATCGGTTTCATGGCCGGACTGGTGGGAGGCCTATCAAACGTATGTTATGGCGCTGGAACACAGGGATCTGGATGGGTGAGAGTGCTTGTTCACAACCTGAGTATTGAGGGCCGGAGGGTCTTGCAGATGCTCGGCAAGGTGGACTCATGTGAGGACATTGTGAAGCTGCTTGCTAAATGTTTCCCCACCCCAGACAACATGACTGTCCGGAGGATTCATTTTTGGCAACAATGTCAGCGGGTAGGTGAGCCTGTCTGCCAATATGTCATTAACTTGAAGCAGCTAGCCAGCAAGTGTCATTCTGGACCGCTTGAAGATGAAATGGTTTGCGATCAACTAGCACAGCATGTGTGTAATACTGAGCTGCTTGCAAGGCTATGACTTAACATTAGCTAAAGCTATAGAGCTAGCTGTCCGGTGAGAAGCCTCTGTTAAGCTAGCTGTGGAGCTAAATTGGCACCAGCTGCTAAAGCAGCTGGAGCTGCTTGCCTCAGCTAATGTTGAGGACCCTGATAGCGAGGATGGCTCAAACGAAGATTTTTGGGAAGTCAATGCTGCCAGCCAGAGGTCTGCCCCGGGAAAACCTCTGTGTAAGGGCTGCAGATCCACAACACACCAACATAAAGCTAAGAAATGCCCGGCGAGAGGATAACTTTGTGGTAAATGTGGACTCTGGAATCATTACACCAGGGTGTGCCGTTTGTTTTACCAGGGGAACCCATGAGAGAAATTACCCCGCTCGACCCTGACGGACACTGGGAGCGAACGGTACTAAGAGCTAACGGATGCCCTCGTTTTCAAGTCGACCAGCTTTCGCCGAGGGTCAGTACCTAGACCGATGAGCAACACCATGCTAGCCTCAGATGCCTCCAGTACTTGGCCACAGTTGTCTGGGGGTCTGCAGCTACAATGGTGAACACTACAATGTTTATAGAAGAGGACGGGGCCAGACCGTCGAGCATGGAGTTACCACATGCTCAGCAGCAACACACCGGGCCAAGTAAAATCCCATTCTGGGTTATGGACTTGGTTCAGGTTCAGGGTGTAGGACATCCACAGCGAAGATGGACCAAACGACAGGCAGCAAAACATTGAGGGTGTCTGCACATTGTGGCTAAGCTGTGCGCAGCGTGCTTCAGATTGTCTGACGGCTCATCGAGGCACGGCAATCAGCTTCGGCATGCCCGGGAAGACGCTCCAGGTAGCGAGGCTGGACAGGAGTCGGTGATGGCGGTGTTGGATCCAGGCTCCGTCATCCAGAGGGTCAGTCATTGCTCCAGGGGTCTGTGGTCTCCAGGGGCGTGCCTGCTGAGGGGCTGCCCTGGACCCCCCATGCAAGTTCCAGTTTTTTCCACCCCAATGGCTGTGCGGTAGCACTTTATTAATAGTTCAAATGTTCTTATGTATATCTATGTTGTAAAATGGGATTATTTTGTGTATTATTGTTTAGTTTAGGAACACGGCAGTGTAATTTTACTTTAATAAAGGACTTTTATGTTACCAGTGGCAGAATAATCCACGGTGCTATGCAGGTCGTGTGGCAGTCCACCCACCAACTCTATTTTTAGGTTGATTTGTGTGAATGTGGCCAATTTTAGTACATTAGTTCCCATTTAGTGACAAATGGGATAAAATTTACATTAGTTCGTCTGTGTGGTGTCCTAAAAATGACGTGGGCTACATTGACAATTGGAGCTCTTTTTAGGGAAAACCTGGTCTTATGAGACGAGACAGCATTCATCCCACTTTGGATGGTGGTTCTCATTTATCTAACAATCTGGCATCTTTTTTATCCAAATTTCCAAAACCCTGACTACTCAGAGCTGGGACCAGGAAGCAGAGTCGCAGTCTTACACGCCTCTCTGCAGCTCCTCTTCATCCGCCACCCCTCAGCTTAGCCCCTGACTTCCCCATCAGAGAATCGTTGTCTGTACCCTCCAAAGTAAATAAAAATATAATGTATAAGCATCCCAAAGTGAAAAAACAAAATATTGGTAAAACTCAAATTAAACATAAAGACTCTAAATTGAATGAATTGGCCTCTGTTCCTCCTCATAATTTAAAAATTAAATGTGATTTATTAAATATTAAGTCTCTAACTCCCAAGTCTCTGTTAGTCCATGATCTGTTAATTGATCATCAGATTGATTTAATTTCCCTTACAGAGACTTGGTTAGGGCAAGAGGATTATGTTGGTTTAAATGAATCAACTCCCTCTGGTTATTTAAACTGTCAAAATCCCAGAAGTTCTGGTCGTGGAGGAGGAGTAGCAACAATTTACCATTCTAAATTACTAGTTAATGTAAAGCAAAAAACATGTTATAATTCCTTTGAGGGCCTGGTCCTCAGTATTGGGCACTTTAGCAATTTTAGGTTAAACCCAATTTTATTTGCCATAGTTTATCGTCCCCCATCAACCTACTCAGAATTTTTATCCGAATTTGCTGATTTCTTAGCTGATTTAGTGCTGAAATCTGATAGAATAATTATAGTAGGGGACTTTAATATACATGTGGATGTAGATAGTGACTGCCTTAATGTGGCATTTAATTCAATATTAGACTCGATTGGGTTTTCTCAGAAAGTAGGAAATTCTACTCATTACCTCCACCATACATTGGACCTTGTTCTGACATATGGCATAGAAATAGAAAATCTTGTAGTGTCTCCTCATAACCCTGTACTGTCAGACCATTGTCTGTTAACCTTTGATTTTACTATTTCTGACTATTTGGCTCCTAAAGAAAAATATTATTACAGTAGATGCCTCTCAGATGATGCTGTTACCAAATTCATGCAGATTGTTTCCTCCATCCCATGTGTCAACACAACGGAAATAAGCTATAGACAGCTTGCTCCTTCTGTAATTGATAACATGGTGGATAGTGTTTCAGCTTCTCTGCATCAGACTCTAGACTTGGTGGCCCCCTTAAAAAAGAAAAAGTCTAATCAGAGATTTTTAACTCCTTGGTTCAATACAGAAACTCGTTGCTTAAAACAGAAGACTCGTCAATTAGAAAGAAAATGGCGCTCCACTAATTTAGATGAAATCTATTTAGCTTGGAGAAATCATCTTTTAATTTATAAAAAATCTCTTAGAAAAGCTAGAACGAGTTATTACTCTGCATTAATAGAAGAGAACAAGAATAATCCCAGGTTTCTTTTCAGTACTGTAGCCAGGTTGACAAAGAGTCAGGACTCTGTCAATCCTAGCATTCCCTTAGAGCTTACTAGTCAGGACTTTATGAACTTTTTCAATAATAAAATTTCATCCATCAGAGATAAAATCAATCAGATTCTTCCCACAGTTAATTTAAATCCTGTAACTGCTACAACTCCTTCTATTGATGTCTGTCTTGATGAGTTTACTCCAATCGACCTTTGTGAGTTAGACAAAATAGTTTCCTCATCCAAGCCTTCAACTTGTCTTTTAGACCCTATTCCTACCAGGTTATTTAAAGAAGTCTTCCCACTTATTGGTAGCCTTATTCTTCATATAATCAGTTCTTCATTAACTTTAGGCCATGTACCCCAGGCTTTTAAAACGGCTGTAATTAAACCCTTACTCAAAAAGCCAACGCTAGATCCAGGAGCTTTAGCTAACTTTAGACCAATCTCTAATCTCCCTTTCATTTCAAAAATCTTAGAAAGAGTTGTTGCTACGCAATTATTTGACCACCTACAGGGAAATGGTTTACTTGAAGAGTTTCAGTCTGGGTTTAGAATCCATCATAGTACTGAAACAGCCTTAGCGAAGGTCACCAACGACCTCCTCATTGCATCTGATAATGGACTAGTTTCTGTACTTGTCCTTTTAGACCAGGGGTGGGCAATCATGTGCCATGGAGGGCCATTCTACTGCAGGTTTTCTGCTCCACCCAGTCTCTTCAGCAGGTGTTTTCAATGATTAGCAATCCTTGAAGCTGATCAGAGCACACACCTGCTGAAGAGACTGGGTGGAACAAAAAACCAGCAGTGGAATGGCCCTCACTGCCCACCCCTGTTTTAGACCTTAGGGCAGCTTTTGATACTATCGATCATAATATTCTACTTGATAGATTAGAACACTATGTTGGACTTAATGGAACTTTGTTGCAGTGGTTTAGATCTTATTTATCTGATAGGTTCCAGTTTGTTCATGTAAATAATGAGTTTTCTTTCAACTCAAAGCTCAGTCATGGAGTTCCACAGGGATCTGTGCTAGGCCCTACTCTTTTTAGTTTATATATGCTTCCGTTAGGCAACATTATTAGAAAGCACTGTATACATTTTCATTGTTATGCTGATGACACGCAACTATACCTGTCAATGAAGCCAGATGATAGTAATCAATTAGCCAAGTTAGAAGCCTGTCTTAAGGAAATCAAAGCTTGGATGACTTGTAATTTCCTGCTATTAAATTCAGATAAGACTGAAGTCATTCTTGTTGGTCCAAAAAACCTTAGAAATTCCTTTCCAAATCAAATTTTCAGTTTGGATGCGGTTACTCTTTCTCTTAATAGCTCTGTGAGGAACCTTGGAGTTATTTTTGATCAGGATTTGTCCTTCAATTCACATATTAAATTTGTTTCTAAGACTGCCTTCTATCATTTGCGTAATATTGCCAAGATTAGGAGCATCTTGTCTCAGAGTGATGCTGAGAAACTGATCCACGCTTTTGTTAGCTCGAGATTAGATTATTTGTAATTCTTTATTATCAGGCTGTCCTAAAACATCTTTAAAAAGTCTTCAGTTGATCCAAAATGCTGCAGCAAGAGTTTTAACAGGTACTAGAAAGAGAGATCATATCTCTCCGGTTCTGGCCTCCCTTCATTGGCTTCCCATAGAGTTTAGAATTAAGTTTAAAATCCTTCTTCTTACTTACAAAGCTCTAAACAATCAGGCTCCTTTTTATTTAAAAGATCTGATACTACCGTATTATCCTAACAGAGCACTACGCTCCCAAAATGCAGGATTACTTGTAATACCTAGAATCTCCAAAAGTACAATGGGAGGCAGAGCCTTCAGTTATCAAGCTCCTCTCCTGTGGAATCAGCTGCCAATCTGGATTCGGGAGTCAGACTCGATCTCTGTTTTTAAGAATAGGGCTAAGACCTACCTTTTTGATATAGCCTACAATTAGGGAGGGATCATGTGTTTCTGAACCCTCCCTTAGTTATGCTGCCAATAGGTTTAGTCAGCCGGGGGACCTCCAGTAATGCACTGGGCCTCACTCCTTTTCTCACTCTCAATGAAATATTTTTTTTGCTGGTCATTAACATTTGTTTGTTCTCTCCCATAGATTGAGTCCCCACCGTGCTGTTTGCTCTCTACATGTCTGTTCTTTTCTTCTTCTCTATCCCCTCACCCCCCAGCCAGTCGCAGCAGATGACTGCCCCTCCCTGAGCCTGGTTCTGCTGGAGGTTTCTTCCTGTTAAAAGGGAGTTTTTCCTCTCCACCGTCGCCAAGTGCTTGCTCACAGGGGATCGCCTGATTGCTGGGGTCTTTCTGCAACTGTGGGGGTCCCCCCTACAGTTGATAGTGCTATGAGATGACTGTTGTTGTGAAATAGCCCTATATAAATAAAGTTGAATTGAATTGAATTTATTTTAGTGCATGATTCGGGTCCCAAATTTGCGGGGGAGGGAGGGGGATTTCAATTGTATGTGTGGTTTTGGACTTTTTTAAGGGAGGAAGAGAATGTGGTGTTGGGTTCCGGCACTTACTGTGAAATGCGGTGCAGTGACGGGCACTTCCTGTCATGCCACTGCACCGCCCTGTATATAAGGCGAGGGCACCATCTTGTGCCTCTTTTGCCGGATGCCTAAGCCAGGTGCATACTGTGCCACTGCTGTATATAGTTCATTTAATAAAGCTGTGTTTGCCAACCATCATCCTGCCTCATCCTTCACCCAGGGATTTCCATACATAACAAGAAACGACCAATTTAGAAGAAAATTTTTTTAAAAATTTAGAAGAAGTGAGGAGTGGTGGTGAGAGTGGCCACGGCCCAGTAGTTGATGATTTTGTTCACTGGTGTGAGGATTCCTACCTGCAGCTGAATACGACAAAAACTAAAGACATGATTATTGACTTTAGGAGGAAAACTCCCAGGCACAAAGTCACCATACTAAAAGGCTAGACCACCGAATGTGTACAATCGTACAAATATCTTGGGACGATTATTGATAGTAATTTAAACTTTGAAGTGAACTGTGAAAGGGTGTGCAAAAAGGGTCAGCAACATTTGCATTGCATGAGGAAACTTGCACGCTTCCAAATTGACCGAACCATAATGACAATGTTTTATCGGGCTTTTATTGAATCTGTTTTATCCTTTTCTTTAGCGTCATGGTTTGGTCAGATAAAACTGAAACAGAGGAAATCCTTGGATCAGGTAGTTAGATGGTCCAGTCGTTTGCTTGGTGAGTCACAGCTGAGCCTGACATCCCTGTACACCAGACAGGTACAGAGGATGGCTACCTCCATTTTAAATGATGATTCCCACCCTTTGCACTGCAACTTTCAGCTTCTTCCCTCAAGACGGAGGTTTGCTGTCCCAAAAAGTAGAACCCAGTGCTACAAAAACAGCTTTGTTCCTGCTGCTGTCAAAGAGTTGAACAAGTTGTAACAATATATTGCACATAATTTAGGTACCTATTTATTAACTCCATTTTATACTTACTTATTTTTGTAGGATGTTACTTGGGTTCTAAATATTTTATTGGGTTTTAGACCTTTGAGTTTTTAGCCTCTTTGACTAGTTTTTAACTTTTAATATGACCCTTCTCTCTTACCTCTGGTTTCTCCCTCATCTCTTTGTCTTTTTATACCCTGATTGATGGAGCCTTGAGTATTTTTATCATGTTTATAGTCAGCTTCATGTGTGCCTGTGTTTGTGTCTATGTTGAATGTAATTTGTGGTTTGTAAATATGGATATCACCAGACTGCAAAACAAATCTACTTACGGGTACAAATAAAGTAACCTGAACCTGAACCTGAGAAATGTAAATTTTGGGCAAAAAATTTCCACAATTACAAGAAAAATGATGATGATCAAGGCATGGGCTGTGCCATGTCCTCGTCTTCAGTTATATTTAACCTGAGTTATCATTATTATTAATTTTGTCCTCAGCTGAGTACAGAGGGCTTATCCAGGACTTCGTGGACTGGTGCCATCGGAACTGCCTCCAGATCAACGCGAGGAAAACTAAGGAGCTGGTGGTGGACTGCCGCAGGCAAGGACAACCCCTCACAGCACCAGTAAACATACAGGGAACAGACATTGAGATGGTGACATCCTACAAGTACCTGGGTGTTCATCTGAACAATAAACTAGACTGGTCACACAATACTGACGCACTCTACAAGAAGGGACAGCGCAGGCTGTTCCTACTGAGGAGACTCAGGTCTTTTGGTGTACAAGGGGTGCTGCTGAAGACATTCTATGACACGGTGGTGGCATCAACCATCACTTTTGGAGTGGTCTGCTGGGGCAGTGGCATTACTGCAGCCGATAGGAAGAGACTGAACAAACTGATCAAGAAAGCTAGCTCTGTCCTGGGGAAACACCTTGACCCAGTGGAGGAGAAAGGAGAGAGAAGGACGGTGGCTAAACTGTCATCTCTGCTGGAGTCCGAGTCCCACCCTATGCAGGACATACTGAATGCACTGAGGAGCTCATTTAGCAGTAGACTACATCATCCTAGGTGCACAACCGAGAGGTTTTGCAGGTCCTTCCTACCTACGGCTGTCAGACTGTATAACCTAAGCAGGGCTGCTCGCAGAGATAGCAAAAAGACGTGACGACCTAATAGTATTGAATGCAAAAGACGCAATAGACTTATACAATGGTCCCCTCCAGTATACAACTAGGAAAATACCGGTCGCTACGGAGGGTGACAATATGTATGGGTACATATTCATACTATGTAGGATAACTAAGTAGACAGTTATGCTGTTCATTCCATCTTGCTACAATGCTCCGCACATTGTATATACAGTATATTTATATATTTATGTGTATGTATGTATATCCACTGCTCTTATTTATATCTTCTGTATCTTCTTAATTATTGCTCTGAGTGTTGCTATCCCTGTGCTGTTGCAATCCTGGAATTTCCCCATTGTGGGACTAATAAAGGCTTATCTTATCTTATCTTAGTTATGTCTTATCCTCTGTTGTTGTGATCCTTACTCCTGTCCTGCTCATCATCCTGTGTTGACCTTTATTTTGACAGGGTCTTGTGTTAGCTCCCATCCTGCGTGTTAATTTCTGTTTTGTTAATTATTCACACTGTGCCTCATCATTTTTAATTATGTTCACCCCTATTTATGAGCGCCGCTCCTCCCCCTCAGTATGGCACGCTCGTCATTATTTGTCACGTCACTCCACTGTTACCATCATTTGTAAGTTGTGTCTGCCTTTTCAGCTTATCCTTTGTTCTCAGCCCACGAGCTGCTTTGTTTTAACAATAAAGTCATGTCTAAAAGTCACCCAGAGATTGAGTCCTTGTCTTTGCCCCAGAGAGGCCAATATGACAGTAGTGCACCGTCAAATAGGGTCTCAGCGAGTGACTGGAAAAGGAGGAGGTGGAGAGGGGGAGAGCTGCCGATTACAGTGGTGCTGCAGGACCTCATCACCTCGGCCCGCAGCTCACTCTTCCCGGAGGATGCTGCACATTGCTGGGGGCCGTCGCAAACATTTTGGAAACCTGCCTGAGCCTGTGCTCTCTTCCTTGGGTGCAGGGGCTCCAACTCCCTGCCCTACCATCTCCGCCAGCCTCCTCCTCGCCGGAGTCAGCTGACTGGTCATCAGTGCTTACTCCTGCAGAGTGGAAGGAGCTCTTCCTCGGCACTCAGCTGGCATGTGGGGGTGCCGGGTGTAAGGAAGGTTCCGGGAGACGCCACTCCACTCGATGCTCCGTTTCAGCACCAGCCCCGGCTTCTCTCCAGGCCAGCTCCACTGTCATCCAGAGGGCTTCAGCGGCAGTGGAACATGGGGCAAGGCAAGTACACGCTCCTTCTCTTTATTCACTGTGAGTGATGTATCTTGTCCTGCTTGAAAAGTGACAGACCTGTGTGGCGTTTGCACACACTAAACCTCTGACTGCTGTTCACTTTTTCTCTGCTTTTTTAGATTCCTCGGGGGGCGCATCACTTAACAGTCTAGTCTGATTACCCCCCGGGGCTCTTTCTCCTTAGGTCCATTGTTCTGCTTTCTGGGTGTGAGGGACAATCCCCCACACACTGTATATTGTGTCCACCACACAGCTCCCCCCCGAACACCCAGAAGGGTCTTTAACCCCCCCGGTCCTTTGGGCTCAAGTCGCCTGCAGCGGGGGGGTTGCCGCTCCAAGTTCCCACACGTTGAACGGTCGAGGTTCGTGGGCGCATGGGGTCTGCTACGTGTTGTGCTGACGGAACAAAGCCAGCAATAGCCAGGCTTTTGGGACAGAGGTGCGGGAAAAACAATGTAGAGGACGAGGGAGAGGTGGGGGGAAACCATGGAGTGTTGGCCCGGGATGTTAAAAGCCTCTGGGCCGTGCAACAATTGAGTGCAGATCAGCCTCAGGTGACAGACCTTTCTGGTAAACCTTCCGGTGATCCGCAGCGGCTGTGAAAAAAATAAGTCTCTGTCGACTCCTCCCCACGCAGAGCTCCGTCCTGCAAGGATCTGGGGAAGGCGAACGGCCCAATTCCCCGAGGGTGCGTCACGGCTGTGAAAAAAACTTAAGCTGTGTCAGGGAAACTGGCGATTCTGCTTTAGGTGCGGGGCAGTCCTAAAGGCTCCGGGGAAAGCAATCAGCTTAATTCCCTGTGGTTGCGTGGTGGCTGAGAAACAAATACAAGTCCTGTGGGCAAGGCTGCCCGGTGCTTTAGGTGCGATGCACAAAGCCTAAAGGATCCGGGGATGGCGATCGGCCGTGTTCCCTGGGAAATGTGCAGCGGCTGAGGACAATGTATATGTTCTTGGAGCCAGTTTGTCCCTGGTGCGTGGCGCGTGCGTCCATGGCCACGTAGCTTTAAGTTGCACTGTCCTCGTAGTTCTGCGGTGTGGGTATGGGGCTTCTGTGCGCCGAAACTCCGCTGTTGGGAGGTGAAGCCAGGGTCGGGGAGCTTGATGGGAACCAACGTAGATGGCGCTGATCATCCCCTTCCAGGCTGTTTCTGTGGTGTGCTCGTCTCGCTGATCCTGGTGCATCTTGGTCCCCGTGCCGCTCGCTCCCTCCAGCTCCCTCCGTCACCAAGGTGGAGAAAAGGGACAGGCGTGCGCACTCCAATGTGGATGAAAAGGATGCAGGCAATTCCTGGTACTCCGGAGTCCACAGCGCGGTAAAAGGGAGTAGACGGTCCATCTCACTTCAGGTCATCAATGTAGAGGGTAAAAGGGAAGGACGTGGAGGCGAGGCACAAGTGTAGGACGACACAGAATCTTTATTGGTCCTCTAACATAAATGTACAGCCTATGGCCCCAGCATGGTCGCTGGGGCCGAGTCCCCTGTAGAAGAGCCCCCAACTCTCTCTGCATTCCACTTTTATAGCTTTAATAATCATGCGTAGAGAGCTGGGCTGGTGCATTATGCATGTGTGTGTACAAAGGCATTATGTGACACATTAATATATTCATGCCCATATTCACGCTTTGACCGCTGTCTTCTGGTCTCAGAGGCACCGGGTTATTCTTTCTTTCCTCGGGGGGCGCATCACTTAACAGTCCAGTCTGATTACCCCCCGGGCTCTTTCTCTTTAGGTCCATTGTTCTGCTTTCTGGGTGTGAGGGACAATCCCCCACACACTGTATATTGTGTCCACCACAACTTAATCATGTTTACTCCACATGTTCCGGCATCCTTGACTCTGTGGCTCCACTCAGGGCTAAACACACCAATTTACCATATCAGCCTTGGTTAAATGGGACCACTCGACATGAGTGTCAGCACACAGGCAAACGGTGGAAAAAGGACAAACTCCAGGTGTCATTTGGGATCCTGCGTGGCCGTCTCTCTGAGCACCAGAATAGTGTGAAAGTTGCCAAATCTATTTTTCTTTCTAATATGATCTTGACAAATAGTCACAAGCCCCAAGTTCTTTTTAACATTTTTAATTCTAAAGTAAATCCCAGTGACATTGTTCCTATGGAGGCTTCTACTGTGCTGTGTGAAAGCTTTTGAAAGTTTTTTATTGATAAAATCTTTCCGCTGATGTCTTCACACACCCTAGCTGTTCCACTTCCACCACTTCCTCCTGAGTGCCCAGTCCAATTTTTAAAGAAGCTCTTCATGTTATTGGGCCTTGTATTTTCATGTCAAATGCTTCATTGTCTACAGGTTGTGGACCTGCTGCTTTTAAACACGCTGTTGTGCAGCCTATTCTTAAAAGAGAAGTCTGGACCCAAATGTCCTTTGTAACTATAGGCCCATATCAAAACTGCCTTTTCTGAAGGTGAGATGGCGGCTTAGGAGACGGTCGGCTTTTGTGGAGCTCCGTAAACGCCTAAATAAATTCAGCATTCTCACTGAAGATACGGCTTTTTCCTTGCAAGCCAATGTAATATTATGACTCTCGAGCAGTACTGGACAAGACAACATAAAGCAATGCCATTGTCGAAAGGTAAGAACAGCAATAAGCCACGACAACAAAACACTGAGAATACAGCTACGCCATTAGTCCAACACAGCTGAGAACAAGATCAAGATGAAGATGAGATGGAATTGGACCCTAGGCTCGCTAAAGCATTTGAGCTCATGACCAGTAAGATAATGAAGGCTATTGACGATAAACTGGAACCGTTAGCCATGACTGTTCTTTCTCATGCCAACGAGCTGAAAGCGGTTGTTAACCGGCTGGACGAGCTAGAGGCTAGGACGCTGCAGATGGAAACGGCTAATGAGCCGTTGGCTAACATGATCCCAGCTTTGGAGTAGAAAATAAAATTCCTCTCTGAACATATAGACGACCTGGAGAACAGAGGGCAGCGAAAGAATATACGCATCGTCAGTTTGCCAGAGAACATGGAAGGCGGGAATGTTTTGGGCTTCTTTGAGCATTGGCTTCCAGATTTTCTTAATATGGACACGAAGGATGGCCGGGTTAAGCTAGAGAGGGCTCACCGCTCCCTTGCACTGGCACCCGGCTCTAATCAGCGGCCTCGCTCAGTCATCATCAGATTCCACTCGTTTCCTGACAAGCAGAGAGTGATGGCGGCAGCGCGATGTAAAGCAGGCAACGGCAACTTTACTTTGGATGGGAGAAAAATATCCTTCTATCACGATCTTTCTGCTGACGTTCTTCGTAGACGAAAGGAGTTTAATGAAGCCAAGCAGTGCCTGAGAGGAACTGGAGCAGAATATTCGATGCTGTTCCCCACAAGGCTACAGGTATCCTTTAATGGCACTAAGAAAACTTTTCTCTCCCCAACTGAAGTAATGTCTTTTGTATCCAGTGTGACAAATCAGGGAAGATGAGAAAGTGGACCTTAAGGTTGGACAGTGTATTTATTATTATCCATCTCTCTGCCTTTTTACAACTCTTTGTGTGTGACATATGGTTTAAATAATAGACACAATTCTTTATGTTTAATACATATGTTAATCCGCTAATCCAACTATTTAAGGAGAAAACTCTATCGACTATGACTTAAACTTAAATTTAAATGCATTGCTTGTTCTTAATATTAAGCTATATTAAGATATTGAGTGATTGAGGGCCGCTGTGTAGACGGCTGCCTTTCCAGTAGCTCGGCATTTAGCTCCTTTTTAACCTCTTTTAACCTCGTTTTCCCACTTTTTTTTTTTTTGAAATGCAACCAAGAGCCAGTTTCTTCACTTATTCACGGGAGGAACTGCTGGCTCTGCGAATAAAGGGACGAGCCAGGATACGACATCTTATCCCGGTGGAGCTGAGGAGGAGACCACGGGGCTGCAAGGCCGGGGCTAAACTAAAGGCTGAGCTAGCAAAAAAACGGAGGTGCTTCAAACCGTCGATTCCCTCCGTCATCATGGGCAATGTGAACTCATTGCCGAACAAGATCGATGAGTTGTCCGCATTCAACAACCAGCGGATTTACCGGGAGAGCAGCTTGTTCATTCTTACGGAGACATGGCTGAACCACCTAGTACCGGATGCTAACGTGGGCCTGCTAGGATTCACTGCTGTGAGAGCCGACAGAGACACTAAGGCTAGCGGGAAAAGAAAGGGTGGGGGACTCATCATGTATGTTAACAATCGCTGGTGTAACCCAGGTCATATCTCTGTAAAGACAGACTCATGTTGCCGGGATCTCGAGCTACTAGCTGTTATCCTGCGGCCATATTACTTGCCGAGAGAGTTCAGTCATGTGATCACCGTCTGTGTTTACATCCCTCCGAGAGCGGACGCAACCCCTGCCTGTGAAAAAATCCATTCAGTCACAGCAAGGCTGCAGACACAGCACCCTGAGGCACTCCTGATCATCTCTGGGGACTTTAACCATGTAACTTTGGATGCTACTTTGGCTGTTTTTAATCAAGTTGTAGACTGTCTGACTAGAAACAACAGGACAATTGATCTGCTGTATGTTAATGTACGGGATGCATACAGAGCGACCCCCCTTCCCCCACTAGGGAAGTCTGATCACAACCTGGTTTATCTACAGCCACTGTATATTCCCCTGGTTCAAAAGCAATCTGTGACAACTCGATCAGTCAGGAGATGGTCCCCTGAGAAGGAAAGTGCCTTGAGAGACTGTTTTAACACCACAGCCTGGGATGTGCTGATGGACCCGCATGGTGAGGACATAGAGGGGCTGACACACTGTTCGACGGATTACCTGAACTTCTGTACAGACGTGGTCTTCCCTGTCAAGACTGTCCGTTGCTACCCTAATAACAAGCCATGGGTAACACGGGAAGTCAAAATGGTCCTCAACAAGAAGAAGGCTGCTTTTAGGAGCAGAGACAGGGAGGCCATGAAGGAAGCACAGCAGGGGGTGAAATACTGTGTGAAGGAAGCCAAGGACAGCTATAGGAGAAAGGTGGAGCAGAAACTGAGGGAAAACAACACGAGGGAGGTCTGGGAAGGTGTGAGGACCATCACAGGTCTCAACACAAAGACCAGAGTTGTTGAGGGGACAATAGAGAGGGCAAATGAACTGAATGATTTTTTCAACAGGTTCAACCAGCCTTTGCCCTTGCCCCTCCCACCCCCGCCCTCATTACAGCCACGCCCCCACTCCACACACCTCCCCCCAAATATTGCAACCCCCCCTCCTCCTCTACATCAGTACGACCCTTGCCATTTATTACCACAGAACAGGTCGGAGGGCAGCTGAGGAAGCTCCGACTCAGGAAAGCTGCAGGCCCGGACAAAGTGTGTCCAAGAGTATTGAAGACCTGCGCTGCAGAACTGGGGGAACCACTACAACGGATCTTCAACCTCAGCCTGCAGATTGGGAGAGTGCCCACTCTTTGGAAGACATCCCGCATTGTTCCAGTTCCGAAAAAGAACCGGCCCAGCGAGCTGAATGACTACCGACCAGTGGCACTCACCTCACATCTGATGAAGACGTTGGAGCGGTTCTTCCTCAGCCTCCTCAGACCCCAGGTGCAACACGCCCAGGACCGCCTGCAGTTTGCGTACCAACCAGGTGTCGTGTGGAGGATGCCATCCTCTACCTGCTTCATCGAGCCCATTCCAATCTGGATAAGGGAAGTGGCACAGTGAGGATCCTCTTTTTGGATTTCTCCAGTGCCTTCAATACCATTCGCCCCCCCTTGCTTCGGGATAAATTAAGCAAGATGGGAGTGGACTCCCACCTGGTGAACTGGATCTCCAACTACCTCACTGGCAGACCACAATATGTCGGGCTGAAGGATATTACGTCTGACACCGTTGTCTGCAGCACTGGAGTCCCCCAGGGCACAGTATCGGCCCCTCTTCTCTTCACCCTGTACACCTCGGACTTCTGCTACAACTCGGAGCTGTGTCATATTCAGAAGTATGCTGATGACACAGCCATTGTTGGGTGTATCAGGGATGACAGAGAGGAGGAGTATCGGAGACTGGTAGGGGACTTTGCTGCATGGTGCCACACTAACCACCTACAGCTCAACACCTCTAAGACGAAGGAGCTGGTTATTGATTTTGGGAGGTCTAGACCAAGACCTCAACCAGTCCTGTTAGAGGGAGCTGAGGTGGAGGTTGTGGATTCACACAAATATCTTGGGTTGTGGTTGGATAATAAATTGGATTGGACAACATACATTAGCCACTTGTATGGGAAGACACAAAGTAGGATGTACTTCCTAAGGAGATTGCGGTCCTTCAACATCTGCAGCAAACTTCTGTGGATGTTTTACCAGGCTGTGGTTGCCAGCGTCCTCTTTTACTCCATGTTGTGCTGGGGGGGCCAGTATATCCAAGAAGGATGCGTCTAGACTGGATAAACTGATGAGGCGGGCCGGCTCTGTGGTCGGCGCGAAGCTGGACACCCTGGTGACGGTGGCAGAGATGAGGACTCTGGATAAACTGTTGGATATAATGGACAACGTCAGCCACCCTCTGCACACCGTCATCAGTGACCAGAGGAGCCTGTTCAGTGAAAGACTGCTCCTTCCCAAGTGTCTTCCCTTTTTTTTCCCCCTGTTTGTTTTTTTTTTACTGGCACTCGTGTAAAGGAGGTTCCAAGGTTGTCATAGCCAGGAGCGGCACTGGGGTTAAGCTCCCAGTGCTCATAAAATGCTCCTTATGGCGTGCGTCTCGAAAAGCCTCTGACAACTAAGTCCAACTCCTAGCCTGCCCATGTGGTTTAGTCTCTAAGCCCGGAGCCCAATATCGAGCCCAATATCAATATAGTCTCTAAGCCCAATATCGATCACTAATATGATCGATATTGTGGGCTACCAGTGTTTTAGAAAAGACAGGCAGGTAGGGAGGGGAGGAGGTGTTTTAATTTACATCAAAGAGAAATATAAATGTCAACTGGTTGATTTGAATACTTCACTTGAATGTTTAGCTGTTAATGTATGTCTCTCTCCGGTAATGAATTTCAACATTGCAGTAGTGTACAACCCACCGTCACACAACTCTTCCTTTTATAATGAATTAAGTGATCTGGTTAAACAACTTGAGAAGAACAGAGAAACGATAATTCATGGTGACTTTAATATCAACTGGTCTGATAAAAAAGACAAACAAAAACTGAAAAGCCTCATGACTAAATTTAATTACCAGCAAATCATCAAAGGACCCACCAGGATAACCAAACAATCCAGAACACTTATTGACATGGTATTTACTAATAAACCAGAACGAATAACCAGAACCTATAATCTTGTAACTGGTCTCTCAGATCATAACATGGTTCTTGCTGTCAGGAAACTTACTAAAAAGCGACTACAGTATTTTGGGGGAGTCGATATTGACAAATCAAATTTTATTATCCCCAAATCAAAAAATGAGGAGTTTGAACATTACTTAGAGAATCAAAATTGGGAGCAGCTCATGGCAACATGTGAAGTAGATGATTGTTGTAATTTTATAACTGCAACAATCACAAAGTCTATAGAAAAATTTTCAAAGCAAATTAAAAGTAGACAACAGAAGATTAGCCTACCATGGTTAAATAATGAAATAAGAAAACTTATGAAGAGGCGAGACTATGCACTGAAAACATCACTAACCTCCAAACTACAAAATGATCACCTTGTGTACAAAAGTTTAAGAAATAAAGTGGTACATGAGCTGCGAAAATCAAAAATATCTTATTACAATAAACTGATAGATCATGCAAAGGGTAACAACAGTTCCCTATGGAGGCATTTAAATAACTTAACTAATAAAAAAAACGATCAGAAGGGGGTAAAGGAACTTAGAATCAATGGCAAGACCGTCAGTGACAAGGCTACTTTGGCAAATGAATTTAATTCACACTTTGTGGGCTCTGTGGAAGACTTAACAAAAATTTTTGTGCTGCCAAATGTGCTCAACAACACAAATTCCATACTTCCAACAGATACTTTTCACATCGATGAGGTAAATGAGAAGTTAATTGCTGGTATTGTTAAAACACTGTCAAACTCAAAAACTAATGATATCTACAATATGAGCACCTCCTTTCTCAAAATGCACAGCAAAATATTAATCAAACCACTGACTCATCTCATTAATCTCTCCATTAGGTCTAGTACATTTCCATCTGGCTGGAAAAAAGCTGTCGTCATACCAGTTCATAAATCAGGCAGTAAAGACGATATATGCAATTACCGCCCAATCTCTATCTTACCAGTCCTATCTAAGGTTCTTGAAAAAGTTGTAGCTACACAGCTGATAGACTACTTACAAGACAGTCAACTTCTTCATCCACATCAATTTGGTTTTAGACCAGGATACTCAACAGAAACAGCAAATTGTTGCCTTATTGAAAACGTCAAACAGTCCTTGGACAGGGGTAATGTGGTAGGAGCTGTTTTTCTAGATCTCAAAAAGGCTTTCGATACTGTAAACCACAGTTTGCTTTTATCCAAAATGGTATCTTTTAACTTCTCCCCAAATACATTAGAATGGTTTGCATCTTATCTCCAGAATAGAGAACAGTGTGTAAAAGTTCACCAGGATAAATCCTCATTTTTAAACAACCGCATGGGTATCCCACAAGGGTCCATTCTTGGTCCTTTACTTTTCAGCATTTTTATTAATGACTTGCCGTTACACTGCTCAGCTGCAACATGCCAACTTTATGCAGATGATGCAGTTATTTACACAGCTGCCAAGACTCCAGCACAGGCTGCAGATGTACTGTCTACAAGTATGGTTGATGTCCAAGAGTGGCTCCTCAAGAACCATCTATTGCTGAACCTTCAGAAAACAGTCTCAATGTGCTTTTCAATCAAAAAATGTAACCTGCAACATTTTAAAGTTAATATACATGATCATGACATCAGTTTAGCTACAGAATTCAAATACCTTGGCATTGTACTAGATCCTCAACTCAAATTTAATCTTCATATAAAGAAAATTTCAAAAACAGTAAAAAAAAATCTGAACTGCTTTAAATTAATTAGATATTACATACCTTACGAAGCAGCTGCACTGTATATGCATTCTATGGTTTTTTCTCATATATCATACTGTTTGACAGTCTGGGCTCAAGCAGCCCCTTCCACAATAAGACATATAGGTTCATTATATAATCAAACCCTAAAAATCTTGGACAAAAAGCCCATTAGGTGGCATCACTGTAATGTTTTAAAAAAATACAACCTATTGAGTTTTGAGAGCTTCATTGACCTCTGTCTTCTGAAATTAACGTTCAAATGTTTCCATAAATCAGCACCCGAGCCACTTGCTGGTTTCGTCCAAAGACAGGACAGCAGCAGAGCCACCAGGAGTTCTGTTAACAATAACTGTAAAATATTCCACCGCAGAACCACATTTGGACAAACAGCTTTCTCTATAAAGGGCAGTCACATCTGGAACACAATGCCAAATGAAATTAAAATAATAACGGACTTTAAAACATTCACTAAAAATGTTAAAAACTGGCTGAAAAATAAACAAGAATGTACTCATGTATGAATTAATTGTCTGCAAAGTGAGAGTGAATGAAGGGAAGGAATAAATGTGTTTGTTTATAGTGAGTGACGGAGGGAGGAAGGCCTGAAATAGGCAAATGTGAGTTATGTTATATGTGTTAAATGTGAGTCAGGCTGTTATATTTGTGTATTTATAATATTTATAATATTTATGTTAAATGTGAGTCAGGCTGTTATATTTGTGTATTTATAATATTTATAATATTTATAATTGTGTATTTATAATTTTTCTGCATTGATGTATGTGGTTATTGTGTATATTTTTTATTTTGATTCTTTTTTCTAAAGCCCATCCAGGGACAAGAGTTGCAAATTAGCTAATAGCTATACACTCTATGTGCAACACATCAGATTGATTGTCTTTGATTAATTGTCTATGTTTATTGCACTGTCCCTGTCAAATAAACTAATCTACTACTACTAGGAACTGCTTTTACTAATAGGAGAAGGGGCGAGGGCGGATCTCTGGCGCCTTAAAACCAGATGTTTCGGGTAGATGGTGGCTCGTCAACCTGGGAAGGTAGCCAATTTAGGGGAAGGTAAACCCTGATTTCAAACCTCCGCTGCCTTGCGGCACACCCGGTCACAGAAAAGGCTTCGGGAGTCAACCCTGAGGAAAAATCCGGAGTCGGAGCCCCTAAGGCAGTTCTCTGTTGTGCTCAACATCGTTCTGGCAGCTCCTGCGATGGCGCTGGTGCCAAACTGTAGTAGCCCTGCTGTTCCTGTGGGTTCATCAGTGACGTGGAGAGGGGGGACATGCTGCATGGGCAACATCTTGTCCTCCATATCTTCCTGCCCAGGCTTGAATCCTACCAACGCCCAACGCTGGAAGGTAGAACACCGGATCACTGGAGAGGACACTCCAGCTTCGCCTTTAGCATAGACAAAACACGAGGAATGACAGTTACTGGTTATAAGCCACCGCTCAATTGGCGTAGAGCGTGGCGCCAGGGGTTGTTCCCGACGGTGGGAGGGATCATCGGATCTCACTGGACAGCTACCGCCCGCCTCAAGCTGGGCAGCCCCCAGCCAATAAGGTGTTGTCCTGCCACAGCTTGCTTTCCTCATTGGGTGCATGGGGATGAGGAGAAGTCTGAACAGCAGGCTGAGAACCTTCGCACCAGGCAAGACAAAAAAACAAAAGAGACCAACTCTAAAACTGGGAACTTGGAACGTTCGCACTATGATGACAGGACTCGCTGCTAACCTCAAGGACATCAACGACACCAGGAAGACTGCTATCTGTCATGGCGGCCTCTGGGCCGTCATTGGCATCATTATCTCCAGCTGCGCACAGATCCACAGGTGTTAATCAGCAGCTGTTTAAAGCCAGCGTTGCTGACAGCTCAGTACGGAGTCGTCTGTCCTCCTCGTCAGAGAAAGAACCAGAACTCCGCTCTCTGGCCTCGTCAAGGTATTCTCTTGTCTCGTCAGAAACCGTCTCGTCAAGTACTGTCTTGTCAAAAACTGTCTCGTCAGAGTCTGTCTCGTCAGAAGCTGCCTCGTCAGGATCTGTCTCGTCAGGAACCTCTCTGGCCTCGTCAAGGACCTCTCCTGCCTCGCCTAGGACTTCTGTTCAAAGTCAAACACGTAATAGAGCTGTTTGTTACTCTACACCCAACCTCTATCCCTGTGCACAGGTGGACCCCCTTGGCGGCGGACCTGCGTCCCCAGCTGACGGGGTAACGCCAACGCGCTCACGTAGCGGTTCGCTACCACCACGACTACCGGTATGTCTTGCTCCACAAATTCCTGAACTGTTACTGTATCAGTTACAGGAGTACTGGCCACCGTTACCGGTGGAGTTTGTGTCATCGTCATCTGTCGTGTCATCGTCACCACGTTCTGTGGAATCACTCACCTCGTCATCATCTGGATTGTCATGGTCACCACGCTCAGTGGAGTCACTCGTCTTGTCATCAGCTGGTTTGTCATCGTCCCGGTCTGTGGTGTCACAGCCGGAGTCTCTGGAAGACCTGTCCTCGCCACAGTCACAGGTGGAAGCCTCAGCACGTTCACGGACGCCTTCACCTCCACGTTGCACGGCCGCTGGTTCTCAGCAGGACGTAACCTGTGCTTCTCCCAAGTAAGCCTCACTACTGATAGCCTGTCATTAGTGTGGGACAAAAGTAATAGTCTGTGCTTATATGTTCCAGGGTTGCCGGGTCTCCGTCCAGAGTGCTCAGCTCCAGTGACCAGGATACTATCCACGCTCTCACATTTGCACTACACACCCTTTCTCTATAATAAAGATTATTGTTCACTAATTTACCCGTGTCAGTGTCTGTCTCCTGGGTCCCGAAACATGTCAGTACGACTCCGTCACGTTGACCCAGCGGACAGCTCACTGTCGCGCTTAATTAACACTCTTAGCGCCCGGGTAGATTTGCTAGCCCACCAGCAGACAGTAATCTTGAATCAATTGACTCAAATTAATGGTCGGCTGGACCGTTTGGAGGGACACCAAACGTTTCCCCCGACCGCAAGTACTTCAACCCCTGCAGGCTTGGCGTCAGGACTAGCTAACACCTCCTCGTCCTCTCGCCTCACTCCTATTCCAACACCTGCCCGTTTCAGCGGAAAACTCGGGGAAGCTCGAGGATTCATTTTACAGTGTGAATCAGTTTTTCTGCGTGTGCCTGAGGATTTTTCCCTCGACTCTAGCCGGATAGGCTATGTCATAAATTTGCTGGCTGGTAGAGCCTTGGATTGGGCTTATTCGATCATGGCTAGACCTAGCTATTCTTTGCTTACCTACCAGGAGTTTGTGACTGAGTTTCTGTCTGTATTTGATCACACGGATAGGGGAGAGGTGTTGACAGAACGTTTTTTAAGCCTACAGCAGGGAAAGAGATCAGCTGCAGATTACGCCATTGACTTCCGGGTCTTAGCCGCAGAGATTGGGTGGGGGGAGCCATCTCTTTGTGGTATTTTTCTACGCAGCCTTAACGACGAGCTAAAGGATGAGTTAGCGGCACAGGATAAACCAGATAACTTGCACGATTTAATTGCTTTAGCAGTTAGTATCGATAGTAGGTTAAAGGAACGGGCGGCTGGTCGGCGAGTTACTTCCCGTCCGGTTAAACCCCGCCCTCGTGTCACTGACTCTCTTCCTCTCGCTTTACCCGCGTCAGAGAAGGCCCCGGATCAGGAAGCCATGATTGTTGGTCATTCTAAGGTGTCTGCAGCTGAGAAACAACGCCGTAGGGATCAAGGCCTGTGTTTTTATTGTGGGGATTCACGGGCAAGAATACAGAGGAACCCCTTACTTGTTGTCATTTACCCCTCAGACTCATTCATACTCACACAGAACACTCCACACTAGCGTTAGTCGATTCTGGAGCTGAGCAAAATTTCATTTCTAGAGACCTGGCAACTCGGATGGGCCTTAGTTGTCAGACTTTAGAACCCCCTGTCAGATTGATCACCCTGTCCAAGGCGTCGTTGACTACCATTAGCCTTCAGACAGCGCCTGTGTCTGTTATTGTTTCAGGAAATCACAGGGAGGAGATTCAGTTCCTAGTGCTCCCCGTTTCCTCTTCGCCCGTTATTCTGGGTTATCCCTGGTTGCGCTTACATAACCCCACTATTGATTGGCAAACTGGGAGAATAACGGCATGGAGTACGTTCTGCCTTAGTGCCTGTCTCCAATCAGCGGCGTGCGCCCCATCCGTGAAAGTGCCTCTGCCCGATTCACCTCCACCGGATTTATCTAAGGTACCTGAGGTTTATCACGATTTGGGGCAAGTGTTCAGCAAATCTCGGGCGTTGTCTTTACCCCCCCATCGTCCGTATGACTGCGCCATTAATCTGAAGGCTGGGGCCCCACTACCTGCTAGCCGCCTTTACAGCCTGTCAGCCCCGGAGCGCGAGGCCATGGATACATACATTAAGGAATCCTTGGTCTCTGGTATCATCCGCCCGTCATCTTCGGCCGTGGGGGCCGGTTTTTTCTTTGTTGGTAAGAAGGACGGTTCACTACGCCCCTGTATTGACTTCCGGGGGCTGAATGAAATAACGGTCAAGGATAAATATACACTGCCCTTGATGAACACTGCGTTTGACTCCCTCCAGGGGGCATCATGGTTTACTAAACTGGACCTCAGGAATGCCTACCATCTAGTGCGCATTAGAGAAGGAGATGAGTGGAAGACGGCTTTTCGGACCCCCAGCGGTCATTTTGAGTACCTGGTAATGCCGTTTGGGTTGACTAATGCCCCAGCCGTTTTCCAGCGTTTGATTAACGATGTACTACGGGATTTTTTGAACTCATTTGTTTTTGTTTATCTTGATGATATCCTCATCTTCTCCCGCTCACTAGAGGAACATCGAGTGCATGTCCGTAGGGTATTACAGCGCCTCCTGGAGAACCAGTTGTTCGTCAAGGCCGAAAAGTGTGAGTTTCACACTGATCAGACCTCCTTCTTAGGATTCATTATTGCTCGTAACCAGGTGATTCCTGACCCTGCCAAGGTCAAGGCAGTGGTGGAATGGCCTGCACCCACCTTCAGAAAGCAGCTTCAAGGGTTCCTGGGGTTTGCTAATTTTTATAGGAGGTTCGTGCCTAACTTTGGTAATATTGCTCGTCCTTTGACTGCTCTCACCTCCCCTAAGATTTCATTCTGCTGGAGTAAGGAAGCAGCCGATGCTTTTGAGAAGCGCAAGAGGGAGTTCGCCTCGGCCCGAGTTCTTACCCAGGTGGACCCGAAGCTTCAGTGCTTGGTGGAGGTGGACACATCTGATGCGGGAGTTGGAGCAGTACTCTCCCAACGATCTCCTGTGGATGGTAAGATTCGCCCTTGTGCTTTTTTCTCTCATCGTCTTTCCCCTGCAGAGAGGAATTACAGCATCGGGGACAGGGAGTTACTGGCTGTGAAATTGGCCTTGGAGGAATGGAGACATTGGCTGGAGGGGGCCGCTCAGCCGTTCATGGTTTGGACTGATCACCGTAATCTGGAGTACCTCAGGACGGCTAAGCACCTGAATGCACGCCAGGCTCGCTGGTCCCTTTTCTTCGGCCGGTTTAATTTTACCATCACGTACCGGCCGGGAAGCAAGAACGGTAAGCCGGATGCTCTCTCCCGGCAGTTTGACCCCCCATCCTCCGAGGACCAGGAGACCCCTATCCTGCCGCCTTCCTGCGTCGTGGGCGCCCTGTCCTGGGGAATCTGCAAGACGGTTCGCCAGGCCCAGAAGACTGAGCCAGACCCTGGGGGGGGGGGGGGGGGCCGCTTGTTTGTTCCACGCGCTGTCCGAGGCAAGGTGATTGAGTGGGGTCACGCTTCCAAGTTGGCTTGTCATCCTGGAGTGGGTCGGACTGTGGATCTCCTCCAAAGGACCTTCTGGTGGCCAGGGTTGCGGAAGGACGTTGTTGGCTATATCCGGGCCTGCCCTCAGTGCGCCACCGGGAAGACGACGTCATCTCCCCCGGCGGGCTTACTTCATCCGTTACCTGTTCCTTCACGCCCCTGGTCTCATGTAGCTATGGACTTTGTGACTGGGTTACCCACTTCAGATGACTACACCACAGTGTTAACCATTGTTGACCGGTTCTCGAAGGCGGCCCATTTTGTGCCACTTCGGGGTCTGCCTTCAGCCCAGGAGACTGCGGACCTCCTGGTGCAACACATGGTACGTCTTCATGGCATCCCTGCGGATATTGTGTCTGATCGAGGACCCCAGTTTGTATCTCAAGTTTGGAAGGCCTTCTGCACGGCACTTGGAGCCACTGCCAGCCTCTCCTCTGGCTATCATCCCCAAAGTAATGGTCAGTGTGAGAGGGCTAATCAGGAGCTGGAGGCCGCCCTCCGTTGTGTCATCTCCTCCTGCTCATCCTCCTGGAGCAAGTTCCTGCCCTGGATTGAGTACGCTCATAACGCCACGATCTCCACGGCCACGGGCGTCTCCCCGTTTAAAGCCTCGTGTGGGTTTGATCCTCCGTTGTTTCCTGAGGAGTAGAAGGAGGTAGCGGTTCCTTCAGTCCAGGCACATATTAAGCGCTGCCGACGTGTGTGGCTCCTCGCTCACCAAGCTTTGTTGAAGACCACTGAACGAAATATCCAGGTGGCCAACCGGCATAGGAGACCCGCCCCGGACTATAAGGTGGGTCAGAAGGTTTGGTTATCTACTCGGAATATTGGTGTGCCGGCTGAAAAGCGTAAGCTAACTAAACGCTTTATTGGTCCCTACACCATTAATCGGATTGTTAACCCTGTGTCTGTGCACTTGTCTCTCCCCTCTTCGATGCGTATCTGCCCCACTTTTCATGTCTCCCAGGTCAAGCCATACGTCTCTGACCCCCTGTGCCCTGCTCCCGCGGCACCCCCACCCCCAAGGATGATCGATGGCCATCCGGCCTGGGGGGTGACTGCCATCTTGGATGTTCGCAGGCGGGGTCGTGGCCTTCAGTATTTGGTGGACTGGGAGGGCTTTGGACCGGAGGATCGGTCTTGGATTCGCCCAGCGTTGATCTTGGATAAGCAGCTGATTCGCGACTTCCACCGGGCAAATCCAGGTAGGATTGGGCAGGTGCCTGGAGGCACTGCTAGAGGGGGGAGTACTGTCATGGCGGCCTCTGGGCCGTCATTGGCATCATTATCTCCAGCTGCGCACAGATCCACAGGTGTTAATCAGCAGCTGTTTAAAGCCAGCGTTGCTGACAGCTCAGTACGGAGCCGTCTGTCCTCCTCGTCAGAGAAAGAACCAGAACTCCGCTCTCTGGCCTCGTCAAGGTATTCTCTTGTCTCGTCAGAAACTGTCTCGTCAAGTACTGTCTTGTCAAAAACTGTCTCGTTAGAGTCTGTCTCGTCAGAAGCTGCCTCGTCAGGATCTGTCTCGTCAGGAACCTCTCTGGCCTCGTCAAGGACCTCTCCTGCCTCGCCTAGGACTTCTGTTCAAAGTCAAACACGTAATAGAGCTGTTTGTTACTCTACACCCAACCTCTATCCCTGTGCACAGGTGGACCCCCTTGGCGGCGGACCTGCGTCCCCAGCTGACGGGGTAACGCCAACGCGCTCACGTAGCGGTTTGCTACCACCACGACTACCGGTACGTCTTGCTCCACAAATTCCTGAACTGTTACTGTATCAGTTACAGGAGTACTGGCCACCGTTACCGGTGGAGTTTGTGTCATCGTCATCTGTCGTGTCATCGTCACCACGTTCTGTGGAATCACTCACCTCGTCATCATCTGGATTGTCATGGTCACCACGCTCAGTGGAGTCACTCGTCTTGTCATCAGCTGGTTTGTCATCGTCCCGGTCTGTGGTGTCACAGCCGGAGTCTCTGGAAGACCTGTCCTCGCCACAGTCACAGGTGGAAGCCTCAGCACGTTCACGGATGCCTTCACCTCCACGTTGCACGGCCGCTGGTTCTCAGCAGGACGTAACCTGTGCTTCTCCCAAGTAAGCCTCACTACTGATAGCCTGTCATTAGTGTGGGACAAAAGTAATTGTCTGTGCTTATATGTTCCAGGGTTGCCGGGTCTCCGTCCAGAGTGCTCAGCTCTTTCTCTATAATAAAGATTATTGTTCACTAATTTACCCATGTCAGTGTCTGTCTCCTGGGTCCCGAAACATGTCACTATCATCAATAATGAGCTGAACAGACTGGGAGTGGATATCGCCACTCTCCAGGAAACACGGTTGGCTGACGCAGGCACACTGAGAGAGAAGGACTACACGTTCTACTGGCAGGGAAAGGGCAGTGGCAAACACAGGGAACACGGAGTGGGCTTCGCAGTGAAGAACACCTTGCTAAAGATGGTGGAACCGGGCAGCAATGGCTCTGCACGACTCCTCACCTTCCGCCTGAACACCACTCAAGGCCCAGTCACCCTCGTCAGTGTGTATGCCCCAACACTGACAGCCACACCAGAGGCAAAAGACGAGTTCTACGAGAATCTCGCAACAACTGTCAGGATCATCCCCAACTCTGAACAACTCATTCTCCTTGGAGACTTCAATGCCAGAGTGGGTGCAACCATGACTCCTGGCCCTCCTGTCTCAGACCATTTGGCGTGGGCAGAATGAACGACAATGGACAGCGGCTGCTCGAGTTCTGCACATATCACGATCTGTGCATCACAAACTCGTTCTTCAAGACCAAGCCCCAACACAAGGTTTCCTGGTGACATCCGCGCTCAAAGCACTGGCACCAGCTGGACTTGATCCTGACCAGGCGCACCTCACTGAAGAACGTGCTAATCACCCGTTCGTTCCAGAGTGCAGATTGCGACACAGACCATTCATTGGTGTGTTGCAAGGTCAAGCTGCAGCTGAAGAAATTCCATCGTGCTAGACAGCCTGGAAAGGCACGGATTGACACCAGCAAGATGGCCCAACCAGAACTTGTTGAGCAGTTTGCCTCCACCTTTGAGAAGGAACCTGGTGTACCACAAGAAGGAGAATCTGCAAAGCAGAAGTGGGAAGAGCTGCGAAACACCATCCACCGCACAGCCTTGGCTACCTTTGGGAGGAAGACCTCGAAGTCACAGGACTGGTTTGATGCCAAGTTGACCGAGATGACCCCCATTATTGAAGCCAAGCGCTCAGCACTTGCTGAGTACAAGAAGTACCCAAACGAGAAGAATCTCCAGATTCTCAGGGCTGCGAGAAGCAAAGTTCAGCAGACTGTTCGGCGCTGTGCCAACGAGTACTGGACTCAGCTCAGCCAAGACATTCAAACCGCTGCCATAACAGGGAACATCCGTGGTATGTATGATGGCATCAAGAAAGCACTTGGTCCGGCTCAGAGCAAGACGGCCCCCCTCAAATCCTCCACTGGGGAGGTGATCGCAGAAAAGAACAAGCAGATGGAGAGATGGGTGGAACACTATTCCGACCTCTACTCCAGACAGAACACTGTGACACCGTCAGCCCTTGATGTCATCGACTGCCTGCCACCCATGGACGAACTTGACGCCGAGCCAACCATCGACGAACTCAGCAAGGCCATTGATAGCTTGGCCACTGGCAAGGCACCCGGCAACGACGGCATACCCCCTGACCTGATCAAGCACTGCAAGACCGCCCTACTGCTGCCATTGCATGACGTCCTCTGCCAGTGCTAGAAGGAAGGTGCCGTACCACAGGACACGAGGGACGCCAAGATCATCACCCTCTACAAAAACAAAGGGGAGAGAAGCGACTGCAACAACTACAGGGGCATCTCCCTCCTCAGCGTTGTTGGCAAAGTCTACGCATGAGTTGTTCTCGTTCGTCTACAGAAGCTTGCCGAACGTGTCTACCCCGAGTCTCAGTGTGGCTTTCGTGCTGAGCGATCGATGGTAGACATGATATTCTCCATCCGCCAACTCCAGGAGAAATGCAGAGAACAGAACATGCCCCTGTACGTCGCCTTCATCCACCTCACCAAAGCGTTCGATCTGGTCAGCAGAGAGGGCCTTTTCAAGATCCTGCCAAAGATAGGATGCCCACCAAAGTTGCAAAGCCTCATCGAATCGCTTCACACCAACATGCAGGGGATAGTGCAGCACAACAGCAATGTCTCAGAGCCATTCAACATACGCAGCGGAGTGAAACAGGGCTGTGTACTTGCGCCAACCCTCTTTGGGATTTTCTTTGCTATGCTCCTGAGGCATGCCTTCAGCACAGCAACAGAGGGAATCTACCTGCACACAAGATCTGACGGCAGGCTTTTCAACCTCGCCCGCCTGAAAGCCAGAACCAAAGTACGCGAGGCTCTAATCAGAGACATGCTGTTTGCAGATGACGCTGCAGTCGCAACCCACACACAGCAGGAGCTTCAGACCCTGATGGACTGCTTCTCCCAGGCGTGCAAGGACTTCGGGCTTACCATCAGCCTGAAGAAGACTAACGTCTTGGCGCAAGGCACGGAAGCACCACTAACCATCACCATCGACGACTACGAGCTGGAGGTCGTGAATCAGTTCACGTACCTGGGATCCACGATCAGCAACAACCTCTCCCTTGATACAGAGATCGACAAGAGGATTGGAAAATCAGCCTTCACACTCGCTCGCCTCACCACACGAGTGTGGGAGAATCCCAAACTCTCTGTCAAGATGAAGATGGCAGTGTACAACGCCTGCATCATCAGCACACTGTTCTATGGGAGTGAGACGTGGACAACATACACCTGGCAGGAAAAGAGACTGAACTCCTTCCACTTGCGCTGCATTCGCCACATCCTGGACATATCCTGGCAGGACAAAGTGCCCAACACAGAAGTTCTGTCCAGCGCCGGCCTTCCCTCCATGTTCACTCTACTCAGGCAGCGCAGGCTCCGCTGGCTAGGCCATGTTCACCGTATGGAGGATGGCAGAATCCCCAAAGACGTCCTCTACGGAGAACTGGCGACTGGCAGGAGAGACGTTGGCCGCCCACAGCTGCGCTTTAGAGATGTCTGCAAGAGAGACATGAAGGCCCTGGAGATCAACACAGAGCGCTGGGAAGACCTTGCAACGGACCGCTCCAAATGGAGAGGCACCCTGACCAGACAGCTCAAGGCGGGTGAAGAGAGACTGACTGCTGCAGCAGATGAAAAAAAGGACCCACAGGAAGAACCGCCACAGACCCAGCAGCACGGAGACCACCCACAAGTGCAACCTGTGTGACAGGGACTGCCATTCGCTCATCGGCCTGTTCAGCCACAGGCGGTGCTGTTCCAGCAGAGTAGACATTTAGGATTCTCTTCCATGGTCATCATAGTCCGACGGAGGCCGACGACGTGTAAAGGAGTTTGGTTGTTTTTTTTTGTTTTTTTTTAACTATTTATTTTTTTTTTTTTTTTTGCGTTGCATTGTTTTGTTTTTTTGGGGGGGGGGTTGTATTGCCCCCCCCCCCTTCTTGCTTTTCCTGTGAAGTGTTTTGGCCTTTAGTAAGTGCCTTGAAGAATAGCAATCCCCATGCGATCTGGGGATGGAGCCTATTTATTATCTATTGGTTTTATGTATTTTTTTGTTTTGGGTTTGTTTTTGGGTGCATGTTTTATGCTCAGCAGTGGTCTACCGTATCAATATTTATATTATTTGTACATTACATTATAATTACATTATAATGGGGCGTTGGAGGCATGTTTATTAGTCTCTATAGGGTACATAAATCCTACATAAATCCTAATGTCTTCTTCCAATAGGATTAAACTTTGTTCTTGGAACGTGAGGGGCTTGAAGGGGAATGTGAAGCAAAGAAAGGTTTATGCTTTATTGAAAAGGGAGAGAGTAGAGATAGCTCTATCACAGGAAACACACCTGGACGATAATGGACATCATAAACTTAAATATGGTTGGGCTGGCCAGGTTTATTCCTCTTCTTTTACCACCAGCAGCAGGGGCGTAGTTATATTAATACATAAAAATCTCCCATTTCAGTTGATGAAGTGCGTTAAAGATACGCATGGAAAGATATGTGATTATTAAAGGGGTTTTATATGGTGAAGAGACTGCTATTATGGCTCTTTATTGTCCACCTAATTATTCACCTAGCTTCTTGGTTAAGGCCTTTTCTGAATTTGCAGAGCTTTCCCCAACAATAGCTTTAGTGGGAGGAGACTTTAACTGCCTACTTAACCCCCTGCTTGATAGACACCCTCCTCGGAATACATCTTTAACAACTCAGGCTGATGCTCTTCATGCTATCTGTGAAGAAATGAATTTAGTAGATGCATGGCGAACTTTCCAGCCATCTGCTGGAGAATTTACTTTTTATTCTCCCCCTCATAAATGTCATACAAGGATTGATTACTTTTTCATTTCTAAAGTCTTGGTACAATCGGTGTCTTCGTGTACAATAGGCAACATCATTGTTAGGACCATGCAACAGTATTAAAAGATTTATCTGTTGGTTTAGGGCAGGTTAAGAGTTGACGATGGCGATTTGATACATGCCCTCTAAAAGATGAAACGTTTACTACTTACCTGAGAGATGATTTTAAAATATTTTTTGCTATCAACTCTCAATCTACTAATGACTCATCTTTATTATGGGAAACCTCTAAAGTCTATATCAGAGGCCTAATCATAGCATATTTAGCCTAACAAAAAACAAAAGCAAAAAGAATAGCAATCTAAACTTGAAAAGGAACTGGAAGAAATTAAGAGAGTACTTGGTTCATCATTATTATCAGATCCTATATTATTGCAGAGAAAGTGTGCCACACAAGCTGCATTAGATGCATTATTAACTCAACAAGCTAAGCGTGCACCCTGTCCAGTGGCCTATGGACTTTGGTAGGCTACCCGACGCACCGTGCTCCTCCATCTGGTGGCCCATGGACTGGGGTAGGCCACCAGATGAATTTTTTTCTCTGTCTGGCCTTGGACTGTGTTGGGGGGGGGGGGGTTCTGGCCCTCCTATCCTTGGGCCCCCACCACCGACCTGCGGTAGGGGGGTCCTTCTCTTCATCTAAGGGTCATCTGGTATCCGCCCCTTTAAGTGGGGGGGGGGGGGGTACTATCATGATCAGGGCATGGGCTGTGCCATGCC
Organism: Pholidichthys leucotaenia; assembly: GCA_020510985.1. Taxonomy (NCBI): domain Eukaryota; kingdom Metazoa; phylum Chordata; class Actinopteri; order Cichliformes; family Pholidichthyidae; genus Pholidichthys; species Pholidichthys leucotaenia. The sequence continues at coordinate 340,705,268 of CM035845.1, forward strand.
TTCACCTTCAGTTATATTCAAACCTTAGTTATCGTTATTATTAATCTTGTCCTCAGTTATGTCTTTTCCTCTGTCCTGTTCTTAATGACTGCTGTTATATATTTATGTATGTACTGTACGTACTTGTATTATTTATTGGGTTTTATTTCATTTATTATGTACTACATCCATTGTGTATGAGTGGATTGTGTGGTTGCAGCACCGGTGACAAGCCCAAGACAAATTTCCCCTTGAGGGACAATAAAGTTTATCTTATCTTATCTCTGGTATTGTGATCCTTACTCCTGTCCTGTTCATCATCCTGTGTTGACCTTTATTTTGACAGCGCCTTGTGTTAGTTTCCGCCCTGCGAGTTAACTGCTGTTTTGTTAATTATTCACGGCTGTGCCTCATCATTCTTAATTATGTTCACCCCTATTTATGAGCGCCGCTCCTCACCCTCAGTACGGCACTCTCGTCATTATTTGTCACATCACTCCAGTTGTGTCCGCCTTTTCTGCTTTATGCTCCTCACATATGGAACAAACTCCCATAAAGCATCAGGGCTGCTGAAACTCTCAGCTGCTTTAAAGGGGACCTGTGGTGGTCATGAAAAAAAAGATATTATATTGAGCCCCTGTCTCACGTTCTAGTTCAAGTTTAAGTTCAAGTTCAAGTTCAAAGCAATGCGATATAAATCCATTGCTGATGTGCTGGTTCAGCTATGTCAGCAAAACATGGGTGCAGCCATACTGGCAGCTACATGGCCTGCCAGGACGCTTCCTGTGACGTAGTGTCGTGGTTACCGCGATCTGGATCAATATTGGCTGAGCCTGGATTGCCCGGATGAGCAGTGGCTTTCGGGATATTCAAATTCAAATTCAAACGTTTATTTCAAACTCAGGGTTCATATTAAATGCAGAACTAAAACGAGTAGAAAATAAATAAATAAATGCTTAAATTCAGCGGGTCGTCTCGTCTGATCTGAGGTCGTAACGGCCGCCAGACGGCCGATGATTTGGCACTGGGCTCTTCCCTCGCCGCTAAAACTATATACAGAGCAGCAGACACTCGGCGCTATTGTAACAACAAAAACATACAATGCGATATGGATATCGCAACATGGCGGAATGTAAAGCCTTTGGATGTCTCAATAATAAGCGAAAAAACAAAGATAAACACTTCTTTTGTGTACCCAAACCCAGCTCACCTTGTCAGAAGATCGTAGCGGAAAAGTGATTGCGCAATCTCGGAACAGGGCACAGACATTTCCTTTCAGACGAAATTGCGTTGTGTGTGAGGACCACTTCGTCATTTTCACCCTCAGAAGACCTTTCTGGCTCAAACCTGTAGCCATGTTGGACGAATTCTTCCTCAGAGTCCGACAATTCAGCCATAATAGAATAAAAACACTCACAAAAGCACCCTAGTCTCTCATACAGGCGGAGTATTGACTTTTCAGTAGCAACGTAGTGACGTCACATCCGCATGTGTCATGGCTGCATGCAGAGTTTTCATTGGCTGGCCATGCCTGCGGTCGTATTTGCATATTTCTCTGGTGGTATATGGCTGGCAATAATTATTTAACCAAATAATGAATACTTTGCCTAATGTTTTCAAGTTGAATGTGTTTAGACAACCACCACAGGTCCCCTTTAAATCCAGGTTAAAAACCATGGCCTTTCAGTAGCCCACAATATACTGTAACTTTTATTTCTGTCGTATTCTATTTTACCTTGTTTTTGTTTCTCTTTAATTTACTTTTTAGTTTGTTTTTAAATTCGTTTTTTTTTTTTGTAAAATGTATGTTTAAATTTTAAGGGAGGATTTGAGGTCCCCCTCATAGAAGAAAAGGAGTGGGTTAGAGCGCCCCCCCCCCAATAAAAGGAGTTTGAGGCTCTTTAAAGGGATTGACAAAATCTAAGGCTATCTGGATTAGTCAAAACATTGTCCGTGTTTTTTATTTTTTTTTTACGTATAAAGAAAAATAAAAGAAAAGGAAAGGAGGTTCAAGACCTTCTAATGTGTAGATTCATTTTGCAACTTGCTGTAATGCTTTAATGTTTTTATGTAAAGCACTTTGAATTGTCTTGTACATTAAATGTGCTATACAAATAAACTTGCCTTGCCTTGCCTTATCCTTTGCTTTCAGCCCACGAGCTGCTTTAGTTTAACAATAAAGTCATGTCTAAAAATCGCCCAGAGATTGAGTCCCTCTCTTTGCCCCGGAGAGGCCAATATGACAAAAATGTCACAAATCTATTAGAAAAGCACTCCAAATTTACAAGAAAAAAAATGCAAATTTAGGACAAAAAATAAACATACAAGAATAACAAAAAGTAATTTTACAAAAGTAGACAAATTTAGGACAAAAAAACATTGCAGATTTACAGGAAAGAATTCACATTAATCAGAAAAGTTGTAGTTTTTTCATAAACATTCTTACATATTAATAAGAAAAAATTTAGCAAATTTGTGAGAACAAAAGTTTAAAATTTATGATTTTTTTTATTATGAGAAAAGGCAAATTTAAACCAAAAAAGCTGAAACGTTCAAGAATATAGTATATATATATATATATATATATATATATATATATATATATACAGTATATAAAACATTTAATACAAAACTTCAAAAAAAATTAGCAAATTTATTAAAAAATCTCAAATTTTAGAGAAAAAAATCTCAAATTTAGGAGAAAGTGGCACAAGTCAATAAGACAGAAGTCTCAGAAAATAAAGTTTTACATTTAAGGAAAAATTAATAAATTTACAAGAATCAAAACAACTTTAGCAAGCAAAAGATGTAAAAAAAAAAAAAGACAAAAAAGTCTCAAATTTATAAAAACGAAAATGCTTAAAATTTAAAAGAAAAAATTTGACCAAGAATTTGAACCTGGAAATTTACAAGGCGGGTTAGACATAATCAGATGAAAGTTTTTGCGGTCTCACCCTGGCTCCGCAGCAGGCAGCGATCTCCTCAAACGGAGCCGTCTGGAACTTCTCCACCACCTTCATCCTCCTCCTCCTCCTCTCCTCCTCCTCCAGCGGGCCTCTGTCCTCTGACGCCACACACAGTCACAACCGTCAGTTTTCTTCAGTTTGGCTCAGACAACATTTACTCCATCAGTCAGACACAGGAAGAATAAAGAGCAGATGCACGATAAACTCACAAATTTATCACATGGAAGAAACACATTTATTTATTTTTAGAAATGTAGCAGATTTATGATTAAAAAGCTAGAATTTAATGATTAAATGTTGGGGGAAAGCCTCTCGTATTCCAAATGTTGAATTCCTATGTTTAGTTAAAATGCTGAGTTAAACTGCTCTTTGTTCTGATGCTGTGTTTATAACAGATAACAGGAACATTTCAAATGGTTAAAATTTCGGACTGAAACACTGAAAAACTAAAGAACTCCTACCGATGGTGTTCTTCAGAGCGGCAAAGGTGATCTGCTCGGTCTCAGGCTTCTACAGAAGAGAAAGAGGTGATTCATTTGCTTGTAATTCCACAGATTTCTATGGCACATTATTATCATTATTGCTGAACTAGTTTGTTTTACCTAAAAAAATGTGGAGTAAAATTTGTACATATATGATGATTACTGTGAAATTCTAGCCTCATATAGTATCAAATACAAACATATCAAATAAGATCGTCGGCCTCCGTTGGTCTACGATGACCATGGAAGAGAATCCTAAACGTCTACTCTGCTGGAACAGCACCGCCTGTGGCTGAACAGGCCGATACGCGAATGGCAGTCCCTGTCACACAGGTCGCACTTGTAAGATAAGATATGTTTTTAAAAACTGCTCCATCAACCCACTTCTAACTTAATTTTTTTTTCCATATCTCAATCAGCCAATAGACAAAATTTTTTGATGCATTTGTTCCAAATTGCAAATCCAAAATCGACTGTATGGTGAGAAGAGGCAGTGAAAATTTCAGGCTTTTATCTTTAATAATTCTTGAGATACACAGTATGAGTTTCCAAAAAACTGTCCATCAATCCACTGCCAGCTTAATTTTTCTCATAATTAAACTAGCCAACACAGACATTTTTTGATATATTTATCCCAAATTGCAAATCCCAAATCTATTGGCTTGTACGCTTAATAGTTTTTGACACATTCATATTCAAACATTACCTCTGATTTCAAAATGACAAAAAAAACATGATGCACAGGTTGTGGACCCTTGAGCTACGCTTTGACATTAAAGATTGTCTGGGACTTGTTTGGTACTCTGGACGTATAATATGGACATAATATGCACTTAAATTATTCAGTTATTCAGGCCCAGAACTGATTTAGATTTTTTCTGACCCTGTAGCCTTAAGCTTTGACCTTTTAATTACATAAAAATACCCACCACAAGCTGCGTACAAAATTTCTTGATTCCAGCTTTATTTGTTCTCGAGTTAAAGCCCAGCCAAATCAATTAGTTCCTCAGGGACCTATACTCGGTCCTTTATACAGTGGTGTGAAAAAGTATTTGCCCCTTTCCTGATTTCTCATTTTTTTGTATGTTTGTCACACTTAAATGTTTCAGATCATCAAACAAATTTAAATATTAGATAAAAAAATAATACAAATAAACACAAAATGCAGTTTTTAAATGAAGGTGTTTGTTATTAAGGAAAAAAATCCAAACCTACATGGCCCTGCGTGAAAAAGTGATTACCCCCTAAACCTAATAACTGGTTGGGCCACCCTTAGCAGCAACAACTGCAATCAAGCGTTTGTGATAACTGGTAATGAGTCTTTTACAGCACTGTGGAGAAATTTTGGCCCACTAATCTTTGCAAAATTGTTGTAATTCAGCCACATTTGAGGGTTTTCGAGCATGAACCGCCTTTTTAAGGTCATGCCACAGCATCTCAATGGGATTCAGCTCAGGAATTTGACTAGGCCACTCCAAAGCCAGATGAAATCTGATAGAATAAGTGCTGAAATCTGATAGAATAATTATAGTAGGGGACTTTAGTATACACGTGGATGTAGATAGTGACTGCCTTAATGTGGCATTCAATTCAATATAAGATTCAATTGGGTTTTCTCAGAAAGTAGGAAATTCTACTCATTACCTCCACCATACATTGGACCTTGTTTTGACATATGGCATAGAAATAGAAAATCTTGTAGTGTCTCCTCATAACCCTGTACTGTCAGACCATTGTCTGTTAACCTTTGATTTTACTATTTCTGACTATTTGGCTCCTAAAGAAAAATATTATTACAGTAGATGCCTCTCAGATGATGCTGTTTCCAAATTTATGCAGATTGTTTCCTCTATGCCATGTGTCAACACAATGGAAATAAGCTATAGACAGCTTGCTCCTTCTGTAATTGACAACATGGTGGATAGTGTCTCAGCTTCTCTGCATCAGACTCTAGACTTGGTGGCCCCCTTAAAAAAGAAAAAGTCTAATCAGAGATTTCTAACTCCTTGGTTCAACACAGAAACTCGTACCTTAAAACAGAAGACTCGTCAATTAGAAAGAAAATGGCGCTCTACTAATTTAGATGAAATCTATTTAGCTTGGAGAAATCATCTTTTAATTTATAAAAAATCTCTTAGAAAAGCTAGAACGAGTTATTACTCTGCATTAATAGAAGAGAACAAGAATAATCCCAGGTTTCTTTTCAGTACTGTAGCCAGGTTGACAAAGAGTCAGGACTCTGTCAATCCTAGCATTCCCTTAGAGCTTACTAGTCAGGACTTTATGAACTTTTTCAATAATAAAATTTCATCCATCAGAGATAAAATCAATCAGATTCTTCCCACAGTTAACTTAAATACTGTAACTACTACAACTTCTTCTGTTGATGTCTGTCTTGATGAGTTTACTCCAATCGACCTTTGTGAGTTAGACAAAATAGTTTCCTCAACCAAACCTTCAACTTGTCTTTTAGACCCTATTCCTACCAGGTTATTTAAAGAAGTCTTCCCACTTATTGGTAGCTTTATTCTTCATATAATCAATTCTTCATTAACTTTAGGCCATGTACCGCAGGCTTTTAAAACGGCTGTAATTAAACCCTTACTCAAAAAGCCAACGCTAGATCCAGGAGCTTTAGCTAACTATAGACCAATCTCTAATCTCCCTTTCATTTCAAAAATCTTAGAAAGAGTTGTTGCTACGCAATTATTTGACCACCTGCAGGGAAATGGTTTACTTGAAGAGTTTCAATCTGGGTTTAGAATCCATCATAGTACTGAAACAGCCTTAGCGAAGGTCACTAACGACCTCCTCATTGCATCTGATAATGGACTAGTTTCTGTACTTGTCCTTTTAGACCTTAGTGCAGCTTTTGATACTATCGATCATAATATTCTACTTGATAGATTAGAACACTATGTTGGACTTAATGGAACTTCGTTGCAATGGTTTAGATCTTATTTATCTGATAGGTTCCAGTTTGTTCATGTAAATAATGAGTTTTCTTTCAACTCAAAGCTTAGTCATGGAGTTCCACAGGGATCTGTGCTAGGCCCTACTCTTTTTAGTTTATATATGCTTCCGTTAGGCAACATTATTAGAAAGCACTGTATACATTTTCATTGTTATGCAGATGACACACAATTATACCTGTCAATGAAGCCAGATGATAGTAATCAGTTAGCCAAGTTAGAAGCCTGTCTTAAGGAAATCAAAGCTTGGATGACTTGTAATTTCCTGCTATTAAATTCAGATAAGACTGAAGTCATTCTTGTTGGTCCAAAAAACCTTAGAAATTCCTTTCCAAATCAAACTTTCAGTTTGGATGCGGTTACTCTTTCTCTTAATAGCTCTGTGAGGAACCTTGGAGTTATTTTTGATCAGGATTTGTCCTTCAATTCACATATTAAATTTGTTTCTAAGACTGCCTTCTATCATTTGCGTAATATGTATTGCCAAGATTAGGAGCATCTTGTCTCAGAGTGATGCTGAGAAACTGATCCACGCTTTTGTTAGCTCGAGATTAGATTATTGTAATTCTTTATTATCAGGCTGTCCTAAAACATCTTTAAAAAGTCTTCAGCTGATCCAAAATGCTGCAGCAAGAGTTTTAACAGGTACTAGAAAGAGAGATCATATCTCTCCGGTTCTGGCCTCCCTTCATTGGCTTCCCATAGAGTTTAGAATTAAGTTTAAAATCCTTCTTCTTACTTACAAAGCTCTAAACAATCAGGCTCCTTTTTATTTAAAAGATCTGATACTACCGTATTATCCTAACAGAGCACTACGCTCCCAAAATGCAGGATTACTAGTAATACCTAGAATCTCCAAAAGTACAATGGGAGGCAGAGCCTTCAGTTATCAAGCTCCTCTCCTGTGGAATCAGCTGCCAATCTGGATTCGGGAGTCAGACTCGATCTCTGTTTTTAAGAATAGGGCTAAAACCTACCTTTTTGATATAGCCTACAATTAGGGAGGGATCATGTGTTTCTGAACCCTCCCTTAGTTATGCTGCTAATAGGTTTAGTCAGCCGGGGGACCTCCAGTAATGCACTGGGCCTCACTCCTTTCCTCACTCTCTATGAAATATTTTTTTCTGCTGGTCATTAACATTTGTTTGTTCTCTCCCATAGATTGAGTCCCCATCGTGCTGTTTGCTCTCTACATGTCTGTTCTTTTCTTTTTCTCTATCCCCTCACCCCCCAGCCAGTCGCAGCAGATGACTGCCCCTCCCTGAGCCTGGTTCTGCTGGAGGTTTCTTCCTGTTAAAAGGGAGTTTTTCCTCTCCACCGTCGCCAAGTGCTTGCTCACAGGGGATCGCCTGATTGCTGGGGTCTTTCTGCAACTGTGGGGGTTCCCCCCTACAGTTGATAGTGCTATGAGATGACTGTTGTTGTGAAATGGCGCTATATAAATAAAGTTGAATTGAAATTGAATTGAATTGAATGAAATGGGACACATATCTTCCAAAAAGTTCAACTTTTGTCTCATCAGTCCACAGAGTATTTTCCCAAAAGTCTTGGGGATCATCAAGATGCTTTCTGGCTAAACTGACACAAGCCTTTATGTTCTTTTTGCTCAGCAGTGGTTTTCGTCTTGGAACTCTGCCATGCAGGCCATTTTTGCCCAGTCTTTCTCTTATGGTGGAGTCATGAACACTGACCTTAACTGAGGCAAGTGAGGCCTGCAGTTGTTTAGATGTTGTTGTTGGGTCTTTTGTGACCGCTTTGATGAGTCGTCGCTGCACTCTTGGGGTCATTTTGGTCTGCCGGCCACACCTGGGAAGGTTCACCACTGTTCCATGTGTTCACCATTTGTGGATAATGGCTCTCACTGTGGTTCGCTGGAGTCCCAAAGCTTTAGAAATGGCTTTATAACCTTTTCCAGACTGATAGATCTCAATTACTTTGTTTCTCATTTGTTCCTGATTTTCTTTGGATCGCAGCATGATGTCTAGCTTTTGAGGGTCTTTTGGTCCATTTCACTTTGTCAGGCAGGTCCTATTTAAGTGATTTCTTGATTGAGAACAGGTGTGACAGTAATCAGGCCTGGGTGTGACCCAAGAAATTGAACTCAGCTTTCCAAAAATATGATAAACCACAGTGAATTTATGTTTTAATAGGGGTGTGGGGGAGCAATCACTTTTTCACACGGGGCCATGTAGGTTTGGATTTTTTTTTAACCCTTAATAATAAACACCTTCATTTAAAATCTGCATTTTGTGTTTACTTGCGTTATCTTTGTCTAATATTTAAATTTATTTGATAATCTGAAACATTTAAGTGACCTACAAAAAAAAAAAAAAAGAAAGAGAAATCAGGAAGGGGCAAAGACTTTTTTTTTTACGCTCCTACGTACAAATGATTGAAAAGTTATAGCACCAGCTACTGCTTACAGGAACTACTGCACCAAATGGTTTTCTTAATTATTAATGCAGCGATTGCCGCAACGATAGGACATTTTCTATGCAAGCCAGGTCTGACGGGCAGCGGGGTCTGCAGGTGGGCTGGGGGCGTTTGACTCCACCCCTTACAACATCAGACAGCTGTAACTCGAGCAAAACTTGTCCGATTCCCACCAGAGTTTCTATGATCAATATAAGTCCTGCCCTGAACACATCTATATAAAAATAGTTGACAAAAAGTTATGTTGTTGTTGTTCATCATTTGTAGTCAAAGACAGCCATGACATCATCAGATGTTGAAAGATCTGGTCTGATGTGTCCAGAGGTGGCAGATGACCCCAATCCGGGCATGGAATCCTCTCCCACAACTGGGACACATGTAGGTGGGAGTGGAGTCCTGGCTGCTTGCAGCTCTGGCCTTGCGTGTCTTACGTTTCTTCTCTGCAGCATTGGTTCTATTGTCTTCAGCTGAACAAGATCCACTGTGAATAAGGTTGTACCATGTGGGTCGGTCTGCAGCGATGTTCTCCCAGGCCAGTGTGTCTATAGAGAAGTCACTCAGGGAAACCTTCAGGGTGTCCTAATATCGTTTGCGCTGCCCTCCGAGTGTTTGCCTTAGTGGAGTTCCCTGTAGAACAGCTGCTTGGGGATGCGATTTTCAGGCATGCGGATGACATGACCTACCCATCTGAGTTGTGCCTTACGTATGAGAGTGATGATGCTGGGAAGATTGGCCTGTTGCAAAACTTCAGTGTCAGAGATTTTGTCTTCCCATCGGATATTCAGGAGATTCCAAAGGCATCTCAGATGGAAATGGTTCAGCTGTTTTTCATGCCGTCTGTATGTGGTCCAGGCTTCACAACCATATAGGAGAGTAGTAAGGACTACTGCTCTATAAACTTTGAGTGTGGTAACAAGACTCACAAGCCTCATGTCATTCTCCACTGCTTCGTCCACTCCAGAAGAAGGTGTAGGCGCTGCCAATCTCAGTGAGTTGGCCTTTGGCAGGAAGACGTGTTTCACTCAGCACTGCAATGTCAACGTTGTAGTGGGAGAGTTCTCTGGCCACGAGAGTAGTTCTTCTCTCAGGTCTGTCTGCATTGGTGCTGTCAAGAAGAGTTCTAATGTTCCAAGATGCTAAGGTGAGTGCAGTTTTTCTTGTTTTCTTTGAGTTTTGACCGCTGTATGGGATCCCACCAGCCGCAGTATGCTGGCCGGGGTGATGTGAAGCAGGCTATGGTTAGGGCACCTTTTCTTATACTATATTTTCTTATACTTATTTTACTGAGGAATTTACCAATTAATTCATTAAAAATCCTCCAATGTGATTTTCTGGATTTTTTTTTCTCATTTTGTCTCTCATAGTTGAGGTATACCTATGATGAAAATTGGAGACCTCTGTCATCTTTTAAGTGGGAGAACTTGCACAATTGGTGGCTGACTAAATACTTTTTTGCCCCACTGTATCAGTTGCGTGATTACTGGGGCCGGAATTCCTCTCTTTGCTCCGGGGATGTATAACAATAGGACAAAAGAGAATGCAAGGAACATTTACATATTGATATCAGTCCATACATATCAATTGTGTGATTAACTGGTTGTCCCCCAAGGGGCTCTCTGTTTGTATGCAATCCCTGCTGAGCGTGAATATTATCAGTCTGCATTGTGCTGGGTGCCCACACGTGTGCTGGGTGCCCACACCGCTCCCCCTAGAATGGTCAGAAGGGGTTGTGACACCCCCCCCGCCCCGCCTGTCTATTCGACTTCTAGCACCACATGAGTAGGCTGCCTTTTTGCAACAGCGGATCAATTTCTGCATATTTCTATTTACTATCTGGCTCTCTTGCCAATCTTTCTGATCCAGCGATATCTTTATTCCATCCAAACACGTAGATCGCCCAAATGTCTCCTGAGCCAGCGGATGGAGCCACTGTTTCTTGCAGGAGGCAGTACAGTAGAGACCAGCTGTTAGCACTTAACCGGCCCATGATGGTAAGGCAAAAACTCGACATACTGCACGGTGGCGCAGTGGTTAGCACTGCGGCAGCACAGTTTACCCTCGGCCGGGGGATCGCGGGGATCGTGAGATCGTGGGTTCGATCCCTGCCCCCGGCCAACAGTGATCTGTGTGGAGTTTGCATGTTCTCCCCGTGTTTGCGTGGGTTTACTCCGGGATTTCTCCGGTTTCCTCCCACATGCCAAAAACATGCAGGTTAGGGAGTTAAGGGGTGCTTGCGCACGCAGCGACCGGCAGCTGGTGGCTTGTCACCGGACTGCAGAACGAATCTACCTACGGGTACAAAATAAGTCCAAAAAAAAAAAAAAATACCGGGAGAAATAAGACGGAAACGGCGTTGATGTCGAGCTGGAGTAAGATGGCGGGCGAGGAATATAAGGTACAGACCCATCCTCCCATCCGTCATTATGGGGAATGTTCAATCGCTACTCAATAAAACTGATGAGCTAGCGGCTATCTCCTGCTATGAGAGCATGTACAGAGAGAGTAGCATGTTGCTGTTTACCGAGACGTGGCTAACAGAACTAGCAACAGATGCTAACATCGAACTGGAGGGTTTCCATGCAATACGGGCAGACTGGACACCAGACAGTGGGAAGGCAAGAGGCGGGGGAGTGATAATGTATGTCAATAACAGCTGGTGCAGACCGGGGCATATCACGGTTAAGGAACAGCACTGTAGCAAAGACATCGAGTTGCTAGCTGTTAGAATGCAGCCTACCTATCTCCTGAAGGAATACTCACACGTGATCTGCATTGTTATTTATGCAAATCCGACAGCGAACGCCGGGACAGCGCATGACGTCATCCACTCAGTAACTGGCAGGCTGCTGACAGAACATCCAGATGCTCTTCTCCTCATCTCAGGCGATTTCAACCATATTTCACTGTCCCCCATTCTACCCACGCTCACCCAGTATGTCACATGCTACACTAGAGACAATAAAACACTGGACTTATTCTATGCTAACACTAAGGAGGCGTACACCTCATCACCACTCTCCCCACTCGGGAGATCGGATCACAACTTGGTTCATCTCCTGCCGGTGTAAAAACCCCAAGTACACAGACAACCTCCAGTCATGCGCACAGTGAAGTTATTGTCTGAGAAGGCAATGGACGCTCTAAAGGACTGTCTTGAAACCACTGCCTGGGAGCAGCTCTGCAATCCACATGGTGAGGACATCGATGGCCTCACTCACACCTTCACGGACTACATCAGTTTCTGTGTGGACAACACCGTACCCACCAAGACAATACGGTGTTGCTCAAACAACAAACCCTGAATCAACCCTGAGATAAAAACACTTCTGAGAGAGAAGAAGAGGATCTTCAGGTTGGGGAACAGGGAGATGCTGAAGTCTGTACAGAGGGAGCTGAGGAGAAAGATCAGAGAAGGCAAGGACAGCTTCAGGAAGAAGATGGAGGACAAGCTGCAACAGAGCGAAATCGGTGGGGTCTGGAGAAACCTTAAAACCATCTCTGGGCTCCAGAATACCTCCCCCCCAAGCCACGGGGGGCAGGGAGTGGGCGAACACTCTGAACCTGTTTTTTAATAGGTTTGACCAACTGCCGTCCCCCTCAACTGCACACCAACCACTGCTGCCTCTAAAGTCATTGAGACCTGCTGTCCACACCCCACTCCACCAACACCCCCCCACTCCTAGCACACAGCCCCCCAACCTGACCCTCACTAAGACCCAGTTTTGTTTTTTGTTTTTTTTGTTACTTATTTGTACCCGTAGGTAGACTTGGTTTGCAGTCTGGTGACAAGCCACCGGCTGCTGGTCGCTGCGTGCGCAAGCGCCCTAAACCTACATGTTTTTGGTGTGCGGGAGGAAACCGGAGAAATCCCGGAGTAAACCCACGCAACACGGGGAGAACATGCAAACTCCACACAGCTCACTGTTGGTCGGGGGCTGGGATCGAACCCACGATCTCATGATCCCCACAATCCCCCGGCCGAGGGTAAAACTGTGCTGCCACAGTGCTAAACCACTGCGCCACCGTGCAGTTGAGGACAGAGCTGAGGAAGATCAAGGCGAGGAAGGCCTCAGGACCGAACGGCATCAACGCGAAGCTCCTCAAGTCCTGTGCAGACCAGCTGTGTGGGATTGTGGAGCACATTTTCAACCTGAGCCTGAAGCTGGGGAGGGTACCACAGTTGTGGAAAACATCTTGTGTGGTACCTGTACTAAAGACTTCCCACCCCAAAGATCTGAACAGCTACAGACCAGTGGCCCTGACGTCTCACATGATGAAGACTCTGGAGAGACTGCTCCTTGCTCACCTCTGCCCCAAGGTGGGACCAGCGATGGATCCACTCCTGTTCGCCTACCAGCATGGCATCAGGGTGGAGGATGCAGTGATCTTCCTCCTTCACCGTTCTCTGTCCCACCTGGAGAAGCCCGGGAATGCAGTGAGGATCATGTTCTTTGACTTCTCCAGTGCTTTCAACACCATCCAACCGATGATCCTGAAGGACAAGCTGCTATGCGCAGGGGTGGACCAGCACCTGTCATCATGGATCCTGGACTATCTCACTAACCGGCCACAGTTTGTGAGAACCCGAGATTGTGTGTCCGACACGATCATCGGTAGCACGGGGGCCCCCCAGGGAACAGTTTTGGCTCCCTTCCTGTTCACCCTTTATACTGCGGACTTCTCACACAACACAACACACTGCAATGTACAGAAGTTCTCTGACGACTCTGCGATCGTCGGCCTCATCTCCAATGGAGATGAAGCTGAGTACAGAGGACTTATCCAGGACTTCGTGGACCGGTGCCATCGGAACTGCCTCCAGATCAACGCGAGGAAAACTAAGGAGCTGTTGGTGGACTACCGCAGGCAAGGACAACCCCTCACAGCACCAGTAAACATACAGGGAATGGACATTGAGATGGTGACACCCTACAAGTACCTTGGTGTTCATCTGAACAATAAACTAGACTGGTCACACAATACCGATGCACTCTACAAGAAGGTACAGCGCAGGCTGTTCCTACTGAGGAGGCTCAGGTCTTTTGGTGTACAAGGGGCAGTGCTGAAGACATTCTACGACACTTTTGGAGTGGTCTGCTGGGGCAACAGCATTACAGCAGCTGATAGGAAGAGACTGTACAAACTGATCAAGAAAGTTAGCTCTGTCCTGGGGAAACACCTTGACCCAATGGAGGAGATAGGAGAGAGAAGGATGGTGGCTAAACTGTCATCTCTGCTGGAGTCCAAGTCCCACCCTATGCAGGACATACTGAACGCACTGAGGAGTTCATTTAGCAGCTGACTACATCATCCTAGGTGCGCAACCGAGAGGTTTTGCAGGTCCTTCCTACCTATGGCTGTCAGACTGTATAACCTAAGCAGGGCTGCTCGCAGAGATAGCAAAAAAACATGACGACCTAATAGTACTGAATGCAAAAGATGCAACAGACTTACACAGATGGTCCCCTCCAGTATACAATCAGGACAATATCAGTCGCTACGGAGGGTGACAATATGTATGGGTACATATTCATACTATGTAGGATAACTAAGTATACGGTTATGCTGTTTATTCCATCTTGCTACAATGCTCCGCACTTTGTATATATATTTATATATTTATGTGTACGTACAGTATGTATATTCACTGCTCTTATTTTTATTTTTCATATCTTCTTAACTATTGCTCTGAGTGTTGCTATCCCTGTGCTGTTGCAATCCTGGAATTTCACCGTTGTGGGACTAATAAAGGCTTATCTTATCTTATCTTATCTTATCTTATCTTATCTTATACAGACTGTTTCCGTGCGTCCCCCCAAGTCTAATACAAAATGTTTCTCCCCGGGTTCCAGCACTATGAATGGGCCATTGTAGGGCGGGCGCAAGGGGGTCCGGTGGACATCGTGCCTGACAAACCGTCCCTGCCATTGCGCTATGCAGTGAAAGCGGAGATGGATCAGTGTTCGGCGCAGGGTTGTCTGGCAAAAATTCCCCTGGGAGCCACAGCGGCTGGGAAAAAAAACAGCTCTGCTGGGGAGGCTGCCAAATCCTCCTTCAGTGCTGAACGCAACCCTAATAGAACCCACAGCAACCAGTCCACCCAATTTGCATCCGTAAGTAAAGCCTTGAGTGCTGCTTTAAGCAACCTATGGAAACGCTTGCATAACCCATTGGCCTGGGAGTTGTACGTGGTCGTGCAATGAAGTGTGACACCCAGGCTCCGGGCCATGTTGGACCAGAGGTTGGAAACGAACTGCGGGCCCCAATCGGACGTGATATCCGAAGGGGTGCCGAAATGTGCCACCCATGTCGTCAAAAAAGCGCGTGCAACGTCTGCGGACGCAGTGGAAGCTAGCGGGACTGCTTCGGGCCAGCGCATGGTGTGCTCCACCACTGTCAGGAGGTGTGTGAACCCCTGCGATGGCAGGAGGGGGCCCACGAGGTCCACGTGAACGTGGTCGAACCTCTTACCCGGGATATGGAATGGCTCCAAAGGGGCCTTTGTGTGTCTGTGCACTTTGGCTCGTTGGCACACTACGCAGGCTGCAGCCCACTCTTTCACCTGTTCGCACAGACTTGGCCAGACGAACTTTGCTCCCACCATTTTGACTGACGCGCGCACTCCTGGGTGCGCCAGGGAGTGAACCGACTTAAAAACACAGCAGCACCAAGCACATGGGACCACTGTGTGCGGGCAGCCCGTGGAGACGTCACAGATTGGGGGTGGGGGGGGGACGTCTTGCTGTACTCTGCTCTCCAGCATTAACCCTGTTGGTCCAGACTGGAGCATGTAAACGTCTGCATTACTGATCTGCTCGGCGGCCATGGCTGTGTAATCTGTCCTCACGTAGACTGGGGCCACTAATGTGCGTGAGAGGCAGTCCGCCACCACGTTTTTACCGGCCACATGCTGAATGTCGGTCGTAAACTCCGAGATCGTGGCCAGCTGTCTCTGCTGCCGGCCCGACCATGGTTCCGAAACCTTGGCCATAGCATACGTTAGCGGCTTGTGGTCCACGAACGCAGTGAAGGTATGCCCTTTCAGCCAGATCTGGAAGTGGCGTATGGCCAGGTGGAGAGCCAGTAACTCCCTGTCAAACGCGCTGTATTTACGCTCACTGTCGCACAAAGAACTGCTAAAAAAAGCAAGCGGCTGCCAAGAACCTGCAACGCGCTGCTCCACGACGGCCCCTATAGCCACGTCCAATGCGTCAGTGAGCGCTATCCGAGCCGCCGGGTCCGGGTGCACCACCAGTGCGGCGTTTGCCAGGGCTGTTTTAATCTCAGAAAAAAACCTGCTCTCGCTCAGGAGTCCAGTTGACTCTGTCCGCCGGTTTCCGTTTCTTAAACGCGGCGTACAACGGCTGCATGAGCTGGGCTG
Source organism: Pholidichthys leucotaenia (assembly GCA_020510985.1). Lineage (NCBI taxonomy): Eukaryota > Metazoa > Chordata > Actinopteri > Cichliformes > Pholidichthyidae > Pholidichthys > Pholidichthys leucotaenia. Next base: position 340,721,481 of record CM035845.1, read on the forward strand.
CGCGGGGGGAGGAAACGGTTGTAAAAGTTAACCATCCCCAAAAACTCCCGCAGTGCCCTGACCGTCTGAGGCTGGGGAAAATCTGCCAACACGCGCACTTTGTCCGGTAAGGATATCGTTCCCTCCGGTGAGATGTGGTCCCTGGGTGCTGCTGAATGAATAGACACAAGCAAGGGAGTGAGAGAGGAAAGGAATAAGAGAGTAAGCAAGAGTGAGGGATTGATGAATGGAGATGGTGATGGTGGGTTGGTCTTGTGTGGTAGAGCATCTCGGGACACCTGCGGTGATCTCCTGATCAGTCGCTTGGGTGGGCGCTGGGGGTGGGGGTCTGCTTCTGTGGCCATGGCCACCCTGGGATGGGTTGGCAGGGGGGCGGCCGCTGGCCTGTGCCGGCAGTCTCCCCAGCCACTGCCAAGAGCTGGTGCACATTCAGGCTCGCTGCATCTGCATCGCAGTCGCCCTAAGAAATAGGGGTGAATGAAGGTGGGTGAGTGTGAGGGGGAGAGCATGAATGGGTGTGAGTAGGTAAGAGTGGGAGTGGGAGTGAGAGTGCGTGCGTGGGTGAACTGAGAGAGTGTGGGTGACCCTGAGGGCAAGTTGGAGCGAGATTGAGTGGGTTCAGGAGTGAGAGAGAATGGTGGGTCAGGGAGTGCGAGTGGGACTGTGTGGGGGAGTAGGTGAGTGAGAGTGAGTGAGTGCTTGTGGGTGCATATGAGAGCAAAAGGGTGTGGTGTGGGAATGAGTGTGTATGTTAGTTGAGAGGCGCTGGATTGAGGGAGGTAATGCTTCTTGGCTAGGTGGGCTCCCTTGGGTGGGGGTGGGGGACTTCTTTGGGCGTGGGGTCCCCAGGGTGTGCGGTGGTGGTGCTGGGGGGGGCACCTGCTGGGGCTTGCACCAGAGGGTGCGGGCCGGTCTCCAGCCTGGGGAGTGGGGGCGCTAGCCTTCTGGCACTTGGGGCCAAGGGGCTAGCGTTGGCCCCACTGGGGGAGTGGGGGTTTGGCAGGCCCAGGGCTGTGGGCCCGCCACATCAGCTGCCTGGCGGCCTTGCCTCCCTCAGCCATCCCACCAGGGGCGGATGCCTGGCATTCCTGGGGATTGTCGGCCCCGGGCATTTGTGCCCTGTGGGAGTTGGTGGCACTGCCTTGGCTGCTCGGGGTTTCCAGGGTGGCGGGGAATTGCTGCGACCGGCCTCTCTCTTCGTATGTTTCCTGACAAACCACTCACATGCACACACTTATTTTGCACGCAGTCTCATATACTGTACATGCAAACGGATGCACACACACAAATGCTTCCCCTTCAAAAGGTGCAGATACCAGACATGTGTTGAGACCACTTTGGTGGAAAAAGCAGTTTGTCTTCTATTTGTTTTAGTTTTTGGTTTGTTTGTCTTTTTTGTCTGTTCCTCTCTCTTTTCTTTCCCCCTCCGCACACTTCCTTTCCCTATTCCCCATCCTGTTGGGTCCTTCAGGGGTAAAATAATTTAAATAAAGTATTAAAAGTTATTATAGGAGGAGTTTGCAACAATATACAGTACATAGATAGATACTGTATAAAGCTCCTTTTGGCAAAGTAAATCTGTTTTGGCACAGTAAGGGTAACAGATCTGTGTTCTGCTTATCTAGCTGCCTGATGGGACAAGGGAAAAAAATAGTTTGAAGCATCAAGTGTGCAGAAGGAGACAACGACCACAACACACAAAGCAGAACAAAATGGCCGACTTTGAACAACAATAGTGCGAATGCATTGCAGCTTTCACACCACGAATATTGAGAATGAATATTTTCATCTGGTCCTGGGGTACCTGTGGAGTATCAGGACAGTTCAGATGGTCCATGTCTATCTGCAGAGACACGACATCTCCAATACTCTTCCTCTTAGACAGGCGATCCTCTTCTAAAACACAGGAACAGTTACAGTATTTGTGACATACAGAGTTATATCATATGGGATAAACTTACAGGAAAACAGCGCTGGTAACTTTTAAGACATTTCCAATCATAGCCAGCAACATCAGCTCAAAGGGCTAAGTTTACATCGGGAACATATCTTACAAAGGTCGTTTGCACATTGGCAAGACATTGGCTAAATGTTGGCCAATGTGCAAACAACCTCTGTAAGATGTATTCCTGATGTAAACTTGCCAACGTTGGCCCTCTATGTGTATGCTGTTGGGAAGGTATAAGGAAGTCAAAACATGTTCGTATACGTATCTGCGTGCACCTGTTATCTGGGGTATGTATGGCGTGTTTAAGCAATCTGAGTGAGCGCCATAGCTACTTCCTGTCAGGGCCTCGTAGATCTCTGATTGGATGAAGAGAAATGCCTCGCCCACCTTTAGCTCACCAACTGGCAGCCTGAAAAAGAAAAATACAAGATAAACTAGAAAAATTGTATTTCCTCAAGAAAATGTGGTGTCAAGGCTGTAACCTTAAAATGTTTTCCTGAAAAACATTAAAAACACATGAAAATCAAGTTGCTTAACACTTTATTGGGTGAAGAACCACATTTTGTAACTTCAGGAGGCATAGTATATTGTAATACTATAATAATAATAATAATAATGATGGTAAATGGCATTCACTTATATAGCACTTTTATTCTCATCTCTTGATGACCAAAGCGCTTTACAGATCCTGCTATCCACCCATTCACACATTGATGGCGGCATGCTACCTAACATGGTTCTTGCAGACCCACCAGGGCCAGTTGGGGGTGAAGTGTCTTGCCCAGGGACACAACGGCAGGATATCCGGGGAGAGCAGGATTCAAACCACCAACCATGTGGTTATTGGACGACCTGCTCTACCTCCTGAGCCGCTGCCGCCCCAATGATGATTAAAATAATCATTGAAGTGATCTTCTAATATTTGCTAATAATGGACTTGGGTTTAAACTTTGAATTTTCAAGTATATCAGTGGGTGCTTTATAAAGGGCTACAGCTCAATAATTAGCTTAAAGCTAAAATAGCTTAAAGATTAACACTGCTAGCTTAAAGTCTAAAAAATACTGACACTGACCCTTGGCTTTGCAGTCCTATAGGCAGGGGTCATGGTGAGAGGGTGAACCTGTGTGCAAAGTTTGGTGACCCTAGCTTTACTCATTATGTAGCGGCATATACTGTATACAGGCCATAAGGAAAGTTAACTGTGACCTTTGACCTTTTGACCCCAAACTCATAGAGGTCAAGATCCCAAGGTGAATAGGGTACCGAGTTTGGTGACCCAAGCTTTCTTTGTTGTTGAGATGTACTGTAGTTTAAATGGCAATTTGACCTTGACCTTGAACTTTGCAATCCTAAACCCATAGTCACAGCTCAGGGTCTCAGGGTGAACATGTGCACAAGTTTGGTGATCCTAGCTGTACTCGTTCTATGGTAAAAGAGCAAAGGGAATGTTAACATTGACCTTTTGACCCCAAACCTATAGTCAGAGGTCAGGGTCTAAGCCATCCAAGACTTGTCTTAGACATGATCATATTGATCTCAAAAGGCTACATCATTCCTTTGTGTAGTTATTGCATTAGAAGATGTAGGGAAAACTGACCTGAGGTGAGACGCCACCCAAATTTGAACTCGTCCGAGATTTTTCATAGATACCACTATGGTATCAATTTGAAAAGCCCACATCATTTCTTTCTCCAGTCATCACATTCACAAGGTAGGTGTTGACGCCACCACCACCTGGTGGGGTGATGACAATACCCTTCAGCCTTTAGAGGCTGAGGGATTAAAAAGCTTTAAACTGATAATGTTAAACCTTTATTTACCATAGGATAACATATAATCCCACCACTGGGAAATCCATTTGCTACAGCAGCGCAGAGATCAGAAAAAAAAAGAAAAAAAAAAAAAAACAGAAGAAAGGCCAGAGAATAAATACATTAAAACCCACTAAAATATACAGGATCAATAAGTATTAGTAGAATTTAAAATACAATATGTACAAATTGTACTATGTAAACTAACAACAGAAATAAATAGCGTGCATAAAGTGCAATAAAATACAGTGAGAATAATAATATATATACATGCATGTTTTATAGCAAATATTTATCCTATGTATGTATTGTACAGTCTAAATGCTGTCGGGATGAAGGACCTACGGTAACGTTCAGGCCTACACAGTGGTTGTGACAATCTACTACTATAGCAGTAGACTGTAGATTTCAAGTGCTAGATTAAAAGCTAAAACAGTGCACATCTGTGCATTAGCCTAGGCTACCCCCCCAAATTTGCACTTTTATAATTATAAATTCAATTGTTATATGTAATTTTTAGCTTAGATTTCAAGTCCATCCATCCATCCATCCATCTTCTACCGCTTTTCTGGAGGTCCGGGTCGCGGAGGCAGCAGTTCAAGCAGAGAAGCCCAGACTTCCCTCTCCCCAGCCACCTGCTCCAGCTCTTCAGAGGGGATACCAAGGCATTCCCAGACCAGCTGGGAGACATAGTCTCTCCACCGAGTCCTGGGTCTGCCCCGGGGTCTCCTCCCAGTGGGACGTGCCTGAAACACCTCAAGTGAGAGGCATCCAGGAGGAATCCTAATCAGATGCCCATACCACCTCAACTGACTCCTTTCAATGTGGAGGAGCAGCGGTTCTACTCTGAGCCTCTCCTGGATGGCTGAGCTCCTCACCCTATCTCTGAGGGTGAGTCCAGCAATCCTACGGAGAAAGCTCATTTCAGCCGCTTGTATCCGCGATCCCGTTCTTTCGGTCATTACCCAAAGCTCGTGACCATAGGTGAGAGTAGGAACGTAGATTGACTGGTAAATCGACAGCTTTGCCTTAGAACTAAGCTCCCTCTTCACCACAACAGACCGGTACAACGTCCGCATCACTGCAGATGCTGCTCCAATCCGTCTGTCGATCTCTCGCTCCATTTTCCCCTCACTCGTGAACAAGACCCCAAGATACTTAAACTCCTCCACTTGGGGCAGGAGCCTGTCCCCAACCCGGAAAGGACAATCCACCTTTTTCCGGCTGAGGACCATGGACTCGGACTTGGAGGTGCCGATTCTCATCCCAGCCGCTTCACACTCAGCGGCAAACTGTCCCAGCAAGAGCTGTAGGTCATTGCTGGATGAAGCCAACAGGACAACATCATCTGCAAACAACAGAGATGAGATCCTGTGGTCACCAAGCATGACACCCTCCATTCCCTGGCTATGCCTAGAAATCCTGTCCATAAAAATTATGAACAGGATCGGTGACAAAGGGCAGCCCTGGCGGAGTCCAACTCTCACTGGGAATGACTCCGACCGAGTGTTGGCAATACGAACCAAACTCTCACAACGGTCGCACAGAGACCGAATAGCTCGTAACAACAAGCCCGATACCCCATACTCCCGAAGCACCCCCCACAAAAATCCACGAGGGACACGGTCGAATGCCTTCTCCAAGTCCACAAAACACATGTAAACTGGTTGGGCAAACTCCCACGAACCCTCAAGAATTCTCGAGAGGGTAAAGAGCTGGTCCGATGTGCCACGGCCAGGATGAAAACCACATTGCTCCTCCTGAATCCGAGGTTCGACCAACGGCTGGACTCTCCTCTCCAGTACCTTGGCATAGACCTTCCCAGGGAGGCTGAGGAGTGTGATCCCTCTGAAGTTGGAGCACACCCTCCGGTCCCCTTTTTTGAAGAGAGGAATCACCACCCCAGTTTGCCATGCCAAAGGCACTGCCCCCGACCTCCACGCAATGTTGCAGAGGCGTGTCAACCATGACAATCCAACAACATCCAGGGCCTTGAGGTACTCAGGGCGAATCTCGTCCACCCCAGGGGCCCGGCCACCAAGGAGATTTTTAACCACCTTGGCGACCTCAGCCCCTGTGATAGGCGAGTCATCCCCCTTGTCCCCAAACCCTGCTTCCTCTGTAGAAGGCGTATCAGTGGGATTGAGGAGATCCTCGAAGTATTCCTTCCACCGCCCAACGATATCCCCAGTCGAAGTCAACAGTGTCCCATCCGCACCATACACAGTGTGGACGGGGAGCTGCTTTCCCCTCCTGAGGCGCCGGACAGTTTGCCAGAATCTCTTTGAGGCCGACCGAAAGTCTTGTTCCATGGCCTCACCGAACTCCTCCCATACCCGGGTTTTTGCTTCAGCAACCAAGATTTCAAGTAATTCCTGAACAAAGAATTGCTTTTAGCTTAATATTTTAATTGTATACAATAGGGCTAACTGCGCAGGGAGGAATGGACCTGACACCAAAAAATCTAATAGACTCCTATTATTAATCTGACCTTTTTGATTTCTTTGTCCTAAAGATTTCTGTGACTGGTGATTTTATTCTTAAAACATTTTTGGGGGGCCTAAAAATGAGACCAAACAAGGTAGACCTGTGGCGTTTAAATATGAACATCTAAACACGTCTGTGGGTGTGTTTGTACCTGGGTTCATCAAAGAAAACCACTTCAGGCAGCAGGTGAGGGGCTTCATTCTGACGGCTCTGTATCACCTACAGGTTCACAACAGACACACAACCTCAGGTACACAACAGACACACAACCCTGAGCCCTGCACACCCACACAAGCACCCATTTGTTACCTGATCTACGTGCTGCTTCAGCGGTGGAGGAGGACCCAGTTGTGACAGCAGCTGGAGGACGGCGGCACACAGCGAGTGGATCCCACAGCGGTTAAACACCGACAGAGACTCGTGAGTTGACAACGCCAGCTCCTGAGCAGTCAATCACAAGACAGTTATTGGAGAGAAATGATCAACATGACGACAGGACCACAAAGACTTCTGACACCACATTGTCTACATCAATATAATGACATTCAGAGGAGGGTGTTAATGAGTTCTAGTTGGTTAAGTAAATAAGACAGGTTACACTAATACTGCAGCAATCTTATTGTCTACGCTTACTAAAGAAAACGGATGAATATCCTTAGGTAAAACTGTTGACCTTTACTTTGTAAATCTGGCGGTGACTTTTTTATAGATGGTTCTACATGTTGGTGACTTTATTTTAGATATTCATGGCACTGTTCCAGACATTGGTGTAGCTTTATCATTTCTAGACATTTGTGACCACTGTTCTAGACATTGATGGCACTGTTCTAGATGTTTGTGATAGCTGTTCTAGACATTGGTGTGACTTTATCATTTCTACATGTTTGTGACCTATGTTTGAGATGTTCATGACCCCTGTTCTAGACATTGGCGTGACTGTCATTTCTAGATTTTGGGAACCTCTGTTCTAGACATTGATGGCACTGTTCTGGATGTTGGTGACCACTGATCTAGACATTGGTGTAACTTTGTCATTTCTAGACATTCATGACCTGTGTTCTAGACACTGATGACACTGCTCTAGATGTTCATGACCGCTGTTCTAGACATTGGTGTGACTTTATCATTTCTACATGTTTGTGACCTCTGTTCGAGATGTTCATGACCCCTGTTCTAGACATTGGCGTGGCTGTCATTTCTAGATTTTGGGAACCTCTGTTCTAGACATTGATGGCACTGTTCTGGATGTTGGTGACCACTGATCTAGACATTGGTGTAACTTTGTCATTTCTAGACATTCATGACCTGTGTTCTAGACACTGATGACACTGCTCTAGATGTTCATGACCGCTGTTCTAGACATTGGTGTGACTTTATCATTTCTACATGTTTGTGACCTCTGTTCGAGATGTTCATGACCCCTGTTCTAGACATTGGCGTGGCTGTCATTTCAAGATGTTGGTAACCTCTGTTCTAGATATTGATGGCACTGTTCTAGACTTTTGTGACCCTGTTCTACACATTGGAATGACTTTATCCTTTCTAGTTGTTGGTAACCTCTGTTCTAGACATAGATGGCACTGGTTTAGACATTAGTGACCTTTGTTCTAGACATTGGATTGACTGTCACTTCTAGGTGTTGATGACCTATGTTCTAGATGAAGTTGATCCCATCCTAGCCATTGGTGATCCCGTTATTGGACACTGGTGATCCTAGTTCGAGAGGCTGGTGATCCCATTCTAGATGTCGATGATCCCAGTTCTAGAGGCTCGTGACCACAATCTAGAAACTTGTGACCCTGTTGTAGATGTTGGTGACTCTTCTCTAGAGGTTTGTGACCCCATTCTAGATTTTGGTAATCCTGTTCTGGACATTGGCAGCCTTTATTTCTACAGATTGGTGACAGGATTTTGGACCATGGTGCCCCATTCTAGAATAGGGTCATCACAGTCAGAATAGGGTCACTAACATCTGGAGCAGGGGCCACCAACCTCTAGAACGAGCCTCACCAGTGTCTAGAACAGTATCACCACAGTCCAAAATTCACTCACCAGTCTCTAGAAATAAAGGCTACCAAGGTCTAGAATGGGATTACCAAAATCTAGGATGGGGTCACACACCTCTAGAGCAAAAGTCATCAACATCTACAACAGGGTCACAAGTTTCTGGATTGGGGTCAACTTGAATCATTAAGATCCAGAACAAGTGCCATCAGTGTTTAGAATGGAATCTCCAACTTCATGAACTGGGATCACCAAAGTCTAGAATGTGATTTCCAACAACTAGAATGAGGTCAACAACCTCTAGAACAGGGATCCCCAATGTCTATATACTGGTTATCCCATTCTAGATGATTATGACCCCTGTTCAAGACATTGGTGTAAGTTTGTCATTACTAGATGTTTGTGACCTCTGTTTTAGATAATAATAATAATAATAATAATAATAATAATAATAATAATCACTATAAATTCAAGAAATCTGTGTGTGTGTGTGTGTGTGTGTGTGTGTGTGTGTGTGTGTGTGTGTGTGTGTGTGTGTGTGTCTGTCTGTCTGTCTGTCTGTTTGTCCACGATCATAGGACATCATAGGATGGCCTATGATGTGCCTATGATGTCCCTATGATGTCTGCATCATAGGACAACCTATGACACTCCTATGATGTCCCTATGCCTTGATGTCTTTATGATGTCATATAGACCATCAGGACTCGCGATGCCGTCATATAGACAAAAGGACAATGTCGTCATATACACAATAGGACACAGCACTTTAAAGCACACCCATTCAAAACAGTAAATCTGGAAATCTTACAAAATATCACTATAAATTCAAGTCACTATAAATTCAAGAAAGTTGTCACTTTCTGTGTAAATCTGGAAATCTTACTCATCAGCCGATTAACAATAGCAAACACTACTTTAAACCACACCCATTCGAAGCAGTACATCACGTCTGTGTGTCATGATCAGAGGACATCAAAGGATGGCCATGATGTCTGCATGATGTCCTATGATGATCCTATGATATCAGGCAACATAGAACTCGAAGAGCCTATGATATCTGCCAACATAGGACTTGCAATGCCGTCATATATACAAAAGGACTGGCTACCTATGATGTAGGCATGAGGTCCAATGATGCCTACTTTGATGTCTTTATGATGTCATATAGACCATCACTCACGATGCCTGCCTTCACCTCTTTATGATGTCATATACACCATCATGGATCGTCATCATATCGTGGTGGGGGGTTTGCATGCCCCAGTGATCCCAGGAGCTATGTTGTCCAGGGCAATTTGCCTCTGATAGGGTCACCCAAGACAAACTGGTCCTGGGTAAAGGGCCAGACTAAGAACAATCCAACAGACTCTCATGATAAATTCTAGATCAAGGAATAAGCATACCCTGCCCGGTATGGGGTTACCGGGGCCCCACCCTGGAGCCAGGCCTGGAGGAGGGGCTCGATGGCTAGCATCTGGTGGCTGGGTTTTCACCCATGGGACCCGGCCAGGCTCAGCCCGTAGGAGTTACATGGGTCCGCCCTCCAGTGGGCTCACCACGTGCAGGAGGGATCATGGGGGTCCGGTGCTATTTGGATTAGGTGGCGGTCAAAGGCGGAGACCTTGGCGGACTGATCCCAGGCTTTCTAAACTGGCTTTTGGTACATGGAATGTCACCTCTCTGGCGGGGGAAGGAGCCTGAGCTGGTGTATGAGGTTGAGAGATATCGGCTAGATATAGTTGGCCTCACCTAAACACACAGCTCCGGTTCCGGAACCAGTCTCCTGGAGAGGGGTTAGAGCTTGGCCTTTTTCTGGAGTTGCCCCAGGCGAGAGGTGACAAGCAGGGGTGGGTATTCTTGTATCCCCCACCTTGCTGCCTCTATATTGGAGTTTTCCCTGGTGGACGAAAGGGTTGCTTCCCTGCGCCTTCGGGTTGGGAAATGGCCGATGCACGATGTTCTATGCATCATTTGTGCCTATGCACCAAATGATGTTTCAGAGTACCCACCCTTTATGGAGTCTCTGACTGGGGTGCTGGAGGGTGCTCCTCTTGGAGACTCCATTGTCCTACTGGGAGACTTCAATGCACACGTGGGCAACGACAGCGAAACCTGGAAGGGGGTGATTGGGAGGAACGGCCTGCCCGATCTGAACCCAAGTGGTGTTCAGTTATTGGACTTCTGTGCTAACCACAGTTTGTCCATAATGAACACCATGTTCAAGCATAAGGGTGTCCATATGTGAACCTGGCACTAGGACACCCTAGGTCGCAGGTCGATGATCGATTTTGTTATCATGTCATCAGACCTGCTACCGTATGTCTTGGACACTCTGATAAAGAGAGGTGCAGAGCTGTCAACTGATCACCACCTGGTGGTGAGTTGGATCCAATGGCAGGGGAGGATGTCATTCAGACCTGGTAGACCCAGACGTATAGTGAGAGTGTGCTGGGAACGTCTGGGTGAGGCCCCTGTCCGGGAGGTCTTCAATTCCCACCTCCGGAAGAACTTCAACCACATTCCGAGGGAGTCTGGAGACATGGAGTCTGAATGGGCCATGTTCTCCACCTCTGTTGTTGAAGCGGCGGCCCAGAGCTGCAGCCGCAAAGTGGTTGGTGCATCTTGTGGTGGCAACCCCCGAACCAAGTGGTGGACACTAGTGGTGAGGGGGGCCATTAAGCTGAAGAAGGAGTCCTATCAGGCTTGGTTGGCTTGTGGGACTCCCGAAGCAGCTGAGGTGTACCGGCAGGCCAAGCGGACTGCAGCTCGGGTGGTTGCTGAAGCAAAAACCCAGGTATGGGAGGAGTTTGGTGAGGCCATGGAACAAGACTTTCGGTCGGCCTCGAAATATTCTGACAAAATGTCCAGTGGCTCAGGAGGGGGAAGCAGCTCCCTGTCCACACTGTGTATGGGGCGGATGAGGCACTGTTGACTTCGACTGGGGATATCGTCAGGCAGTGGAAGGAATACTTTGAGGATCTCCTCAATCCCACTGATACGCCTTCTACAGAGGAAGCAGGGCTTGTGGATGAGGGGGATGACTCGCCTATCACAGGGGCTGAGGTCGCCAAGGTGGTTAAAAATCTCCTTGGTGGCCGGGCCCCGGGGGTGGACGCGATTCGCCCTGAGTACCTCAAGGCCCTGGATGTTGTTGGGCTGTCATGGTTGACATGCCTCTGTAACACTGCGTGGAGGTCGAGGGCAGTGCCGTTGGCATGGCAAACCGGGGTGGTGGTTCCTCTTTTCAAAAAAGGAGACCGGAGGGTGTGCTCCAACTTCAGAGGGATCACACTTCTCAGCCTCCCTGGGAAGGTCTATGCCAAGGTACAGGAGAGAAGAGTCCGGCCGTTGGTCAAACCTCGGATTCAGGAGGAACAATGTGGTTTTCATCCTGGCCATGGCACATCCGACCAGCTCTTTACCCTCTCGAGAATTCTCGAGGGTTCGTGGGAGTTTGCCCAACCAGTTTACATGCGTTTTGTGGACTTGGAGAAGGCATTTGACCGCGTCCCTCGTGGTTTTTTGTGGGGGGTGCTTCGGGAGTATGGGGTATCGGGCTTGTTGTGACGAGCTGTTCGGTCTCTGTACGACCGTTGTGAGAGTTTGGTTCGTATTGCCAACACTCAGTCGGAATCATTCCCAGTGAGAGTTGGACTCCACCAGGGCTGCCCTTTGTCACCGATCCTGTTCATAATTTTTATGGACAGGCTTTCTAGGCGCAGCCAGGGAATGGAGGGTGTCATGCTTGGTGACCACAGGATCTCATCTCTGTTGTTTGCAGATGATGTTGTCCTGTTGGCTTCATCCAGCAATGACCTACAGCTCTTGCTGGGACAGTTTGCCGCTGAGTGTGAAGCGGCTGGGATGAGAATCAGCACCTCCAAGTCCGAGTCCATGGTCCTCAGCCGGAAAAAGGTGGATTGTCCTCTCCGGGTTGGGGACAGGCTCCTGCCCCAAGTGGAGGAGTTTAAGTATCTTGGGGTCTTATTCACGAGTGAGGGGAGAATGAAGCGAGAGATTGACAGACGGATTGGAGCAGCATCTGCAGTGATGCGGACGTTGTGCCAGTCCATTGTGGTGAAGAGGGAGCTGAGTTCTAAGGTAAAGCTGTCGATTTACCAGTCAATCTACGTTCCTACTCTCACCTATGGTCATGAGCTTTGGGTAATGACCGAAAGAACGAGATCGCGGATACAAGCGGCTGAAATGAGCTTTCTCCGTAGGATTGCTGGACTCACCCTCAGAGATAGGGTGAGGAGCTCAGTCATCCGGGAGAGGCTCAGAGTAGAACCGCTGCTCCTCCACATTGAAAGGAATCAGTTGAGGTGGTATGGGCATCTGATTAGGATGCCTCCTGGATGCCTCCCACTTGAGGTGTTTCAGGCATGTCCCACTGGGAGGAGACCCCGGGGCAGACCCAGGACTCAGTGGAGAGACTATGTCTCCCAGCTGGTCTGGGAACGCCTTGGTATCCTCTCTGAAGAGCTGGAGCAGGTGGCTGGAGAGAGGGAAGTCTGGGCTTCTCTGCTTCAACTGCTGCCTCCGCGACCCGGACCTCCAGAAAAGCGGAAGAAGATGGATGGATGGATGAATGGATGGATGGATATACACCATCACTCACCAAAGAAGAGATACTCGTCACCCAATTACCAATAGGACACAGCACTTGAAAATGAATGGGAGTTTGCAGAGACAGGAAAGAAGAGATACTCATCACCCGATTAAGAATAGGACACACTAATTTAAACCAGGATCAAATGCAGGCATCATAGGACTCGCTATGCCATCATCAAAGATCATAGGACATAGGACAGCTTCCAAGATCAAACACAAGCATGACTCACGATCAGGATTCCCTATGACATCATCACAGATCATAGGACTCACTATGACACCATCAAAAATCACAGGCAGGCATCACTGAATGAGTGCTGACGAGCTTGCTTACACCCTTGCTAACACCTGCTTTCTACGGGCATGCAGAAATGCTTGCTTATACTTGGTTTCTATGGGCATGCACGGGTATGCACAGCCATGCGCGGGTATTAGATTTATATGGTGCTTTACATGTCAAGTGACATCTCAAAGCACTTACAGTGAGTCCATTATTCATTTACTCTAGACCAGGGGTGTCAAACTCATTCCATGGAGGGCCAAGACCCTGCAGGTTTTACCTCCACCCAGTGTCTTCAGCAGATGTTTTCAATGATCAGCAATCAGTGGGAAGAAATTCAGTGAAATCAACTGTTGAGGACACTGGGTGTAGGTAAAACCTGCAGGGTCTTGGCCCTCCATGGAATAAGTTTGACACCCCTGCTCTAGACAGACATTGATAGTGGTAAGCTACTACTCTAGTCACAGCTGCCCTGGGGCAGACTGACTGAAACGGGGCTTCCAATCCATGCCAACGGCCTCTTCGACCACTACTGAACATTTATTCACATTCATACCCAGTGTCACGGACACTGGAGGCAAGGTGAGTAAAGAGTCTTGCCCAGGGACACAATGACAGGATGGCTGGGGAGAGTGGGATTCAAACCACCAACCCTCTGGTTACTGGACGACCCGCTCTACCTTCTGAGCCACTGCCGTCCATATTTCCCTCCTCTATTCCATTTTTGCTGAGCATCAAGCTGGATGGCAGAAAGTTCCAGTTTTATATGGCCTTTGGCATGACCGGGCCGGGACTTGAACCCTGACCTCTCGGTTGTGGGGCGGATGCTCTACCTCTAGGCCACCACTTTGGCGGTGACATTGATCCCATCCTAGACACTGGTGATCTCAGTTCTAGAGGCTGGTGAGCCCATTCTAGATGTTGGTGACCTTATTCTAGAACTTGGTTGACCCCCTGCTAGATATTTGTGATTCTCTTCTATGAGACATGGGATGGTGTGACTTTATCATTTCTAGATGTTGGTGGCCCCTGTTCTAGATGATGTTAATCCCTTCCTTGACATTGGTGATCCCATTCTAGATGCTGGTCACTCATGTTTTAGATCTTACTGATCCCAGTTCAAGAAGCTGATGAACTCCTCTAGAAGTTGGTGACCCTGACTAGATGCTGGCAATCCCACTTCTAGGGGTTGTAAATTCCATTCTAAATGCTAATGACACTTGTTTTGGATGTTGATGATGATAACAATAATAATAATAATAATACATTTAATTTGTATAGTGTTTTCCAAAGCACTCAAAGACACTTTACATTAAAAAAAATGCAAAATTAATATTAAAGATTAAAAGCAAGTCTGAACAGGTGGGTTTTGAGTAATGATTTGAAGGAGTTTAACTCTATGCAGTCACAGATGTGATGTCAGTTCTTGAGAATGGTGACCCCAATCTAGAAACTAGCGACCCTATTATAGATGGTGATGATGACGCAACAAGGACACCCCCTCCCCCGCTCCAAATCCTAGGGTTATCCACACCGTATCCCCAAGTACCAATAGCCGTTCCTATTGTATGGTGGAACTGGACGGGGTGACGGTGCTGTTGCTGATTGACACGGGAGCAGTGAGGTCCGTGTTGAATTGGCCAACCGTGAGGAGTTTCTTCCCACAGTATCGAGTGAGAGGTGATGCTGTGTGGTTATAGTAGAAGAAGATTGGCCACGGTGGGATCAGTGGAACTGATGGCTAGGTACAAGTCAGCGGACGTGTCCAGCTTGAGGTTCATCGTGACTGCCCGTGGAGAGAACATTATGGGGAGTGATTTATTTTATCAATTGGGCTTCACCATCACCAGCAGCGTTGGAGGAGAGTGGTGGGGCTGTGGTCTGTGAGACCGTCCGGTTCCGCGAACGATGGACGGAGCTGTGTGGGACAAACCTTTGCCTAGTATTCTGGAAGATGAGCAGGACCCCACCCAGGGCCATCGCGGGAGGATCCCGGTGCCAGTGCCCAAGTAACCCTACCTGAGGGAATTGGGCAACACGGTCGGACGCCTGTGACGGTGGGTGGTGCCGAGTGGATGACCCATTCTGCTCCCAGCGTTCGGCTGGAAGGTACTGGTGAGCAGGGGTTCACAATGGCTTCGCCGGCAGCTAAAATGAAAGAGAGCGGGGCAGGACCAGCTGGCACGGTGAAACGATGTGCCAAACAGGGACACTGGAAGCTGAGTAGGACTCCTCTGGGGGTCGCGAATGTGGTCCGACCCAGAGTGGAGGCCCGGTCGAGAGGTGTTCGGGGCAAACGCTGAGGAGAAGATGACTAGGGGCAGCTGCAGGTGGTGGCTGTTAGGGAGGATGCCTACCTCCAGCTATCTAATGGCTCATGGAGACATCCCAATGAGCTGCGGCATGCTCATGAGAAGAAGGAAGTGTTTGGTCATCGACGTGGATCGTCTCCGGAAGCGAAGAAAAGAAGGTGGACCGGAGTGGAGCCCCCCGACGGTTTTCCAGGGGTTGGTTCCTCTCTGGGGGCAGACTGATGGTGGGACAGTATGTATAATGTGTGGTAATTAGTTTCAAGTATGTCTCAGGGATGTGTGAATGGCTGTGTTGGGGTGGGGGGTGAGGGGGTGTGTGAGTGTGTCTTAAATTATGTTCTTTTTACTTATATGGATGCCTAGAGAAACGCAATTTCATCTTGCCTGCACTACAGTTGTATGTACAGCAACATGACAATAAAGGTTGATTTTATTTTATTTTTGATTTGTTAATGGAAATGAGGGACAACCATGTTGTATATATAAGTTCTGTTAATTGGATTGTTTTGTGCTTTATATTATTTATTTTAGGAACAGGGCTAGTTTTCTGTTTAGTGGACTGTTTTCTAGTATAGACTGCAGAATAATCCATCTTGCCATATGGGGGGGGGTGTAACGGTAGTCCACCTGTTCCCCCCTAGCTTTAGTTGTTTTGTGTTAATGTGATAGGTCTTTAAGTATTTCTGTTTAGTTTTAGTGGGTGATTCGGGTTCTAAATTGGGGATGGTCTCGATTGTATGCATGTGTTTTGGACCATTTTTTGAAGGGAGGGAAATGTTGTGTTGTTATGGGACATATTATTGTGTGACACGGGTGGTGGCTCCACCTTTCCGGTTCCACTGCTACCTGGGGTATAAGAAGGCTGTGAGGAAGAGGGGCGGTCTCTTTGGCCTCCTGTCAGCCTGACAGCAGTGCCTGTATTGTAAGAGTGAGTCACAAATAAAGTCAAGTCCAGTTCAACGCTCGGTCTCGTCCTTGGCTCCTTTTACTGACATAACAGTAACCTCACTAGATATTTGTGATGCTCTTTTTTAATCCTACCTGCACAGCCAGGATCAGTCGTATCAGGTCCACCACCACCTCTTCATCAGCCAGTTCCACTGTAAGAACAGCCAATAGAGTGAAGAGGGCGGAATAATGGCTGCTTTGGCTGCTCTCCTCCTTACAGGCCAGGAAAATGTGTCTATAGAGACGCTGAGCATGCTGCACAAACACATTTTTAGTAATGCTACACGTTACTATGCAGGACTCAGAGGAGAACCAACAAATATACTGTATATGCTGGTGTAGCAGTAAGCAGAGATGAACACGGGAAATAAAATGATGATAAACTGTGATTTCTGGTTCATAGATTTATGGGTCAGCTCAGGAAAATCTTTTATAAACCAGCTCACCTTCCTCACGAACAGGTTGTCCTGTCGAGAACATCCATCCTCCTTCAGCTCCAACGTTGACACATCAAATGTTACACTGTGGACACACGTACTGTATTATCAGTGTCACCAATTAATTCAAGCTTGTCATTAAAAAGTCCCAAATTTATGAGCAAAAAGGTGCAAATGTACGAGAAAACTTTAAAAATTCACTTTTAAAACACTCTAGACACTGGTGGCCCATGTTCTAGATGCTGGTTACCTCATTCTAGACTGAAGTTACCTTATTCTGGACACTGGTGACCTCATTCTAGACATAGGTCACACTGTTCTTAATGCTGGTGACCTTATTCTAGACATAAGTGACCCTGTTCTAGATATCGGTGACATTGTTTTAGGTATTGGTGGCCTCATTTTAAGCTTTTGAGACCTTGTTCTAGACAATGAGGTAACCAGCATCTAGAACATGGTCCACCAGTGTCTAGGGTGTTTTAATAGTGAATTTTTAAAGTTTTCTCGTACATTTGCACCTTTTTGCTCATAAATTTGGGACTTTTTAATGATCACCCCCCATGACATCAATGGGAACAGCTGGGCCAAACTTCACACCTCTGTCGATTTACATATTCCCTTCTGAGGACAATTCAAACAGAGCTGCTGCTGAGATGGAAACCAAAGGGTTAAAGGGTGACATGGCTTTATCAGCAGAAAAGACAAAAGAAGAGGAAAACAGCAGCCTTGTTTGTAGCAGGATGGAATGTACGCACTCTGTTGGACAGAACAACATCACAGCGCCCAGAAAGACAGACCGCGATTGTGGCCCTGGAAATGAACAGGTACAATGTAGACAAAGCTGCACTTAGTGAAACAAGATTGCCTGGATATGACCGCTTGGAAGACCATGGGTACATCTTCTTTTGGAGTGGGAGATCAACTCAAGAAAGGAGAGAAGCAGGAGTGGGCTTTGCAGTTAGAAAGGAGATAGCAGCAATGCTTGATGAGGAACCAGTGCCAATCAACGACAGGATAATGACTATGAGACTCCCACTACAGCAGAAGATGTATGTCACACTCATCAGTGTATATGCCCCAACAATGACCAACACAGAGGAGGTGAAGGAAGAGTTCTACAGTGATTTACGTGAGACTATCAGGCATGTACCGATTGATGATAGGCTGATACTCGTTGGAGATTTTAATGCCAGAGTTGGTTCGGACACTGAGAAATGGAAAGGAGTGCTAGGCAGTCATGGAGCAGGCAAGTGCAATACTAATGGAGAACTTGTACTTGCACTATGTTCCGAGTACAACCTTGTGATAACCAACACTCTATTTAAGCACAAGGACACACACAAGAAGACATGGATGCACCCAAGATCCAAGCACTGGCACTTATTAGACTACATCATAGTCAGGCAGAGAGACATAAGGGATGTATTGGACACCAGAGCAATAAGAGGTGCGGACTGTGGTACTGATCATGTTATGCTGAGATCTAGATTAAGGATTTGCAGACGAAAACAGCACTGCAGGACGGGTGCGAAGCCACCACGAAAGCTAAACACTAGTGCACTGAAAGGCCAAAAGAAGCAGAAAGAACTTACACAGGACATGGATGAAAACTTGAAAGACTGGGACAGCAACAACTCAGAGAATGACATAGAAGAGAAATGGGCAACACTGAAGGATACGATGTATCAGACTGCGAGTGATGTATTAGGCTACCCTGAGAGGAAACATAAAGATTGGTTTGATGAGCATGATGAACACCTGAAGAAACTACTAGAAGTGAGGAATACAGCTAGGCAGGAAAACCTACAGTGGAACACAAGGTCGAAGAAGATGAAATACTCAAAGGCTCAGAGTGAGCTACAGAAGTACACCAGAGATGAGGTCCAACTGGTGGGATGAAAAAGCAGAGAAACTTCAAAGTGCAGCAGACAGGAAGGACATGAAAACATTCTTCACAGGTTTGAGAGAAATCTACAGCCCTAAACCAAGAGGATTGATCCAGCTAAAGGCTATGGATGGTGAAATGGTTTTGCAGGAGAAAGACAAGATCCTGGACAGATTTGCAGACCACTTTGACCAGCTACTAAACAACCCTGGAGATCTCACTGAAGAGGCTAAAGAAGCTCTAGTGCAGCGACCAGCTGTATCAAGTCTGGATGAACCACCAAATTTTGATGAACTAATGGCAGCTATCAGGACAACACAGGATGGTAAAGCTCCAGGAAGGGATGGAATTCCAGCAGAAGTGTGGAAATTTGGTGGTGTTCAGCTGACCAACTGCCTGCACAAGCTCATCCAAGAGATATGGGATTCCCAGAAAGTACTTCAAGACTGGAAGGATGCAAGTATTGTGCCTTTGTTCAAGAAAGGTGACAGGAAAGATTGTGGAAATTACTGAGGTATATCACTGCTAGCCACTCTTGGTAAGATTCTCACACGTGTACTTAACAGACTCAGTGAACACATCTCACAGAATGTACTACCAGAAACCCAGTGCGGCTTTAGAAGTGGAAGAAGCCCAATGGACATGATTTTCTGCTTGAAACAGGTTCAAGAAAAGTGTATTGAACAGAACATGCCACTTTATGTAGTCTTCATAGACTTCAGTGGAGCCTTCGATACTGTTTCGCGACAAGGACTTTGGCAGGTACTCAAGAAATATGGTTGTACAGAGAAGTTTGTCAGCCTGATCGAGGCACTCCATACAGGTATGCAAGCAAACGTGGCAATGAGTGGTTCAGTATCTAAAGACTTTTCAGTAAGCAACGGGGTGAAACAAGGGTGTGTGCTGGCACTTACACTCTTCTTGCTATATCTGGTAGCCATGCTTGAAGTGGCCTTCAAAGACACTTCAGAAGGAGTATACATTCAAACAAGGAAAGAAGCAGACTTGTTCAATGTGGCACAGTTTAAAGCCAAGAGTAAGACATCGATAAAGGTAGTAAGAGAAATGCTCTTTGCCGACGACAGTGCTCTAGTTGCACACAGCGTGGAAGTTATGTAATCTTTAGTGGAGAAATGTGCAAGAGCAGCTAGTCAATTCAGCCTCCAAATCAACATCAAGAAGACAGAGTGCCTTTATCAACCACCAAAGTTCCAGTTATCAACATCACTACCAGAAGAGATCAGCATTGGTACAGAGCCACTAGTCAAGTGCAAGACTTTCAAGTACCTAGGGAGTACTGTTTCACAGAATGCTAGGCTGGAGGATGAACTATCTCTCAGAATGGGAAGAGCAAGCCCTGTGTTTGGAAACTTGAGGGAGAGACTGCGGAACAATCGACATGTGTCTATCCGTGTGAAATGCAAAGTGTACAGAGCGACAGTATTGGCTACTCTATTGTATGGTGCTGAAACTTGGAGTGTCTACAGAGTGCAGGTGAAGAAACTCCACGCTTACATGAGACACCTTCAAGCCATAATGAACATCTCATGGAAAGACAAGATAACCAACATAGAAGTGTTGAAACAAGCTGGTCTACCATCAATGGAGGACATGCTAATACAGATGAACCTGAGATGGCTCGGACATGTTGAGAGGATGGACCACCAGCGTCTCCCTCGGCAGTTACTCTACTCACAGTTATGCGAGGGCAAACGCAGTCAGGGTAGACCAAGGCTCAGATTTAAAGACACTGTAAAAAGAAACTTGAAGAAGTTGGACATAGACAGGAGTTCCTGGCAGCAGAAGGCTAAGGACAGAGCTGTGTGGAGGAAACTGATCAGACCTAAATGAAACTGTCATTGTCGCCCACAACAGACTGCGATGATGATGATGATGATGATCTAGACAGTGGTGACTTTGTTCTCAACATTGGTGATCCTGTTCTAGGCATTGGTGACCCTGTTCTTGAATTTGGCAAATTAATTCTAAACACAGATGACCTCATTCTAGATGTTATTGATCTCCATTCTGTGCATTAGTCACATTGCTCTAGACATTGGTATTCTATTCTAGATATTGTTCATCTTGTTCTAGACATTGATGACCTTATTCTTAACATTGATGACCCTGTTCTAGACATTGGCGACATTGTTTTAGATGTTGTTAACCTTATTTTAAACTTTGAAGACCCTGCACTAGATGGTGGTGACCTTGTTCTTGACATTGGTGACCCTGTTCTAGACTTTGGTGACTTTGGTTCTAGACATAGATGACCCCATTCTAGATGTAGATTGATTGACCCTGTTTTGTGCATTGATGACCTTGCTCGAGATATTGGTACCCCATTCTAGACATTTAATTTTATACATTGGTGACCTTGCGATACACATGAGTGACTCCTGTTCTAGACATTGGCGATCCCATTCTACACGTTGGCAACATTGTTCTAGACACTGACTTCCTTTTTCTCTATTCAATAACCTTCCTTGCCATAATCATTTGAGAATATCTTGTGAATTTACAAGTTAAAAGGGTACAAATTTCAAGTAAAAAAAGTTGATAACTTCTGAAATTTAAAACCCCAAATTAAATGTAATGGTATCCTTATCATCAGAACCCTTTAACCATCAGACCTCAGAAGGTTAAAGCAGCTAATTCGGGTGCTCGTTACCGACCTGACAACATTGAGTCTGGCAGCGTTGTTGTGACGGTCCATGAGCGAGGTGAGGATGGACAGAACAAGCAGGCGGATTTCGGGATCCTCCATCAGAGTGAAGGACAGCAGCGGCTCAACGAAGGACGAGGGCAGAGCTGTTAGCAGGTTACTGCTCTCATAACGCTCTGACACCTGAAAATAATGTAAATTTAAGATGAATTTAAGACTTTTTAAAGATCCACTGAGAAATCAGAGTAACTGAAGTTTTTCACCTGAAGAAGAGATTTGAGCAGCATGACCTGGATCATCCTGCTGCCTTCAAACCTGAAACAGACATAGGAGATCAGTTTTCTGCTTCATTCAGACTGATGTTAGCAGGTTTATCAGTGAACTGGTGGTAGCGGTTTCTGTGGTGTTAGCGGTACCCAGCGTTAGGTGAGCCCAGGGCCGGGTAGATCCCAGGAACCGGAATCTTTCCCATGATGAAGAGCATCACCTCTGACCTCTGGTAAACAGGCAACGTGTTGGCAAAGGATCCTGTTAAAACACAGATGAAGAAAAAAATCTGTTAAAACACATAAGATGGAGCTCAACTAAAGGATTTAGCATAAAAAACATGACAAAACAAATGCTTTAAGCCATTTTAGTGTGTGTGTAAGGACATTTTAGCTTTCACACTAACCTTTTTTAGCTTAAGGTTTAATTTAGCATTTTTAATCTAACTCTGTTAAACTTTAGGCAATGTCACGTTTTACATGAACACTGTATAATTTTAGGGCAGTTCCATCGATCCATCCATTTTCTACTGCTTTTCCTGGGGTCTGGGTCACAGCGGCAGCAGCTCAAGCAGAGAAGCCCAGACTTCCCTTTCCTCGGCCACCTACTCCAGCTCTTCTAAGAGGTTCTAAGGCCAGATGGGCGACATAGTCTTTCCAAAGTGTCCTGGGTCTGCCCCAGGGTCTCTTCCCAGTGGGACATACTTGAAACACCTGAAGTGGGAGGCATTCAGGAGGCATCCTGATCAGATGCCCAAACCACTTCAACTGGCTCCTTATGATGTGGAGGAGCAGCGATTGTACTCTGAACCTCTCCCGGATGACTGAGGTCCTCACCCTATCTCTGAGGGTGAGTCCAGCAATCCTATGGAGAAATCTCATTTCAGCCGGTTGTATCCGTGATCTCATTCTTTCAGTCATTACCCAAAGCTCATGACCATAGGTGAGGGTAGGAACATAGATTGACCCGTAAATCGACTGCTTTGCTTTGGAGCTCAGTTCCCCCTTCTCCATGACAAACCAGTACAACGTCCGCATCACTGCAGATGCTGCCCCAATTTGTCTGTCAATCTCTCGCTACATTCTCCCCTCACTCATGAATGAGACCCTGAGATACTTTAAGTCCTCCACTTAAGGCAGGAGCTTGTCCCAAAGCCGGAGAGGGAAATACAACTTTTTCCGGCTGAGGACCATGGACTGGGACTTGGAGGTGCTGATTCTCATCTCAACTGCTTCACACTCAGTAGCAAACTGCCCCAACAAGACATATGCTCGATGAAGACAACAGGACGACATCATCTGCAAACAGCAGAGAGGAGATCCTGTGGCCACCAACCATGACACCCTCCATTCCTTGGCTGCACCTAGATATCCTCTCCATAAAAATTATGAACAGGATCGGGGACAAAGGACAGCCCTGGTGGAGTCAAACTCTCACTGGAAACGGGTCCGACTGGGTGTTGGCAATATGAACCAAACTCTTGCAATGATCATATAGGAACCGGATAGTTTGTAAAAACAAGCCCGATACCCCATACTCTCGCAGCAACCCCCACAAGAGATCACAAGGGACGCGGTCGAATGCTTTCTCCAAGACCACAAAACACATATAGACTATTTGGGCAAACTCTCACGAGCCCTCGAGGATTCTCGAGGGGATAAAGAGTTGGTCCGATGTGCCACGGAAGGGACAAAAACCACATTGCTCCTCCTGGATCTGAGGTTCGACCAGCGGTCGGACTCTCCTCTCCAGTACCCTGGCATAGACCTCCCTAGGGAGGCTGAGACATGCGATCCCCCTAAAGTTGGAACACACTCTCTGGTCCCCCTTCTTGAAGACAGGAACGATCAACCCAGTTTGCCATGCGAAAGGCACTGTCCTCGACCTCTATGCAACATTGCAGAGGCGTGCAATGTAGATGACAGCCCTACAACATCCAGGGCCTTGAGGTACTCAGGGCAGATCTCATCCATCCCCGAAGCCCAGCGACCAAAGAGTTTTTTAACCACTTTGGCGACCTCAGCCCCTGTGATGGGTAAGTCGTCCCCCTTGTCCTCAAGCCCTGCTTCTTCTGTAGAAGCCGTTTCAGTGGGATTGAGGAGATCCTCAAAGTATTCCTTCCACCAACCAACAATGTCTCCAGTCGAAGTCAGCAGTACCCCACCTGCACCATATACAATGTGGACAGGAAGCTGCTTCCCCCTCCTGAGTCGCTGGACAGTTTGCCAGAATCTCTTTGAGGCTGACCAAAGGTCTTGTTCCATGGCCTCACCAAACTCCTCCCACACCTGAGTTTTTGCTTCAGCAACCACCTGAGCTGCACTACACTTGGCCCGTCGGTACACCTCAGCTGCTTCGGGAGTCCCATAAGCCAACCAAGCTCAATATAACTCCTTCTTCAGTTGATGGCTCCCCTCACCACTGGTGTCCACCACTTGGTTCTTGGCCACAGTTCTGGACAGCTGCTTGAACAATGGAGGTGGAGAACATGGCCCATTCAGACTCCATATCTCCAGACTCCCTCGGAATGTGATCGAAGTTCTTCTGGAGGTGGGAGTCAAAGACCTCCCAGACAGGGGCCTCAGCCAGATGTTGCCAGCACACTCTCAATATATGGTTGCAGGTCTGATGACATGATAACAAAATCGATCATTGACCTGTGACCTAGGGTGTCCTTGTGCCAGGTGCACATATGAACACCCTTATGCTTGAACATGGTGTTTGTTATGGACAAACTGTGGTTGACACAGAAGTCCAATAACTGAACACCACCCGGGTTCAGATCGGACAGGCCGTTCCTCCCAATCACCCCCCTCCTGGTTTCACTGTCATTGCCCATGTGTGCACTAAAGTCCCCCAGTAGGACAATGAGTCTCCAAGAGGGGCATTCTCCAGCACCCCTGTCAGAGACGCCAAAAAAGGTGGGTACTCTGAACCATCATTTGGCGCATAGGCAGAAATTATAGTCAGGACCCGTTTCCCAACCCAAAGGCGCAGGGAAACAACCCTCTCCTCCACCGGGCAGAACTCCAATATCAAGGCAGCAAGGTGGGGTATACGTACAAGAATACCCACCCCTCCTCATCACCTCTCACCCAGGGCAACTCCAGAGTAGGCCAAGCTCCAGCCCCTCTCCAGGAGACTGGTTCCAGAACCAGAGCTATACACTGAGGTGAGTCTGACTATCTCTAGCCGGTATCTCTCAACCTCGTGCACCAGCTCAGGCTCCTTCCCCACCAGAGAGGTGACATTCCACATCCCAAAAGCCAGTTTCAAAAGCCAGGGATCAGACCGCCAAGGTCTCTGCCTTCGATTGTCACCAAATCCACATTGCACTGGACCCCCATGGTCCCTCTGCAGGTGGTGAGCCCACTGGAGGGTGAACTCATGTAACTCCTTTGGGCTGAGCCCAGCCGGGTCCCATGGGCGGAAACTCTGACACCAGGTGCTAGCCATCGAGCCCCTCCCCCAGGCCTGGCTCCAGGGTGGGGCCCTAGTAACCCCATACCAGGCAGGGTACTCTGAATCCTTGAGCTTTCTTTCATCGTGGGACTCTGTTAGATCGCTCTTAGTTTGGCCCTTCACTCAGGACCACTTTGTCTTGCAAGACCCTACCAGAGGCAAATTGCCCTGGTCAACATAGCTCCTGGGATCACTAGGGCATGCAAACCCCCCACAACGATAAGGTGGCAATCCATGGGTTTTTTTTAGGCAGTTTCACTTTTAAAACAGCATTTTACAGCTAACTTTTTAAAGCCAATATCAACAAAAGATGTTTACATTTTTTATACTGATACTATTTAAATTTATGGCATTTTAGCTTTAGCAAGCATTTTTTTTTCTTTTTGCTTAAAAGTTTTATTTGGTATTTTTATGCTAACCTTGTTAAACTTAAGCAACCTCTACTTTTATGCTAACACTGATCAATGGTTTTAAGCTAACTTTTAAAAACTTCAGCTTAAGGAATTTACAATTTTATATTAACACTGCACAAATTTTTTGCTTTTTAGCTTTTCAGCTAGTATTTATTTATTCGCTTGCTTGCTTGCTTTCAGGTTAATTTAGTATTTTTAAGCTAACTTTATTAAACTTCAAACTTATGGTAACACTTATGGTAACACTGATCAACTTTACACCAACTTTAGATGAGTTTAGCTTTTAAATTCACTTTAAACTAGCTTATTAAAGCCTACATCAACTTGTTATTTCCACATTTTTGCTAAGGCTGTAAAAATTTATGGCATTTTAGCAAACCTCCGCTACCATCAATCTTCCTCACCAATGCCAGATCCCTCACCAACAAAATGAACGAGCTACAATAAGATATTGCCTAGAGCCGCTTCGTCCAGGACTGCAGTATTCTGATTGTGACGGAATCCTGGCTTCACTCGCAAATCCCAGATGCCACATTGGAGCTACCAGGCAGGACTACCCACCACCAGGACCGCAACAAAGACTCCGGTAAGGGGAGGGGCGGAAGGCTCTGTGCTTTTGTGTTCAAGGCCTGGTGTAATAGGAGCAGGATAATACACATCTACTGTTCACCGGACTTAAAGGCCATGTCCTTTCTGTGCAGGCCTTCCTATCTTCCTCGCGAGCTAACAACAGTAACAGTCACAGCCTTTTATATTTCTCCCAATGCTAACATTAGCTTAGCACTCAGCCACCTTCAACTCATTATTAGCAAGCAGCAGAGAAACCACCCTGATGGAGTCCAGTGCAGGGGATTTTAATAAAGCATGCTTAAAGACTGTTATCCCCAAATTCCGCCAACATGTAAAGTGTCCCACAAAAGGGGAAAGAACACTGGATCATATTTACAGCAACATCAAGCACACCTATGGAGCCATGCCCCTCCCCCACCTTGGACAATCAGACCATCTCTCCCTGCTTCTAATACCTGCTTACACCCCCCTCAGGAAATGATCACCCCCAACCCCAATAGACAATTAAAACCTGGCCTGAAAATGCTCTCCTCCAGCTCCAGGACTGCTTTGCCTGTACAGAGTGGAACATCTTCAAACAACAACGGTGTAGAAAATGTGACAGCCACCAAACATATCCAGATCTTTCCAAACTGGAAACCCTGGATGACCAGTGAAGTCCAGGCTCTGATCAGAGCTCACAACTCAGCCTTCAGGCAAAGGGACAGCTCTCTGTACAGCACTGCCAGAGCCAACCTGAGGAGAGGCATCAAACAGGCCAAGGATGCCTACAGGAGGAAGGTGGAGGGCTTCTTCATGGACAACAACCCCCGACAGACGCAGAGAGGCATCAAGGCCTTCACCAACTACGGAGACCAGAGCCCTCCAACATCTGACAGGAGCCTCACACTGGCAGAGGAGCTTAACAGCTTCTTTGCCTGGTTTGAGACCACTAAACCATCACATACACTGCCCTCTTTCTACAGGAGCATGAGGTGAGGAGGAAACTGAGAGTAGTGAACCTCCACAGAGCTGCTGGACCAGGAAGCATCTCAGGAGCAGTGGTCAAAGCACGTGCAGACCAGTTAGCAAGGATCCTCATCAAGCTGTTCAACCTCTCCCTGACACATGCCACCATCCCCATATGCCTCAAGCCCTCCACCATCATACCCAACCCCAAAAAGACTGCAATTGACAGCCTGAACGACTACAGACCCATAGCACCTACATCTGCACGGGCTGCACGGTGGCGCAGTGGTTTAGCACTGTGACAGCACAGTTTTACCCTCGGCCGGGGGATCGCGGGGATCATGAGATCGTGGGCTCGATCCCAGCCCCCGACCAACAGTGAGCTGTGTGGAGTTTGCATGTTCTCCCCGTGTTGCGTGGGTTTACTCCGGGATTTCTCCGGTTTCCTCCCGCATACCAAAAACATGTAGGTTTAGGGCGCTCGCGCACGCAGCAACCAGCAGCCGGTGGCTTGTCACCAGACTGCAAAACCAAATCTACCTACGGGTACAAATAAGTAACAAAAAAAAAAAAAAAAAAATCTGTAGTCATGAAGTGTTTTTAGTGACTGGTGATCCAGCACATCAGGGACTGTCTTCCAGCTACTTTGACCCTCACCAGTTCACCTACAGGGAGAACCGGTCTAGAGAAGATGCCATCGCCACCATACTCCACAGAGAGCTGAGCCATCTGGAGAACACAAAGAGCTATATGAGGATGCTCTTTGTGGATTACAGCTCAGCTTTCAAGACCATCATCCCGGACATCCTGATCAACAAACTGCACCACCTCCAGATCCCCCCTCCCACCTTCCACCTGTTTATGGATAAAAAACTTTCTCACTAACCACTCACAAACAGGCAGACTTGGTCCCAACCACTCCTACACACTGTCTCTCAGCACTGGCTTTCCCCAGGGCTGCGTGCTAAGCCCTCTACTGTACTCCCTGTATACCTTTGACTGCATTCCAACCCGCCCAACCACCATCACCATGAAGTATGCGGATGACACCACCTTGGTTGGGCTCATCACCAATGACGATGAGAAGGCATACAGGGTGGAGGTAGAGAATCTTCTGATGTGGTGCTCAGCAAACATCCTGAAACTGAATGTCCAAAAAACCAAAGAACTCATGCTGGACTTCAGAAAGAACAGACAGGACCACACCCACCTCCTTATAAATGGAGACTATGTGGAAACTGTCACCACCTTCAGGATCCTGGGCACCCACATCTCATCTGACCTCTCCTGGACTGTCAACACCAAGGCCCTGTTGAAGAAAGCCCAGCAGTGGCTGCACTTTCTCCACATCCTGAGGAAGAACAACCTGGTCCAGAAGCTGCTGCTGGCCTTCTACCACTGCTCAGTGGAGAGTGTGCTCACCAACTGTCTGGGCGTGTGGTACACCGGCTACACGGCTGAGAGCAGGAATGCTGTGCAGAGGGTCATCAGCACCGCTCAAAAAATCATCAGCAGCCCTCTGCCCTCCTTGGAAGACATCTCCAGGTCCTCCTGTCTCAGGAAGACCAAGGTCATCACAGGAGACCCCTCACGTCCTGCCCACCACCTGCTTGACCTGCTTCCCTCTGGACGATGGTTCAGATCAATCAGGTCCCACACCTCCAGACTGACAGCTTCTTCCCCTGAGCCATCCGGACTGTGAACAGCCAGAGGTCCATCCCCCTCCCCCCACAACACTCACATGTTGTCATGAACTGGGGTGGTTTCCAGCCCAGTTCGACGGCACGGTGGCTGTCTAGTCTCCTGTTTATTTTGGGTGCTCCATTCGCTGTCTGACAGCCGACAGCCATGTCCCCTCCTGCCAGCTCCTACCAGCTGACTGTCATTACCCGCTGCTCTCCTCTCCACACATACACACACACACATGCAATGGTCCACACCTGCATTCACTCAGCCCTTTTGCACTCACTCACCCTACACACACACACATCCAGTCCTATGCACTTACACACCCTCTCTCTCTCTCTTTCTCTCTCTCTCTCTCTCTCTCTCTCTCTCTCTCTTTCTCCACACCGGCATGCACTCAGCTGATTGGTTTTGTAGTATTTAAGATCTGGGTTCGCTGTTGTGCATTGTCGGGTGATTGTTGTTTGAACTGCATGTTTAAAACGACTGTCAGTATTTCCTGCACTGTGGATCGTGCTTGGACTGTTTCAGATTGCTCCAGCTCTGTGAGTACTATTTGCTTCACCCCTGCCATCCAGCCCTGTCTGGAGGTTCCTTTCCTGGGCTCTCTTTTGTCCGTTCCCCACCGCAGTTCCGTCTGCCTGCTTGTTGGAACATTCTCCCTCTGTGTACTCGCTGGTGTGCTGTTGAGTGTCCTGGAGATTCTCCCAGTTCATCCTGTGCTACCTGTTTAGGATTTGACTGGACTGTTATATCATTTGCACAATAAAATGCACACAACGATCTCCTGTGAGTGGGTTTTAATTGAGTTCATGACACATGCATAGAACAGAGAACCTTTTAATTATTAAAAAAAAAGTTTTTGTTTTTGTACTTTTCTTAAAACTTGGACTTTTCAGTACATTGATCCATCTGTGAAGCCACTACCAATGTGTGTATTTTTATACTTCATTTTCATTATACTTAATGTATGTTATTTTATTCAAATGTGTGCTTTATGTCTCTGTTTTTATATTTTCATGTTTTTACTGCTTAGTAGCCGGGTGGAGCACCCACAATTTCATTGTAGTTTATTACTGTACAATGACAATAAAGCCTATTCTATTCTATTCAATTCTATTTACGCTTGCATTTTTTAGCTTTAATAAACTTTAAGGAATGTCTGTTTTTTATGCTGGCTAGTTTAGTTTTTTAGCTAGCATTTTAAGCTAACTTTTGTTAACGTAAGCTATTTCTACTTTTATGCTAATGTTGCACTAATTTATGCTGTTTTAGCTTCTAAGCTAGCATTTATCGGTGTTAACTTAAAGAAGGTCAATAAAGGTTTAATTGTCTTCAATTTTGAGTTATTTCCAGTTTCAAGCTAACTGCTAAGTTTCGATACATTGTAGCTTTTAAGCTAACTTTGGTCAGTTTTTACCTATTTTGCCTTTCAAGCTAATGCAGGTTAGCTTTAGCTATTAAAGGTTTAGGCTAATAATTTATTTTTAAGCTATTTTGATTTGAAGCAAGAACTTTCTTTTTTTAACATTTTAGGAAACAATTTTAAGGTTACATCACTGACACTGCATTTCCTTCTGGAAATGCACATTTTTTTTAGTTTATATTCATATTAGCTAGAATGCTAGCTTATATGAAATAAGTTATAGAAAAAAGAAAAGGAAAAAGAACAATGAACAGAAGAAAAAGAATTGAAACAGGAAAATCTGATTTCTGTAGTTAAGAAGAATTAATCAACATTTTGGCTTAAACGCCTAAATAAATAAATAAATGAACACCATTTTTTTAATTTGCTAAAACTGTAGAAAAGTGGAGGCCCCACCGATGGTTCTAATGACAGCGTCCTGCAGCTTCTTCTCTTCGGCTGAGCTGGTTTTGCACTTGCTGGTGTTGTCATAGTAACCGGTCAGCTGGTAGTCGACGCTCTGCCGGAGCTGTCGCAGTAACGTGTTGAAAACCTCCAGAACCGTGGGACCTGGAATGCATAACATTTGAAGAATTAACACCAAATACGTGCCGAGTTCCCAGCACAGGAACCATCAGTTAGAGTTCCTCTGGTACTGACAGCACAGGAACCATCTTAGTCCCTGAAAATCAGTTTTCAGCTCTAACTACACAGTAGCAACTCTGAAAATACTGGAACAGTGGTGTGATAATACCCCCAACAGCACACGTACGTTGACACGTTTACATTGGATTACACGCCTGCTGCTTCCTAATGGACCAGCATGTTTAAGAGCCAGCGTGTGAAGAACTCATCGCTGGATCATTAGGTTTGCCACCGAGGACTCGAAGCTACATTACAGGATTTTCTCTCAGTTGATCTGTGTTTTTCACTCCCCGTGTCTTCCTCTCTCCTCAGGTTTGCTCCCACTTTCGCGGTGCGCACTCCGGGGCTGATCACGCTCGTCTGACCAGAAGACAGCGGACGTCCACCCAGGTCAACCGTCTTCCCCCTGTTTCCCTGGAGCCGGGCTCCTCTGCTCAGCAGTAAGAGTGTTCTCTTTATCTTATTCCCCTGTTGTGGAGATTCTGTCCCTAATCATCTCTTTCTGCTCGTTTCCCGTAGGCTGCGTGCGCTCCAGTGTCATCAGTTTTTTTTTTTTTTAATCAAATTTTATTGTGTGTTTTTGTTTTGTGCTTTCCTTTACTTATGCCCTTCTATTTAGATAGTGTGCTAGGTTTTATTTTTACAAAAAATTGGTGAACTTTTACATCTGTGTCTGAGTGATTGTTCTGGCAGCTCTGCGTTTGAGTTTCACTTGCTCTGAATCACGACACCAATAAGCAAACGACCTTCATAAGATGTATCCCCCATGTAAACTCTGCACGTTGGGCCGACGTATGTGTGCTGTTGGGGTAGACTATGGACGGACCGACAGATCCGGTAGCTTCGATGACGGCGGCCTCAGAAAGAACCTCCACAATCCCAGCCCGGACTGACGCTGGACTCCTGCTGTTGGCGTCCAGGTGACCCAGGAGCTGCTGGATGACCAGGTGGGAGTGCTGCGACTGAAGAGAGAAAGGAGCTGGTGTAACTCTTATTTAGAACTCATATAACAGTCAATATACACTACCGTTCAAAAGTTTGGGGTCACTTAGAAATTTCCTTATTTTTGAAAGAAAAGCACTTTTTTTCAATGAAGATAACTTTAAACTAATCAGAAATACACTCTATACATTGCTAATGTGGTGAATGACTATTCTAGCTGCATATGTCTGGTTTTTGGTGCAATATCTACATAGGTGTATAGAGGCCCATTTCCAGCAACTATCACTCCAGTGTTCTAATGGTACAATGTGTTTGCTCATTGTGTCAGAAGGCTAATGGATGATTAGAAAACCCTTGTGCAATCATGTTAGGTCTGCAATGCTGTAATTGCTGCAAATGGAGGATTCTTTGACGAAAGCAAAGTTTGAAGGAAAAAATTATTATTTCAAATACAAATCATTATTTCTAACCTTGTCAATGTCTTGACTATATTTTCTATTCATTTTACAACTCATGGTGGTAAATAAAAGTGTGACTTTTCATGGAAAATACAAAATTGTCTGAGGTGACCCCAAACTTTTGAATGGTAGTGTATTAAAGTTATTATGACTGATATGCAGAATTCATATCATAGTTATGATAATAGCTCTTCAACTGCAGTGAAAACAACCAGAGGGGTTTCTGCCTATACAGTAGAGGATCCAAATGCTCAAGATACAAGTTCAACCTCAATATTTTTTGAGAATTAAAAATACCTTCAACATTTTAACTCATAAAATTGCATCTTTTTTCTTGTAAATTTGTCATTTTTCAACCTAAAATTTGCATTTTTTCTAAAGAATCTGATGTTCTTCTATTTATAACTTTTTTCACATAAATTTGCAACTTTTCTGTTGTAAATTTCAATGTTCACAAACTACACAACCATTAAAAAACACGCACAGACACAGTTAAATCATCAGTAAGCAGACAACAAGCTGTTGGCTTGGGCAGCGTGGTGGTACAGTGGTTAACACTGTTGCCTCACAGCTAGAAGGTTCTAGGTTCAAATCCCCAGGCTGGCAGGGGTGGGAACCTTCCAGTGTGGCGTCTGCACGTTCTCCCTGTGTGGTGTGGGTTTACTCCAGTTTCCTCCCACAGTCCAAAGACATGCAGGTTAACTGGTGATTCTAAATGGTCTCCGGTAGGCCCTCAGAACAGAGGGTTGGTACTAGTGAAGTGTGGTCTTGAGACTAGAAAAAACACGATGTAAGTACAGGTCCTCATCCCTTAAAAACATGCAAAAATTTTAAACACATATTTTCTCTAAATTTAACCTGTTCGGTTTTAACAGCATCATCATAATAAAAAGACAAACAGATAAAACGAAACTCCAATGAGACGAAACCTTTATTTCTGTAACAGCTAAACGAATGTTGCATGTATACAGTAGGTGGTTCATTACTTTTTAACAAGGGAGATGGAGGGTATTCACCAATTTAGCATAAGGTGCAAATGTATAAATGTAAATTAAGTATACATTTGCTAGAAAAGAATGTGCAAAGATATGATAAAAGATGACAATTTAAAAATTTTTAAAAATTGCAGCTTACAGTTTAAACCAAATAAGTGTTGCAAATTTAGGAGAAAAAAGTTGAACATTGATCAGAGTTGTTTTCATTTCTGCTGAGAACAGCTGGTTGACAGTCATGCTGTTCCGTTCTGTAAGATGATATAAGAGGTTTATGATGATACTGGGGGGGGGGCAGTTCTCTCTTTTTCCAGGTTGGAGTTTGCCCCTCAAACTAAAGCAAAGTGACCTGAGCAGTGCTGCAGAGGAGTCCAGAGTAATGTGATTACTGACCTGGATGGAGTACATGATGATCTGAAAGCATCGAACAGCGAAGACTCGTCCCTCCCACAGACTGTGGCTGTCCAGGTGCCTTCACAACAAAAGAAGAAGAAGCCATCTCTGCTGTCATTCAGTCCATCCAGCCAATCACGTACAGCAGAACTAAATCACCTTTCTCCTCTCTACAATGTTAATCGCATCTAGAATCAGAG
This sequence comes from Pholidichthys leucotaenia, assembly GCA_020510985.1. Taxonomy (NCBI): domain Eukaryota; kingdom Metazoa; phylum Chordata; class Actinopteri; order Cichliformes; family Pholidichthyidae; genus Pholidichthys; species Pholidichthys leucotaenia. The sequence goes on from CM035845.1 coordinate 340,755,257, forward strand.
GGGTCGCTGCCATGCAAGGCGCCGCCACAAACAACTTCTCCTTCCCCCATTCTATTATGCTGAGCACCAAGCTAGAAGGCGGGAAGTACCATTTTTATATGGTCTTTGGTGTGACCCGGCCAGGACTTGTACCCCCAGTTTCCCGATTGTGGGGCGGATGCTCTACCAACGAGGCCACCACTAGAATAAATCATTTAGTTTCAGTCTTTCATTGTTGTTACAGCAGTCTGTGGTAAAACTACATTATTTATTAATAATGTAGCTGAAACATGTCGCATTAATGCAACCACACCAACAATGGATGAGTGCTCGGATCGCCTGACCTTTGACCTGGAGCACAACCAGGATCCTTGTGAGTGAGTTTTGGTGAAAATCGGGGAAAACGCCTCGGGAGAAATATGGATGGACGGACGTCGTGCTATTGCATTAGCATATTTTGGCTCCGCCGGAATGAGCTCAAACCACTGTTGGCTTAGCTACCAAAAAATCAAATATTAAAATGTTCACATTTTCAAAGACATTTATGTTTCAGATTTTAAAAAAATTAGAGTTTAAAGTCTTCAGTTTATAAATGAAAAATAGCAACTTTATGAGAAAAGTTAGTAAGCAAATTTACAAGAATTCCGATGCAAAATATTGCAAATTTACGTGAAAAGGCAAAAAATTTACAAGGAAAAAAGTCGTAAATTTAGGAGAAAATGTATACGCCTTGCTGTGTATACAATGAATGACAATAAAGTTGGATTTCTGTTTTTCATTTGTTGTAAAAAATGAGAAAAAAGTTCCAAATTGATTTAAAAAAGCCCTGCAAATTTACAAGAAAAAAACAGATTAAATGAAAAGTTACAAATTTCCGAGAGAAAAGTTGTAAATTGGTGTTGTTTGTTCCACTCATTTTACTTTATGTTAAACTGTGTTAATGAACCATTGTGATTGTTGTTAACCGTATAAATCAGACGTAACATCGGGGGACGTACATGAGCACGGGTCTGACAGCGTTGTTGATGTGTCCGTAAGCAGCTCGGCTCAGAAGTTCTCTGAAACAGACCTCAGTGTGTTCTGCAGGAGAACCGCTGGAACACAGAGAAGAAGAAATCAAGAACAGCTGACACAATGATTACCTCGTTAGTAGCTAACTGCATGTAGTCACTAGCTAAACTAAAGAAGTCAGCATGTAACTGCACCTGCTGACTTGCGTGCATTGCTGCAGGTTGACCAGCAGGGCGGGGACAATCTGCTCCATGTGACGGGGCTCCCAGATGTTGACATGGAGCTCGTCCTCCACGGTCTTCCTGACCACGCCCTGCAGACCGCGGATCCCCGAAACACGGATCCTGAACATTAAAACAATCAAAAACCTGTTAAAGAACCTGCATCATACAAGTTAGTATGTGTCAGAGAGAGTTAAGTCCAAAACTTTTAATGGACAGCATCCCAACAGCACACACACGTCACCCCAACATCGGCCCGACATACAGAGTTTACATCAGGAATACATCTTACAGAGGTCGTCTGGACGTTGGCAAGACTTATAATGACTAACATTTGTATGTTTTCATGTAGCTTTTTTTTAAACATGCAACTTTATCCCCAAGTTTAATTAATTTGTGACTTTTTCTCAGCTTGTATATTTGTCACTTTTTTCTCCAGTTTCGTAAACTTGCAACTTTTTTTTCCCCATTTTGTAAATTTGTGACTTTTTCTCCAAGTTTTGTAGATTTTTAAGTTTTCTTCTCTGTTTTGGAAATTTGTGACTTTTTCCTATTTCATAAATTTGTGACTTTTTCTGCCAGTGTCAGAATGTGGGCTGGGCTCATGTCCTCGCCTTAGTTTATAGTCTTTGTATTCTGTTGTAACCGGGACATGGGCTCAGACCACGTCCTCGCTCTGAGTTTATTAAGATAAGATAAGATAAGATAAGCCTTTATTAGTCCCACAACGGGGAAATTCCAGGATTGCAACAGCACAGGGATAGCAACACTCAGAGCAACAATCAGAAGGCAAGAAAAAAAAGCAAGCAAGCAAGAGCAGCCAATATACATATGTACATATTACTATAAATATATATATACTGTATATATACACACAGACACACAGTGTAGAGCATTGTAGCTGGATGGGATAAATATATGAGTATATAAACACACAGTACGGAGCATTGCAGCTAGATGGAATAAATATGTAAATATATAAACACACAGTGCGGAGCATTGCAGCTAGGTGGAAAAAATATGTAAATATATAAACACAGTGCGGAGCAATGTAGCTAGATGGAATAATATGTAGATATACTGTATATAAACACACAGTGCGGAGCATTGTAGCTAGATGGAATGAATATATAGATATATAAATATAAACATAAACATAAACACACCCAGTGCGGAGCATTGTAGCTAGATGGAATAAATATGTAAATATATAAACACACACAGTGCAGAGCATTGTTGCTAGATGGGATGAAACAGCACAACCGTCTACTTAGTTATCCTACATGGTATGATTATGTGCCCATACATATTCTCACCCTCCATAGCTACCGGTATTTTCCTAGTTGTATGCCGGAGGGGACCATTGTGTAAGTCTATTGCATCTTTTGCATTCAAAAAAACTATTAGGTTGTTACGTCTTTTTGCTATCTCTGCAAGCAGCCCTGCTTAGGTTGTACAGTCTGACAGCCGTTGGTAGGAAGGACCTGCGAAACCTCTCGGTTGTGCACCTGGGATGATGTAGTCTGCTGCTAAATGAGCTCCTCAGTGCATTCAGTATGTCCTGCATAGGGTGGAACTCGGACTCCAGCAGAGATGACAGTTTAGCCACCGTCCTTCTCTCTCCTATCTCCTCCACCGGATCAAGGCGCTGCCCCAGGACAGAGCTAGCTTTCTTGATCAGTTTGTTCAGTCTCTTCCTATCGGCTGCAGTAACGCCACTGCCCCAGCAGACCACTCCAAAAGTGATGGCTGATGCCACCACCGTGTCATAGAATGTCTTCAGCAGCGCCCCTTGTACACCAAAAGACCTGAGTCTCCTCAGTAGGAACAGCCTGCGCTGTCCCTTCTTGTAGAGTGCGTCAGTATTGTGTGACCAGTCTAGTTTATTGTTCAGATGAACACCCAGGTACTTGTAGGATGTCACCATCTCAATGTCTGTTCCCTGTATATTTACTGGTGCTGTGAGGGGTTGTCCTTGCCTGCGGCAGTCCATCACCAGCTCCTTAGTTTTCCTCGCGTTGATCTGGAGGCAGTTCCGATGGCACCAGTCCACGAAGTCCTGGATAAGCCCTCTGTACTCAGCTTCATCTCCATTGGAGATGAGGCCAACGATCGCAGAGTCATCAGAGAAGTCCGCAGTATAAGTCCGCAGTATAAAGAGTGAACAGGAAGGGAGCCAACACCGTTCCCTGGGGGGCCCCCGTGCTACTGATGATCGTGTCGGACACACAGTCCCGGGTTCTCACAAACTGAGGCCGGTTCGTGAGGTAGTCCAGGATCCATGATGACAGGTGCTGGTCCACCCCTGCGCGCAGCAGCTTGTCCTTCAGGATCATCGGTTGGATGGTGTTGAAAGCACTGGAGAAGTCAAAGAACATGATCCTCACCGCATTCCCGGGCTTCTCCAGGTGGGGCAGAGAACGGTGAAGGAGGAAGATCACCGCATCCTCCACCCCAATGCCATGCTGGTAGGCGAACTGGAGTGGATCCATCGCTGGTTCCACCAGGGGGCGGAGGTGAGCAAGGAGCAGTCTCTCCAGGGTCTTCATCAAGTGGGACGTCAAGGCCACCGGTCTGTAGCTGTTCAGGTCTTTGGGGTGGGAAGTTTTTGGTACAGGTACCACACAAGATGTTTTCCACAGCTGTGGTGCCCTCCTCAGCTTCAGGCTCAGGTTGAAGATGTACGTCACAATCCCACACAGCTGGTCTGCACAGGACTTGAGGAGCTTTGCGCTGATGCCGTCCGGTCCCGACGCCTTCCTCGCCTTGATCTTCCTCAGCTCCGTCCTCACCTAGGTCTTGGTCAGGGTCAGGATGGGGGGCTGTGTGTTGGCAGTGGGGGGGGGGGGTGTTGGTGGAGTGGGGAGTGGGCAGCAGGACTTGATGTCTTTACAGGCAGCAGTGGTTGTTGTGCAGTCAGGGGGGAGGGCGGTTGGTCAAACCTATTGAAAAACAAATTCAGATTGTTCACCCACTCCCTGCCCCCCGTGGCCTGGGGGGAGGTATTCTGGAGCCCAGAGATGGTTTTGAGGTTTGGTTTATGGTGTGACTCTCTGTCTTTAGTTCTCGGTTGTTATTATTATCATGGCCTCTGTGTTGTATTATTATCATTCCTGCCTTAGTCTTGTTCTTCTTCACCTTTATTATTAGCATTATTATTTTCATAGTGATATTTTGTAGTTTTATTCTGTCATTATCTGTAGTTTTGGTTTGGGCTTTTACTTTGACAGTGCCTTTTGTTTATTTCCCTTTTGCCTAGCTGGTTTCTTGTCTTGTTTAGTTCTTGATTATCAATGGCTGTTTATCCAGCCATCCATCCATCCATCAATCTTCTACCGCTTTTCCAGGTCGCAGAGGCAGCAGCTCAAGCAAAGAAGCCCAGACTTCCCTCTTCCCAGCCACCTGCTCCAGCTCTTCAGAGAGGATACTAAGACTTTCCCAGGACACCTGGGAGACAGTCGCTCCAGCGTGTCCTGGGTCTGCCCCGGGGTCTCCTCCCAGTGGGATGTTCCCAAAACACCTCAAGTGGGAGGCGTCCAGGAGGCATCCTGATCAGATGCCCAAACCACCAAACTGGTCCTGGGTGAAGGGCTAGACTAAGAGTGATCCAACAGACTCCCATGATAAATGAAATATCAAAGATTCAGTGTACCCAGCCTGGTATGGGGTTAATGGGGCCCCACCCTGGAGCCAGGTCTGGGAGAGGGGCTCAATGCCTAGTGCCTGGTGGCCGGGTCTCTGCACATGGGACCCAGCAGGGCTCAGCCCAAAGGAGTTATATGGGTCCACAATCCAGTGGGATCACCACCTGCAGGAGGGACCATGGGGTCCGGTGCTATGTGGATCAGATGGGGGTCGAAGGCAGAGACCTTGGCGGTCTGATTCACGGCTGTTTATGATTTTGTTAATTTGCTTTGCTCTATTTAATGGATGGCGCCCCTTAGATTGGCGCTGCTTCGTTATGTCACCTGGCATGAACAACACGCTTCCTGCCATGCCTTGTCGTGTACCTCTGGCCTTGTCAGTTATTGAGTTTATCCTAGCCTTGTGAGTTTGCCTTGCAGTGCCTAGCTTTTTGGTTTTCATTTCCAGTCCACAAGCTGTTTATTTTGTGTTTAATAAATCATGCCAATCACTCGCTCAGCACATGAGTCCTACTTTCTGCCCAGCCTGGGCACCACCCCTGACAGCCAGCTTCATAAATTTGCAACTTTTCCCCCCAGTTTTGTAAATTTGTGACACCCCCCTCCCCAGTTTTGACTTTTCCCCATTTCATAAATGTGTGAATTTTTCCTCCCAGTTTTGTAAATTTTTAGCTTTTTTCCCTATTTCATAAATTTGTGATTTTTCTGCCAGCTTCATAAATTTACAACTTTTTCCTCCCAGTTTTGTAAACTTTTGCCTCCCTCTTAAATTTTGTTTGACTTTTTCTCATCTTGTTAATTTGCATCTTTCCATGCAAGTTCCATAAATTTGCGACTTTTCTCCCTGATTTGTACGACTTGTGTGTGCTGGTGTGGTAGTGTTGTAGTCAAGATCAGACCAAGACCCTTCACCGTTCTCTGTCCCACCTGGAGAAGCCCGGGAATATGGTGAGGATCATGTTCTTTGACTTCTCCAGTGCTTTCAACACCATCCAACCGATGATCCTGAAGGACAAGCTGCTGCGCGCAGGGGTGGACCAGCACCTGTCATCATGGATCCTGGACTACCTCACGAACCGGCCTCAGTTTGTGAGAACCCGGGACTGTGTTTCCGACACGATCATCAGTAGCACGGGGGCCCCCCAGGGAACGGTGCTGGCTCCCTTCCTGTTCACTCTTTATACTGCGGACTTCTCACACAACACAACACATTGCCATCTGCAGAAGTTCTCTGATGACTCTGCGATCGTTGGTCTCATCTCCAACGGAGATGAAGCTGAGTACAGAGGGCTTATCCAGGACTTTGTGGACTGGTGCCATCGGAACTGCCTCCAGATCAACGCGAGGAAAACTAAGGAGCTGGTGGTGGACTGCCGCAGGCATGGGCAGCCCCTCACAGCACCAGTAAATATACAGGGAACAGACATCGAGATGGTGACATCCTATAAGTACCTGGGTATTCATCTGAACAATAAACTAGACTGGTCACACAATACTGACGCACTCTACAAGAAGGGACAGCGCAGGCTGTTCCTGCTGAGGAGACTCAGGTCTTTTGGTGTACAAGGGGCGCTGCTGAAGTCATTCTATGACACGGTGGTGGCATCAGCCATCACTTTTGGAGTGGTCTGCTGGGGCAGTGGCATTACTGCAGCCGATAGGAAGAGACTGAACAAACTGATTAAGAAAGCTAGCTCTGTCCTGGGGCAACGCCTTGACCCAGTGGAGGAGATAGAAGAGAGAAGGATGGTGGCTAAACTGTCATCTCTGCTGGAGTCCGAGTTCCACCCTATGCAGGACATACTGGATGCACTGAGGAGCTCATTTAGCAGCAGACTACATCATCCCAGGTGCACAACCGAGAGGTTTCGTAGGTCCTTCCTACCAACGGCTGTCAGACTGTACAACCTAAGCAGGGCTGCTCGCAGAGATAGCAAAAAGACGTAACAAACTAATAGTTTTTTTTGAATGCAAAAGATGCAATAGACTTACACAATGGTCCTCTCCGGCATACAACTAGGAACATACCGGTCGCTATGGAGGGTGAGAATATGTATGGGCACATAATCATACCATGTAGGATAACTAAATAGACGGTTATGCTGTTTCATCCCACCTAGCAACAATGCTCTGCACTGTGTGTGTTTATATATTTACATATTTATTCCATCTAGCTACAATGCTCAGCACTGGGTGTGTTTATATTTATATATCTATATATTTATTCCATCTAGCTACAATGCTCCGCACTGTGTTTTTATATATCTACATATTATTCCATCTAGCTACAATGCTCAGCACTGGGTGTGTTTATATTTATATATCTATATATTTATTCCATCTAGCTACAATGCTCCGCACTGTGTTTTTATATATCTACATATTATTCCATCTAGCTACAATGCTCCGCACTGTGTTTTTATATATCTACATATTATTCCATCTAGCTACATTGCTCCGCACTGTGTGTGTTTATATACTTGCATATTTATTCCACCTAGCTGCAATGCTCCGTACTGTGGGTGTTTATATATTTACATATTTATTCCATCTAGCTACAATGCTCTGCACTGTGTGTCTGTGTGTGTGTGTATATATATATTTTATAGTAATATGTACATATGTATATTAGCTGCTCTTGCTTGCTTGTTTTTTTTTCTTGCCTTCTGATTGTTGCTCTGAGTGTTGCTATCCCTGTGCTGTTGCAATCCTGGAATTTCCCCGTTGTGGGACTAATAAAGGCTTATCTTATCTTATCTTATCTTAAGACCAGAAAGAGACCAGGGCGTACTGGAAAAAGCTTTTAAGGGGTCAAGACCAAGAAGGGCAGAGAGCAAAATTATAAAAATGTTTGTTTGCAACATTGTTTGAAGCCAATGAAGCAAAATCAATCAAAAACCAAAAGTACAAATCTAAAAAAATCAAACATGTGGACTGACTTGTTTTGGATTTCGGGGTCTTCGTGGTCAGAGTGGCACATCTCACTGAAACGAGACACAAAGAAGTCGTAGCTGCGGTGATACGACGGCGTGTCCTCCTCGATGTTCGCGAACTTCACAAACTAAAAAAACCATTGAAAAATACACAGACACAGTTAAATCATCAATAAGGAGGCACCAAACTATAAAAACTTCTGAAAATCTTCATTTCAAACACGTATTTTCTTCACATTTCATCTGCTAGGTTGTAGAAACATCATGATGTCATTTAATAGACAAACAGATGACACTAAACTGAGATCAAACATTTATTTCTGCAACAGTTAAACTGAAACGGTTTATTGTTGTAAATCAGTGTATCATCTGCATATTGGCAAATGTGGGCATCTGAATTTTGTACCTGCACTCATCAAAGTATTTGAGATTGGTAATAATTTAGTACTGTTGTGTGTGGAAACAAAGAGCAGCAATATTTTTACAAATGTGACTTTTCTTAAAAAATGAAACTTTTCATGTACATTTGCAATCTTGTAAAAATTAGTTTAGTAGCTTTTCTTATAAAGTTGAACCATTTTTTTCTTGTGATGACATTTTTTTAAGAAATTGTAAATATTCAACTGTAATTTTTTCTTTAATTTTTTAGCTTTTTCGTAAATTTTAAACTGTTCCTCCTTATAAATTTATGATGCAAATGTCATGTCAGTTGCAAAGTCATTCCTATAAATATGCAAAAAGAAAATAAGTGGATGTAAATATTGTATTTTTTTTGTATTGTTTATTAATCCCAGTTGGAAATTCAGGGCCTCCACCTGGATGGATGAGACAGCAACGGTGCGGCACCAGTCCCTTCACCATTCACACAGAGGACCACTTTAGAGTCTCCGGTTAACCTGCATGTTTTTGGCCTGCGGGAGGAAACCCACGCAGACACGGGGAGAACATGCAAACTCCACACAGAAGGGTTATCAGTAGTCAGGGGTGGGATCGATCCCGTGACCTTCTTATTATGCTGCCACAGTGCTAACCACTGCTCCACCGAGCTGCTTGATTTTAAAGCTGACTTTACAATCAAGTTGGTACTTTTTTCTTGTAAATTCCTAAGATTTTTCTAACACATTTTGAGACTTTTTTGTCATTTTGGTGAAGGTAAAATGGTTATTTACTCTTTATAGAAATCACATTTAAAAAGTAGCTAATCTATGAGGAAAAAGCCTCTAATCTATGAGTAAAAAAGTCACTAATTAAGAAGGGAAAATGGCTAATTAAATATACAAAAAAGTCACTAATTCAAAAAAAGTATATTCAAAGTTTGGAGCATAAAAGTCACAAACTTACAAGGAAAAGTTTGTATTTTTTTAGGAAAACAGTTGTGAATGTGTGATTAAAAAGTTATTAACTAAAGAGAAAAAAGTAGCAAATTTATGAGGAACAAAATAATTTAGGAGGAAAAATATTACTACCTTAATTCATATTACTGTTTTAATGTAATTATCTGTTAATTATAATATATATCATAATAATTTTATATATTATGCTTTTTTCCCATGACAAAAACATACTTATTAATCAATTTATAGATTTCTGTATTTGTTCTATCATTTATGTAAATCTAAGTATAAAAACTTCTGCAATTTTTGGTTGTTTATGCAGATAAAGTGACTATGGGGGCGTACCGAGTTGGTGGCGAGGATGTGCAGGTGCGGTCGGTCAGCCTCCAGCAGCAGACGCAGTGTGGACAGGAAACTCTCCACCAGCAGGTTGATACTCTGACAGTGACAGGCCAGCAGGAGCTGCTCCATCGCCTCCAAGGCTATGACCACATACCTGTGAAGGAGGAGGAACAGCACTGGGGAGAGTCACTCCTCCAACTCCTGGGCAATTTTACACTTTAACACCAGCTGAAGAAGACAACAAACCAGAGACACAAACTACTACCATGGAAACAGACATTCAGAGACACAGTGGATATAGAAAGTCTACACACGTCTGTTCAAATGTCAGGTTTTTGTGATGTAAAAAAAAATGAGACCAAGATAAATCATTTCAAAACTTTTTCCACCATTAATGTGACCTACAGCCTGTGCAACACAACTGAAAACAAACTGAAATGTTTTTTTTGGGGGGGGGAACTTATAATAACCTGGTTGTATAGATATGCACACTCTGTTATAACTGGGGATGTGGCTGTTGTCAGAATTAACCAATCACATTCAAACTCATGTTAATGGGAGTCAGCACACACCTGCCACCATTTAAAGTGCCTCTGATTAACCCCAAATAAAGTTCAGCTGTTCTAGGAGGCTTTTCCTGACATTTTTGCAGTCACATCTTACAGCACAAGCCGTGGTCTGCAGAGAGCTTCCAAAGCATCAGAGGGATCTCATTGTTCAAAGATATCAGTCAGGAGAAGGGTATAAAAGAATTTCCAAGCCATTAAATCTACCATGGAACACTGAAGACAGTCATCATCAAGTGGAGAAAATATGGTACAACAGTCACGTTACTAAGGACTGGACGTCCCTACAAAATTGATGAAAAGATGAGAAGAAAACTGGTCAGGGAGGCTGCAAAGAGGCCGAGAGCAACACTGAAGGAGCTGCAGGAATTTCTGGCAAGTACTGGCTGTTTAGTACATGTGACAACAATCTCCCATCTAGGGTGGCAAGACAGGAGGCTTATCTTACAAAGAAAAACATCCAAGCCCGGCTACATTTTTCAAAAACACATTTGAAATCTCCCAAACACATGTGGGAAAACGTGTTATGGTCCGATGAAACCAAGGTTGAACTTTTTGGCCATAATTCCAAAAGGTATATTTGGCGTAAACACAACACTGATCATCATCAAAAGAACACCATACCTACAGTGAAGCATGGTGGTGGCAGCATCATGCTTTGGGGCTGTTTTTCTTCAGCTGGAACTGGGGCCTTAGTCAAGGTGGAAGGAATTATTATCAGTTCCAAATACCAGTCAGTGTTGGCACAAAACCTTCAGGCTTCTACTAGAAAGCTGAAGAAGAAGAGGAACTCCATCTTTCAGCATGACAATGAGCCAAAGCACACATCCAAATCAACAAAAGAATGGCTTCACCAGAAGAAGATCAAGGTTTTGGAATGGCCCAGCCAGAGTCCAGACCTGAAACCGTTCGAACATCTGTGGGGTGATCTGAAGACAGCTGTGCACAGGAGATGCCCTCACAATCTGGCAGATTTGGATCATTTTTGCAAAGACTGGGCAAATATTGCCACATCAAGATGTGCCACGCTGATAGACTCCTACCCAAAAAGACTGAGTGCTGTAATAAAAGCCAAAATTGCTGCAACAGAGTATTAGTTTAAGGGTGTGCATATTTATGCAGCCAGGCTATTTTAAGTTTTTTATTTTTTATTTTTCCCCTTCAAACATCTCAGTTTGTTTTACAGTTGGGTTGTACAGGTTGTGGGTCACATTAATGGTGGAAAAAGTTTTGTAATGATTTATCTTGGTCTCATTTTTTTACATCATAAAAACCTGGCATTTGAACATGGGTGTGTAGACTTTTTATATCCTCTGTATTATAAAACCACAAACATGAGTTTTAAACAGTTTATTTAACAAGGGGGATGGGGGTATTCACCAATTTAGCATGAGGTACAAATGTAAAAATCAGGTACAAATTTGCAAGAACAAAGGTTCAAAATTTTGATAAAAGATGCTAATTGAAAATTTAAAAAGTCGCAAATTACAATTACACTGAATAAAAATTAAACTTGCATCTAGATGAGCGTCGCAAAATTACGAGGAAAAAAGTAACAATTTCACAGGAAAAAAATAGGTAATTTTTGAGAAAAAAGTTGCAAATTTATGAGAAAAAGGTCACAAATTTACAAAAAGAAAGTTCCAAATTTAAATGAAAAAAATTCCAAATTTACAAGAAACGAGATGAAATTTACAGGATAAAAGTCACACATTTTTGAGAACAAGAGCACTCTGAGGTGAGTGCAATGTCCCCCGCCTCCGTTTTCTTTGAAGATCCCGATACTTACTGACAGAGCAGTTTTCAACTTTTCAATATAATTACTGTGGCAGAACCAAATTATGATAAACCATCATCCAGGAATATACAACAGAGCATACACCCATAGTCAGAGGTCAGGCTCCTGAGGCCAACCTGTGTAGCAGGTTTGGTGACCCTAGCTTTCTTTGTTGTTGAGATATAGTTTATAAGCCAGTATGATGTTGACCTTTGACCTTGTGATCCCAAAACCATAGTCACACTTCAGGGTCACAGGGTGAACCAAGTTTGGTGACCCTAACTTTACTTGTTTATAGTAACAGTAAATGTAGCATTTACCATTGTGCAACTGCAATGTTAACTTTGAACTTTGACCTTTGACCCCTTGACCCCAAATCCATTGTTAGGTGAGAGTGTAATCATCCAAGATGTGTATTAGATCCAACTACTGTATTGATTTGAAAAGCCTACATCATTTCTGTCAGTAGTTACTGTGTTTAGAAGATTTAGGGAAAAACTGACCTCTGACCTTTCACCTCAAGGCCATCCAATGAGAGTGAAAGTGCAATACGTAACTGTAGGAGGAGATGATTTCATAAAAGTGGGAGAGATGGACGGAAGGTGGACGGATGGATGGATGGACGTATGGACGGATGGATGGAAGGATGGACAGAAGGTGAACGGACGGATGGATGGACAGATGGCTGATGGATGGATGGATGGATGGATGGATGGACGTATGGACGGATGGATGGAAGGATGGACGGATGGCGGATTGATGGACGGATGGACAGAAGGTGAACGGATGGATGGATGGATGGATGGATGGACATATGGACGGATGGATGGAAGGATGGACAGATGGCGGATGGATGGACAGATGGATAGAAGGTGAACGGATGGATGGATGGATGGACAGATGGCGGACGGATGGACGGATGGATGGGTTGCAGATGGATGGATGGATGGACAGAAGGTGGACGGATGGACGGATGGAAGGATGGCTGGATGGCGGATGGATGGACTGACCCATGACATAATTCCTCCTCAGTGGAAGGCCCAAAGGGCTCTTTGGCCCCTTTGGGCCTTCCACTGGTGGGGGATAAAAAAGTTGCAAATTCAAAAGAAATTTGTTTGCAAATTTTTGAGATAAAGTCACACATTTATGCAAAATAGCTGCAGACTTATGAGAAAAAAGTAGCACATTTAGGATTTAAAATTTAGCAAATTTAAATAAAAAAGCTAAAAATTTACAGGAAAAAATATTTCAAATTTACAAGAAAATTTATGAGTAAAAACTAAAACTCACAAAATTTTAAGAAAAAAGTTGCAAATCTTCAAGAAAAAGATGATTTTTTTTGTTTGTTTTTTGTCGCGCAGCTCTACACAATCTATTTAATTAACGCCTTCAACATGCAAAATGACGAGTCTGTGACCACAGTACACTTCGCCTCAACCACTTAATCGCTGCAACTGAAAGTATTGGAAATTTGTGGTGATTAATCCATCCATCCATCTTCTACTGCTTAATCCGTTTTGGGTCATGGGGAGGCTGGAGCCTATCCCAGCGTCTCTGGACAAGAGGCGGGGTTCACCCTGGACAGATCACCAGTCCATCGCAGGGCCAACACAGAGAGACGGACAACCATTCACTCTCACAGTCAGACCTGAGGGCAATTTAGAATCCCCAGTTTTCCAGTTAACCTGCCTGTTTTTGGCCTGTGCGAGGAAACTGGAGTACCCGAGGTAAGCCCACGCAGACGCGGGGAGAACATGCAAACTCCACACAGAAGGGTCACCGGTGGTCTGGGGGTGGGATCGATCCTGTGACCTTCTTGCTGCACTGCCACAGTGCTAACCACTGCACCACCGAGCTGCCCGTCATTTAATACAGTGCATGTTAAATGTGAACTTCCCCCAGGGTTACTAATTTACAATAAACAAAGTGAGCTCATTTTCAAGGTATAAAAGTACAAGGAAAAAGCTGCTACTTTAAAAGGGGAAAAAGGCCACTAATTTACAAGGAAAAAAGTTGCTACAATGCAGCGTTGCATTGCTGGTTCCCATTTTGGGGTACAGTAGTAGCCACTATGCTATGCTGCGTACCAACACAGACATTGTTCGGTGAAAACGTAGCACCGAAGTAAACTTCTGATGCAGGGGTTAGGCAGCATGAATCATTCTGCGACGGTGCTCCATCTTGACCTACACTGAAGTTTTTGAAGTTCAGTCATTTTAGATGGTGAAAATCATCTGAAAACATGAGTCCATTCCACTCCACAGCAGTTATGACTTTATGCTTAGTAATAAATTAGAACGTGTACCAACCCGTAACGGTGGCGGTTCAGCTCTCTGGTCAGACGCTCCGACAGGTATGCAGCAATCCGGTCCAGTTTCTCCGGCGCCGACAGAGCGAAGAAGGTCAGCTTCTCCATGTTGGCCTTCACCAGCCCATCCTGAACACACAGTTAAAGTTATATTTGCTGTCTTTTTATCAGCTATTAAAACAACAAACATTTCAGGGTTTTTGCAGGCTAAAAAGTTTCTAATTACTGAGAAACAAAGTTGCTAATTTATGACAGAAAAGCCACTGATTTAAAAGGAAAACGCTGTGAATTCCCCACGTGGCACTGATGCCACCTGTGCAGTAACTCATACTTTACCTCAGGGTCTTCTGGGAAAATGTTGTCCACCAGACGTTTGTAGCGTGGACGTAACGCCCAGCAGCAGCCGCACAGACCTGCAGACGGACATTCGGTTAGAGAGATTTAAGGAATATCATCAGTGACGTGCACAGACATTTTTGGGGCGCAGGGGTTCTACCAAAAAAAGACACTTTGGCGGGGAAGGGGCTAGTGCATCAGTCTGGTAACAAGAAGAAAATAGGCTTCCCATTTCCCAGCAGCCCTTGCAGCTGATGGGACATGTTAAATGTTAAAAAATAAGCCAGATCAACTTATTAAGACCAGAAGTCTTAGCATGCGCCCCAACTCACCTCTTAGCCCGACCCCTTCATTTTCCATATTTGAATGTGCTGAGTGTTATGTATGTAAAAAGGTTGGTAGTAGTAAGATGGCGGCTGGGTTGGATGGGGAATGAACTAGGGTGGTCAACTGCCAGTTTCCGGTGACGGAGTGGTGATGCCACTCTTAGTATAAAGGAGGTGGGCGGAAAAGGCCAGTCCTCTTTTGTCATGGAAAACCTGGCCTGCAGGAGAGTGCCAAAAGCCTATATTGTATTGTATATAGTATTATATCTGATAAATAACCAGGACGGAGGTGAGTCTTCATGCAGCAACTAACTAACTTTACTATGAACTTGAGTTTATATACAGAGTGGGCTGTGCCCACCTGACGTCACCCTGTGGGTGGGCACGGCATCCCAAACACACACACTCTCATACATCACATATAGTATTCTTAATAAAGCTCCGTAATCCGAGTTCACAGTTCATCTATTATTGCCTAAGTATGGATGCTTCATTTGGCGATGAGGTAAAAGCGGTGGTAGAAAGATCTGTTGCCAGTTTTCGGCCGTTTTTAGAAACCTCGGGCGAGCCACCCATGCCATGGCCCCGGTGGTTTGCCACATTTACCAATTATTTGGTTGTTTTGAACCCCAGCGAGTTGGAAAAACTTTGTGCAAGGGCTGTTTTGGTCCAAAACTTAGGCATGGAGGGGCAAAGAATACTGGAGAACCTTGGGGGGGCCGATAGCTTTGACGAAGTATTGGAGCTAATGGCGCACTACTTTCATGCGCCAGAAGACGTCATGGTCCGGCGCATCCACTTTCGACAGCACCACCAGCGGTCAAGGGAACCGGTGAAGAAATTTTTGGCGGACCTCCGGTTGCTGGCGAGGGAGTGCAAGTTCAGACCCCTGGAAGATGAGATGATTCAGGACCAGCTGGCACAGCACATCTGCTGCCCGGCGGCCCAGTCCAGGCTTTTGACACATCCAGGAGAATTGACGTTGGCCGCAGCTATCGAGCTCACTCAACAGTTCGAGGCAGCAGAGACTATCGCAAGGGGCCTTACTGAAGGGGCCACTCTGGGTCAAGATGAGTCTCGTGCTAAGGCGCTGTTATTGGACCCTGGTGATGAGGACAGCAGAGAGGAAGAGCATGCCTCCGTAGTGAAGGTTAGGTCCGCCCCAGGTACGCCACGTTGTTATTGCTGTGGGTCCCCTAGTTACCGCTCTAAGTCCAGAGTATGTCCGGCGAAAGGCAATTGTTGTGGGAAGTGTGGTCTGTTGAACCACTTTGCCAGGGGGTGCGCAAACTTCGAACGCAGGGACCGGTGGAGTGAACCGGGTCCCGCGCAGAAGACTCCAACAATTATCCACACCATTTCCCCGGAGACCACGGGATGGATTGAGTGTGATGTCATGCTGGATGGCGTTGAGGTTCCCCTGTTAGTGGATACGGGAGCTATAATCTCTGTTTTGAACCTGGCGACCATGAAGAGTTTGTTTCCCCACTAACAAATCAGGAAGCAGGAGAGAGACTATTATGGCTATGGATGGAACAGACTGACCCTGCTGGGGTTTGTGGAAATGGAGGCTTGGTACAGGTCTGTTGTTGTGCCCGAGGCCTGTGTTTATGTCACCGCTGCGGGAGTTAACATCATGGGGTGCAACCTCTTTTATAGCCTGGGGTTCTCTATAGCTAATGTATCGGGTGAGGAGTGGTCAGGGTGTGGACTTTGGGGCCGACCAGCTCCAGTGGTGGATGGCGAGGAGGTGTGGGACTCAGACTGGCTGGACACAACTACAAGTGGAGAGCACGTTGGGCGCCACGCAACGCCACCCCAGGACAGACCCGATGCCGGTCATCATGCTGCCCTGGATGAGGGTGCTGGACGGCACATCGGGACCCTAAGGAGGAGGTGCCCACGCTGGAGACTGAGGGGGCGAGACCTAAGACCGTGGCTGTAAAGCGCTCACAACGACGGCCTGCCAAGAGAAAGATGAACCAGACCCGTGAGTTGACCGGATCGGTGAAAGAGGCCAGTCAGAATCAGAGTGATCCAGAAAAGAAGAAAAGGGCTTCCCTGCAGGTTGGAGACGAGGTTCGGCCCAGGGTCGAGGCCCAGATGAGAGGGAATCACGGGTCACGTGAGCAGCATGATGAACAGAGGCGGTTCCGAGTGGAGGCTGCCCGGAGTGATGGGTATCTGCGCTTGTCTGACCAGACCTGGAGGCATCCGAATGAGCTGGAGGAGAGGAGACGGCGCAGCAGGAGCCCAGAGGTTGAAAGACAAAGGTGTTTGGAGAGGGACCCGTCCAAGGACTGAGGGTGTTTTATTGTGTATTTATTTTGATTGTAACCCAGGTCCTGGTGTACAAAGTTAATTACTGCTGTTTTAGTGCCCCGGATATTGTTGGAAAAAAAAACGAGAAGAAAAGAGAAAACAAAGGAAAGGATAATAGTAAGAAGATGATATTTTATGGGTAAAACTTTGTTATCTGTGTGTTTATACAAGAGCAAACTTTTATTAGTGACAGATATTTTTGATTATTGGCTATGATGAGAATGAATTGATGCACTGTAAATTTGGTATAGGTCCGAATTTAGATTAGTGAAGAAGGAATAGTGGAGTATAATTGGATTGTTTGATTCAATTGATTGATGATTTCTGATAATTACATTGCCCAACACATATTGTTTTACAGTGTGCCCAAGTGTGGGGTGGGTGTTGGGGTGGGGGCCGCCAGTAGTATTTCCAATGTATGTTGTGATTGTTATATGTTGTGGGTTTTTTTGTTCTCCATGGATCGCCACCTTGTCGCGGTGGAGAACCTTGTGTGTTCCAATGATCCCGAGAGCAATGCCGTCGGGGGCCTTTTGGCTCCTGGTAGGGTCACCCATGGCAGTAAGGTCGAGGGGGAGGTCCCAGACTAAGAGCGATCCAAAGAAAGAAAGACCTCAATGGTGGGAGTGGCAGAGGATGACACCATGAGTCACAACGGCACTGAAGGCGGATGAAGGCTGCAGCAGAGAGTGGTCTCCAGTCGTTTTGGATTCCATGCCACTGGATTCAGGCCCCTCTCTGCCAAGGACCATGTGGTGGCTGCAGGCGCATCAGTCTCCCCACGATAAAAGATGTCATGCGCAGGCGTCCTCCCGAAGGGAGCCCATCCACTTTA
Source organism: Pholidichthys leucotaenia (assembly GCA_020510985.1). Taxonomy (NCBI): domain Eukaryota; kingdom Metazoa; phylum Chordata; class Actinopteri; order Cichliformes; family Pholidichthyidae; genus Pholidichthys; species Pholidichthys leucotaenia. The sequence continues at coordinate 340,773,191 of CM035845.1, forward strand.
CATCTTGGACAAGACAAAGTCCTGTGGCGATCAGGAAGTGGTAACGGGGACAGGACAGTGAAGTCTGGGAGTTCTTAGCCACGACCTGGCACACAGGCGATGGGTGCTTGATACAGTCGTTAAGCTCTTGGACTGAGGCAGAAAGAGCTTCCCGGCAGCTGCACTCATGACTGAGCAGCCCTATTCAGGATCCACTCTGCTCACACCAGTAGGGGAGGGGGTTAGAAAAGGTACCCCAAACATAGCCTACCTCACAAAATCCTGTCTGGAATACGGCATCCAGAGGGATCACCACCACGCGGTCAGAAACATACAAAACTACATATTGGAGCCTGGAATGTGCAAACCCTTATGGACAACCAAGCCAGTGATCGACCTGAAAGGTGAACTGCCATCATCTCCAGAGAGCTAAGGAAGTTCCGGATCGACATCGCAGCACTCTCCGAGATCCAACTGGCTGATGAAGGGCAGCTGAAGGAGGAAAAAGGCGGGTATACTTTCTTTTGGAAGGGAAAGCCTGCAAATGAGCCATGAATCCATGCTGTGGGATTTGCTATTAAGAACTGCCTCATCAACCACCTCCATGAACTCCCTGTGGGCATCAACGAGCGCCTAATGACCATTCGTCTGATGCTTGCCTGCAGTCAAATGGCCACCGTTATTAGTGCCTACGCTCCAACGCTTGATGCACAGGATGAAGTAAAGGAGGCCTTCTATGTTGACCTGGACAAAATACTATCTGAAGTCCCAAAGAAGGATAAGTTAATCCTGGTTGGAGACTTTAATGCCAGAGTGGGACGAAACCATCATCTATGGAGCAGCACGCTGGGGAGAGAAGGGGTTGGAAACACAAACTCCAATGGCATACTACTGCTAACCAAGTGGTCAGAGCACAACCTGGTCATCACCAACACACTTTTTCCATCAGAAAACCAAGTTCAGAACATCATGGATGCATCCCCGCTCCAAATTATGGCATCTCATTGACTACATCATAGTCCGCTCCAAAGACCGCCGCGATGTCCTTAACACCAGAGCAATGACTAGTGCAGATGACTGCTGGACTGACCACCGCCTCATTCGCTCCATCATGTCTATCCGCTTAATGCGGAAAAGAAGGTTGCAGAAAGGACAGAGTCAGCCAAAGCTTAACATCGTGCTGTTGGACGACATTATCTACCAACAACAGCTGCAGAATACTCTTAGGGCAGCTTTGCCCAAACAGTACCCAGAGGATACTGGAAAAACACTGGAGCACACTTTCCACTGCCATCGTGGACTCTTGCAAAAGCATCCTCGGTCATAAAAAGTGGAGGCATCAAGACTGGTTTGACGAGAATGACAGTGAGATCCAACAGCTCATCGACATCAAGCGGCAAACTTTTATCACCTGGCAAAACAACATTCACTGCAAGGTTAAAAGAGCAGCCCATGCCAAAGAGAAGGCAGCCGTACAAACACTTGTTAGGAAATTGAAGAACCAGTGGTGGACAAAGAAGGCCCTGGAGATCCAGCAGCTTGCCGACTCTGGAGACACGAGAGGATTCTTTGATGCCACAAGAGCGGTATATGGTCCCAACCACCGCTGCCTAACCCCCCTTTGCTCCAAAGATGGGCTCTTGCTTCTGAAGGACAAGGGGGCAATTGCAGACAGGTGGAAAGAGCATTATAAGGACCTCTTAAACAGGGACACCACTCCTGAGATGGAGGCCCTTGATCAACTCCCTCAACAGCCCATGGAGGAAAGCATGGGAAAACCACCTAGCTTGGATGAGGTACAGGACGCCATCAGGAAGATGAGAAACAACAAGGCTGCTGGACCTGACAGCATCCCAGCTGAAGTCCTGAAGAAAGGCGGTCCTGATCTTCTGAAGCACATCCATGCCCTGCTCCTGAAAATGTGGGAAGTAGAGGAAATCCCTGCACAGCTCAGAGATGCCTTGATTGTCTCCATCTTTAAAAAGGGGGACAGGGCAGATTGTGGGAATTACCTTGGCATTTCTGTCCTGTCCACCATAGGGAAAGCCTTTGCCCGGGTCTTGGCCAATAGACTCACCCCCTTGTCAGAGAGCATTCTTCCCGAGTCCCAGAGTGGTTTTCGCCCAAACAGAGGCACCACAGACATGATTTTCATTGCTCGCCAACTGCAAGAAAAATGCCGGGAACAAAATCTACCATTATACATGGCCTTCATAGACCTTACCAAAGCCTTCGACTCAGTAAACCGTCAGGCCCTTTGGCTGGTTCTGGCAAAGATTGGCTGCCCAGAAAAATACATCTGGGTACTGAGACTGCTGCATGACAATATGTCTGCCACGGTACTCAGTGGCAGTGGAGACGAAACAGAACCCTTCGGGGGTGACACGGGAGTCAAACAGGGATGTGTCATCGCTCCAACACTATTCTCCATCTATATTGCTGCTATTCTCCATCTCACGAACCAACATCTGCCCCCGGGAGTCAAAATCATGTACAGAATCGACGGTCAACTTCTCAACATCAACCGATTTAGAGCTAAAGGTCAAATCACCACCATATCCATCATGGACCTGCAGTATGCAGACGACAATGCTTTCGTAGCCCTCTCAGAAGAGGACCTTCAGTGCATCCTGTCTGCCTTTGCCAAAGCATACAAACAGCTCAGTCTGGCCGTCAATATAAAAAAAACACAAATACTCCACCAGCCATCACCAAACCGCAGTACACTTGCCATACTCCCAAACATCTCCATTGATAACATCCAACTGGAAAATGTGGACCACTTCCTATATCTTGGCAGCCTCCTCTCGTCAAAAGCCGTCATCGATGACGAAATACACCGTCGCCTCAGCAGTGCTAGTGGGGCTTTCTCAAGGCTAAGGAGGAGAGTCTTTGAGAACTGCGATCTCCAAGCGAATACCAAAATCCTGGTCTATAAAGCGGTGGTGCTCCCTACTCTCCTGTATGGATCAGAAGCCTGGACTACATACAGCAGGCACTTAAAGGCACTTGAGGCACACCATGGGCGTGGGCGGTGGTGCAGTGGTTAGCACTGCTAACCACTGCTGTTGGCACCACTGTTGGAGACTCTAAAGTGGCCCAAGGTGTGAATGTGTGTGTGAATGGTTAAGGGATAGCGCCGTACCGTGGCTGCTTCATTCATCCAGGTGGATGCCCTCAATTTCCCCTCTGGGGATCAATAAAGTATACAAAATCAAAAAAAAAAAATCAGAGATGCCTCCGAAAAATCCTCAGGATTAGTTGGGAGGATAGACGCACCAACTCCAGCGTCTTGGAGGAGGCTAACCTCCCCACCATCACTGTCACCATTGCCCAAAACCAGCTCAGATGGACTGGCCATGTTATCCAAATGCCTGACTCTTGCCTCCCAAAACAAGTCCTGTACTCCCAGCTAGCTGAAGGGAAGCGGGCTCTAGGAGGCCAGAAGAAGAGATTTAAGGACAACAGAAAAACAAACCTAAAGAAGTGCCACATAGACCTAAAAGCTTGGGAAAATATGGCAACCAACAGGGCGACCTGGAGAAACATTGTCCGTGAGGGTGCCGCAGGGAGGGAGCCATGAGACTCAAAAGAATCAAAATAGTAATAAAAGATTCATAATTATGTGTGCTGAGTGTGTATTTGTGGCAAATAGGCGCCCTCTACAGACGAGATGCTGGTGCCCTCTGGCTGCAGCTGGTAGACTCCACTGATTGATCACACTCCAGTATGGCCAACATTCAAAGTGCAGCAAAGGAAGAAAAAAAAACTTAAAAGTAGTTTTTTTTTTTTTTTTCTTAAATTATGCAGTGGTTTGAACTTTAAAACACTGAGCCCTAAAACGGCTACATCTGGCTATCACAGCTTATGTTATGTAACATAGTTTTTCTCCAATGTGTTGTAGTCGGCTTCAGTTTAGTGGCCATATGAATTAATTTCAGGGCTGTACAGAGACCATTTGAGAGGCAGCGGCGCAAATTAATAAAAAAAAAGGCACATGGAATGAGATTTGTTAAAAATATGTCAGCTTTAAATGTTACTTAGTTGGTATCTATTTTACTTTAATAACTATGCACTCACGGACATATTTAATACCCCACAGTTTTTACAAATTATCAGCTCACACAGAGACCACCGTCTTCATCATTAATTATGTAAAGGTCAATGACCAATAAATAAATAAATGGGCAACTTCCACTGAAAAATGATTATCTCTTCAAAATAAAAAAAAATTTGCAAAAATCTGAAAAAAAAGCTTTTCATTCAACAAATAAATAATCAAAACTTCATTCAAATGACTAAATTGTTGCAAAAAAAAAAATGAAAAAGACCATTCGTCTAGTCAGCAAAATGGGCCCAGTGTGTCATGGAGGTGATCAGCCTGTGGCGCTCCTGAGGTGTGATGGAGGTCCAGGCTGCTTTGCCCGTGGCCTTCAGCTCGTCTGCATTGTTGGTCTGCTGTCTCTCATCTTTCTCTTGACAATACTCCATAGATTCTCTACACCAGGCCTATTCAGTTAGTGGCCCGCAGGCCACATGCGGGCCAGAACCAACCTCCGAGTGGCCCAGGTCACGCCAAGGAAATATAAATTTAAGAAAAAATATGAAGGAATGACGGTCTGCAAGCGCGCACACGAACAACGTGCATGACCGTCATCTGTGTGGAGTTCAGAAGCGCCCCACCCGCGTGAGCGTTCCAGTCAGCAGGCAGAGGTTTTCTAGCATTGCCTTCCGAGAGAAACATGAGCTTATTATAGTACTTTAAACATGGAAAAAAGCAGAAGAGATCTGTAAGCAGTGGAGGCATTTATGGTGGTTTTGACCCGCTGGAAACAGGAGCAATTGTCATGTTCGGGCTCGTCATCCCGAGCATGACTTGGGGCTGTTGGGTTTAATTATTACTTATTAATTCCAGCTGACGGATTGGGCTTTGCTCTCCGCCAGCCCCACAGCCGTGCCTCCTCCTCACCAGGCATCCACCAGCGGTATGGTTCACCACATACGGTGGGGCAAAAAAGTATTTAGTCAGCCACCAATTGTGCAAGTTCTACCACTTAAAAGATGAGAGAAGTCTCCAATTTTCATCATAGGTATACCTCAACTATGAGAGACAAAATGAGAAAAAGAAAATCCAGAAAATCACACTGAAGGATTTTTAATGAATTAATTGGTAAATTCCTCGGTAAAATAAGTATTTGGTCACCTACAAACAAGCAAGATTTCTGGCTCTCACAGACCTGTAACTTCTTCTTTAAGAGGCTCCTCTGTCCTCCACTCGTTACCTGTATTGATGGCACCTGTTTGAACTCGTTATCAGTATAAAAGACACCTGTCCACAACCTCAAACAGTCAGACTCCAAACTCCACTATGGCCAAGACCAAAGAGCTGTCAAAGGACACCAGAAACAAAATTGTAGACCTGCACCAGGCTGGGAAGACTGAATCTGCAATAGGTTAGCAGCTTGGTGTGAAGAAATCAACTGTGGGAGCAATTATTAGAAAATGGAAGACATACAAGACCACTGATAATCTCCCTCGATCTGGGGCTCCACGCAAGATCTCACCCTGTGGGGTCAAAATTATCACGAGAATGGTGAGCAAAAATCCCAGAACCACATGGGGGAACCTAGTGACTGACCTGCAGAGAGCTGGGACCAAAGTAACAAAGGCTACATCAGAAACACACTACACCGCCAGGGACTCAAATCCTGCAGTGCCAGTCGTGTCCCCCTGCTTAAGCCAGTACATGTCCAGGCCCGTCTGAAGTTTGCTAGAGAGCATCTGATTGATCCAGAAGAGGACTGGGAGAATGTCATATGGTCAGATGAAACCAAAATAGAACTTTTTGGTAAAAACTCAACTTGTCGTGTTTGGAGGAGAAAGAACACCATACCTACTGTGAAGCATGGGGGTGGAAACATCATACTTTGGGGCTGTTCTTCTGCAAAGGGACCAGGACGACTGATCCGTGTAAAGGAAAGAATGAATGGGGCCATGTATGTGAGATTTTGAGTGAAAACCTCCTTCCATCAGCAAGGGCATTGAAGATGAAACGTGGCTGGATCTTTCAGCATGACAATGATCCCAAACACACCGCCCGGGCAACAAAGGAGTAGCTTTGTAAGAAGCATTTCAAGGTCCTGGAGTGGCCTAGCCAGTCTCCAGATCTCAACCGCATAGAAAATCTTTGGAGGGAGTTGAAAGTCTGTGTTGCCCAGCGACAGCCCCAAAACATCATTGCTCTAGAGGAGATCTGCATGGAGGAATGGGCCAAAATACCAGCAACAGTGTGTGAAAACCTTGTGAAGACTTACAGAAAACGTTTGACCTCTGCCATTGCCAACAAAGGGTATATAATAAAGTATTGAGAAGAACTTTTGTTATTGACCAAATACTTATTTTACCGAGGAATTTACCAATTAATTCATTAAAAATCCTTCAATGTGATTTTCTGGATTTTTTTTTTCTTATTTTGTCTCTCATAGTTGAGGTATACAGTGGGGCAAAAAAGTATTTAGTCAGCCACCAATTGTGCAAGTTCTCCCACTTAAAAGATGAGAGAGTTCTCCAATTTTCATCACAGGTATACCTCAACTATGAGAGACAAAATGAGAAAAAAAAAATCCAGAAAATCACATTGATGGATTTTTAATGAATTAATTGGTAAATTCCTCTGTAAAATAAGTATTTGGTCAATCCCAAAAGTTTATCTCAATACTTTGTTATATACCCTTTGTTGGCAATGACAGAGGTCAAACGTTTTCTGTAAGTCTTCACAAGGTTTTCACACACTGTTGCTGGTATTTTGGCCCATTCCTCCATGCAGATCTCCTCTAGAGCAGTGATGTTTTGAGGCTGTCGCTGGGCAACACGGACTTTCAACTCCCTCCAAAGATTTTCTATGCGGTTGAGATCTGGAGACTGGCTAGGCCACTCCAGGACCTTGAAATGCTTCTTACGAAGCCACTCCTTTGTTGCCCGGGCGGTGTGTTTGGGATCATTGTCATGCTGAAAGACCTAGCCATGTTTCATCTTCAATGCCCTTGCTGATGGAAGGAGGTTTTCACTCAAAATCTCAAGATACATGGCCCCAGTCATTCTTTCCTTTACACGGATCAATTGTCCTGGTCCCTTTGCAGAAAAGCAGCCCCAAAGTATGATGTTTCCACCCCCATGCTTCACTGTAGGTATGGTGTTCTTTCTCCTCCAAACACGACAAGTTGAGTTTTCATCAAAAAGTTCTATTTTGGTTTCATCTGACCATATGACATTCTCCCAGTCCTCTTCTGGATCATCCAAATGCTCTCTAGCAAACTTCAGACGGGCCTGGACATGTACTGGCTTAAGCAGGGGGACACATCTGGCACTACAGGATTTGAGTCCTTGGCGGCATAGTGTGTTACTGATGTAGCCTTTGTTACTTTGGTCCCAGCTCTCTGCAGGTCATTCACTAGGTCCCCCCGTGTGGTTCTGGGATTTTTGCTCATCGTTCTCGTGATCATTTTGACCCCACAGGGTGAGATCTTGTGTGGAGCCCCAGATCGAGGGAGATTATCAGTGGTCTTGTATGTCTTCCATTTTCTAATAATTGCTCCCACAGTTGATATCTTCACACCAAGCTGCTTACCTATTGCAGATTCAGTCTTCCCAGCCTGGTGCAGGTCTACAATTTTGTTTCTGGTGTCCTTTGACAGCTCTTTGGTCTTGGCCATAGTGGAGTTTGGAGTCTGACTGTTTGAGGTTGTGGACAGGTGTCTTTTATACTGATAATGAGTTCAAACAGGTGCCATTAATACAGGTAACGAGTGGAGGACAGAGGAGCCTCTCAAAGAAGAAGTTACAGGTCTGTGAGAGCCAGAAATCTTGCTTGTTTGTAGGTGACCAAATACTTATTTTACCGAGGAATTTACCAATTAATTCATTAAAAACCCTTCAATGTGATTTTTCTGCATTTTTTTTCTCATTTTGTCTCTCATAGTTGAGGTATACCTATGATGAAAATTGTAGACCTCTCTCATCTTTTAAGTGGGAGAACTTGCACAATTGGTGGCTGACTAAATACTTTTTTGCCCCACCGTACCTATAATGAAAATTGGAGACCTCTCATCTTTTAAGTGGGAGAACTTGCACAATTGGTGGCTGACTAAATACTTTTTACCCCACTGTACACACTCACACACGCACACACACATACACTCACATTCACGCATGCACACACACACTAATTCAATCAGTCAAGCACCTGTTGCGACACGGCTGGTCATACTTGCTGTCATTAGCGCTTGGTATTAATAGCAGGGCAGTACGACCAGCCAGCGTGGCAACTTTGCAATGTCAACTCCAGACATCCAGGCTTGCTTCTGTGGGTTCACCCTTGAACTAATCATGTTGTTTCTCCAGAGCCTTTCCGCTCCGACGCAATTGTAAGTCCCTGTGCCTTTTTCTCCGCTCTTGCCTGTTTGGAGTGCGTTAGGCATCCTTTGAACCTGCCAAGTTTGTAGCCGGGTGTCTCACCCTTTACCTGTGACTGTATTTGGGCTCTCCACACTTTCTCCCATTGTAAATAAACACATTACAAACCTCCAGCTGGCTAATGACCTAAACAGCTTTTACTGCAGGTTTGAAAAGAACCTACAGTTCTCACCTCCCACCCACACAAAAGGATTATCTGCAGCCCCAGGAACTCCATCCCTCCTCCACTCTGACCTCCCACCAGCACTAATGATCTGTGAAGAGGAGGTGCGCCGGGTCTTTCAGAGACAAAAGATCAAGAAGGCTGCAGGACCTGATGGTGTGTCTCCGTCCTGCCTGAGAGTCTGCTCCAACGAGTTGGCCCCCATCTTCACCCGGATCTTTAACAGATCACTGGAGCTGCGTGAAGTGCCTTCCTGCTTCAAACGCTCCATCATCATTCCAGTTCCCAAGAAACCCTCTATTACAGGATTAAACGACTACAGACCTGTTGCCCTGACCTCTGTGGTCATGAAATCCTTGGAGAGATTGGTGCTGAACCACCTGAAGGTCATCACAGGCCCCCTGATGGACCCACTGCAGTTTGCCTACCGGTCAAACAGGTCAGTGGATGATGCAGTGAATATGGGACTACATTACATCCTGCAACACCTCGACTCCCCAGGGACGTACGCCAGGATCCTGTTTGTCGACTTCAGCTCAGCGTTCAACACCATCATCCCAGGCATTCTTCATCAGAAACTCCTCCAGCTCAAGGTGCCCCCCTCCACCTGCCAGTGGATCTCCAGCTTTCTGACTGACAGGTGGCAACAGGTGAAGCTAGGGAGATTTACATCCAGCTCCCGAAAAATTAGTACTGGCGCCCCCCAAGGATGTGTCCTTTCCCCACTGCTCTTCTCCCTCTACTCCAACGACTGCACCTCAGAGGACCCTTCGGTGAAGCTCCTGAAGTTTGCGGACGACACCACAGTCATCGGTTTGATCCGGGATGATGATGAGTCTGCATACAGGCGGGAGGTGGAGCAGCTGATCCTCTGGTGCAGCCAGAACCATCTTGAACTTAACCCAGCCAAAACGGTGGAGATGACTGTGGATTTCAGGCGACACCCCCCTTCATTCCCCCCACTCACCATCCTCAACAGCACAGTGTCCACTGTGGACTCCTTCAAGTTTCTGGGTACCACAATCTCCCGGAACCTGAAGTGGTCCTCCCATATTGACACTGTCCGGAAAAAGGCCCAGCAGAGGTTGTTTTTTCTGCGTCAGCTCAAGAAGTTTGATTTGCCTCAGGAGCTGCTGGTTGTCTTCTACACCGCCATCATCCAATCTGTCCTCTGCTTTTCCATCACTGTCTGGTTTGGATCTGCCACTAAACAGGACAAGACCAGACTGCAGCGGATCATTAAGTCTGCGGAGAGGATCATTGGTACCGACCTGCCCTCCATTGAGAACTTATATCGGTCCATAACCAGGAAACGGGCGGGAAACATCTGTGCTGACCCATCACACCCCGGCCACAAACTGTTTGAACTTCTATCTTCTGGTCGTCGTTACAGATCACTGAAGGTCAAAACCACCCGTCACAGGAACAGTTTCTTTCCTCAAGCCATCACTCTGATGAACTCCTAACATTCACCTAGTCCTACCTGTTTGCTGTACTCATGACTTTTCATCCATTATTACATTGCACATAACTCTCACACTGCTTTTTACTTCATTCACATTATATCACTGAATCTGAGTCCACATTGAAATACTGTGTGATTGTATATTTTTTCATATATTTCTGCAAAGTGTGGTTAGTCCGAGTAAATAACTGCATATATTCCTGTATATATTTGCATCCTTTTATAGAAACGTGGACAGACTGTAATTTACTGTACATACTCTGGTTGTCATTGAATCCTTATTTAAATCCTTCACCTGAACAACGAGAGCAAGTTTTTAGCCAAAGTCAAATTCCTTGTATGTGTTGTGCATACTTGGCCAATAAAGCTGATTCTGATTCTGATTCTGATTACTTACTCTGCGTTTTGGGCTCGTTGCTATTCCCTAAACTGTGCAGCTAACATGACAGCAATAATGAAGAGTCGCTTAGCAGGTGAGGCTTCATACTGTATGCAGGGAAAGGCAAGAGCGACTGAATCGCTTAGGATTGACTTCACCAGATGAATGGATATTATGTACCTGGCAAGTTAGATGACCAAAATTCACCAAGTCAATGACTTTCATCTGTCAGCAGCCTACAGACAAACTAAACGTGCCAGCATTTGGATTTCAAAATAAGGGAGGTTTTTCCTGCTGTCTGGGTGATAAGGCAATTTTAGATAGATAGATAGATACATACTTTATTTGGAACAAAAAAGTTAAAAAAACAAAACAAATAAGTGCGATAAAGTGACAGTAAACAGTGCTCGAAAGGGAGAAGGAAGAAGTGAACACTTATTAACTCCAACTCCTCTTTTCCATAAATACAACCTACAAATTACCTCATTCAAAACCCCAAGTAGACAATTAACTATATTTTGTACATATCAACATTAACACCCATCCATCCCAACATACATACAGTCCATACATCAAAACCAGCCCCAAACAACACAGATATACACAGTGCTGTCCCACCTACCATTCCATAGTGTCCCAGAGTGAGCATAGTGAATCGTACATATAAATACTACCCTTCTAACATATATTCTTTCAGCAAATAATGTTTATACCTATTTTTGAATTGATTTCTGTTTGTACATAGTTTCAGTTCCAGCTCCAGACTGTTGCACAAATCCACCCCACAGACAGATATGCACATACTTTTCTTAGTTGTTCGTATCTTAGGTTTTGTAAAGTTTAAGTCTCCTCTCAAATTATAATCATTGTCTCTTTTTTGAATATTTTTTGTATATTAGTTGGGAGTTGATTATTAATTGCCCTGTACATGACTTGGTTCCAAGGTTGTCATAGCCAGGAGCGGCACTGGGGTTAAGCTCCCAGTGCTCATAAAATGCTCCTTATGGCGTGCGTCTCGAAAAGCCTCTGACAACTAAGTCCAACTCCTAGCCTGCCCGTGTGGTTTAGTCTCTAAGCCTGGCGGAACTGCTTTTACTAATAGGAGAAGGGGCGAGGGCGGATCTCTGGCGCCTTAAAACCAGATGCTTCGGGTAGATGGTGGCTCGTCAACCTGGGAAGGTAGCCCATCTAGGGGAAGGTAAACCCTGATTTCAAACCTCCGCTGCCTTGCGGCATACCCGGTCACGGGAAAGGCTTCTGGAGTCAACCCTGAGGAAAAATCCGGAGTCGGAGCCCCTAAGGCAGTTCTATGTTGTGCTCAACATCGTTCTGTCAGCTCCTGCAACGGCACTGGTGCCAAACTGTAGCAGCCCTGCTATTCCTTTGGATTCATCAGCAACGTGGAGAGGGGGGACATGCTGCATGGGCAACATCTTGTCCTCCATATCTTCCTGCCCAGGCTTGAATCCTACCAACGCCCAACGCTGGAAGGTAGAACACCAGATCACTGGAGAGGACACTCCAGCTTCGCCTTTGGCGTAGACAAAACACGGGGAATGACAGTTACCGGTTATAAGCCACCGCTCAATTGGCGTAGAGCTCGGCACCAGGGGTTGTTCCCGACGGTGGGAGGGATCATCGGATCTCACTGGACAGCAACCGCCCGCCTCAAGCTGGGCAGCCCCCAGCCAATAAGGTGTTGTCCCGCCACAGCTTGCTTTCCTCATTGGGTGCATGGGGATGAGGAGAAGTCCGAACAGCAGGCTGAGAACCTTCGCACCAGGCAAGACAATAAAACAAAAGAGACCAACTCTAAAACTGGGAACTTGGAACGTCCGCACTATGATGACAGGACTCACTGCTAACCTCAAGGACATCAACGACACTAGGAAGACAATAATGAGCTGAAAAGACTGGGAGTGGATATCGCCACTCTCCAGGAAACACGGTTGGCTGATGCAGGCACACTGAGAGAGAAGGACTACACGTTCTACTGGCAGGGAAAGGGCAGTGACGAACACAGGGAACACGGAGTGGGCTTCGCAGTGAAGAACACCTTGCTGAAGATGGTGGAACCGGGCAGCACTGGCTCTGCACAACTCCTCACCCTCCGCCTCAACACCACTCAAGGCCCACTCACCCTCGTCAGTGTGTATGCCCCAACACTGACAGCCACACCAGAGGCAAAAGACGAGTTCTACGAGAATCTCGTAACAACTGTCAGGATCATCCCCAACTCTGAACAACTCATTCTCCTTGGAGACTTCAATGCCAGAGTGGCTGCTGACCACGACTCCTGGCCCTCTTGTCTTGGACCTTTTGGCGTGGGCAGAATGAACGACACCGGACAGCGGCTGCTCGAATTCTGCACATATCATGATCTGTGCATCACAAACTTGTTCTTCAAGACCAAGCCCCAACACAAGGTTTCCTGGCAACATCCGCGCTCAAAGCACTGGCACCAGCTGGACTTGATCCTGACCAGGCGCACCTCACTGAAGAATGTGCTAATCACCCGTGCGTTCCAGAGTGCAGATTGCAACACAGACCATTCATTGGTGTGTTGCAAGGTCAAGCTAAAGCTGAAGAAATTCCATCATGCTAGACAGCCTGGAAAGGCACAGATTGACACCAGCAAGATGGCTCAACCGGAACTTGTTGAGCAGTTTGCCTCCACTTTTGAGAAGGAACTTGGTGTACCACAAGAAGGAGAATCTGCAAAGCAGAAGTGGGAAGAGCTGCGAAACACCATCCACCGCACAGCCTTGGCTACCTTTGGGAGGAAGACCTCGAAGTCACAGGACTGGTTTGTTGCCAAGTTGACCGAGATGACCCCCGTCATTGAAGCCAAATGCTCAGCACTTGCTGAGTACAAGAAGTACCCAAACGAGAAGAATCTCCAGATTCTCAGGGCTGCGAGAAGCAAAGTTCAGCAGACTGCTCGGCGCTGTGCCAACGAGTACTGGACTCAGCTCAGCCAAGACATTCAAACCACTGCCATAACAGGGAACATTCGTGGTATGTACGATGGCATCAAGAAAGCACTTGGCCCGGCTCAGAGCAAGACGACCCCCCTCAAATCCTCCACTGGGGAGATGATCACAGAAAAGAACAAGCAGATGGAGAGATGGGTGGAACACTACTCCGACCTCTACTCCAGACAGAACACCGTGACACCGTCAGCCCTTGATGCCATCGACTGCCTGCCATCCATGGATGAACTTGACGCCGAGCCAACCATCGACAAACTCAGCAAGGCCATTGATAGCTTGGCCGCTGGCAAGGCACCCGGCAACAACGGCATACCCCCCGACCTGATCAAGCACTGCAAGACCGCCCTACTGCTGCCATTGCATGACGTCCTCTGCCAGTGTTGGAAGGAAGGTGCCGTACCACAGGACATGAGGCACGCCAAGATCATCACCCTCTACAAAAACAAAGGGGAGAGAAGCGACTGCAACAACTACAGGGGCATCTCCTTCCTCAGCGTTGTTGGCAAAGTCTACGCACGAGTTGTTGTCGTTCGTCTACAGAAGCTTGCCGAACGTGTCTACCCCGAGTCTCAGTGTGGCTTCCGCACTGAGCGATCGACGGTAGACATGATATTCTCCATCCGCCAACTCCAGGAGAAATGCAGAGAACAGAACATGCCCCTGTACGTCGCCTTCATCGACCTCACCAAAGCGTTCGATCTGGTCAGCAGAGAGGGCCTTTTCAAGATCCTGCCAAAGATAGGATGCCCACCAAAGTTGCAAAGCCTCATCGAATCGTTTCACACCAACATACAGGGGATAGTGCAGCACGACAGCAACGTCTCACAGCCATTCAACATACGCAGCAGAGTGAAACAGGGCTGTGTACTTGCGCCAACCCTCTTTGGGATTTTCTTTGCTATGCTCCCGAGGCATGCCTTCAGCACAGCAACAGAGGGAATCTGTTGATGACAACATGACTTGTGCTGTCATGACCAGTGCTCAGACCCTTTATGTATTTTTGAGTATTTTGTCTCTCTTATTATTTTCTTGTCTGTTTTCTGTTATTATTGGTTGTTTTCTTTCAGAGCCTCCTTCCTCATTTCTCAGTCACTCACCTTTGACCCACAGTCTGCTCCCCAGTTCTCAGCTGTGGGTGACTGTCTAAATTAGGTCACCTTCCCCTGCTCACTCAGGTGCTCACATCTGTTATTGATTGTGTTAATTGTACTGCTGCCTCTTTTAAGGGGGCTGCACCATTGCATGGTGTACCCTCCTACTCTCAAGTTACGCTGAAGTCACTTTCAAGCCATTTTTCTCTACATGTAAGTGGTCTGTCTCTCGCTGCATGTATGATTGGTTATCTGCAGGTTGGCTGATGATCACGCTTGCCTTAGTTAGGCTATTTTGCTACCTGTTCCTTTGTGTGTTTTCCCAGGTTAGCCGCCAGCAATCACGCTCGCCTTAGCCTTAACTATTTTTTGCTGACCTGTATTCCCTTTTTTCCATCAGTGTGTGTATGTCTTTATGTTACTTTAGTAAATGTTGCAAACTCACGGCCGGCGTGTAGTGACTTCCTCTCTCTGCCCCGAAAGGGCATACATGACAAACTGTATGCTTACAGAAACCTGAGAGCCCATGGCACAACCATGTTTCTGTCAGTGAATCACATCCTGGTATTTAAAATAGGGGGCATTCAGACACAACTCCAACAGAGAGCACACCTGGTCTGGATTTAGTTTTGTTCTGTCACCTAAAAGTTTGACCCTGGGACAGTTGTCTTCTCACCACTTCACATCCCTATCTACACAGGTAGACAAAGATGTGACATCATATGACCCTAAGGAGGAGGAAGAAGATGGAGGACAAGCTGCAACAGAGCGACATCAGCGGGGTCTGGAGAAACCTCAAAACCATCTCGGGGCTCCAGAATACCTCCCCCCAGGCCACAGGGGGCAGGGAGTGGGCGAACAACCTGAATCTGTTTTTCAATAGATTTGACCAACCGCCCTCCCCCCTGACTGCACAACAACCACTGCTGCCTCTAAAGAAATCAAGTCCTGCTGCCCACTCCCCACTCCACCAACACCCCCCCACTCCCAACACACAGCCCCCCATCCTGACCCTGACCAGGACCCAGGTGAGGACGGAGCTGAGGAAGATCAAGGCGAGGAAGGCGCCGGGACCGGACGGCATCAGCGCAAAGCTCCTCAAGTCCTGTGCAGACCAGCTGTGTGGGATTGTGACGTATATCTTCAACATGAGCCTGAAACTGGGGAGGGTACCACAGCTGTGGAAAACATCTTGTGTGGTACCTGTACCAAAAACTTCCCACCCCAAAGACCTGAACAGCTACAGACCGGTGGCCTTGACGTCCCACTTGATGAAGACCCTGGAGAGACTGCTCCTTGCTCACCTCCGCCCCCTGGTGGAACCAGCGATGGATCCACTCCAGTTCGCCTACCAGCATGGCATTGGGGTGGAGGATGCGGTGATCTTCCTCCTTCACCGTTCTCTGTCCCACCTGGAGAAGCCCGGGAATATGGTGAGGATCATGTTCTTTGACTTCTCCAGTGCTTTCAACACCATCCAACCGATGATCCTGAAGGACAAGCTGCTGCGCGCAGGGGTGGACCAGCACCTGTCATCATGGATCCTGGACTACCTCACGAACCGGCCTCAGTTTGTGAGAACCCGGGACTGTGTGTCCGACACGATCATCAGTAGCACGGGGGCCCCCCAGGGAACGGTGCTGGCTCCCTTCCTGTTCACTCTTTATACTGCGGACTTCTCACACAACACAACACACTGCCATCTACAGAAGTTCTCTGATGACTCTGCGATCGTTGGCCTCATCTCCAATGGAGATGAAGCTGAGTACAGAGGGCTTATCCAGGACTTCGTGGACTGGTGCCATCGGAACTGCCTCCAGATCAACGCGAGGAAAACTAAGGAGCTGGTGGTGGACTGCCGCAGGCATGGGCAGCCCCTCACAGTACCAGTAAATATACAGGGAACAGACATCGAGATGGTGACATCCTATAAGTACCTGGGTATTCATCTGAACAATAAACTAGACTGGTCACACAATACTGATGCACTCTACAAGAAGGGACAGCGCAGGCTGTTCCTGCTGAGGAGACTCAGGTCTTTTGGTGTACAAGGGGCGCTGCTGAAGTCATTCTATGACACGGTGGTGGCATCAGCCATCACTTTTGGAGTGGTCTGCTGGGGCAGTGGCATTACTGCAGCCGATAGGAAGAGACTGAACAAACTGATTAAGAAAGCTAGCTCTGTCCTGGGGCAGCGCCTTGATCCGATGGAGGAGATAGGAGAGAGAAGGACGGTGGCTAAACTGTCATCTCTGCTGGAGTCCGAGTTCCACCCTATGCAGGACATACTGAATGCACTGAGGAGCTCATTTAGCAGCAGACTACATCATCCCAGGTGCACAACCGAGAGGTTTCGTAGGTCCTTCCTACCAACGGCTGTCAGACTGTACAACCTAAGCAGGGCTGCTCGCAGAGATAGCAAAAAGACGTAACAAACTAATAGTTTTTTGAATGCAAAAGATGCAATAGACTTACACAATGGTCCCCTCCGGCATACAACTAGGAACATACCGGTCGCTATGGAGGGTGAGAATATGTATGGGCACATAATCATACCATGTAGGATAACTAAGTAGACGGTTATGCTGTTTCATTCCATCTAGCAACAATGCTCTGCACTGTGTGTGTTTATATATTTGCATATTTATTCCATCTAGCTACAATGCTCAGCACTGGGTGTGTTTATATATTTATATATCTACATATTATTCCATCTAGCTACATTGCTCCGCACTGTGTGTGTTTATATACTTGCATATTTATTCCACCTAGCTGCAATGCTCCGTACTGTGGGTGTTTATATATTTACATATTTATTCCATCTAGCTACAATGCTCTGCACTGTGTGTTCATATATTCATATATTTATTCCATCCAGCTACAATGCTCTGCACTGTGTGTCTGTGTGTGTGTGTGTATATATATATTTTATAGTAATACGTACATATGTTTATTAGCTGCTCTTGCTTGCTTGTTTTTTTTCTTGCCTTCTGATTGTTGCTCTGAGTGTTGCTATCCCTGTGCTGTTGCAATCCTGGAATTTCCCCGTTGTGGGACTAATAAAGGCTTATCTTATCTTATCTTATCTTACCCTCCCATCCAAGTACTAACCAAGGTAGACCCTGCTTATGTTGAAGATCAGACAAGACCAGGGCTGTCTGGGGACACCCAGAGCCCAAGGTATGGACATCAATAAAAAGACACAGCACAGAGAGAAATTTGTAGAACGTACTTGTATTCAAATAGTGCTTTTTAAGTGTACAGCACAATAGCACTAGCACTGGTTTCAGATTGTTCCAGATATTATGGAACAAGCATTATACCAAATGTTGAACTTAAAAAAATATGCATTTCTATAAAGACTCCCAGTGGATGGAAAAGGATATTTGACTTTGAGAGACAGACCCCACCACCATCTGCAAATCCTAAAAACTATTTTGAAGATAAATTTGGACCAAATCCTGTGGACTAAACAGTACAATTATTGGACTATTTTTGCCCAATTTTAAACAACTTTTTTGCTGATTAAACATGGTCTGTGATAGATGGACTATCACAATCCAATTTTCAGCATCTATTTGTGGGCTAAATTAAGGCTTGGACCGACAGACCCGATTTAGCCCAGAATACATCTAAATTACATCTTGTGCTAGTGGGGTATTGTCTCATCTGCCTCCAGAGAGAGTTGTTGAATCTTATGGATCAGCTTACAATGCCGTGTTAAAAACTGTTCCTCGACACTTAATCAACCTGCTCCATTTCCAAGTTTAGGGGAGGAGCACCCCTTTCTCCTTTGGTCACACACTATGGACTACATTTCCCACAAGTCATATAACTTCGTGTCATGTTTATCATGTGACTTCCTTGTATGTTATTTATTGGCCAGAGATACTTCCTGCTGCAGTCTTACTACTGGCGATGGTGTTTGGATGAACATCGAAACGTCTTGAAGTCCTTAGTTAGTTTTTAGTCCAGTGTTTTGAAACAAGACTCCCTGTTGAAAGCTTACAGAAATGACCACCAAGTTTTTTTTCTAAACTTTAAACTTTTAATAATAAAACATAATTGCAGCATTTGATGTATTTGTGTGATGATAAATCTGACCACTGAATTCACTTCATCCTTACCAACCCCAGAGTTTAGATTAACCTCTTGCACTCCGGTGTACCACGGGCAGACACGTCTCTGCGTCCTAGAGCACACGAGGGCGCACGAGGGTGCACGTGGGTGCACGAGGGTGCTGCGTCCCAGAGCGCACTGTAAAAAAAAGCTGCATTTCCGTTCTTCCACTACAGACACAGCCGCAAACAGAAAGCCAAAGGAGTGCTTTGATTGGTTTAGATGTGACTGACCTCTCATTCGACTAATAAGAGCCTTGAATTGGGTTTCTGAAACCTTGAAGAACCAATGACTGAAAACCTAGCAAGAACGACCCGCCTACCAACGGCTGCGAATACAGCCAGCCAATTGAAGCACAGAAGTTCGAAAGCTGTTTTGTGTAAGGCTGGGTGACACACAGGCGTTTGCCAGTCTTTTTTTCTTACTACTGTTATTTGTTTTGAAAAATCGTTCGCCAAAACTGCAATCATTGAAGCGCAAAACCGCAATAATGGAATTATGGTTTGACCGGGTCGCGTGACCAGAACCACGAGTCCGTAACAAGCGGACCAGCGTCACGTTTGTCTGACAATGACAAAGAGAAGTTCGCCAACGACTTTGCTGTTGTGGACAGGTAAGTGTTATAAGCTAAATTATTCTTTATCCCTGAAAATTGTAATCCAAATGACTTTTGACCGATCGGTAAATTACAACTGTGCGTTATCGTCCGTCATGTTGCGAACGTCCCCCCCCCCCGTCATGTTGTGAACGCCCCCCCCCCACCCCCACCCCGCTACTCTTCTGTAGCGGATTGCAGATATTTTAGTCCAACTCTGCGTAGTAGACCGTGGTGCACCATCACCGCTTTCCATCATGTAGCGATGGGCGATGTCCGTCCTCTGTAGCAGGGGGTGGGGGGGTGGGAGTTGTTATCTTCTACATTACAAATATTTTAGTATAATTTTTAGTGCACTGTAGTTTATTTTTTCTTGTAAAAAAAAAGCCACACATTTTTTACGTGGCATGCTTCTTTGTGTGTGGGGGCTTGTTTGTTCATTCATTCATTCATGAATGAATAAACAACCCCCCCCCCCACACACACACAGCCGTTCCCCTTTCATTAGAGCCCAAGATGAAGCTTCTATATTGAATCATTCAAAAGTTACAGACATTTTAAATGGCACAGTTTGGCACAATTTGGCACAGTTCAAAAACGCCTGGGAACAACCTAAGAAAAAAGCTGTGTAATATATTCATTTTTTGTGGTATTGTTACAAAATTTTGACCTCAGCTGGATAACACTTGGTTCTACATTTCTGTTGCATTTTCCAGCCAGTATCTGAAGCTGTGTGTTATTTGCAAGCATTTGTATCCAAAAAAAAAACCATCCAGGCGAATTTTATTTTCTTCAAGTTCAGTGTGTTTAGATGACTGTTACTCAGTGGCACGAGCACTTAGAGAGATTATGACTGTTTTGCCAAAAAATTCAAAGTGTTTTCTTTTAAATGAGGCCAACCCCACGAAGATGCTGCAAAGGGTTGAAGAACAGCTTTTGATTTACTTTGGGTACGTTATTTTTAGGCGTTTTTAGGGAAATTGACCAGAGTGCAAGGGGTTAAAACCTCATGGTGTACAGTTTCTACTGAAGCCTCAAAACATAATGCACACTGCTTCTCATTAATACACATGAAGGTAAATATACTGTGAGAAGGCAACAAAAAGAACAAAAAAAAATAAAAGCAAAGATACCAATCAGATGCTAGCTAGCTTCCTAGCTAGCAGTTATGTCAGTGATTATAATCAGTTACCACAGAGTTTATTTTAAAACTGCACAGTGAACAGTTTCTACTGTAACCTCAACATAATGCATGGTTTTAGTCTTTATTTCATCTGATGATGGCTAAAAGAAAGAGAACATAAACAAAAGCAGCAATACTGCTAACTGTTGGCAAACTAGCTAGTTAGCCAGCAACTTCAATAAAGAGACTAGAGTGATGGACTCTGTAAAAAAAAAATAAATATATATATATATATTAGTGGTGTTGGTGTAATCACATTAATCACCCGTTATTGCGGTGCCCCCTTAACGGCGACAAATTTTGTGATCGTGGTTAATGGCAGTAAACAGCAGGAAGCGCAAACAGTACTTTTTGGCCTAGCCGCTCTCCGTAGCAAGGCCGTTGTGACCACTGACACTGTGTGCGCTGTAAAGAACTGAGGTCCACACGAATAGTGGTTTCAACAAAGTTCTCTTTTAACAACTAGGAGCGGGAAACATTAACAGGCGGCAACATCAACACATCGCCATTTTCATACAATATCACTCGGTGAAGGTCAACTCTGACCTGTGACGTCACCACAGTCTTAAAGACACACCACATATAAATATCACATTATATGACATCTCCCCCTTTTTAGCTTTTTTTTTTTTTCAGAACAAAACAATTTTCAATTCAAACATTTTCCATTTCCATTTCACCCTTCCCCACAGCCCATGGCTTAATTATTGAACCACATATAACCACACTTATCACAGTGAACACGTGAATTTCTCTCTTTTCATTTTTCTTTTTTTTTTTTCTCTACAAATCTAGTCTTTGCACAGGTTTAATCATTCTACCAGACCGGGTAAACAACAGTCCTTGCTTTGGGTCTGGCGGTTTGACACTGGATTCTGGTAAAATAGTGTCAGCGGCAGCTGCAGTTTCAGGCTGCTGATCGACAATCTCTGGCTGCAGGTCATTTGGAGCTGAAGAGTGTATCTCTCTGGCTGATTCAGGATCATGTTGCAAGTGACGGCGGTTGCGTCGCAAAGTTGCTCCCTGGGGTGTTTCAATAAGAAAGGAGCGAGGTGTGCTGCTTTCTCCTGTGACAACAGCGGGTGTTTTCCAGGATTTCTGATGGTCCAGCTTTGTGAGGACTGAATCTCCTGGCTTCAACGAAGGTAGGGGTTTAGCTCCATGGCGCTGATTGAAGTAGAATGCTTGTTTCTGTTTCTCCATTGCATCCTTATTCCTGACGACTTCCAAATCAGGCCATCGGGGCTGAAGATTCACTTCGAGTGTAGGAAGAGTTGTTTTGATCTTTCGACCCATAAGTAGCTCTGCAGGACTCACGCCTGTGGTGGTGCAGGGCGTTGATCGAAAGCACATGAGGGCGAGCAAAGGATCTTGCTGCTTTAAGATTCTTTTTGCTGTTTGAACTCCCCTCTCTGCATGCCCGTTTCCTTGGGGGTTGTGTGGACTTGAGGTGATGTGCAAAAAGTCAAACTCCCTTGCAAACTTTTTAAATTCTTGGCATGAGAATTGAGGCCCATTGTCAGATACAACCACATCTGGACAACCAAACCTCGCGAACACTGCCTTCAGCTTTAAGATCATCTGAGAAGCAGTGGTTACTGGCAGATGAAGTATCTCGAGGAACCGAGAGAAATAGTCTGACACAACAAGGTAAGTGTGCTTGTTATGCTCACACAGGTCAACAGCAAGTCTCTTCCAGGGTCGATCAGGTAGAGGGGTTGACAAGAGAGGCTCTTTTCGCTGAGCTGGTCTCATCTCACGACACACCTGACAGGACTGGACTTTGCGTTTGATTTCAGATGAGATGCCAGGCCACCACACAGATGTGCAGAATCAGAATCAGAATCAGAATCAGAATCAGCTTTATTGCCAAGTATATTTACAAGTAAACACACAAGGAATTTGACTTGACATTAGACGCGCACGTTAGGCGCATCCAATGACGCGTCGCCATACAAGGCGCCTGTCAACAGTGGAGGTAAAGAGGGGAGAGGAGGGGGAGGAAAACACAATAGGAGAGAGAAAAAACATAGTAATCAGAATAAACGCTCATATGTGAGCCAAATTTTGACTACACAGAAAAAAACCCTCATGCATTAGCATACAATAGAATTCACAAGACACAAGAGAGCAGTGTACAGTATCTTTAATCAGTTCATGAATCAATGTGTGTGCGGTGTTGAGCAGTGTTGATGATAATAAGAGAGACCCAAGGACCCTTGGCAGAAGATGTTTTGTCTGTCTGGCGCCCAGTCTTATCTGGCGCTGCAGCTGGCTGTCCAAGGCCTTGTGCTCATGATTTTGAAAAAAACACAGTCTGCAGACAGCCAGGAGGAATTTTCATGGGGAATAATAATGCCAAATAGGACTGATCACAGAGAAGACTTGTATTTCTTCTGTAGATTCAGTACATTAATCCTTCAATGCGCAGCTTTGAATTCGTCGTGGAAAGACCTGAGCGAACCCATGATGTAATCCACCTTACGAGACAGTTCTCCAGTAGTCGCTATCATGGTCTTCTCCAGTTTCTCAATTTGTTGGATGCACCTCGCCTGGCCAGCATTTTGATAGGTTGAATCCATCTTCAGCAATTTGCGGTAAACCAAGACAATTCCCGTCCCAATCAGAATTATCCCAATCACCAAGATTACGAAGATAAACAGATCTTCAATATCTTCGATAGAAAGATTAGAGAGACACAGCATTTTCCATTTACCCGTGTCACATAGATAGCCCACTGGAGCCGTTCCAGCGGGGCAGACAGCTTCCCCCGGAGCACTTTTCCTTGTTGAAAAAATAGTGTCAATTGTGTTCAAAGCCCAGCTTATTAACTCCATAATTTCTTTTCGGCGGTCGCAGTTAACGCAGGCAAACAACAGCAAGCTGGGATCTAGTAACAGGAGGGGAGGAAAAAATCAGCAGGAGAGAAGAAAAAAGCGTCTGCTCTCTTGGGAGCTCTCTGCATTTTGTCAGACCTTGATGTCCATCATGTATTCGATCCAAGATGTCTGCTCTGAGCACATCCGGAATCAGCATGCGGCTTCCTCTGGTGATAATTCCATCGCATTCAGACAGTTCATTTTTAATGGGAAAATAGTCTCTGATAGCTGCTGGGACATTGCCTATGTATTCTGGCCATCCTGACTTAATGTACCGCAACACCAACTGTAGGTTACAGTCAGCTGCTGTAGAGGTCTTTATGGTGTCTATTTTCCTTAGATAGTTAAACATGCCCAGGACACGCTTGAGGTCATGCACGTTCTGTGGTGGAGGGAGCTCGCGGATTGCCTTGACTTTATCAGGGTCGGGTCTCACGCCTGATTTGTCAATTTCTTGGCCCAAGAAGTGAAGCTTGTTTTGTCTAAACTTACATTTTTCTCTGTTCAGTTTAAGTCCGGCTGACTCGATCCTTTCCAGTACCTTGCTGAGACGCTGGTCATGCTGTTCAGGAGTGTCGCCGTACACCAGTATGTCATCCATGTAGATAGCCACGCCTTCCAGGCCGTTGAGGGTTTCTGTCATTTTGCGCTGAAAAATTTCAGGAGCGCTTGTGATCCCAAATGGAAGACGTTTGAATGCATATCTCCCAAAGGGTGTGATAAAGGCTGTTAATTTACTGCTTTCTGGATGGAGAGGAATCTGCCAAAACCCGGAGGCAGCATCCAATGATGTGAATGTGGTTGCTCCACTAAGTTTTGCAGTGATTTCCTCTGCAGTAGGAAGAACATACCTCTCTCTTCGTACAGCTTCATTTAACCTCTTTAAATCGACACAGATCCGCACTTTTCCATTTTTCCTTGGGACTGGTACCATTGGCGCGCACCAATCTGTAGGATCAATCACAGCTTCAATCACATTATTCTCCTCCATACGCTGCAATTCCTCTTTAACCTTCTGCAAAAGTGGCAAAGGGACACGACGGGCAGTGTGCACTGTGTATGGCTGAGCATTCTCTTTTAACAGGATTTTAACTGGTTCTGTTTTAAGTGTTCCATGCTCACCAAATGCTTTGTGTACTTCTTCGACACGCTTCACAAGCCCCATCGACATTGCTGTATCTCTGCCCAGCAAATTGTTTGCATTATTGCCACTGATGACATACACAGGAAAAGTATATGGTTTTTCTTTGTATTCTGTGAAGGCTTGAAATTTCCCTATACAGACCAACTGACCACCCGGGCTGCACAGTGTGACATTAGATGGCTCTAATTCCTTCTTAGGAACTAGTTCGTTAAATGTCTTTTGTCCCATAATGTTTGCATCTGCACCCGTATCAATTTTAAAATTGACTGGTGTTGTTCCAATTGTAAGCTGTATGGTCCATGGGTCATCATTTCTGTCTGTTTTTATGACTGCGCCCAAAAAAAATGGTGTCTGGGAAACTGTCTCTTCAGTGACTTCTCTGACTGATTTACTGTGACATTTCTTTTCCCAGTGACCCACCTTTTTACACTTGTTGCATGCTGACTTCATGGCTGGGCACTTTTCAGGATCTCTGTGTTTTAATTTTCCACATCTTCCACACCATGAGTCTTTTTGCTCTCCACTTTTTCCCTTCCTTGGTTTAAATGGAGATCTTCCTCTGCCTGCTGCTTTTCCCTGGATCTCCTGCACCGTGGCGTGTGCCTCCCCCTGCTGGTGAACCTGGAGGACAACCTCCTCGGACTGGCGAACTGTTTGAATGGTTTGGGCAAGCGTTAGATCAGCCATCATCTGCAGTTTACGTGACAGCTCTTTATCAAGGATGCCCACAACAATTCGGTCACGGATATGTTCATCTCTCTTTACACCAAAGTCACAGTGTTCTGACATCTCATGAAGGGCTCTGATAAACATTTCCACTTTCTCACCAGGCCGCTGCAGCCTCTGGTGAAAACAAGCGCGCTCATGGATCACGTTCCGTTTAGGACAGAAGTACTCGTCGTATTTTCCTAACACAACGTCAAACTTCTTTTGATCCGCTTCCTCAGTAAATGAGAATGATTTCAAGATGTTTTCAGCTTCGGGGCCCATGGCGTAAATCAGTGAACTGACCTGAACTTCGCCGTCCTCTTTATTCAGTTTTGTAGCCGTCCGGAAACGCAGAAAGCGCTCTTTCCAGCCCGCCCATTCATTTGGACGATGAAAAGGAAAACTTTCCGGGGGATTAAACTTGGCCATCTTACTGAAGCAGAGCGTCCGTCAAGCACTTCTGACACCATGTAAAGAACTGAGGTCCACACGAATAGTGGTTTCAACAAAGTTCTCTTTTAACAACTAGGAGCGGGAAACATTAACAGGCGGCAACATCAACACATCGCCATTTTCATACAATATCACTCGGTGAAGGTCAACTCTGACCTGTGACGTCACCACAGTCTTAAAGACACACCACATATAAATATCACATTATATGACATGCGCCATGCAGACAAGCTTGATTACAGCCATGGATATCACCAAAGTGCTGTCATGTTTAAGTTTACAACATTATCTCTCGAAGCTTTCACCTGGATAATTGTTACAACCTCCTCCAAAACTTCGCTGGGTTGTTCTTCTGTGGAAGAACAACCCAGCTCGTAGCAAGTAGCTACTTGCGCCATGCTAGGTTATAGCTGATCTCCATCTGCTGAGACGAACAGAAATTCGCCTGTTTTCATCGCCACAGGTCCAATGGTGGTGAGTACCAGTCTAAAACAAAATTCTCAAGCTGTCTTCACAATGTCCATTCATTCCCTCGCTGTGTTGAAGCACGTTGGAGTGTAATCATGAGTGTGATAGTAGCTCTGTTTGGTAGCGCCACTGCTAAGATGCTAACACTGTAAACAAATGACTCGTGCTGGCAAAATAAGTCACTTTGAGGACATTTTCAAAACTGATGTAACGTTATTTCCATACCCTGTATTGAACGACCTTCAAAATGATATTTAATTTGTAGGAAGTGTGCAAAAACAGCCCGGAAAAAGACTATTTGTTTATATTTTGGCTAGTTTGAAAACTTGCGTTTGATCGGTCAAGAGTTAGGTCTTCCACAAAAACATATGTATTTTAGAAAGTACGATTTCTAAGCTTTCCAATAATATGAGGCATTCATGGGGGCTTTCACGGGACTTGCCGCTAGCAAACAAAGAAAGAGTCACGATTTATGACTTCTCATGCCTGTAGCTCGTAATGACGTGGTGCGCACCAGAAATACTATTTTTGGAAAACATACTGAATAGTTTTTGTCATTTTGGGTATGTTGAGAGCTTTAATAAACCTGCAGGTGAAGAAAGCAAGTATATTTGTCCACTCCCATGTTTATAACAGTATGAGAAACTTGAAAAATTACCAACTTAAGGTACACTGTATCTGAATGGAAAAACGCGCAATTAACGCGTTATTAATCGCGATTAACTCAACGTTCCAATCATGATTAGAAATTTTAATTGTCCAACACCACTAATATAGATAGACAGACAGACAGATAAAGAATAGTAAGTTTCACTGTGCAAAATGAAAATAAAGTTGTTATAGTTTATATTATTCTCAGTGCTTGTGCTAGTTAGCAATATCCAAGAGCAGCAGCCTGTAGCTACTTTTTTTTTTTAGTTTTGTGATGCTAGTCTAAGTGGAACAACTTAAAGACATCAGGCCTATGACCAAATCACTACAGTGTGATATTTATTGATACCACCCTCCCAGTCTGTTTAATACTGCTTATTTAATCTACTCTTTGATATCAAAATGAATTCTGATTACAGCCTCATGTTAGCAGTGGTGTGTCTGCTTCATTTGTCCAGATTTGTTAGATTTTTTTTTCACTTTCTCCTTTTCCACTGCACGTTTTTAAGGGATTAACAGAGACAACAGATCCACCAGTGACCGCCGACTCAACACACACACACAGATAGGTCTACACTGCATTATGAGGACCTGCATTAATGTCCTCAGTTTTAAAGCCTTCACCAGGATCCCCACAAAGTTATAAATACAAGTGCAGACACAACAATGCAGCAGGTCTTAAGAGTTAATCCTGCGCTGGCTTGTTTCAAAATGTGTTTATATTGCATGAGTGTGCAGTGTTTCCTCTGGCTGAGGGATTTTGGCATGGGAGGGGCAACGTGGATTGAGCATTGTGCGTGTGTGTGTGTGTGTGTAAGTTTCATATATATATATACAGTATATACTGTATATATATATATATACATACACACACACACACACACACAGTGCATCCGGAAAGTATTCACAGTGCTTCACTTTTTCCACATTTGTTATGTTACAGCCTTATTCCAAAAGGGATTAAATTCATTTTTTCCCTCAAAATTCTACACACAATACCCCATAATGACAAGGTGAAAAAAGTTTTTTTTTTTAGATTTTTGCAAACATCATCATTTTACATCATCATTTGATTTGATTTGATTTTGTATACTTTATTGATCACCTGAGGGGAAATTGAGGGCATCCACCTGGATGGATGATCTGGTATCACTTGAGCAAACAGGATTATTTCCTATTTATGCACTCGAAGATGGCTCACAAGGACAATCTTCAATTTACAAGCCCTTTGTATCGTACAACATAGTCACAAAATAAATTCAGACAGATCCAAAAATATTCACCATTTTGCACAATAATCATAAAAGTCAGTGAATTAAAGGCCTGGCAGGGCGGTGGCGGAGTGGTTAGCACTGCGGCAGCACAGCAACTCACCCTTGGCTGGGGGATCCTGGGTTCGATCCCAGCCTCCGACCAACAGTGATCTGTGTGGAGTTTGCATGTTCTCTGCATATCTGCGTGGGTTTACTCCAGGATTTCTCCGGTTTCCTCCCACATGCCAAAAACATGCAGGTTAGGTTAATTGGCATCAGAACTGGTGATTCTAAATTGTCCTTAGGTCTGACTGTGAGAGTGAATGGTTGTCTGTCTCTCTGTGTTGGCCCTGCGATGGACTGGCGATCTGTCCAGGGTGGACCCTGCCTCTCGCCCTAAGATGCTGGGATAGGCTCCAGCCCCCCTGCAACCCGAAAAGGACTAAGAGGAAGAAGATGGATGGATGGATGGTTACCTATTCTGTTGTTCCCCACACACATACACACTCGCTGTGGGGAAGGGAGGGGTAAGCACCACCAGCACCTTGATGCTGCATTCACTTACACTCAGAAATCAGATTTTTCGTAAAAATTAAATATGAATTAATAAAACAAAGTTTGATGACAAAGGCTTATTCTGGGGCTTTTGGGGGGAGGGGGGCATGGCCGATGGATGACAGAATGATTTGAACTTACAGTATCTCACAAAAGTGAGTACACCCCTCACATTTTTGTAAATATTTCATTATATCTTTTCATAGGACAACACTGAAGATATGACAATTTGATACAATGTAAAGTAGTCAGTGTACAGCTTGTATAACAGTGTAAATTTGCTGTCCCCTCAAAATAACTCAACACACAGCCATTAACGTCTAAACCACTGGAAACAAAAATGAGTACACCCCTAAGCGAAAATGTCCAAATTGTGCCCAAAGTGTCAATATTTTGTGTGGCCACCATTATTTTCGAGCACTGCCTTAACTCTCTTGGGCATGGCGTTCACTAGAGCTTCACAGGTTGCCACTGGAATCCTCTTCCACCCCTCCATGATGACATCATGGAGCTGGAGGATGTTAGAGACCTTGCGCTCCTCCACCTTCCGTTTGAGGATGCCCCACAGATGCTCAATAGGGTTTAGGTCTGGAGACATGCTTGGCCAGTCCATCACCTTTACCCTCAATTTCTTTAGCAAAGCAGTGGTCGTCTTGGAGGTGTGTTTGGGGTCATTATCATGTTGGAATACTGCCCTGCGGCCCAGTTTCTGAAGGGAGGGGATCACGCTCTACTTCAGTATGTCACAGTACATGTTGGCATTCATAGTTCCCTCATTGAACTGTAGCTCCCCATTGCCAGCAGCACTCATGCAGCCCCAAACCACGACACTCCCACCACCATGCTTAACTGTAGGCAAGACACACTTGTCTTTGTACTCCTCACCTGGTTGCCACCACACATGCTTGACACCATCTGAACCAGATAAGTTTATCTTGGTCTCCTCAGACCACAGGACATGGTTCCAGTAATCCATGTCCTTAGTCTGCTTGTCTTCAGCAAACTGTTTGTGGGCTTTCTTGTGCATCATCTTTAAAAGGGGCTGGCTTCTTTCTGGGACAACAGCCATGCAGTCCAATTTGATGCAGTGTGCGGCGTATGGTCTGACCACTGACAGGCTGACCCCCCACTCCTTCAACCTCTCCAGCAATGCTGGCAGCACTCATACATCTATTTTCAAAAAGATAATCTCTGGATATGACGCTGAGCACGTGCACTCAACTTCTTTGATTGACCATAGCAAGGCCTGTTCTTAGTGGAACCTGTCAAGTTAAACCACTGTATGGCCTTGGCCACCGTGCTGCAGCTCAGTTTCAGGGTGTTGGCAATCTTCTTGTAGCCTTTGCCATCTTTATGTAGAGCAACAATTCATTTTTTTCACATCCTCAGAGAGTTCTTTGCCATGAGGTGCCACGTTGAACTTCTAGTGAACAGTATGAGAGAGTGTGAGAGCGATAACACCAAATTTAACACACCTGCTCCCCATTCACACCTGAGACCTTGTAACACTAACAAGTCACATGACACCGGGGAGGGAAAATGGCTAATTGGGAACAATTTGTACATCTTCACTTAGGGGTGTACTCACTTTTATTGCCAGCGGTTTAGACATTAATGGCTGTGTGTTGAGTTATTTTGAGGGGGCAGCAAATTTACACTGTTATACAAGCTGTACACTGACTACATTGTATCAAAGTGTCATATCTTCAGTGCTGTCCCATGAAAAGATATATTAAACTATTTACAAAAATGTGAGGGCTGTACTCAGTTTTGTGAGATACCTTATGTCTTTCTTTGTATATCACATAGTATGTGATGATTGACATTATTTCATCTGAAGATGCCAAGAAAAATGAAGCAAAGTGTGCGGTTTAAGACGGGGTTTAGCATGTATGTGGATGTAACTCTGGCCAGCAGACAAGGTGTCATGATCCTGAGCAAGGTGGGGGCCGTGCTCAGTCTCTTCGTATGTTAATTATTTTCTGTATTGGGCATCTCTGATTATTTTGCATTAATTATGGTTATCTTAGTTTGGAGTTTTCATGAATTGCTGCATTCTGTCTTTGGGTTGTTATTTACTGTCCCAACATTACGCCCGTTTTGACACCTCGTCAGCTGTGTCCAACTCCCCCACTCCACCCAGCTCCACTGCCTCCTCGGCCCCTAATTCATCAAAAGTGCCCCCCCCTCCTCCTCCTCCTCCCCCCCTGCCCTTGTCATCAGTGAGCAGGACGTGCACAGACAATTCTCCAGACTGAACCCGCGCAAGGCCCCCGGGCCAGACGGTGTGTCTCCCTCCACCCTGAGACACTGTGCGAAAGAGCTGGCTCCTGTCTTCACAGACATTTTTAACACCTCCCTTAAGCTATGCCACGTGCCGACCTGCCTCAAATCCTCCACCATCATCCCTGTCCCCAAGAAGCCACGGATTACTGGACTTAACGACTACAGATCTGTAGCGCTCACCTCTGTAGTCATGAAGTCCTTTGAGCGCCTGGTCCTGTCTCACCTCAAGTCCATCACCACTCCCCTCCTGGACCCGCTGCAGTTTGCCTACCGTGCCAACAGGTCTGTGGACGACGCAGTCAACCTGGCCCTCCACTCCATCCTGCAGCACCTGGACTCCCCGGGAACCTATGCCAGGATCCTGTTTGTGGACTTCAGCTCTGCATTCAACACCATCCGCCCCGCTCTGCTCCAGGACAAGCTGTCCCTGCTTGGCGTGCCTGACTCCCTCTGCAGGTGGATCACCGACTTCCTGACGGACCGGAGGCAGCATGTGCGGCTGGGGAAGTTTGTCTCGGACTCTGTTAGCATCAGCATCGGATCACCCCAGGGCTGTGTACTTTCCCCCCTACTCTTCTCCCTTTATACCAACTCCTGCACCTCCTCCCACCAGTCTGTTAAGCTGATTAAGTTTGCGGACGACACCACCCTCATCGGGCTCATCTCCAACGGCGACGAGTCCGTCTACAGGAAAGAGGTGGCCCAGCTGGTGTCCTGGTGCAGCCACAACAACCTGCAGCTGAACGCTCTGAAGACAGCGGAGATGATTGTGGACTTCAGGAAAGTCACAACCCCCCTGCCCCCCCTCACCATCACAGGCTCTCCCATCACCATTGCAGATTCCTTCCGCTTCTTGGGCACCACCATCACCCGGGACCTCAAATGGGAGCCAACCATCAGCTCCCTCATCAAAAAGGCCCAGCAGAGGATGTTCTTTCTGCGGCAGCTGAGGAAGCTCAAGCTACCCACCAAGATGTTAGTGCAGTTCTACACGGCCATCATCGAGTCCATCCTCACCTCCTCCATAACCGTGTGGTACGCAGGAGCCACTGCCAGGGACAGACTAAGGCTGCAGTGCGTCGTGCGCACTGCTGAGAAGGTGATCGGCTGCAAGCTCCCATCTCTCCAGGACCTGTACATCTCCAGGACCCGGAGGCGTGCTGGCCGGATCATAGCCGATCCTTCACACCCTGGTCACGTACTGTTTGCCCCCCTCCCCTCAGGTAGAAGACTTCGGTCCATTCAGACTAAAACCTCCCGGCACATGAACAGCTTTTTCCCCTCTGCCATCAGACTGCTGAACATTAAGTGACTTATTGACTCTCGTGCACTATATACAGCAGCTCATGTCGTTCATCACTGTTTTTCTGTTGCATTATCGACTGCACTGTGGTACCCCATATTATCTGCTACTTGCTAATTTATTTAAAACTGCCTTGACTAGTATAACTCATTATTATTATTATTATTATTATTATTATTATTACTTATTATTCTACACTTATTGCATGTTTTTAGTCTTTTAGTTTTTTAGTTTATCTCTTTATCTCATCATGTTTTTAATGTTGCAGCATGGCACCGAGACAAATTCCTAGTTTGTGTACTACATGAACAATGGCAATAAATCTGATTCTGATTCTGATTCTTATTTGTTTTTGTTTATGAACTGCTGTGTATTTATTCTGTCATCTGTTATTTTGTCCTCACTTTAGTTCCCTCTTGTTGTATATTTAGTTGTCTGGTCATTTATAGTTATCTGGTCTTTGTCTCAGGTTCATTAGTTGTTATTGGGTGATAATGTTTCTTTCAGTGTGACAGCTGTCTGTGTTCACTGCCCCCTGTCAAGACCGGTTCACGGGCATTAACAGCTGTCATCAATTACCCTTATCACACTCACTCACATCACCCACACCTGCCAATTATTGTACCGTTTCCCTGTTCCTATTTAAGGCTGGCTACGAGACTCTTTTCCTTGTAGTGGTCTTGTCATCAGAACATTAATGTTATGTTTCTCCTCATTGCTGGACGGAACTCCCATACAGTAGAATCCTCCAGGCGCGAGTAGGCTGCCTTTTTGCAACAGCGGCTCGATTCCGAGTTTTTTTCCCTTCCTCTCTTTTTTGACCAGTCTTTTTTTTTCACCCCACTTATATCACGGACACACAGATCGTCCCAAATGTCTCCTGAGCCGGTGGACGGAGCCACTGTTTATAGCAGGATACGATACAACAGGGAAGAGCTGCTAGCATTTAACCGCCACCCGGTCCCATTGGAAAAACTCGACATACCGAGAGAATTGAGGCGAAAGCGTCGCGGCTGCCGGGCTGGAGTGAGGCGGAGGACAAAAAATATAAGGTACAGACCCTCCCTTCCATCTGTTGTCATGGGAAATGTACGGTCGATACTGGGAAAGTTAGATGAGCTAGCGGCTATCTCCCGTTATGATAGCACTTACCGGGAGTGCTCTCTCCTTTTGTTTACTGAGACGTGGCTAACTGAACTAGCAGCAGATGCTAACATTGAGCTGGAGGGTTTTCACATGATACGAGCTGACCGAACACCAGACAGTGGCAAAGCTAGGGGCGGTGGAGTGATAATGTATGTTAACAACAACTGGTGCAGACCGGGACATATCACTGTTAAACAACGACACTGCAGCAAAGACTTTGAGTTGCTAGCTGTTAGCATGAGGCCTACATATCTCCCGAGAGAACACTCACACGTGATCTGCATTGTTGTTTATGCAAATCCGACGGCGAACGCTGGGACAGCGCGTGACGTCATCCATTCAGTAACCAGCAGGCTGCAGACAGAACACCCAGATGCTCTTCTCCTCATCTCAGGCGATTTCAACCACGTTTCACTGTCTCCCATTCTACCCACGTTCACCCAGTATGTCACATGCCACACTAGAGACAATAAAACACTGGACTTATTCTACGCAAACACTAAGGAGGCGTACACCTCATCACAACTCCCCCCACTCGGGAGATCGGATCACAACTTGGTTCATCTCCGGCCGGTGTACAAACCCCTAGTGCACAGACAACCTCCGGCCATGCACACTGTGGAGTTATGGTCTGAGGAGACAATGGACACTCTAAAGGACTGTTTTGAAGCCACCGCCTGGAAGCAGCTCTGCGATCCACATGGTGAGGACATCGATGGCCTCATTCACACCTTCACGGGCTACCTCAGCTTCTGTGTGGACAAATCAGTTCCCACCAAGACCATACGGCGTCACTCAAACAACAAACCCTGGATCAACCCTGAGATAAAAACACTTCTGAGAGAGAAGAAGAGGATCTTCAGGTCGGGGAACAGGGAGATGCTGAAGTCTGTACAGAGGGAGCTGAGGAGAAAGATCAGAGAAGGCAAGGACAGCTTCAGGAAGAAGATGGAGGACAAGCTGCAACAGAGCGACATCAGCGGGGTCTGGAGAAACCTCAAAACCATCTCGGGGCTCCAGAATACCTCCCCCCAGGCCACGGGGGGCAGGGAGTGGGCGAACAACCTGAATCTGTTTTTCAATAGATTTGACCAACCGCCCTCCCCCCTGTCTGCACAACAACCACTGCTGCCTCTAAGAAATCAAGTCCTGCTGCCCACTCCCCACTCCACCGACACCCCCCCACTCCCAACACACAGCCCCCCATCCTGACCCTGACCAAGACCCAGGTGAGGACGGAGCTGAGGAAGATCAAGGCGAGGAAGGCGTCGGGACCGGACGGCATCAGTGCAAAGCTCCTCAAGTCCTGTGCAGACCAGCTGTGTGGGATTGTGACGTATATCTTCAACATGAGCCTGAAACTGGGGAGGGTACCACAGCTGTGGAAAACATCTTGTGTGGTACCTGTACCAAAAACTTCCCACCCCAAAGACCTGAACAGCTACAGACCGGTGGCCTTGACATCCCACTTGATGAAGACCCTGGAGAGACTGCTCCTTGCTCATCTCCGCCCCCTGGTGGAACCAGCGATGGATCCACTCCAGTTCGCCTACCAGCATGGCATTGGGGTGGAGGATGCGGTGATCTTCCTCCTTCACCGTTCTCTGTCCCACCTGGAGAAGCCCGGGAATATGGTGAGGATCATGTTCTTTGACTTCTCCAGTGCTTTCAACACCATCCAACCGATGATCCTGAAGGACAAGCTGCTGCGCGCAGGGGTGGACCAGCACCTGTCATCATGGATCCTGGACTACCTCACGAACCGGCCTCAGTTTGTGAGAACCCGGGACTGTGTTTCCGACACGATCCTCAGTAGCACGGGGGCCCCCCAGGGAACGGTGTTGGCTCCCTTCCTGTTCACTCTTTATACTGCGGACTTCTCACACAACACAACACACTGCCATCTACAGAAGTTCTCTGATGACTCTGCGATCGTTGGTCTCATCTCCAACGGAGATGAAGCTGAGTACAGAGGGCTTATCCAGGACTTCGTGGACTGGTGCCATCGGAACTGCCTCCAGATCAACGCGAGGAAAACTAAGGAGCTGGTGGTGGACTGCCGCAGGCATGGGCAGCCCCTCACAGCACCAGTAAATATACAGGGAACAGACATCGAGATGGTGACATCCTATAAGTACCTGGGTGTTCATCTGAACAATAAACTAGACTGGTCACACAATACTGACGCACTCTACAAGAAGGGACAGCGCAGGCTGTTCCTGCTGAGGAGACTCAGGTCTTTTGGTGTACAAGGGGCGCTGCTGAAGTCATTCTATGACACGGTGGTGGCATCAGCCATCACTTTTGGAGTGGTCTGCTGGGGCAGTGGCATTACTGCAGCCGATAGGAAGAGACTGAACAAACTGATTAAGAAAGCTAGCTCTGTCCTGGGGCAGCGCCTTGATCCGATGGAGGAGATAGGAGAGAGAAGGACGGTGGCTAAACTGTCATCTCTGCTGGAGTCCGAGTTCCACCCTATGCAGGACATACTGGATGCACTGAGGAGCTCATTTAGCAGCAGACTACATCATCCCAGGTGCACAACCGAGAGGTTTCGTAGGTCCTTCCTACCAACGGCTGTCAGACTGTACAACCTAAGCAGGGCTGCTCGCAGAGATAGCAAAAAGACGTAACAAACTAATAGTTTTTTGAATGCAAAAGATGCAATAGACTTACACAATGGTCCTCTCCGGCATACAACTAGGAACATACCGGTCGCTATGGAGGGTGAGAATATGTATGGGCACATAATCATACCATGTAGGATAACTAAGTAGTCGGTTATGCTGTTTCATCCCATCTAGCAACAATGCTCTGCACTGTGTGTGTTTATATATTTACATATTTATTCCATCTAGCTACAATGCTCAGCACTGGGTGTGTTTATATTTATATATCTATATATTTATTCCATCTAGCTACAATGCTCCGCACTGTGTTTTTATATATCTACATATTATTCCATCTAGCTACATTGCTCCGCACTGTGTGTGTTTATATACTTGCATATTTATTCCACCTAGCTGCAATGCTCCGTACTGTGGGTGTTTATATATTTACATATTTATTCCATCTAGCTACAATGCTCTGCACTGTGTGTTCATATATTCATATATTTATTCCATCCAGCTACAATGCTCTGCACTGTGTGTCTGTGTGTGTGTGTGTATATATATATCTTATAGTAATATGTACATATGTATATTAGCTGCTCTTGCTTGCTTGTTTTTTTTCTTGCCTTCTGATTGTTGCTCTGAGTGTTGCTATCCCTGTGCTGTTGCAATCCTGGAATTTCCCCGTTGTGGGACTAATAAAGGCTTATCTTATCTACTTTAACTGTAAGTGTGTATTTTCGTTCGTGTGTGTCTTTCTGTTAATAAATGTGCAAACTCACAGCTCCTGCACTTGGTGTCTCCTGCCTGCCCTAAAGGACAATTCATGACACAAGGATGTCATTGCAGCCACATGACCCACACGGTATGGAAACACAGCAAACTTCAGCACTGGACTATTTTTAATTTTGTGTTTGTGAAATCACAATTGACCTGTTCTATTGTGCTCATTTACGATGCACCACAGTGATAGGATACCACACTGTTGTGTAATTTTGCTTTTAATAATTTGAACCTTGTCAGTAAACTGTAAGGGAGAAGAGAGGAGGAAAAAAAACAAAAACCGACCTGACAGATTCAATAAACCCTAATGTTGATTTAAGGTGGAATTGCCCAGCCCCAATGTATAGTCAATACAAATATGACATTCTTGTTATTGTAATGTAGTCATATAATGTAGTCATGTTGTTTTTCTTGCCGTTTCGCTGTCTGTTAGCAGGATCACACAAAAACTCCTAGATGGATTTGGAAGACATTTTCATTAGAGGTGGTTCTTGGTCCAAAGATGAACTCATTAGATGATGGAGGTGATCCGTGAGTGCATACCTCTGCCAAGGCTCTATCTCGCAATGTACAGATGGATGGCGATATGGATGGACAAAGGGGAGGATAATGGGAGGGAGGGATAGAGCCTTGGCAGAGGCATGTGCTCTCGGAGTGCCCTCTAGTTTTGTATAGTTTGCAATTATAATCACATTGATAATTTTTTTAAATCTTAAAAATATTAACCATCCTTTATGTCAGATGGGACTGAGCTCATGGACAGCCACAGGAGAAGACTGCCGTCATAAGGACTGTATAATATGTTGAAACACAGCACAGCATAAAAATTCCTAAACTGTTCTTCAATGTCGTGTTTGCTTAACATCATTCTGTGTGTTGAAATGGATTACTTATGAAATGTAATGTTTGAAATCTTTCCTGAATACAGTAATATTGACTGTGAGGAAAAAAAAACAAACTTATGAGTGTGCGTGAAAAGCATCATGGGACCACACGTTAGTAGACGGCACGTGCGT
This sequence comes from Pholidichthys leucotaenia, assembly GCA_020510985.1. Lineage (NCBI taxonomy): Eukaryota > Metazoa > Chordata > Actinopteri > Cichliformes > Pholidichthyidae > Pholidichthys > Pholidichthys leucotaenia. The sequence goes on from CM035845.1 coordinate 340,810,887, forward strand.
CATTCGAGCTGGTGGTGGTTGGAGAGAAAAGAGAGCAAGGTACGGTAGAAGGTTTGGGTTTAAAAGACATATTTTACCAGAGAAGATGGATGGATGGATGGTTGGATGATGGATGGATGGATGGATATTTATGCCACTTAACAGCCATGATTCCTCTGTCCCCATGCTACCACGGCTCATTTTCCCTCCTATCACCTGCCTTACGTTACAGTGATTGAAAGTCTGAACCTCTCTGAAAACTGTTTTCACACACTAAGCAAACCGGACCAAGGTTCAGTTTGATCCAGACCGAGACCACTAATTTTTTTTGCTCTTCGGTGACCGTGACTCAAGGGAAGTTTCACATCTAAAATTTTGGTCCAGACGAAACTGAAAAGTCCAAAACTCTGGACCAAATAGGTTACGTGTGACCACCACCCCCCCACCAAAAAAAAAAAAATATTAAAGAAAAACTGCCCCCAGGTTGTGTCCCAGAGTGAAACAGAAAACCCAGAGTTTTTTTTTTTGTTTTTTTTTACTTTTCACGCTAAACATGTTTGATTTGTGATCTTTCTGAGAAATAAACATCCACACAGGGGCTTAAACGTTAATAATTTTTATTCACTCGGGGCAAGGGTTGGGGGGTGTAATACAGGTGAGAAAAGGTAAAACATTTCAGAGCAGTTTTAATAATAACAATAGCCATGTTTACATGGACACAAGTAACCAGATTAAAAGCCTGACTAGAATAAAAATGCTTCTTGGAAACACGCCAGTCTGAAGATTCTGACCCGATGACACTCCTTCAGATCAAAATTTCCTTCCGATCAAGACGGGTGGGTTATGCCAATAGCTGATCCGGTTGATGCGCATATAAACACTTTTTTCAGAGTTTGGGTAGAAAATATGTTTCCTTTGCATGTCTGTACATCAGCCACATGTCGACGTGACGTATTTCCACCTTTACAGCAGCTAGTGGAAGACATGGTGGGAGTGAAACAGAACTGGTCTGCAGGGTTGCCACCCATCCTGTAAAATACATTATCATCCTGTTTTTTTACACTAAAATAATGCATCTTATATTGACTCAATAAAGGACGGGGATTGTCCTGTATTTATAATGCAGCATCACCTCATCCACATTCTGCATGTTGCCCTCCTACTCAGTAGTTGTTGGTTCATTTGTTTACTTTTACGCACCACACGTCAAGTCATCAATTCAATTCAATTCAACTTTATATAGCATCATTTCACAACAACAGTCATCTCATAGCACTTTCAACTGTAGGGGGAACCCCCACAGCTGCAGAAAGATCCCAGCAATCAGGCGATCCCCTGTGAGCAAGCACTTGGCGACGGTGGAGAGGAAAAACTCCCTTTTAACAGGAAGAAACCTCCAGCAGAACCAGGCTCAGGAAGGGGCAGTCATCTGCTGCGACTGGCTGGGGGGTGAGGGGACAGAGAAGATGAAAAGAACAGACATGTAGAGAGCAAACAGCACGATGGGGACTCAATCTATGGGAGAGAACAAACAAATGTTAATGACCAGCAAAAAAAAAAAAAAAATCATTGAAAGTGAAGAAAGGAGTGAGGCCCAGTGCATTACTGGAGGTCCCCCGGCTGACTAAACCTATTAGCAGCATAACTAAGGGAGAGTTCAGAAACACATGATCCCTCCCTAATTGTAGGCTATATCAAAAGGAAGGTTTTAACCCTATTCTTAAAAACAGAGACCGAGTCTGACTCCCGAATCCAGATTGGCAGCTGGTTCCATGGGAGAAGAGCTTGATAACTGAAGGCTCTGCCTCCCATTGTACTTCTGGAGATTCTAGGTATTACAAGTAATCCTGCATTTAGGAAGCGTAGTGCTCCGTTAGGGTAATAGGGTCGTATCAGATCTTTTAAATAAAAAGGGGCCTGATTGTTTAGAGCTTTGTAAGTAAGAAGAAGGATTTTAAACTTAATTCTAAACTCTATGGGAAGCCAATGAAGAGAGGCCAGAACTGGAGAGATATGATCTCTCTTTCTAGTACCTGTTAAAACTCTTGCTGCAGCATTTTGGATCAGCTGAAGACTTTTTAAAGATGTTTTAGGACAACCTGATAATAAAGAATTACAATAATCTAATCTCGAGCTAACAAAAGTGTGGATCAGTTTCTCAGCATCACTCTGAGACAAGATGCTCCTAATCTTGGCAATATTACGCAAATGATAGAAGGCAGTCTTAGAAACAAATTTAATATGTGAATTGAAAGACAGATCTTGATCAAAAATAACTCCAAGGTTCCTCAAAGAGCTATTAAGAGAAAGAGTAACAACATCCAAACTGAAAGTTTGATTTGGAAAAGTAATTCTAAGGGTTTTTTTGACCAACAAGAATGACTTCAGTCTTATCTGAATTTAATAGCAGGAAATTACAAGTCATCCAAGCTTTGATTTCCTTAAGACAGGCTTCTAACTTGGCTAATTGATTACTATCATCTCGCTTCATTGACAGGTATAATTGTGTGTCATCTGCATAACAATGAAAATGTATACAGTGCTTTCTAATAATGTTGCCTAACGGAAGCATATATAAACTAAAAAGAGTAGGGTCTAGCACAGATCCCCGTGGAACTCCATGACTGAGCTTTGAGTTGAAAGAAAACTCATTATTGACATGAACAAACTGGAACCTATCACATAAATAAGATCTAAACCACCGCAACGAAGTTCCATTAAGTCCAACATAGTGTTCTAATCTATCAAGTAGAATATTATGATCAATAGTATCAAATGCTGCACTAAGGTCTAAAAGGACAAGTACAGAAACAAATCCATTATCAGATGCAAAGAGGAGGTCGTTAGTGACCTTCGCTAAGGCTATTTCAGTACTATGATAGATTCTAAACCCAGACTGAAACTCTTCAAGTTAACCATTTCCCTGCAGGTGGTCAAATAATTGCATAGCAACAACTCTTTCTAAGATTTTTGAAATGAAAGGGAGATTAGAGAGTGGTCTATAGTTAGCTAAAGCTCCTGGATCCAGCGTTGGCTTTTTGAGTAAGGGTTTAATTGCAGCAGTTTTAAAAGCCTGCGGTACATGGCCTAAAGTTAATGAAGAATTGATTATATGAAAAATAAAGCTACCAATAACAGGGAAGACTTCTTTAAATAACCTGGTAGGAATAGGGACTAAAAGACAAGTTGAAGGCTTGGATGAGGAAACTATTTTGTCTAATTCTAAAAGGTCAATTGGAGTAAACTCAAGACGAATATCAATTGAAGGAGTTGTAGTAGTTACTGTATTTAAGTTAATGGTGGGAAGAATCTGATTGATTTTATCTCTGATGGATGAAATTTTATTATTGAAAAAGTTCATAAAGTTCTGACTAGTAAGCTCTAAGGGAATGCTAGGATTGACAGAGTCCTGACTCTTTGTCAGCCTGGCTACAGTACTGAAAAGAAACCTGGGATTATTCTTGTTCTCTTCTATTAATGCAGAATAATAACTCGTTCTAGCTTTTCTAAGAGATTTTTTATAAATTAAAAGATGATTTCTCCAAGCTAAATAGATTTCATCTGAATTAGTGGAGCGCCATTTTCTTTCTAATTGACAAGTCTTCTGTTTTAAGCTACGAGCTTCTGTGTTGAACCAAGGAGTTAGAAATTTCTGATTAGACTTTTTCTTTTTTAAGGGGGCCACCAAGTCTAGAGTCTGATGCAGAGAAGCTGTAACACTATCTACCATGCTATCAATTACAGAAGGAGCAAGCTGTCTATAGCTTATTTCCGTTGTGTTGACACATGGCATAGAGGAAACAATCTACATAAATTTGGTAACATCATCTGAGAGGCATCTACTGTAGTAATATTTTTCTTCAGGAGCCAAATAGTCAGAAATACAGTGGGGTAAAAAAGTATTTAGTCAGCCACCAATTGTGCAAGTTCTCCCACTTAAAAGATGAGAGAGGTCTCCAATTTTCATCATAGGTATACCTCAACTATGAGAGACAAAATGAGGAAAAAAAATCCAGAAAATCACATTGAAGGATTTTTAATGAATTAATTGGTAAATTCCTCGGTAAAATAAGTATTTGGTCAATAACAAAAGTTCATCTGAATACTTTGTTATATACCCTTTGTTGGTAAACTGGGAACTTGGAACGTCCGCACTATGATGACAGGACTCGCTACTAACCTCAAGGACATCAACGACACCAGGAAGACTGCCATCATCAATAATGAGCTGAAGAGACTGGGAGTGGATATCGCCACTCTCCAGGAAACACGGTTGGCTGACGCAGGCACACTGAGAGAGAAGGACTACACGTTCTACTGGCAGGGAAAGGGCAGTGACGAACACAGGGAACACGGAGTGGGCTTTGCAGTGAAGAACACCTTGCTGAAGATGGTGGAACCGAGCAGCATTGGCTCTGCACGACTCCTCACCCTCCGCCTGAACACCACTCAAGGCCCAGTCACCCTCGTCAGTGTGTATGCCCCAACACTGACAGCCACACCAGAGGCAAAAGACGAGTTCTACGAGAATCTCGCAACAACTGTCAGGATCGTCCCCAACTCTGAACAACTCATTCTCCTTGGAGACTTCAATGCCAGAGTGGGTGCTGACCACGACTCCTGGCCCTCCTGTCTTGGACCTTTTGGTGTGGGCAGAATGAATGACAACGGACAGCGGCTGCTCGAGTTCTGCACATATCATGATCTGTGCATCACAAACTCGTTCTTCAAGACCAAGCCCCAACACAAGGTTTCCTGGCAACATCCACGCTCAAAGCACTGGCACCAGCTGGACTTGATCCTGACCAGGCGCACCTCACTGAAGAACGTGCTAATCACCCGTTCGTTCCAGAGTGCAGATTGCGACACAGACCATTCATTGGTGTGTTGCAAGGTCAAGCTAAAGCTGAAGAAATTCCATCATGCTAGACAACCTGGAAAGGCACGGATTGACACCAGCAAGATGGCCCAACCAGAACTTGTTGAGCAGTTTGCCTCCACTTTTGAGAAGGAACTTGGTGTACCACAAGAAGGAGAATCTGCAAAGCAGAAGTGGGAAGAGCTGCAAAACACCATCCACCGCACAGCCTTGGCTACCTTTGGGAGGAAGACCTCGAAGTCACAGGACTGGTTTGATGCCAAGTTGACCAAGATGACCCCCGTCATTGAAGCCAAGCGCTCAGCACTTGCTGAGTACAAGAAGTACCCAAACGAGAAGAATCTCCAGATTCTCAGGGCTGCGAGAAGCAAAGTTCAGCAGACTGCTCGGCGCTGTGCCAACGAGTACTGGACTCAGCTCAGCCAAGACATTCAAACCGCTGCCATAACAGGGAACATCCGTGGTATGTACGATGGCATCAAGAAAGCACTTGGTCCGGCTCAGAGCAAGACGGCCCCCCTCAAATCCTCCACTGGGGAGATGATCACAGAAAAGAACAAGCAGATGGAGAGATGGGTGGAACACTACTCCGACCTCTACTCCAGACAGAACACCGTGACACCGTCAGCCCTTGATGCCATCGACTGCCTGCCATCCATGGACGAACTTGACGCCGAGCCAACCATCGATGAACTCAGCAAGGCCATTGATAGCTTGGCCGCTGGCAAGGCACCTGGCAACGACGGCATACCCCCCGACCTGATCAAGCACTGCAAGACCGCCCTACTGCTGCCATTGCATGACGTCCTCTGCCAGTGATGGAAGGAAGGTGCCGTACCACAGGACATGAGGGACGCCAAGATCATCACCCTCTACAAAAACAAAGGGGAGAGAAGCGACTGCAACAACTACAGGGGCATCTCCCTCCTCAGCGTTGTTGGCAAAGTCTACGCACGAGTTGTTCTCGTTCGTCTACAGAAGCTTGCCGAACGTGTCTACCCCGAGTCTCAGTGTGGCTTCCGCGCTGAGCGATCGACGGTAGACATGATATTCTCCATCCGCCAACTCCAGGGGAAATGCAGAGAACAGAACATGCCCCTGTACGTCGCCTTCATCGACCTCACCAAAGCGTTCGATCTGGTCAGCAGAGAGGGCCTTTTCAAGATCCTGCCAAAGATAGGATGCCCACCAAAGTTGCAAAGCCTCATTGAATCGTTTCACACCAACATGCAGGGGATAGTGCAGCACGATGGCAACGTCTCAGAGCCTTTCAACATACGCAGTGGAGTGAAACAGGGCTGTGTACTTGCGCCAACCCTCTTTGGGATTTTCTTTGCTATGCTCCTGAGGCATGCCTTCAGCACAGCAACAGAGGGAATCTACCTGCACACAAGATCTGACGGCAGGCTTTTCAACCTCGCCCGCCTGAAAGCCAGAACCAAAGTACGCGAGGCTCTAATCAGAGACATGCTGTTCGCAGACGACGCTGCAGTCGCAACCCACACACAGCAGGAGCTTCAGACCCTTATGGACTGCTTCTCCCAGGCATGCAAGGACTTCGGGCTTACCATCAGCCTGAAGAAGACTAACGTCTTGGCGCAAGGCACGGAAGCACCACCAACCATCACCATTGACGACTACGAGCTGGAGGTCGTGAATCAGTTCACGTACCTGGGGTCCACGATCAGCAACAACCTCTCCCTTGACACAGAGATCAACAAGAGGATTGGAAAATCAGCCTTCACACTCGCTCGCCTCACCACACGAGTGTGGGAGAATCCCAAACTCTCTGTCAAGATGAAGATGGCAGTGTACAACGCCTGCGTCATCAGCACACTGCTCTATGGGAGTGAGACGTGGACAACATACGCCCGGCAGGAAAAGAGACTGAATTCCTTCCACTTGCGCTGCATTCGCCACATCCTGGACATATCCTGGCAGGACAAAGTGCCCAACACAGAAGTTCTGTCCCGCGCCGGCCTTCCCTCCATGTTCACTCTACTCAGACAGCGCAGGCTCCGCTGGCTAGGCCACGTTCACCGTATGGAGGATGGCAGAATCCCCAAAGACGTCCTCTATGGAGAACTGGCGACTGGCAGGAGAGACGTTGGCCGCCAACAGCTGCGCTTTAGAGATGTCTGCAAGAGAGACATGAAGGCCCTGGAAATCAACACAGAGCGCTGGGAGGACCTTGCAACGGACCGCTCCAAATGGAGAGGCACCCTGACCAGACAGCTCAAGGCGGGTGAAGAGAGACTGACTGCTGCAGCAGATGAAAAAAGGACCCGCAGGAAGAACCGCCACAGACCCAGCAGCACGGAGACCACCCACAAGTGCGACCTGTGTGACAGGGACTGCCATTCGCGCATCGGCCTGTTCAGCCACAGGCGGTGCTGTTCCAGCAGAGTAGACATTTAGGATTCTCTTCCATGGTCATCATAGACCGACGGAGGCCGACGAAATAGTAATTTGGAATGGTAAATTGTTGCTACTCCTCCTCCACGACCAGAACCTCTGGGATTTTGACAGTTTAAATAACCAGAGGGAGTTGATTCATTTAAACCAACATAATCCTCTTGCCCTAACCAAGTCTCTGGCTGTAATTAAACCCTTACTCAAAAAGCCAACGCTAGATCCAGGAGCTTTAGCTAACTATAGACCAATCTCTAATCTCCCTTTCATTTCAAAAATCTTAGAGTTGTTGCTACGCAATTATTTGACCACCTGCAGGGAAATGGTTTACTTGAAGAGTTTCAATCTGGGTTTAGAATCCATCATAGTACTGAAACAGCCTTAGCGAAGGTCACTAACGACCTTCTCATTGCATCTGATAATGGACTAGTTTCTGTACTTGTCCTTTTAGATCTTAGTGCAGCTTTTGATAGTATTGATCATAATATTCTACTTGATAGATTAGAACACTATGTTGGACTTAATGGAACTTCGTTGCAGTGGTTTAGATCTTATTTATCTGATAGGTTCCAGTTTGTTCATGTAAATGATGAGTTTTCTTTCAGCTCAAAGCTTAGTCATGGAGTTCCACAGGGATCTGTGCTAGGCCCTACTCTTTTTAGTTTATATATGCTTCCGTTAGGCAACATTATTAGAAAGCACTGTATACATTTTCATTGTTATGCAGATGACACACAATTATACCTGTCAATGAAGCCAGATGATACTAATCAATTAGCCAAGTTAGAAGCCTGTCTTAAGGAAATCAAAGCTTGGATGACTTGTAATTTCCTGGTATTAAATTCAGATAAGACTGAAGTCATTCTTGTTGGTCCAAAAAACCTTAGAAATTCCTTTCCAAATCAAACTTTCAGTTTGGATGCAGTTACTCTCTCTTAATAGCTCTGTGAGGAACCTTGGAGTTATTTTTGATCAGGATTTGTCCTTCAATTCACATATTAAATTTGTTTCTAAGACTGCCTTCTATCATTTGCGTAATATTGCCAAGATTAGGAGCATCTTGTCTCAGAGTGATGCTGAGAAGATGATCCACGCTTTTGTTAGCTCGAGATTAGATTATTGTAATTCTTTATTATCAGGCTGTCCTAAAACATCTTTAAAAAGTCTTCAGCTGATCCAAAATGCTGCAGCAAGAGTTTTAACAGGGACTAGAAAGAGAGATCATATCTCTCCGGTTCTGGCCTCCCTTCATTGGCTTCCCATAGAGTTTAGAATTAAGTTTAAAATCCTTCTTCTTACTTACAAAGCTCTAAACAATCAGGCTCCTTTTTATTTAAAAGATCTGATACTACCGTATCATCCTAACAGAGCACTACGCTCCCAAAATGCAGGATTACTTGTAATACCTAGAATCTCCAAAAGTACAATGGGAGGCAGAGCCTTCAGTTATCAAGCTCCTCTCCTGTGGAATCAGCTGCCAATCTGGATTCGGGAGTCAGACTCGATCTCTGTTTTTAAGAATAGGGCTAAAACCTACCTTTTTGATATAGCCTACAATTAGGGAGGGATCATGTGTTTCTGAACCCTCCCTTAGTTATGCTGCTAATAGGTTTAGTCAGCCGGGGGACCTCCAGTAATGCACTGGGCCTCACTCCTTTCCTCACTCTCTGTGAAATATTTTTTTTGCTGGTCATTAACATTTGTTTGTTCTCTCCCATAGATTGAGTCTCCATCGTGCTGTTTGCTCTCTACATGTCTGTTCTTTTCTTCTTCTCTATCCCCTCACCCCCCAGCCAGTCGCAGCAGATGACTGCCCCTCCCTGAGCCTGGTTCTGCTGGAGGTTTCTTCCTGTTAAAAGGGAGTTTTTCCTCTCCACCGTCGCCAAGTGCTTGCTCACAGGGGATCGCCTGATTGCTGGGGTCTTTCTGCAACTGTGGGGGTCCCCCCTACAGTTGATAGTGCTATGAGATGACTGTTGTTGTGAAATGGCGCTATATAAATAAAGTTGAATTGATGTTCTCTTTCTTCTTTGAGATGTTGGTGAATGTGAATAAAGCTGCCTTGAGAGAAATCTGTCTCATCAATTGCACATTCCCACACTGGTGACCCAAGACGTAACATGCAGCAAGAGGAGAATTCCCCGGGGGCAGCCTCGTCAGGAGCCCCCAGCCAAACAAATGCCGCTACGGTCCAGCTACGGGACTTTTGGCAGAACAATCCGCGCTCCTGGTTCCACACGGTTGAGGCACAGTTCAACCTCCGGGGGATATCGGTAGATGACACAAAATTCTACCATGTGGTCGCAAAACTGGATAACCACACGGCTCAGCATGTGGAGAGCTTTATCAAGCAGCCGTCAGACAGCGACAAATACGACGCGTTGAAGGCTGCATTCATCCAGCACCTCACTCCCTCGGTGGAGGAGAGGGCAGAACAACTCCTGGCGCTTACCGAGTTGGGAGATGGCACACCCGTTGACCTTATGAAGAAGATGTTAAGGTTGAAAGGCTCAGACGATAACCACTTCATCTTTACCCACCTCTTCCTCAGGACCCTACCGTCAGCGACGAGAGCGACCCTGGCCAGTTCGCCGTTGTTGGCCCAGTGGGACTACCACGCACTGGCCCGGGAGGCGCATCGAATTGTCAACGCCAGCAAACAGCGCGCGGCCACGGCAGCAGCAGCAGGACTTGGCGCGACGGCCGGAGATGGTGGGGAAACAGAAGCAGCGGTAGCAGAACCACCGACGACGGCAGTGGCGGGGCCCAAGGAACGCGGAGGACACACCCTTTGTTTCTACCACCGCCGCTTCGCAAAGAGGGCACGCAAATGTGTACCACCATGCCAGTTCAAGCATTCGGGAAACGCCAAGACCGGGGGTCGGTAGCAGCCGCGACCCTCGGGGAGGAGAACAAGCTGCTCTACTTGTTGGACGCACGCTCGGGGAGGCATTTCCTCGTGGACACAGGCTCCCAGTTGAGTTTCATCACACCTTCCTACGCGGACAGGCTAGCAGGTTCCAGAGGTCCCGGGGTGGCAGCAGCCAACGGCTCGGAGATTAAGACCTTTGGTGAGAGGACTCTACTCCTGTCTATACACGGCCGTACATTTGAGTGGACTTTTGTTATAGCAGCAGTGAATTTCAATATGTTGGGGGCTGATTTTTTGTGCTCACATGGTTTGTTGGTTGATCTCGCTAACAGGCGCCTGGTTAATGCATTTTCTTTTGATTCTATTCCCTGTACAGCGCGAGTGGCCCCGCCAACAGCACAAGCCAACATCACAGCTGCAAGCGGTAAGTTCCACACACTGCTCACTCAGTTCCCAGCACTCACGGTCCCTACATTTTCGGCAACCGTCGCTAAACACGGGGTGGAACATTTTATTACCACTACCGGACGGCCCGTTTTTGCAAAAGCTCGGCGCTTGGACGCAGCTAAACTGGCCATAGCGCGCGAGGAGTTCGCCAACCTGGAGAGGTTGGGCATCATCAGGCGTTTGAACAGCCCATGGGCCTCCCCACTACACATGGTCCCGAAGGCTGACGGCTCGTGGCGACCTTGCGGGGATTTCTGCAGGTTAAACAATGCAACAGCGCATGACTGCTACCCAATCCCGCATATCCAAGATTTTTCCATCCATTTGGCAGGGGCGCGTGTTTTTTCTAAGATAGATTTGGTCCGCGGTTACCACCAAGTCCCAGTGCGCGCTGAGGACATACCCAAAACAGTGGTAATAACTCCATTTGGCCTATTCGAGTTTTTGTGCATGCCATTCGGGCTTAAAGGGGCTGCACAGACGTTCCAACCCATGATGGACGCGTTACTGCGCGATCTCCCTTTCGTGTTCGTCTACTTGGACGATATTTTGGTAGCCAACGTGTCCGAAGACGAACACGAAAACCACCTAGCCACAGTTTTCCGGAGGTTGGGAGATCACGGGTTAATAATCAACCCAGCGAAGTGTCAGTTCGGGGTGGCGCAGATCGATTTTTTAGGACACCGCGTCTCCCCAGAAAGAGCGATTCCGCTTCCTGACAAAGTGCACGCGGTAGCAAATTTTCCCCGGCCGCAGACGGTCAGGGCGTTACAGGAGTTTTTGGGAATGGTGAATTTTTATAACCGTTTTCTCCCCCGCGCGGTGCAACTCATGCAACCGCTGTATGCCGCGCTCAAAAAACAGAAACCCGCGAGTAAGATCGAGTGGTCCCTGGAGCGGGCGTTCTCGGAGGTAAAAGTGGCCTTGGCAAATGCTGCGTTGTTGGCACACCCAGACCCAACGGCCCGCATAGCGCTCACTACTGACGCGTCAGATGTGGCCATAGGGGCGGTCGTGGAGCAGCATGTAGCTGGGGTTTGGCAGCCCCTCGCCTTTTTCAGCAGGACCTTGCGCGATAGTGAACGTAAATACAACGCGTTCGACAGGGAGCTGCTGGCTCTCCATTTGGCCATCCGCCACTTTCAGTTCTGGCTGGAAGGATGCTGTTTCACCGCGTTCGTTGACCACAAGCCGCTAATATTCGCGATGGCCAAGGTTTCCGAACCGTGGTCAGGCCGGCAACAGAGACAGCTGGCCGCGATCTCAGAGTTTACCACTGATATTCAGCATGTGGCGGGCAAACTGAATGTAGTGGCAGATTGCCTCTCGCGCGCCATGGCGGCCCCAGTCAGCGTAGGAATAGATTACGCAGCCATGGCCGCGGAGCAGGTTAGTGACGCGGATGTGCGCGCGCTCCAGTCTGGACCAACAGGGTTAAGGCTGGAGAACAGGGTGCTGCAAGACGGTATGCCCCCCCAATCTGCGATGTCTCCACTGGACGGCTGCGTCCAGTGGTACCGGCCACGTGGTACCGGCCGCGTGGCGCCGCCGCGTTTTTGACTCGATTCATTCTTTGGCGCACCTGGGAGTGCGCGCGTCGGTCAAAATGGTAGGAGAGAAATTTGTGTGGCCGAATCTTCGCAAACAAGTTAAAGAGTGGGCAGCAGCCTGCACGGCGTGTCAACGAGCCAAAGTACACAGGCACACGAGGGCTCCTTGGGAGCCGTTTCACATCCCGGCCAAGAGGTTCGATCACGTGCATGTGGACCTCGTGGGCCCCCTTCCGCCATCACAGGGGTGTGCACACACCTTCTGACAATGGTGGACCGCACCACGCGCTGGCCTGAAGTGGTTCCGCTGGCGTCAACCACGGCCGAGGAGGTGGCGCGCGCGTTTTTAACAGCATGGGTGGCGCGTTTTGGAGTTCCGTCGGACATTACGTCCGACAGAGGCCCTCAATTTGCGTCCGAACTTTGGTCGACAATGGCCTGCAACCTGGGTGTCACAATTCAACCCACAACCGCGTACAATCCGCAGGCTAATGGGTTATGCGAACGTTTTCATAGGTTATTGAAAGCGGCTCTCAGAGCGTCACTGACAGATGCAAATTGGGTAGTCAAGTTACCGTGGATTTTATTGGGGTTGCGTTCTGCACCTAAAGAGGACTTAGAAGCCTCCCCAGCGGAGCTCGTGTTTGCGCAACCACTTCGGCTGCCTGGGGAGTTTCTCCCAGATAACCCTGCGCCGGACAGCTCCCCGTCTCAGCTGTTGCGGAGTAGCATAGAATCAAGCACGCTGCCCGGCCTCGTGCACCACAGTTTTCTGCGCGTTTTTGTGCCTAAAGCTTTGAAGAACGCGGAGTTTGTTTTTGTCAGACACGATGCACGTCGACCCCCACTGCGACCACCTTATGACGGACCGTTCAGAGTGCTGGAAACAGGGGACAAGCAGTTTTTGCTAGATTTGGGGGGTAGGAAAGAAAAAGTTGGCATAAACAGACTCAAACCCGCTTTTGTGGTGGCGGATGAGCAAGTGCTGTTGGCCAGGGCCCCGTGGCGAGGTAGACCCCCACGGGGAGCTTCCCAGAGTAATGTTACCCCAGAACACCCGCAGGGACTGACAAAAGGTTTTCACCCCCAGACGGCAACCCCCCTGCATGACAGCACCGCGGAGACGTTTAATCCTGGCTACAGCAGATACGGCAGGAGACTGAAGCCTAGACAGCATGCGGACTGATGTGTATCGATTCTATCACAGCATGCATACTGTTATTCTCTTGTTCATTCTAAAATGTTTGGGGGGAGTGGTGTGGCCACACATATGTGACCTGCTTTGTGAATATGTGACCTGCTTTGTGACTGATGTAAGGCCTCACATTTTAGATAAGAACAAAGACAGAGTTTCCTTGGAGATAACAGGAAGCTGTGAAGGTGTTAGCTTTGGTATGCAGGGCCTGAGACTGTGGGGGTGATATTAGAGGATTAAAGCGGAGATGCATTGTTACTGGCGATTATAATGCAATGTGACTTGTGATGCAATGTGATTTGTGAACTGTGAGAGTCCTGGTATTTAAGGACAAGAGTTTCCTGTGATGTTCTCTTTCTTCTTTGAGATGTTGGTGAATGTGAATAAAGCTGCCTTGAGAGAAATCTGTCTCATCAATTCCACATTCCCACTATATATATATATATATATATATATATATATACTGTATATATATATATATATACTTTTTGTCCAATAGATGGCCTAGTAGAACAAATGAAGTTTCACATGAGGCTTTGTCTATATGAACTATTTTCATGAAAAGCTTCAAGCCTTCAAGAAAGCCTCATCTGGCCATCACTACTCTTTAATCAGGATATAGTTATCTGGAACAAAAAGAAATGGATAAAAATTGAGAACATCAGCCTCTGCTAAGTATCTCTTAAAAGCACTGGAAAAGGGGAAACTGTTCAAAAACGCTTAAAATTTTAAAGCAAAACTCTTATCTTTAAAGAGAAGATTGGACATCGATTTTTGGTGGAGGTCATTGGCAATTTGATTTTTTTATTTTAAAGGTAAAGTCAATCCATGTTTGAAATCAGTAAAACAAGTTAGGCAGATGTGGACAAATTTGTTGGTACCCTTCCACAAAAACAAACAAAAAAAAAACCAAATATCTCTGAAACAATTTGACACTGACGAAAGGTTCAGTAAAAATCCACATTTATAATAGAAGTCAATGAGAGCAGCTTAGAGTGATGATGTAATCCGGGGAGTGGCAAATGGCGGCCCACTTTTGCGACGGTACTCAGCAGGAGAGGCTACAAGTTTCTCATTAGGAACTTTATCATGACCCACATGTGAATGAAGGACTCTCATGGCTACTGAAAATCATGCATGCTTAACTGTAACGTAATTCAGACTATTAAAGCATTGCCAGTAGTCGTTACTACCCCAACGTATAAAATCTGGTACTCTAGAAGTAATCATTAGTGGAAAGGCTGAAAAGTTGAGCTGACAATTTTTCCAAACAAATTATTATCCTGAACACAATTTTCACTCCACTGACTTAATTTTTTCTAAAAACGTAACCACACATATCCTGTTTCTCACAATCTTCTCATCAAAGCCAAAAGTTGCATAGTTTTTGTTGTTGTTGTTGTTGTTCTCATGACCACAACTGTGTGGTGTTGGGGTTTGACACCTTTATTGTGAAGTGTGGTGTAGTGGTGGGCACTTCCTGTTCTGCCACTGCACCGCCCAATAAATAGCAGAGGGCATCCATTACACGGCCTCTTTGACCGGTGCCCTCTGCCTGGTGTCTACTGTGTGTCCGTTGTTGTACCATCGTTCAATAAAGCTGAGTTCGTCCAGTCACCTGGCCTCATCCTATATAGTAGAAGTATTTTACATGCATAACAAACTGTGCAACTTGGAATACAAGTCCCACTGTTGCGTAGCTTAAAGCCTTGCGGTTCTAACGGGGTAAAATTTTAACTCTAGGCCATACAGTTCTTGTTTTATTCATGTTTGTTCAGAGGTTGTGTTTTGGTGGGAAGACACCTGAGAAGAGAGTATTGACTCATACTGAAAACCCCGGCTGGCATGTCCTGCTACCGTGGTGCAGCGGTTTAAGCTCTGATCATTTTTTTTTTTGAATGAATCTTTATTTCGGATTGATGAGATTAAAAGAAAGGAACAGAATATAACAAGAGGGAAAAAAATCCAACAAGGTCAAATTAAACAATAACTCCTCGGATTATACAGTTCAACACGTTATCCGAAATGGGTGATGGCTGAAGCCGCAGCTTATATTGCCCACCCATATTCCATCTAAGAATTCAAAAAAATAAAAGTGACTACAAATCAAAACAAAGCTAAGCCAAAATGTGACAATACAAAACTAAGCAACAGCACAACACAGACTGGATATGGCAATCCTGATGTGATTTTACATGTCATCTTGTATATATGTTTGGAGTATTTCTTCCTTTAGTTTTTGTTTAAATTGTCCAAGCGTTATACATGATTTTATTTCAGGTCCTAAAGCGTTCCATAATCTGACTCCTTGCACTGAAACACAGTGTTGCTTGGTGGTAGTTCTCACTGAAGGTTTTTGAAATATACATGTTCCTCTGAAATGATATTGTTTCTCCCTTATTTGGAACAACTTTTGGATATTTGCGGGCAGTGATAGATTCTTCACTTTAAACATTATTACTGCAGTTTTAAAATCAACCAGATCTTTCAACTTGAGAGCTTTTAATTTAAGAAAAAGTGGGTTTGTTGGTTCCCTGTAAGCAGCTTTGTTTATTATTCTAATAGCTCTCTTCTGAAGCATAAAGATTGGATATATGTTTGTTTTATATGTATTTCCCCATACTTCAGTACAATATGTCATGATGGGAGTATTAATGAATGATACAAAGTATATAGTGTGGGTTGATTCAGCAAATATTTCACTCTGTGTAGTATTGCGATTGATTTGGATATTTTACCTTTAATATACTGTAATTATTATGTGACTTCCAACACAATTTATTATCAATTATTACTCAAAGGAATTTAATTTTGGATACCTTTTCAATTTCTACACCATTTACACTGAGTTTAGATACTGAGTTGTTGTGATGGTTGTTAAAAATTATAAATTTTATCTTACTTAAATTGAGCATTAATTTGTTTGAATCAAACCACAGTTGAAGCTTTCCTAATTCCTTTCCAAGTGTATCCAAAAGTTGTTCCAAATTGCTTCCACTGCATAATAAATTAGTGTCATCTGCAAACAATATTAAATCCATTTTTTCCAAAACTTTACATATATCATTCAGTATATACATATTGAATAACAATGGCCCCAAAACTGAACCCTGTGGGACTCCACAAGTAACCTTCAGTAACTGAGTTTTTGCTACGAACACATACATACTGATATCTGTTCTTTAAGTAACTACATAACCAGGACAGTACTACCCCCCTAATACCATAATTTTGTAGTTTCTTTAACAATAATTTATGATCCACGGTATCAAATGCTTTTTTAAGATCCAGGATACAAAACAAACTGTGCAACTTGGAATACAAGTCCCACTGTTGCGTAGCTTAAAGCCTTGCGGTTCTAATGGGGTAAAATTATAACTCTAGGCCTTACGGTTCTTGTTTTATTTATGTTTGTTCAGAGGTTGTGTTTTGGTGGGAAGACGCCTGAGAAGAGAGTACTGACTCATACTGAAAACCCCAGCTGACATGTCTTGCTACCATGGTGCAGCAGTTTAAGCTCTGGTCATTCTCACAGAAGACTGGGGTTCATGTCCCAGCTGCGGTATGGCTCCTGTTTTCTTTATTCTGCTCTGTACTCCATTTCCTATCTCTTTCACAGTATTTATCCAATACAGACTCAAGTTCAGCATTGTTGAACTACTGTAGCTTTTCCCCATATTCATCTCATTTTAGATATTTTCACTTTTTGAGGTTATTTGGTGATAAGCCAACCACAGGGGGTGCACAAGCCAGGGTACGCCTAGTGTCAGTCAAAAGCCCGGGTAAATTGGGAGGATTGTGCCAGGAAGGGCATCTGATTTAAAGCCATTGCCAAATCAAACATACAGATCATGACGAATAAGACTTTCATAGCGGATCAGTCAAGGCCCGGGTAAACAACGACCACCACCGGTGCTGTTGAATTGAATAGAATAGAATAGAATAGACTTTATTGTCCCCTTGGGGAAATTTGCTGTGGACTCAGTGCTGACACAAACATACTTCCCATCGAATCACAAGGCATCACATCACAGCATGACATCTGCTCACATACAGTATCTCACAAAAGTGAGTACACCCCTCACATTTTTGTAAATATTTTATTATATCTTTTCATGGGACAACACTGAAGATATGACACTTTGATACAATGTAAAGTAGTCAGTGTACAGCTTGTATTACTGTGTAAATTTGCTGTTTCCTCAAAATAACTCAACACACAGCCATTAATGTCTAAACCACTGCACTGGCAACAAAAGTGAGTACATCCCTAAGTGAAAATGTCCAAATTGTGCCCAAAGTGTCAATATTTTTTGTAGCCACCATCATTTTCCAGCACTGCCTTAACTCTCTTGGGCATGGAGTTCCCTAGAGCTTCACAGGTTGCCACTGGTATCCTCTTCCACTCCTCCATGACGACAGCACAGAGCTGGTGGATGTTACAGACCTTGCGCTCTTCCACCTTCCGTTTGAGGATGCCCCACAGATGCTCAATAGGGTTTAGGTCTGGAGACATGTTTGGCCAGTCCATCACCTTTACCCTCAGCTTCTTTAACAAGGCAGTGGTCGTCTTGGAGGTGTGTTTGGGGTGGTTATCATGTTGGAATACGGCCCTGCAGCCCAGTTTCTGAAGGGAGGGGATCATGCTCTGCTTCAGTATGTCACAGTACATTCAAGATTCAAGATTCAAAGGTTTTATTGTCAATACTACCATACGTTCAAGACATACAGGAGAATTGAAATTTGACTTGGCATTGGGCGCGCTCTATAAGCGCATCCCAGAGCCGCGGCAGCCTTGAAGGCGCCAGTCAGAGGGTAAAGAAGGGAATGAGGGGGAGGGGAGTGACACAATGGGCAGAGAGAAAAAAGCATTGTTAATCAAAATAAAGCTCATTTTATGACCAAAATTGTGATTACATAGAAAAAAACTCTCTAATGCACAAGTAGCAGACAATATAGATCACACAATAACAAAGCAGCGAGAGAGACCAGTGTGTGTAGTCAGCATATGATCAGTATGATGCAGTGTGGATGTGTCAGTTGCTGGTGAACAGCAGAGGGCACCCCCTGGCAACGGATGGATGTTATGATCATGTGTTCTACACAGATAAGCATGTCCAGAGTCTGTCTCTCCTCGTGCATGCAGATGGCAAAGTTCTGTAAGACACATGATAATGCTGTCCTTGAAGAGCTCAGTCTGCTGAACAACAGCAATTGTTTGTCGATTGTTTGGGTTAAGAGAAGCCAGCCAGACTCTCTTCTACCTTATCTTCATCCAGGAGGAATGTAAACAGGGCACCAAAAACAAGGTCAAATCTGCACAGTGCACTCAGAGCATAAAATTTTCCTCTCTCATGCGATTCTGTGCTTCATAATTTCCATATGCAGGCTTAAAAAAAAACATTCCCTGGAGAGCACTAGCGACTCGAGATGTATTCCACCATCTGGATCAGTTACCATTCAGTTCACCATGCCGCTATTCGTGCACTCCCCAACTGGTCGAATTTGATGAAGGAGCTTTGCCGGGTCCGCATTTTGATCAGCTCTCCCACCTTCCTCAATTTCTGATACATCAGGAAACTCCAAAGCCAAAGTAGAAGTCCTGTGATCATAGCCAATAGATGTCTTCTGCATCTCCAGTCGAATCACACAGACACAGGAGTTCCCAATGTCCATGAGTCTCCCCCCTTGGGTTCCCCCTAACCCGATCTTCTTTTAAAGTGGTGTCAATCGCATTTAAGCCACTTTCCAGATCCATAATTTCCATTTGGATTAAGATTCAGCCAGAAGAAGAGCGACAAAAACACAGACAAAAATGCAACATTGCAAGCTGGAATCAGAAGGGAGTAGGATTAGGAGGGAGAGGAGGAGAAAAGCGTCTGCTCTCTCTGAAAGCCGGAAGAAGAAAAAAAATGTTGGTATTCATGGTTCCCTCAATGAACTGTAGCTCCCCAGTGCTGGCAGCACTCATGCAGCCCCAAACCATGACACTCCCACCACCATGCTTGAGTATAGGCAAGACACTTGTTTTTGTACTCCTCACCTGGTTGCCACCACACACGCTTGACACCATCTGAACCAAATAAGTTTCTTGGTCTCATCAGACCACAGGACATGGTTCCAGTATTCCATGTCCTTAGTCTGCTTGTCTTCAGCAAACTGTTTGTGGGCTTTCTTGTGCATCATCTTTAAAAGGGGCTTCTTTCTGGGATGACAGCCATGCAGACCAATTTGATGCAGTATGCGGCATATGGTCTGAGCAGTGACAGGCTGACCCTCCACCCCTTCAAGCTCTGCAGCAATGCCGGCAGCACTCATACATCTATTTTCAAAAGACAACCTCTGGATATGACGCTGAGCACGTGCACTCAACTTCTTTGGTCGACCATGGCAAGGCCTGTTCTTAGTGGAACGTGTCAAGTTAAACTGCTGTATGGTCTTGGCCACCGTGCTGCAGCTCAGTTTCATGGTGTTGGCAATCTTCTTATAGCCTACGCCATCTTTATGTAGAGCAGCAATTCTTTTCTTCAGATCCTCAGAGTTCTTTGTCATGAGGTGCCATGTTGAACTTCCAGTGACCAGTATGAGAGAGTGTGAGAGAGATAACACCAATTTAACACACCTGCTCCCCATTCACACCTGAGACCTTGTAACACTAACGAGTCACATGACACCGGGGAGGAAAAATGGCTAATTGGGCACAATTTGGACATTTTCACTTAGGGGTGTACTCACTTTTGTTGACAGCGGTTTAAAGATTAATGGCTGTGTGTTGAGTTATTTTGAGGGGGCAGAGCAAATTTACACTGTTATACAAGCTGTACACTGACTACTTTACATTGTATCAAAGTGTCATATCTTCAGTGCTGTCCCATGAAATGATATAATAAACTATTTACAAAAATGTGAGGGGTGTACTCACTTTTGTGAGATACTGTATATTGCACACTACCCATATTACACATATTATAACAAAAAAAGTCTAAAACATAAACAAACAATCAGAAAATGTAATACAGGTTAAGGTCACCATGCTGCTGTACAATCCTAGGAGCAACTTAGGAGCCTAACAGAATCAGATACAAATGAGTTTTTGAAATGGTTTAACCTCCTTGTTGGTGCTCTGTATCTTCTACCAGAAGCCAAGAGCTCCAGCTCAGACTGGAGGATGTGTGAGGGGTCCTGCACAGCTCTCTGTGCCTGCCTGCACACACACTGCTCATAAATGGCCTAAAGGGAGAGCTTCTCAGTTCTCCCCATCACCTTCATGGCAGGTGATAGGGTGAACTGCCATGAAGGTGATGGGGAGAACTGAAAAGGTCTCCCTGTCATGGTTGGCCCTCACAGGCAGAAGCACAGACTCACTCACGGGGTGAAGTTTAAGCATGATTTAATAAAGGAAACTGAAGCATGGCAGAGACAATGATACTCACAACCGGAGGTAAAGATGGGAAAATAATAACGATGATACACGATGAAGGAATGAAGACCGTAATCACGACGAGGACCCAACAAGGGAATGAGGGGGTGAAACCCAATAAATAGGAATTTACACAACGAGACTAATGAGCAACAGCCCTGACCAATAATGACTGACATAGGGAGAAGCTGTGCTCAAACGGAAGTAAACAAACACTGTCAAAATAAAAGTCTGACTAGAAACAAATGATGAACAGGAAAAAACCCCAAACATACAAATGTAGCTTAGATGGAAGACATTAACAGTAAAGACAATGATAATAATAATAATAATAATAATAATAATAATAATAATAATAATAATAAAGAGACCAGGATGTAAATCAAACCCCAAAGATGATAATAATGAAGGCAGAATAATAAATACTGACAATCACAAAGTGTGACCTGGTCAGACCCAGCCCAAACCACTACACTCCCTTAAGGCCATTTATGAGCAGAGTGCCTGCCTGCAGACACACTGTTAACTGACAGGGTGCCGGTGGAAAATGGCCTACTGTTGGCTGAAGATGGAGGAGGATGGGGGGGGGGGGCACATTAGGAGGGAGAGAGAGAAAAGGAAAGGTAGAAGTGTGGAGGTGAGAGTAGGGACGTTAAATGTAGGGACTATGACTGGTAAAGGCAGAGAGTTGGCTGATATGATGGAGAGAAGAAAGGTAGATATACTGTGTGTTCAAGAAACGAGATGGAAGGGAAGCAAGGCTAGGAGCACTGGAGGTGGTTTTAAACTGTTCTACCATGGTGTAGATAGGAAGAGAAATAGAGTAGGAGTAATCGTGAAGGAAGAATATGTGAAGAGTGTTCAGGAGGTAAAGAGGGAGTCAGACAGAATCATGAGTTTGAAGCTAGAAGTCAAAGGTGTGATGTTGAATGTTGTCAGTGTGTATGCCCCACAAGTTGGATGTCAGGTAGAAGAGAGACAAACACAGGTGGGCTTCATCTTATACAGAAGGAGAAATCTGAAAGAGATAGGAGACTGCAAGGTGGTGGCAGGGGAGAATGTAGCTAGACAGCATCGGATGGTAGTCTGTAGGATGACTTTGGAAAGCAAGAAGAGGAAGAGAGTGAAGGCGGAGCCAAAGCTTAAGTGGGGGAAGTTACAGAAGGAAGAAGGTCACACAGAGTTCAGGAAGGAGGTGATACAGGCTCTGGGTGGTAGGGAAGAATTACTAGATGACTGGGAAAGTACAGCAAAAGTATTGAGGGAAACGGGTAGAAAGGTATGTGGTGTATCCAGTGGACAGAGGAAGGAAGACAAGGAGACTTGGTGGTGGAATGAGGAGGTGCAGGAAAGTATCCAAAGAGGTTAGGAAAGAAAAAGTGGGATAGTAAGGGAGCTGAAGAATGTAGACAGGAGTATTTGGAATCTAGACACATGGCAAAGAGAGAGGTGTCAAAGGAAAAGGAAAAGGCATATAGTAAGTTGTATGAGAGGCTGGACACTAAGGAAGGAGAAAAGGACTTGTATCGATTGGCTAGACAGAGATGGAGTTGGAAAGAATGTGCAGCAGGTTAGGCTGATTAAGGACAGAAATGGTAATGTACTAACAAATAACGAGTGTGTTGAGAAGGTGGGAAGAGTACTTTGAAGAGATGATGAATAAAGAAAATGAGAGAGAGAGGAGGATGGATGAAGGAAAGATGCTGAACAAGGAAGTCCCAAGGATTAGCAAGGCAGAAGTGAGGGCAGCTTTGAAGGTGATGAAGAATGGAAACGTGGTTGGTCCAGATGACATACCAGTGGAGGTATGGAGATGTTTAGGAGAGATGGCAGTGGACATTTTAGTCAGATTGTTTAACCCCCCCCCCCACCCGCCGCCTTCTGTCTATGGTGCAGCAGCGCTCCCATCAGCTCACCTCCCTCTGGCGGTAAAGATATTTTTCAAGAAAATATTCAGTTTAGATATGACAAATTCCAAAGACTCTAACTTGAATGTGGTAAGAGATAATGGTTTTGTAATGGAAATTCACTGATTATGCATTTATCTGTTGAGATAATATGTTTTATAAGTGTGTGTTACGACATATGACTGTAACTTTTATCCATATATGAACTGTTTATTGTGCTATATTAACAAGCTGTTTGATGATTTTATAATACTTTGTGTCCCAAGATAAAATTCATACGTCACAGTAACCAGCTTAAAGGCCAAATGTCACGTAACAGGGTACTTTAAATGTCTTGAAACTAGATATAAAAGGAAACCGATCCGTTCGGGTCTTGGTGCATATGCTTCAGTAACGCCGGAATATTTGTTAATTTAAAACTGCCGCGCTTGGCCTGACATTCCTACTCACGGCCCCTGGAATCGCCTGGGGAAGAAGGCGGAAGTGACGAAATAGATTGTACCCTAGTTTGATGCTTGGGATATCCCGATTGATTGTTTATATGGAGACTGGAAGATTGAAGTGAGCAACAAGAAAGAAAAAATTGGATATTTCACCCATACCTTAAAACGGGGCTATAAGGGACAGCTGGGTAATAAGGGACACTTTTCTGGGAAATGTTTTCATACCTGTCAAGTGAGACGTTTTCGCCGTATTTTAATACCGTAAAACGGGGCTATAAGGGACGGCGGGGTAATAAGGGACACTTTTCTGGGAAATGTTTTAAATGTAATTCGTGTTGTTATTGTCAAATATTTTAAGGATTCATGGATATTTGACAATAACAACACAACTCAGCGTCCGGCTCAAAATAAAAAAAGCAGAATTCTGTATTTGTAAGGCGATTCCTCTCTGTTCCGCAGCCGCAGGACAGCTGAAAGTGTTAAGCCATTATCCTAATGACTTCTCATTGTAGTGATAATAACTCCCGCTGAGCGATCTGCCCACCCCGACAATCAGCCTAATGATTGAGTCCACACTTCTCAATGTAGTGAGAATAGCTCCCGCTGAGCCATCTGCCAGCACCCTAGCTGTGGGTCTCACACACATGACGTGTTCCTCAACACACTCAATAATTTTTTTTCCCGTATATTTTTCTTTTGGGCGTACAGAAATGGCAATACGCCCGTATTTGCTAAAATTGCATTTTCCCCGTATTAAAATACGGCGAAAACGTCTCACTTGACAGGTATGCGCCTCCATTTTCATATTGATCTGGTCAATTTCTTGACAGCAGCGGCTCTCCTCCACTGTAATAATAATGGCTTCCGAAAAATCAATATTTATGGGGCGCCCTCGACAGACCCCCTTCGGCTTCCCAATTCTGGAGGCGATTAATGTCCAATTCAATGACATTTTCCACTGGTTCTGCTCTCTGGTCATCGTCGGAACTGTTGTCATCAGACAAAGCATCTGATTCCGTCTCGGACGGCTCGAACCTGTAAGGTTCTATGCCTCTGTCACTGTCTGAACCACTGACAAAAAAAAGACAAAAAAAAAAAGACAAAACTAAACTAATTTGTTCACAATCGCTGTCACTTTCCGTCATGATTGTCCAATGTTGATAAGTGTGAATGTGGATAGGCAGGGCAGCCAGGGTACAACTTGTGACGTCAAAAACATGGGCGTGGTCTGGATTGGCTGTCACAAGCCAGCGAGCAAGGCGGGGACTTCGCCTGGTGTATTTTGTGCAATTATGTAAATACGGGTGGGTGATATGGTCTCCAATATGAATATTTGGTTTAAGCTATGTGTATTTTATCTAAATTCGTTGTCATTTAGAAAAAAAAATTACGTGACATTTGGCCTTTAAGTATTCATGCTCTCACTCCCTCTCCTCCCCTGTTCATTTTTCCATGGGAAATGGAAAATGAAAATGAAAAATGATGGCCTTGAAGCCTGCACAGTGTGTCTTATGTGCTTTTTTTGTAACCTCAGTGAAAGAGCTATAAAAGTGTGTGTTTTTCTCTCTCGCCTCAGGAGAGAGCAGAGCTGTATTTCTGATCTTACCTCTTTATTGTTGCAGCAATAAAAAGGAAGATTCACCTCACAGATCCGACTGATTATTTTATTCCAGGACGTTTCAAAGTGTTTAGATAAAATTCGGCTACATCAGTTTACTGTCAATTAAAAAAATGTAGAATATGACCCAAAATTTGAGATAGGAGTAAATTCATGCTTCTAATTTGCATAATGTGACGGCAGCCATATCGAATTACATAACTTTCGGTCAAAAGTGGACTTTGGACATATTTACACAAAGGATGGGTTTGCTTTTTAATCACCAATTTTGTTTTTGGTTTTGTTATCTTCAAAGTATATGAACCAGAAAATCAGCAGAATGTACACAAACCGATAAAACCTACCGCTCGTCGTGTCTTCATTCGTCCATTTTCGTCATCCACAGTTCTTATTTTGTCTTCTGCCAGTCATTTTCACTTTCTCCCCCACATCCAGAAACTCTCACATTTATCTTATGATTTATTGCACCTCAATTTCGGTTACATTATGCCTCCGAACCGACGCTATTGTTCTCTGTCGTCACATGCAAGTCCGTCGATGGCAAATGAAAGTGTACATGTTCCAGACCATCTTCTGCTGTTACAAAAGGTAAATATTTCCCTTCAGAAGCTAAATAATGTCTTTTTAGAATCATAGTTGACAAAATTTGGAGCAAACGCTTCCCCTGTGTGGAATGTTGCAATGGAGCCTTGTTTGCATTCTCTTGTTCGCGTTTCTGGAAATGATGTTTTGAGGCGGCTTGTTTGGGTGAAGTCCTCCATTCCTCCAGTGAAGAGCAGTAAGCTATATGTGTCTGACATCTTGTGATGTGAAATGCTTTGTACAACTGGGTTTTCTATGCTTTTGGCACACATCACGTGGCAGGCGCTGAACTGTGCCAGGGACAGCAGGTGACACTGATGTCTTGTGAAAGGGGAACATCAAAGGGTTAACACAATCTTGGAGAGTGAGAGGATACCTGAGGAGTGGAGAAGAAGTGCACTGGTACCAATTTTCAAGAACAAGGTGATGCTCAGAGCTGTAGTAACTACACAGGCATAAAGTTGATCAGCCACACTATGAAGATATGGGAAACAGTTGTTGAAGCCAGGTTAAGAGGAGAGGTGACAATCAGTGAGCAGCAGTATGGTTTCATGCCAAGAAAGAGTACTACAGATGCAATGTTTGCTCTAAGAGTGCTGAAGGAGAAGTATCGAGAAAGTCAGAAGGAGTTCAATTCAATTCAATTCAACTTTATTTATATAGCGCCATTTCACAACAACAGTCATCTCATAGCACTATCAACTGTAGGGGGGAACCCCCACAGTTGCAGAAAGACCCCAGCAATCAGGCGATCCCCTGTGAGCAAGAACTTGGCGATGGTGGAGAGGAAAAACTCCCTTTTAACAGGAAGAAACCTCCAGCAGAACCAGGCTCAGGGAGGGGCAGTCATCTGCTGCGACTGGCTGGGGGGTGAGGGGATAGAGAAGAAGAAAAGAACAGACATGTAGAGCGCAAACAGCACGATGGGGACTCAATCTATGGGAGAGAACAAACAGATGTTAATGACCAGCAAAAAAAAAATATTTCATAGAGAGTGAGGAAAGGAGTGAGGCCCAGTGCATTACCGGAGGTCCCCCGGTTGACTAAACCTATTAGCAGCATAACTAAGGGAGGGTTCAGAAACACATGATCCCTCCCTAATTGTAGGCTATATCAAAAAGGTAGGTTTTAGCCCTATTCTTAAAAACAGAGATCGAGTCTGACTCCCAAATCCAGATTGGCAGCTGATTCCACAGGAGAGGAGCTTGATAACTGAAGGCTCTGCCTCCCATTGTACTTTTGGAGATTCTAGGTATTACAAGTAATCCTGCATTTTGGGAGCGTAGTGCTCTGTTAGGATAATACGGTAGCATCAGATCTTTTAAATAAAAAGGAGCCTGATTGTTTAGAGCTTCGTAAGTAAGAAGAAGGATTTTAAACTTAATTCTAAACTCTATGGGAAGCCAATGAAGGGAGGCCAGAACCGGAGAGATATGATCTCTCTTTCTAGTACCTGTTAAAACTCTTGCTGCAGCATTTTGGATCAGCTGAAGACTTTTTAAAGATGTTTTAGGACAGCCTGATAATAAAGAATTACAATAATCTAATCTCGAGCTAACAAAAGCGTGGATCAGTTTCTCAGCATCACTCTGAGACAAGATGCTCCTAATCTTGGCAATATTACACAAATGATAGAAGGCAGTCTTAGAAACAAATTTAATATGTGAATTGAAGGACAAATCCTGATCAAAAACTTGATCACAGTGCAAAAAAACTGCACTGTGTCTTTGTGGATCTAGAGAAAGCACATGATAGGGTGCTAAGAGAGGAAGTGTGGTATTGTGTGAGAAAGTCAGGAGTGGCAGAGATGTGAAGGTGGTGCAGGACATGTATGAGGACAGCGAGACGGTGGTGAGGTGTGTCGTAGGAGTGATGGATGGATTCAAGGAGGAGGTGGGATTACATCAGAGATCGGCTCTGAGCCCCTTCTTGTTTGCCATGGTGATGGACAGGCTGACAGACGAGGTCATGCAAGACCCCCTGTGGACCATGATGTTTGCAGACAACATTGTGATCTGTAGTGAGAGTAGGGAGCAGGTGAAAGAGAACCTGGAGAGGTGGAGGTATGCTCTGGAGAGAAGAGGAATGAAAATCAGTAGAAGCAAGACAGAATGCATGAGTGTGAATGAGAGTGAGGCAGGTGTAATGGTGAAGATGGAAAGAGTAGCGGTAATGAAAGTAGATGAGTTTAAATACCTGGGGTCAACCATCCAGAGCAATGGAAAATGCACAAGAGAGGTGAAGAAGAGAGTGCAGGCAGGGTGGAGTGGGTGGAGATGAGTGTCAGGGGTGATTTATGACAGAAGGTTAGCAGCTAGAGTGAAAGGGAAGATTTACAAGATGGTAATGAGACCTGCTATGATGTATGGTTTGAAGACAGTGGCGCTGACAAAAAAGACAGGAGGTGGAGCTGGAGGTGGCAGAGTTGAAGATGCTAAGATTCTCATTGGGAGTGACTAGGAGGGACACGATTAGAAATGAGTATATCAGAGGGACAGCTCAGGTTGAGCGGTTTGGAGACAAAGTAAGAGAGGCAAAGCTGAGATGGTTTGGACATGAGCAGAGGAGGGATAATGGGCTGTTTAGATTCAATTATTAGAAAGCGCTGCATACATTTTAATTGTTAAGCAGATGACACACAATTATAGTGGTGTGAAAAAGTGTTTGCCCTCTTCCTGATTTCTCATTTTTTGTATGTTTGATTCTAAATTGTCCTTAGGTATGACTGTGAGAGTGAATGGTTGTCTGTCTCTCTGTGTTGGCCCTGCGATGGACTGGCGATCTGTCCAGGGTGGACCCTGCCTCTCACCCAAAGATGTTGGGATAGGCTACAGCCCCCCCGCGACCCGAAAAGGATGAAGTGGAAGAAGATGAATGAATGAATGAATGAATGTCACACTTAAATGATTCAGATCATCAAACAAATTTAAATATTAGACAAAGATAACACAAGTAAACACAAAATGCAGTTTTTAAATGAAGGTGTTTATTATTAAGGGAAACAAAAATCCAAACCTACATAGCCCTGTGTGAAAAAGTGATTGCCCCCTAAATCTAATAACTGGTTGAGCTACCCTTAGTAGCAACAACTGCAATCAAGTGTTTGCGATAACTGACATTGAGTCTTTTACATCTCTGTGGAGGAATTCTGGTCCACTCATCACTGCAGAATTGTTGTAATTCAGCCACACTGGAGGGTTTTCCAGCATGAACCGCCTTTTTAAGGTCATGCCACAGCATCTCAATTGGATTCAGGTCAGGACTTTGACTAGGCCACTCCAAAGTCTTCATTTTGTTTTTCTTAAGCCATTCAGAGGTGGACTTGCTGGTGTGTTTTGGATCATTGTCCTGCTGCAGAACCCAAGTGTGCTTCAGCTTGAGGTCACTAACAGATGGCCAGACATGCTCTTTCAGGATTTTCTGGTAAACAGCAGAATTCATGGTTCCATTTACCACAGCAAGTCTTCCAGGTCCTGAAGCAGCAAAACAGCCCCAGACCATCATACTACCACCACCATATTTTACTGTTGGTATGATGTTCCTTTTCTGAAATGCTGTGATACTTTTACACCTGATGTAATGGGACACACACCTTCCAAAAAGTTCAACTTTTGTCTCGTCAGTCCACAGAGAATTTTCCCAAAAATCTTGGGGATCATCAAGATGTTTTCTGGCAAAACTAAGACGAGCCTTTATGTTCTTTTTGCTCAGCAGTGGCTGTCATCTTGGAACTCTGCCATGCAGGCCATTTTTGCCCAGTTTCTTTCTTATGGTGGAGTCATGAACACTGACCTCAACTGAGGCAAGTGAGGCCTGCAGTTCTTTGGATGCTGTTGTGGAATTTTTTTGTGGCCTCTTGGAGGAGTCGTCGCTGTGCTCTTGGGGTAATTTTGTCCGGCCGGCCACTCCTGGTGTCATGGTTCGCTGCCATTTTAGAGGCAGCAGAGACGAGAAGATCCCAAATGCAGGGTGTTGTGCGTGTTTATTAACATAAATGTCCAGCTATAATTCCCATAAACAGACAGGTTGCTTGAACAGGTAACAGTCAACATGAATTGTCCCCAAACGAACTGGAATGGACAATAAGAAAATACCCAAGGCACTCCCAGAATAATGGTGAGTGGGGGGAAGAGATAATTAAATCCAGACGCTCCTGAACTAAAGCACAGGCTGGAGTCAGCACCCAAACTCCACAGCTCTGTACCAAGGAGGCACTGGGGAAAAACAGAGAAAATCCTACAAGCAAACAACAGGCTAAAGCAGGTACTTACAGAGATGAAACATCAGAGTAAACCATGCTCTGGTGCAGGAGAGACAATACAATGCACCGACAATACACAGGAGTGCAAACAGAGCTTATATACAGTGCAGGTGTGAATGACTGTGTGCGTGTATGTGTGGGTGTGTGGAAGAGAGCAGGAATGTGTGGCCTGGATGAGAGGAAACAGGTGTGTGAGTGCATGCATGTAGGAATGAGTAGGTGTGTGTGTGTGTGTGTGTGTGTGTGTGTGTGTGACAGACACAAATGATAATAATAAGCAGCTGGCAGGTGCTGGCAGGAGAGGGGGCGTGGCTGTTGGCTGTCAGGGAGCCGAGCCAACCTCAAAGGCTCCCAGTGGGCTGCCTGACGGAAAATAAGGAACCCAAATTAAACTGGAGACTAGAAAGCCACCGTGCCATGGAACTGGGTTGGAAAGGTCCAACCCAGTCCATGGCTCCTGGGAAGGTTCACCACTATTCCATGTTTTCATCATTTGTGGTTAATGGCTCTCACTGTGGTTCACTGGAGTCCCAAAGCTTTAGAAATGGCTTTATAACTGAAAGGGTTATGAAAAGTTAGAGTGCCAAAATAATTATTCTGTAGGTACTCTCCCATTATGCCCTACACATATTCTATACATATTCTGTTTACATTCTTACGAACAAATATGTTGTGTTAAACTCTGATAAACAGGAATTAGGCAGAGCTATAGAGCCAGGAATTAGGCAGAGCTATAGAGCCCTCTTTCTTCTCTCTCTCATTCCTTTTAGTCAGGTCTATTACATTAGTCACACACCCAAACCAACACACACACACTTTTGACAGTACATTTTAGGAGACAGTTAACGTGAATAGTGGATGGCCTGTTCACGTCAGAGTTAAACTGGCCAATTAGACAGTTGTGTACAAGCCCATTCTATTGTATGGGGTTGGTCTAACCAACCTGAGAAGATGAATGTAAGTTGCACCTGGAAGTCGCAGTCAGTCTGGTGACGCTCCTGAGGAGGCTGCATCGCACTGAACCCAGCGCTGCTTACTTTACATGTGACCTCTAAATAAATGATGCATCTTTGAACTGAAGAATTCTCCGGCTTATTCTTGGATCTTTCAATCAAAGAATTGGGATTTCAACAATTTAGTGCCAGTGACCCAGATTGAACTATTCTGAGACAAGGCAGGAACAGATCAGAAGGACCCTTTTCAGACGACCGTGGCACCTGAACAAAAAGGTAAGCCGAAAACCTTTTTTACACGAATTTCTGCACTTTGGCCATACTAAATTTACAGTTGTCTAATTAAGGGGTATATCCAATCTCCAAATTTTATAATTAAGATAAGATAAGCCTTTATTAGTCCCACAATGGGGAAATTCCAGGATTGCAAAAGCACAGGGATAGCAACACTCAGAGCAACAATCAGAAGGCAAGAAAAAACAAGAGCAGCGAGTATATATATGTACATATAAACATAAATATATAGACACAAGATGCATTGCAGCATTGCAGCTAGATGGAATAAATATATGAACATATAAACACACACACAGTGCGGAGCATTGTAGCTAAATGGAATAAATATGTGAATATATAAACACACTCACAGTGTGGAGCGTTGTAGCTAGATGGAATAAATATATGAATATATAAACACACACAGTGTGGAGCATTGCAGCTAGATGGAACAAACATGCAAATATATAAACACACACAGTGCGGAGCATTGTAGCTAGATGGAACAAACATGTAAATATATAAACACACAGTGCAGAGCATTATAGCTAGATGGAACAAATATGCAAACACATAAACACACACAGTGCGGAGCACCATAGCTAGATGGAATAAATATGTAAATATATAAACACACAGTGTGGAGCATTGTTGCTAGATGGAATAAATATATAAATATACAAACACACACAGTGCGGAGCATTGCAGCTAGAATTTAGTTGGGAGTCACATGTAAAGTCTAAACAAACAGTCAAATAATTTCAAAGGAAAGTGCACAGTATCCTATTATCAGTCTGATTTAGGATGGTCGCGATCGGGATGTACAATTCACGGGTGTATGGTCCACCAAATTTTAAAGCATTTTGGAGTCAGTCTGAACCAAAATTAACAAGACTTAGGGAGCCGGGGTGGTCAATAATCATCCAGGTTCATCTCCCAAATTAAAATAGCCAGGGTTAGTAACCTGATGCCGGGGGAGCCATTTAAAGTGTTCAAACCGATGCCGCTAGGGAGCGAAGCCATGATCATCTAAATTAGTATAGCACTGAGCTTTAAGACACGGTACCGCTTGTACTGGGGGATCTGCCAAGACCTCAGTGAAAGTGCCCTCTGCTTAAAGTTGGACGGATCGGTGAGGTTCTGGGAAGCAGTCTATACCCAGAACTTAATAAGACTTAGGGGCAACAGCCGTGCCCGTCTTCCAAATTAAAAATAGCCAGGATTAGCCTGATGCTGGGGGGGATTTAGCTGTCCAACCCGATGCGGTTAAGGAACAATGCCACGTGGGTGAAGCATTTCGGATGCAGTCTGTTCCGAAATAATTACGAGATCTAGAGATCAGCAGTGATCAGCGATCACCTGTGTTCGTCTCCCAAATTAATGGAACCAGGGCTAGCCTGGTGTTGGTACTGAAGTATTTCGGATGCAGTCTGTTCCAAAATAACGAGACTTAGGGAACAGCAGAATCAACCGTGTTTGTCTCCTCAAATAAGGGAACCAGGGCTAGCTTGGTGCCAGTACTGAGGGAAAAAAAAACTTTTTATTAATAATTTAAGGTACAGCGCAAGAATCTCTTAACCATTCCTTAGTGAACGACTGTCCATAGTAATAAAAATAGTTACTGCTTGTATTGTCTACAGTGTGCATACAGATGTCTGTTAATTCTGTGTCTTTAGGGGTTAAATGTGTGGTTTGACAAAAAACGGAGTTGGGAATATCTATTAACCTTTCCCCATAGCATGATTCAACTAACGGTGCTCTTCGGGCCATGTAGAAAACAAAGGCGGGTGTGTGTTTTTCCACAAAGGAGGGAGGTAATTCTCCCCCACTCCTGAGTGGAGTTGAGATTGTTAAAACAGGTTACTGAGAGGAGATTATTTGAGGTAACAGTATTAAAATGGAGCACTAAATTAAAGTTTTACGGTTATTCTGGCATGTTTACAGCTGAAGTTAAGGAGGCAGTGATCCAGTTTCTTTGAAAAAACAAGTCGTGGATTGTGGACAATAGGCTCCGGGGCCATCTTGCAGCCACGTGGCATTCAGTGCACATGTGCAGGTAAACACCATCTTGAACCGTCTTCAAGCTGCGGCGCAGTGCCTCCATCGTGTGGCCAAATGTAGGAAGTGCTCTCTTTCATAAATCTACTGCCAAATAGAGCTTCAAATCTTCCTAATAAATTTGGAACCTTATCTCTCTGGCTGAAAGGAAAGCTTTAAGTCCATGCACAACAAAATAAAGTCCTCCCATGCCCGCCTATGTGGGTTTGATGTAGTGAGGCAAAAACATGCCCATTCAGCTGGAGAGAAAAGGCTCAATTTTAAATTGGGCGGGGGGGGATAAGATTTATTCCTATTAATACAATAAAAGTGTAGAAAAATCCTAGGTGGACAATATATAAAGGTGAGGTAATTTAAATGAAATAAGGAATATTGCAAATTGGAGTAAATAAATGAATACATAAATAAATGAATAATAAAATAAAATAAATATGAATGAATAAAAATAAATAGGAGTTGTGGGATGAGCATTGTGGAAGTGAGAGTGGACAGAAAATGGAAAGGGAAATTTGGTTTTAGAAAAAAATTGAAAGCTGATGAATTGTTAAAGTTTTGTGCAGGACACAAGAGAAAATATGGAAAAACGATTGGAAGAAGGAAAGAAAAAAACGTAAGAATAAGAGACTTATGCTGCAACGGTGAGAACAAAAGCAAAATAATCAAAAGTGATAAAACGGAAAAGGACAAAAACATGCTGTTCAACAGCTTGTCTGCTTCTCTATTAATCTGAGATGATAGTGATGGCTATGGATCATACCTCCCCCAGCGACTGTGTGGGACCCTCTTCTGGCCCCCTGGAATTGGCTGTGTCCACCCTCCCCATCCACGCCATCGCCTAGCGACCCCCTCTTCGCTCCGCAACAACAGTAAAAGAATGCAAAACAAAGGGACATCGAAAGATGGGTCAAAGAGGATCAACTGAGCGCACGTAAGTGCAATAAATTATATTGTTGCTTCCATTCCATTGTGCACCTAGGATGATGTAGCAGACTACATCATCCTAGGTGCACAACCGAGAGGTTTCGCAGGTCCTTCCTACCTACAGCTGTCAGACTGTACAACCTAAGCAGGGCTGCTCGCAGAGATAGCAAAAAGACGTGACAACCTAAAAGTTTTGAATGCAAAAGACTCAATAGACTTACACAATGGTCCCCTCCGGTATACAACTAGGAAAATACCGGTCGCTATGGAGGGTGAGAATATGTATGGGTACATAATCATACCATGTAGGATAACTAAGTAGACGGCTGTGCTGTTTCATTCCATCTAGCTACAATGCTCCGCACTGTGTGTTTATATATTTACATATTTATTCCATCTAGCTACAATGCTCCGCACTGTGTTTATATATACGTATATATATATATATATATATATATATATATATATATATTTACTCTATCTAGCAACAATGCTCCACACTGTGTGTTTATATATTTACATATTTATTCCATCTAGCTACAATGCTCCGCACTGTGTGTGTTTATATATCTACATATTTATTCCATCTAGCTACAATGCTCCGCACTGTTTATACTGTATATTCATATATCTATTCCATCTAGCTACAATGCTCTGCACTGTGTGTTTATATATCTACATATTATTCCATCTAGCTACAATGCTCCACACTGTGTGTTTATATATCTACATATTTATTCCATCTAGCTACAATACTCCGCACTGTGTGTTTATATATTTACATATTTATTCCACCTAGCTACAATGCTCCGCACTGTGTGTTTGTTTATATATATATATATATATATATATAGTTAGTTAATCCCTTCACACCTGAAGGTGTATATGGGCGGCGCCTATCTCCGTTTCTCTGACCCTAGGCCACACAGCTACTGTAAGTAGTGAAAGCTACAGTGGGGGGTCAGTCCTCTGGTAGCTCTGTGTGTAACTTTACTTTCCCCATTCCATTATGCGGAGCACCACGCTAGAAGGCAGAAAGCACCATTTTTATATGGTCTTTGGTATGACCCGGCCGGGATTTGAACCCCTGCCTCCCGGGTGTGGGGCGGATGCTCTACCAACTGAGCCACCACTCCGGTTATATATATATATATATATATATATATATATATATATATATATATATATATTTTTTTTTTACATATTTACTCTATCTAGCAACAATGCTCCACACTGTGTGTGTTTATATATTCACATATTCATTCCATCTAGCTACAATACTCCGCACTGTGTGTTTATATACTCATATATTTATTCCATCCAGCTACAATGCTCCACACTGTGTTTATATAGTTATATATCTATCCCATCTAGCTACAATGCTCCGCACTGTGTTTATATATATATATATTTTTTTTTATTTTTTTTTATTTTTTTTTTTTATATGTACATATGTATACTTGCTGCTCTTGTTTTTTTTTTTCTCTTGCCTTTTGATTGTTGCTCTGAGTGTTGCTATCCTTGTGCTGTTGCAATCCTGGAATTTCCCCATTGTGGGACTAATAAAGGCTTATCTTATTTACCTTCGGACATAGTCTCAAATATTGAATCTCATTCATGAACATTTAAGTGTTAGTCTGCGTAAGCCATACATATTTTGCCAGGAAGCTGTGTTGGTGCTAACAAGCCATTCTAGATTCAGCAAACTACTCATATATTCTCTAAGTGTGCATAAACAGTATTCGTGAATCAGCTGTAGTCAGCACGTGTTCACAAGAATTGACGATTGCATAACTGGCGCCTAAAACTACCGCTAAAATCACATCTCCATATAATTGACCAGCAGTCTCATGTACTAAAAGCACTATCAGAGAGGTGCCAAAATCACATACTGAGCAAACTGAAGTATTTTTAGAAAAAGCCGTACCCATTCCCCACCAAACTCTATCTTTGCACCCCAGGACCTCACATCACAACAATATGGACCCTACCCAGACCCCCCACCTAATCTGTCCTATCAGTATCAGCTGCTGGGCCACAGGAGATGGTCAGAGGTTTAATAATAGAGACAGAGGCCCCCATGGGGCCAATGCTTCCTATGTCAGCAATTTGGACACTGGGCTCAATACTGCCAGTTTAGATCTGGCATGCTTGTGTCATGCTTGGTGACCACAGGATCTCATCTCTGTTGTTTGCAGATGATGTTGTCCTGTTGGCTTCATCCAGCAATGACCTACAGCTCTTGCTGGGATGGTTTGCCGCTGAGTGTGAAGTGGCTGGGATGAGAATCAGCACCTCCAAGTCCGAGGTCATGGTCCTCAGCCGGAAAAAGGTGGGTTGCCCTCTCTGGGTTGGGGACAGGCTCCTGCCCCAAGTGGAGGAGTTTAAGTACCTTGGGGTCTTATTCACGAGTGAGGGGAAAATGGAGCGAGAGATCGACAGATGGATTGGAGCAGCATCTGCAGTGATGCGGACGTTGTACCAGTCTGTTGTGGTGAAGAGGGAGCTGAGTTCTAAGGCAAAGCTGTTGATTTACCAGTCAATCTACGTTCCTACTCTCAACTATGGTCACGGGCTTTGGGTAATGACCGAAAGAACGAGATCGCGGATACAAGCGGCTGAAATGAGCTTTCTCAGTAGGATTGCTGGACTCACCCTCAAAGATAGGGTGAGGAGCTCAGTCATCCGGGAGAGGCTCAGAGTAGAACCGCTGCTCCTCCACATTGAAAGTTGTCAGTTGAGGTGGTATGGGCATCTGATTAGGATGCCTCCTGGACGCCTCCCACTTGAGGTGTTTCGGGCACGTCCCATTGGGAGGAGACCCCAGGGCAGACCCAGGACTCGGTGGAGAGACTATGTCTCCCAGCTGGTCTGGGAACGCCTTGGTATCCTCTCTGAAGAGCTGGAGCAGGTGGCTGGGGAGAGGGAAGTCTGGCCTTCTCTGCTTGAACTGCTGCCTCCGCGACCCGGACCTCCGGAAAAGCGGTAGAAGATGGATGGATGGATGGATGCTCTATACTGCCCACAACAACACTCACAAAGGCACCCAGGGGGGTCCCCCAATTAGCAATACAATGGGTATCCTCCCCTACATGGTCCCTATTTGGATGTTGAAAAAGAATGGCTTTGTTAATGCCGTTCTGTTTCAAAAGGGGGAGAGTGGGACAGGAATGGATAGAAAAGTACTAGGTCATTTAAGGTTTGCTGTCTTGAAGTCTTACAGATAGAAAAGTACTAGGTCATTTAAGGTTTGCTGTCTTGAAGTCTTAAATTAGGCATTTTGTGAGTTGGCAGCTTTTTTTTACAAGCAGGGAGTGAATCTAACAGTGAAACTAAGATAATTGATCACAATGTTCTCAGCCTTACAGCTGAGAGGTCGGTGTGCTTTCTCATCTAAAATGATACCATGTATTCAAATTATTGTGTAGCTACATAAAGAGTGTATAACTATGAATGAATCTTTATTTTTCAGATAGATTAGATTAAAAGATTAAAAGAAAGGAACAGAACAATATATCAAGGGAAAAAAATCCAACAAGGTCAAATTAAACAATAACTCCTCTGATTATACAATTACACACAAGACAACCAGTGTAGCTTGATCAACTATTTTTAAAATTCCATGCTTAAAACAACTGTTGCTTTAAAAAAAAACTAATTAATTAATCCATTAATTAATTAATTAAATTTTGCTGAATCCTGAAGAGTGACAGGAAGAAGGCACAAACACAGGCAGCCATCTTAAATGTTTCCAGGTACTTAAAGCGGAAATGAGGCATTAGGTATCCATTTTTTTCCAGTGCATTTCTTTTAATTGTGAATATTAACATTAAGTAATGAGCAAACAATCATAGCAAAGATTATAGTTTTACTGTATACTCAGTTATTTAACCAGCTGAACTCCGGGATTCCGCGGGCGGTCACGTCTCTGCGTCGTAGTGCGTCTCAGTGCGCACTGAAAAAAAAAAAAGCTGCATTTCCGTTCTTCCAGTACAGACACAGCCGTGAACAGAAAGCCAAAGGAGTATTTGATTGGTTTAGATTTGATTGACCTCTCATTCGACTAATAAGAGCCTTGAATTGGGTTTCTGAAACCTTGAAGAACCAATGACTGAAAACCTAGTAAGAGGGACCTGCCTACCAACGACCGCGAATACAACGAGCCAATTGAAGCAGAGAAG
This sequence comes from Pholidichthys leucotaenia, assembly GCA_020510985.1. NCBI lineage: Eukaryota > Metazoa > Chordata > Actinopteri > Cichliformes > Pholidichthyidae > Pholidichthys > Pholidichthys leucotaenia. Next base: position 340,848,841 of record CM035845.1, read on the forward strand.
TTTGATGATTGATGTATCGTTTAGCCAATGAAATTCTGAATTCAGCAATACCTGACATGCCTTTGTTATGTGTTTATATTGCCGTTAAAACGTGCGTCCCCGTGCGTAAAATCTATTTTGCCTAAGCTGCTGGGTGACTCACATTGAAACCTGTGCGTAATGGTAGCGTTAGCCACTCTTAGCCATTAGCCAGTCTTTTTTTATTACTACTGTTCTTATTTGTTTTGAAAAATGGTTTGCAAAAACCGCAAGCATGGAAGCGGAGATGATTTGACCGGGTCGGGTGACCAGAACCATGAGTCAGTAACAACCGGACCAGCTTCATGTTCGTCTGACAATGAGGAACTTCGACAACAGATGTTCGCCAACAACACTGCTGTTGTGGACAGGTAAGTGTTATAAGCTAAATTATTCTTTACCGATGAAAATAGTAATAAAATAACTTTTGACCGATCGGTAATTACAACAGTCCCTCATGGCCACAAGTTTTTTTGTGTGCAGAGTTCCTCTGTAGCGGTGGGGGGGGGGGGGGGTTGTTATCCTCTACATTGCAGATATGTTAGTATAATTTTTATTGCACTGTAGGCTATTTTTTCTGGTAAAAAAAGGCCACACATTTTTTACGTGGCATGGGCCTTTGTGTGTGTGTGTGGGGGGGGGGTTGTTTGTTACCTTCTAGAAATGTAATAGTATTTTAGTATAATTTTTATTGCACTGTAGGTTATTTTTTCTTGTAAAAAAGGCCACACATTTTTTACGTGGCATGGTCCTTTGTGTGGTGGGAGCTTGTCTGTTCATTCATTCATTCATGAACAAACAACCCCCCCACACACACACACACAAAGGAGCATGCCACCTAAAAATGTGTTTGTTACCCTCTAGAAATGTGCTAACATTTTAGTATAATTTTTATTGCACTTTAGGCTATTTTTTCTTGTAAAAAAAAAATACAGGAACTGTGCTGTGTATGTGAACTCTGGGAAAATAGGAGAATAGTGAAAAATAAAAATTGAACATTGTAAATGACTTTTTATTTTCACATAATAGACAAACTTGAGATGAAGACTCTGGTGAGGAGTGGGTGCCAGACGAGTACTCTCTGTGCCGCCTTGCATAAAGGACTACAACAGGTATGTAATGATTTGAAAATGTAACAATTGGCTTGAGTAATATATTGAAGTGTTTTTTTTTCCTTTTATTCTAAAAATTATGTTTTTTTGTCCATTCAGGTGCATGGGTGGAGTGGACCTATCAGATGCCCTGATAGGCTACTATAATGTTCTCCATAAGACCATGAAGTGGTATAAGAGCTTTTTTTTACCACTTCATGGACATTGCCATTGTCAATGCCTACATCCTTCACAAGGCACTCGCCTCTGGAAGAGGACAGAAGCCTTTGAGACAGAAGGCATTTCGGGAGACCCTTGCTAAGCAGCTGGCACAGGTGCACTCTCGATCAGCCACACCCACACCACCTCATCCTACACCCAGTGCACATCACAGGATTGTCTTTATCTCAGGGCACCGAACAAATGGACAGGCACTATGCAGGCACTGCCGTAAAAAGACACCAATCAAGAGCTCCACCTGAGATGTGCCTTTCTGTTTGATCCCAAACCGAGACTGTTACAATAATCGGCATATTGCCAATAACATATAAAGGACTTCATATTCACATTTGTTGTTTGTAAACAGTATGTTTTGTATATTGATTTTTTTGTTCAGCAAAGCGTGTTTATATTTTACAATAACTGGCATATTGCCAATAACATATAAAGGACTTCATATTCATATTTGTTGTTTGTAAATAGTATGTTTTGTATATTGACATTTTTGTTCAGTAAAGCATGTTTATATTTTAAACTTCATTTTCTCTGCGTTATTACTACTAACAGTGTTTCTGGATATCTAACAAGATAGCCCTGAGTGTCACCTTTCATTAGAGCCCAAGATGAAGCTTCTATGTTGAAGCATTCAAAAGTTATAGACGTTTTTCCAAACTGTGCCAAACTGTTCAAAAACGCCTGGGAACAACCTGAGAAAAAAGCTGTGTAATATATTCATTTTTTGTGATATTGTTACAAAATTTTGACCCTAGCTTGATAACACTTGGTTCTACATTTCTGTTGCATTTTCCAGCCAGTATCTGACAGCTGTTGTCACATGTGGCTCTGGGGAGCCACACACAATGAGAGCCAAGGGCGAGCCAGTGAGTCATGATGTTTATTGGTGACAGGGGTAAGGGATGAGGAAAGCACAGATGCTCATACACATTAACACTCATGGGCAGAACAGCAATAGAGTAAACAGTGGGCACCGGGCGTAGGGGTACACAGCTAGAGAACTCACAGCAGGTAACACTCATGGGTTAAGCAGCCAGAGAGCTGGCACTGGGCAAAGGACTCCAATACACAGGTCACTCATACAAGATGGTACTCCCAAGTGATACAGTAAGGCAAGTAGCGGGCTAGCACCAGACATGGGGGTACAAAGGCACAATACTCCTTACGGGAAGACACTTACGAGTAATGCTGAAGATGAGGCAGGGGCTGGCACCAGACGAAGGGGCTCCAGCCTAGTAGTGCTTATGTCGCAGCCCCGAGTGATCGAGGCTGCTCCTCTTTATCCTCATTAGCAGCACCCCAGCTGATGAGGATTAATTGGCCCCAGCCGTCCCGTGACACTGACAGCTGGGAGCCAGCTGAGACGCTGCCCAATGAGACGCAGGGATGAGAGGGAGCATGGGCTGAGCGCCGAGCCGGCGTCTCACCCCATGGTGACAGCTGTGTGTTTTTTGTAAGCATTTGTATCTAAAAAAAACACCCAGGTTGTGGCGGTTTGGGATTCTTCAAATTCAGTATGTTTAGATGACTGTTACTCAGTGGCAGGAGCACTTAGACAGATTATGACTGTTTTGCCAAAAAATTCAGAGTGTTTTCTTTTAAATGAGACCAACCCCATGAAGATGCTGCAAAGGGTTGAAGAACAGCTTTTGATTTACTTTTGGTATGTTATTTTTAGGCGTTTTTAGGGAAACTGAACAGAGTTCAACAGGCTAAAGTCAATCTAACACACATTCTTATGTTTCTCCCCAACAGAGGGTATGCATAGGATGTCACCGAACAGAACTCTTGGCAGATAAACACTAAGTGGCAAAAATGAGTAGCAGCATGAAGGTGTATGCAGTACAAAAAAAAAATTAAAAAAAATCCACACAGCATTCAATTACGGCAGTACAAAAAATGTCTGTTTGCATTGTGGAGAGTGAATCTTATCATTCCATCTTGTATTAATTAGCAAAAATTAGATAAAGGCTTTGAGTCAGTTCCTTTCTTGACCCAAAGTTGAAAATCTAGATAAGAAAGGAAAATAAAATTTGAAGGAAAAACTTGCACTTATTTATGGAATGGCTGACACGCAGGGAGCCTGAGGCTCCCCATTTATTTGTTTCTTTTATAAAAGGAAGCCAAAGGAGGAGGGGGAGGACAGCAAGGAGGAGGAGGGAGCACGCCCCACAAAGGAAACTGAGCGATGGCAAAACCGGCCGCTGGCTGTGAGAGAGGCGCCCATGGTCCCCACCCACCATGAAAAAACTGGACTGCATGCTTAAGACTAGAACAGATAAGTGGACTCACTTCTACACATATACAGAAAATCAGCAAAAATTAAATTATTTTAAAAAATGACAGACATCTTCCATTCACCTGACTCTGAGGTTCAAGGTACTTTGATTAAATTTGTATGGTGCAGGTGCATGTAAAGTAGTAACTCCGGGTAATGACATACAGGACTTTTCAAAGTCAGAAAAAGTAACAGTTAAACTCTGCAAATGGCAAGCTACCAGTAGAACACCTATCAACATCTGTAAAAGTAGCATTGTACCCCATGTACTATAGGCAATTGAACAGATCTGATCTAAATTATGAACAACCATTATTTGCAAATCCATCTTCCAGATTGGTCATAAAACGGACTGGTAAACAAGGAAATGTGTGGAAGCATCAATTGTCCTAATTGAAGAGCATAAGAGACATTTCAACCTATGTGTTCCACACATCCCGCTCTTTAGACCCAAACACATGGATTGGAAAATGTTGGACATTTTGTCACCTCTACTGGGGAATATAGCCATCCATGGAAAACCAACACCTGGCCTTAAGATAGAATATTCTCCTAAATTAGAAACATACGCATTGTCTCTTTATTTATTTATTTTACCTTTATTTAACCAGGAAAAAAACCCTGATGAGATTAAAAACCTCTTTTTCAAGGGAGTCCTGGCCAAGAGGCAGCAAAAAAATCACAAATACACTTACAATGACATACAAATCATATAAAAAAGTTACAAATTAGTGAGGCCATCTCAAGTGTTCTCAATCTGGTTTTAAAGTCGTTCAATGAAACAAGTTCCGTTAGTTTCCAGTCTTTTTGCAACATGTTCCATGTAGAGGGGGCTGAGAACATGAAAGCTCTTTTTCCCAGCTCAGTACGGGCAAATGGAACAGAAAGCAACAAATGATCATTAGAACGCAAACCATAAGAATCAACACTTCTCAGTGTGATCAAATTACAAATGTAAGGGGGCAACAGTCCAAGCATGGCCTTGTAAATAAAAAAGTACCAGTGAGTCAACCTCCTGGTGGACAAAGAGGGCCATCCCACTCTAGAATACAGTTCACAGTGATGGGTCAAGGCTCTACAGTTTGTAACAAACCTCAAATCAGCATGATATACAGAGTCAATCTTACTCAGACACTGAGCTGAAGCGTTCATATACAAGAGGTCTCCATAATCTAAAATAGATTAAAAAAAAGTTGCAGTAACAAGACGCTTTTTAACCTCAAAAGAAAAACAACATTTATTTCGAAATAAAAAACCCAGTTTCAGTTTAAGTTTCTTCACAAGTTTTTCAACATGGGGCTTAAAAGTCAGAGCATCATCAAGCAAGATACCAAGATACTTGTACGAGTGAACCACCTCAATTTCACTTCCCTCAAAAGTGGACACTGTGGGAAAAATTTGTGGACTCTTCCTAAAATTTGAAAACCACATCAGTTTAGTTTTGTCAGCATTAAGGACTAGTTTTAGCTGCAGAAGTGTGTGCTGCACCACATTAAAAGCTTTCTGCAGAGAAGCAACAGCATTAGCAGGGGAAGAGCCAAAGCAGTAAATAATTGTGTCATCGGCACAAAAATGCAAACTAGCATCAGACACATTTTGTCCTAGATCATTAATGTACATAATGAATAGGAGGGGTCCTAATACAGAACCCTGTGGCACTCCCTTGTGGACACTGACAATTTCAGAACACAAACCATCATATTTAATACATTGGGTCCTGTCACTCAAATAATTTGCGAACCAGGAGACTACATGTTCCGACAGACCAAAACTGATGAGTCTTTGCTTTAAAACTGTGTGGTCCACAGTGTCAATGCCTTTGACAGATCAATGAAAAGTGCAGCACAGTATTGCTTTTTATCAAGAGCAACAAGTATATCATTGACCACTTTTGTAGCAGCAGTAATAGTGCTGTGCTTTTTTCTAAAGCCCAATTGCAGTTTTGAAAGAAGTTCATTTGAGTATAAAAACTCTTTAAGTTGATCACACACGAGAGACTCAAGAATCTTGGACAAGACACACAAATTTGATATTGGTCTGTAGTTAGTTAAAACTGCTGGGTCACCTCCTTTTAAGAGAGGAACCACAAAAGCTGACTTCCAGACTACAGGAATCTCTTTGTTTTCAATTGATAAATTAAAAAGTACTGTAAGAGGCTGTGCAATAAAATCGGCAGCCATTTTCAAAAAGTAAGGCTCTATCAAGTCTGGTCCAGGAGGTTTTCTGTGATTCAAAGTTTTGAGAGCCTTATGAACTTGCTGTACAGTAAAAGGTACAAGTCTAAAAGGTTCTCCAAAAAACATTTGGGAATTAGTACAGTGAGGCACAGATGTAGCTCCTGTAGAGTTAAACAGAAAACCAGATGACACAAAATGCTTATTGAAGCAATTTAAAACCTCAGTTCTATCATAAACTGGAACTGAGCCATTTAAAACAAAAGTAGGAAGAACCTGAGAGCTTTTGTTCACAGATAAACCTTTGATCACTTTCCAAAATTTCTGTGGATTATTAAGACTCTCAATTATGACAGATAAATAATATTCAGATTTAGCTTTTTTAATAAAAAAAGTGCATTTATTTCTCAGTTATCTAAAAATAGACCAATCATTGGCAGTATCAGTTTCCCTGGCTTTGGCCCAAGCCACATTACGCTGATAAATGGCATCAGACAGTTCTGGAGAGAACCAGGGGTTTTCACGCCCCTTTACTCTAAATTTCCCTCTAGGAGCATGTTTATTTACAATTTTCTCAAAGTTTTCTTTAAAGAAAGTCCACGCTAACTCAACGTCTGGCAACAGGCCTATATGTTCCCAATTAACCAAGGACAAATCATGATGATAAGCTTGTTCATTAAATTTCTTTAAATTCCGCTTGAAAATAATGCGCGGTTTACATTTGGGGATTTTTGTATCTCTGCACACTGCAACAACACAATGATCACTCAAGTCATTGCAGAAAACACCCACAGATGAAAATTTATGTGGAGCATTTGTTAAAATTAAGTCAATCAAAGTGGACTTTTCAGGACTTTTAATATTTGGCCTAGTTGGATAGTTAATCAACTGGCTAAAATTTACAGAGTCACAGAAAGATTTAAATTCTTCAGAAGCTACATTTAACCAATCCCAACTGAAGTCTCCTGCTATTAAAAGCTCATTGTAGTTTAATTTGGACAAAAGATGCTTTAAGGATGATAATGCCTCCTTGGTGGCAGATGGAGGTCTATAACAACCAACAACAGTTATGGGAAAGGATTTGGCTATTTCCATATTCAAGGCCAGAAACTCCACCTGCTTAGAAATGGACTTAGACAAGACAATTGAAGCATCAAATCTTGATTTAAAATAGGCGGCTACACCACCACCTTTTTTAGGCCTGTCAGTACGGAAGACATTGTATCCATTTATACTAATATCATCATCTGTGACAGCTTTTGTCAGCCACGTTTCAGAGATGATCACAACATCCGGATCAGTTGATCTAATCCAAATTTTGACCATGTCCATTTTAGGAAGTAAACTGCGCACATTAAGATGAATAATTTTGAGACCAGACATTGATTTAAAATCAGCAGGAGTCTGGATACATTGCAGATCAGGTCCAGGGTTTGGTTGCACATTTCCAGATAATAATAAAAGTAGGACAATCACCAATCTTTGCTTCACATCACATTTTGAAGCAAAATTTTTGTATATTGAAGCCAGGCGATTCTTTTCATTGAGCAAAAGTGTGAGGTCATATAAAGTAAGAACATTTTGAAGTTTAAGTAATTCCCTTGGTACCTCTGTCCATGAATCTATGACCCAGACCAAATGAGTCTGCGATTGCTCATAAACAACATTAAAATCAGTGCCACTATAGTAAGTGTCCCAAAAACACAACACATTGGCATGGGTACTCACCCAGGGAACATTATTTGATCTCGTGTTCCAGGCTGCCAACAAGCATATTAAAGTAATAAAATATGCCATTGTCCTCCACTTTCGGCACATCAGCAGCTTAAAAGTTCTTATACTAAAAGAAATAAATACTGCAAGTAGATGTTGCAGGCCCAAGCTAGATATCAGCTCCAGGAGTAATATAGGTCTTCCAACCCAATATCCAGGAAAATATTACAGGCCCAAGCTAGTAAACTCAACTCCAGGAGAGCTGTAGGCCTCCCAGCCCAGTCTCCAGGGGGATGTTGCAAGCCCAAGCTAGTTAACTCAACTCCAGGAGGAATATAAGCCTTCCAGCCCAGTATCCAGGGAGATGTTGCAGACCCAAGCTGGCTAGCTCAGCTCCAGGAGCAATACAGGCTTTTCAGCCCAGTATCCATGGAGATGATGCAGACCCAAGCTAGTTAGCTCAGCTCCAGGAGAGATGTAGGTCTCCCAGCCCAGTCTCCAGAGAGGTGTTGCAGGCCCAAGCTAGTTAGCTCAGCTCCAGGAGGGGTATCGACCACCCAGTCCAGTCTCCAGGGGGATGTTGCAGGCTCAAGCTAGTAAGCTCAACTCCAGTAGGAGTATAGGCCTCCCAGCCCAATCTCCAGGGGGATGTTGTGGGCCCAAGCTAGTTAGCTCAGCTCCAGGAGAAGTATCAGCCTCCCAGCCCAGTCTCCAGGGAGGTGTTGCAGGCCTAAGCTAGCCAGTTCAGCCCCCAGGAGGAGCACAAGCCTCCCAGCCACCTCTCCAGGGGAATGCCACAAGCCCAGCCAACCAACTCGTCCTGGGCACAGGCCCAGACCTGTTAGCTGCACTCAAAGGTGATAGCAGTACTCTTTAAAATTGTTAAAAGTCATTAAACTCATTAAAAGTCCACAATTTACTTAAAACATATAAAAGGATTTCAATAAAAATATCAACTGCAACTTATAAAAAGAGATTTAAATGCAATAAAATCCATTTAAAAACAACTTAATCCAGAGAGACACTGAGCAGACAATACACATGCTGTGGGCGCCATCTTGAACCAAGATGGCGCCCACAGCGGTCGACATGGTGCTTCGCTGCGCTCTTTGTTTGTTTTTGTTTGTCAATTGTGTGTCTGCTTGCACTTATACCCGTGAAGAACTTCTAAATATCAGGACTTTCACCCCCACGGACCTCCTCCCAGTTTTTCTAGCCCCTGCCGCCGATCTGGTTTACTGTTTGGCTCGGAAAGTGAGACGGCGAAAGAGAGGTAGACGAGCGGGCGCTCTCGTGCGGCTTCGCAGGAGAGGCTCGCGAACGGCGCTGCCTGGCATATTTCTGTCCAATACCAACTCTCTCTCTAACAAGGTAGATGAACTGAGACTGCTGATGCGTTTTAAGGACCTCGCCTCCTCAGCTGTCCTCTGCTTTACTGAGACCTGGCTCCGGGAAAATATACCGGACAGCACGCTGCGCCTCGACGGCTTTCAGCTCTTCCGTGCTGATCGTGACACAGAGCTTTCCGGCAAGACCACAGGAGGCGGAGTCTGCTTCTACATCAACTGCAGCTGGTGCTCTGATGTAACGGTAATTTCCAAACACTGTTCTCCTGCCTTGGAATTTCTTGTTATCAATTGCAAGCCTTTCTATTCCTCGCGGGAGTTTGCTTCTTTTATAATGATCGCTGTGTACGCCCCTCCCGACGCGGACACGCGCGAAGCTCAGCGCGTGCTCGCGGATCACATTCAACACACAGAGCGGAGTTTTCCAGACTCGCTGATTATTGTGGCTGGCGACTTTAATCAGTGCAATCTGAGCCACGATCTCCCCCGCTACAAACAGTTTATTAAATGCCCCACCAGAGGATTAAACACACTGGATCACTGTTACACCACAGTGAAAGACGCATATCGCGCTGTCCCTCGAGCTGCGCTGGGATTATCTGATCACGTGATGGTTCACCTCATTCCCACATACAGACAGAGATTGAAGCTCACTAAACCTGTTGTGAGCACTACGAAGATACGGACCAGTGATGCTGAGGAGAAGCTGGAAACGTGCATGGAAATATCTGACTGGGGCATGTTTAAAGGAGCCACGCATGATCTGGATGAGTACACGGACACTGTGAACTCATATATCCACTTTTGTGAAGAGAACATTCTTCCATCACACACCAGGGTGAGTTACTCTAATGACAAACCCTGGTTCACAGCTAAGCTCAGACAGATCAGGAAGGAGAAGGAAGCAGCGCTGAAAAGTGGAGACAGGGACTGCTACAGGGAGGTTAAATACCGGTTTAACAGAGAGCTGAAGAGGGCTAAATCTCTATACTCAGAGAGACTCCAGCAGCAGTTCACTGCTAACGACTCTGCTTCTGTGTGGAGAGGACTGAGGCAAATCACCAACTATCGACCTAAGGCTCCTAAAGGTCAGGATGACAAAGCCCTTTGTCAAAGACTGTCCCAACACTATGCCCGTTTTGACACCTCGTCATCTGTGTCCAACTCCCCCCCTCCCTCCAGCTCCACAGCCTCCACATTCCCTACTTCATTTAAGGCACCCCCCCTCCTCCCCCCCTCCCCTTATCATCAGTGAGCAGGATGTGCTCAAACAGTTCTCCGGACTGAACCCGCGCAAGGCCCCCGGCCCAGACGGCGTGTCTCCCTCCACCCTGAGACTCTGTGCGAAACAGCTGGCTCCTGTCTTCACAGACATTTTTAATACCTCCCTTAAGTTATGCCACGTGCCGTCCTGCCTCAAATCCTCCACCATCATCCCTGTCCCCAAGAAGCCACGGATCACTGGACTTAATGACTACAGACCTGTAGCGCTCACCTCTGTAGTCATGAAGTCCTTTGAGCGCCTGGTCCTGTCCCACCTCAAGTCCATCACCACCCCTCTCCTGGACCCGCTGCAGTTTGCCTACCGAGCCAACAGGTCTGTAGACGACGCAGTCAACCTGGCCCTCCACTCCATCCTGCAGCACCTGGACTCCCCGGGAACCTACGCCAGGATCCTGTTTGTGGACTTCAGCTCCGCATTCAACACCATCCGCCCCGCTCTGCTCCGGGACAAGCTGTCCCTGCTCAACGTGCCTGACTCCCTCTGCAGGTGGATCATCGACTTCCTAACGGACCGGAGGCAGCATGTGCGGCTGGGAAAGACTGTCTCAGACTATACTAGCATCAGCACCGGATCACCCCAGGGCTGTGTACTTTCCCCCCTACTCTTCTCCCTTTACACCAACTCCTGCACCTCCAGCCACCAGTCTGTCAAGTTGATCAAGTTTGCGGACGACACCACCCTCATCGGGCTCATCTCCAACGGCGACGAGTCCGCCTACAGGAGAGAGGTGGCCCAGCTGGCGTCCTGGTGCAGCAATAACAACCTGCAGCTGAACGCTCTGAAGACAGTGGAGATGATTGTAGACTTCAGGAAAGTCACTACTCCTCTGCCCCCCCTCACCCTCTCAGGCTCTCCCATCACCACTGCTGATTCCTTCCGCTTCCTAGGCACTACCATCACCAGGGACCTCAAATGGGAGCCGACCATCAGCTCACTCATCAAAAAAGCCCAGCAGAGGATGCTCTTCCTGCGGCAGCTGAGGAAGCTCAAGCTACCCACCAAGATGTTAGTGCAGTTCTACACAGCCATCATCGAGTCCATCCTCACCACCTCCATAACCGTGTGGTACGCAGGAGCCACTGCCAGGGACAGACTAAGGCTGCAGCGCGTCGTGCGCACTGCTGAGAAGGTGATTGGCTGCAAGCTCCCATCTCTCCTGGATCTGTACATCTCCAGGACCCGGAGGCGTGCTGGCCGGATCATAGCCGATCCCTCACACCCTGGTCACGTACTGTTTGCCCCCCTCCCCTCTGGTAGAAGACTTCGGTCCATCCAGACTAAAACCTCCCGTCACATGAACAGCTTCTTCCCCTCTGCCATCAGACTGCTGAACACTAAGTGACTTATTGACTCTCGTGCACCATGTACAGCAGCTCAACCAGACTCATGTCATTCATCACTGTTTTCTTCCTGCATTACCGACTGCACTATATAGTTCTCCACAGTATCTGCTGCTGGCTAATATATTTTAACTGTTGACCAGTATCACTTAATCTTATCCTACACTTTATTACATGTATAGTTTATTTCTTTTATCTTATCATGTTTAATGTTGCAGCATTGTACCGAGACAAATTCCTAGTTTGTGTACTACATGAACAATGGCAATAAACCTGATTCTGATTCTGATTCTGATCTTGGATTTTTTCTCTTAACTGGGTAACCACAGCACAAAAGGCTGTGGTTACCCAGCACAAAAGGTTTTATGGCACAAAAGGTTTTATGACCTGGTTAACACCTTTCTGGGCGTTAACCAGGTCATAAAACCAAAAGCAGCAGATGTCATAGCGTCATCAGTCCTGTAGGAAACACCCTGATGACCCAGGGCCTGCAGGAATTAATGAAGCTCTAACTCTTTGTGCTCATTGTATGCCAGGATCACATATATTGACGAATGAGTTAAACCTCCAAATGCAATTTTCTATAGTGGTAGTCATCAGCAAATCTTGCACATCTCATACCTCCTCATAGAAACCAATTGCTGAGTCCAGAGGAGGAGCTGAAGACCCCAAGACGGAGGATGATGACGAGGAAGACCATTGCACTATCACGGATTATTTGTAAACACAATGTGCTACTGATAATACATGAATCATACATAGCTCAACACACACACGTAGGGGTGTGAGACTTATAGTATTCTTGCGTTATTATTTACATCATGCTAATTACATGCTGGGGCTGCACAGTGGCGCAGTGGTTAGCACTGCGGCAGCACAGTTTACCCTCGGCCGGGGGATTGCGGGGATCATGAGATCGTGGGTTCAATCCCTGCCCCCGGCCAACAGTGATCTGTGTGGAGTTTGCATGTTCTCCCCGTGTTGTGTGGGTTTACTCCGGGATTTCTCCAGTTTCCTCCCACATACCAAAAACATGCAGGTTAGGGATACGGGGCACTTGCGCACGCAGCGACCGGCAGCTGGTGGCTTGTCACCAAACTGCAGAACAAATCTACCTACGGGTACAAAATAAGTAATAAAAAAAAAAAAATTACGGTTAGGTAGTCAGGATAATTGTGAAGGTTAGAAGCTCTAGAGGCCCGAATACAACAAGTATGGATAAGGATGTCTCCTAACTTTGAACGATTTTGTTTACTACCTACTTACACTGCAACACATACTGTAGGTCTCATCACCCAGCTCACTCATCATAACAAACCCACTGCTGAACACATAGGTCCCATTACCCAGCTCACTTATCACAACACAACCACTGCTTGTAGCTTTCATATAGCTGACAATCTCACACTCAAGGCTAATGGGAGATAACTTACAACAGCACATGGTCAGCTACAGATGAAGTGAATAAGGATAAAATGGTACAGGCTCCAGCCATTGTGGTGACAACCCCTCAGGCCATTATTGATCCTGCCCCAGCCAAGCCCTTTGTATCGGCACCCAAGCAAAGGTGTAGGGTGCAGGGAAGGTGTAGGGTGCAGGGAAGGTGCATGCGGGGGGGGGGGGGGGGACCAGACCATCACGACATGTGCCAGCGACATAGAAAAGGAGGTCGTAGGGCTAGTGACTGTATGACTTCAGTCCCTAGAAGAAGGATGGACTGGTACCCATTCGCACCCACCGCACCTCCAGCATCCGGGGTGGAGCCAGATCAGCCACACGGAGGAGATGGCATTTTCCAACGCTACCCCTCACAGTGGAAGCTACAGCGGGCACAGGGGCTCAAGCTTCATCAACACCAGCATCTCTACCTCTGTCCAACTACCGGAGGGGGGGGGTGGCATCCCTGGGACAGCATCACTGAACTGTTCACTGGCTGGACTAGATGTTGTCACAGAGGAAGGTCAAACCCCTGTCGAAACCGTGTGATGACTGCAGCTGAATGATGCAAGCCCTGGCAAAGGTCAACCGGTGGACAAAAGGTTTCGTGGGCCTCGTGGATTGACCCTGTTCGACCTTATGACCCCCACATGATCTACTCCACCGGACACAGAACTATTCACATGATGATCAGGAGGAGACCTCGGTGGGGGTGCAGGACTTGGTGAACAAGGACAATTATGTGACTGCAGTTCATCTGGACAAGGACATGCTGCCTCTGTACGCCCTCTTAGATATCGCTGCACCACACTGGGGTGTCCACAAGGGGGGAGGCAAGGGTAGCAGAACCAATGGTGCAAGCCTATCTTGGGCTGACTGACTGGGTTAACACACAATGTAGGGACCTACCTTATTCGCCATCTGCTAACCGCTAGCGTCTCTCACACCATGTATGGCTGACATGATAAAATCATGTCAAACGGGGGAGTGAAAGGGTTATGAAAAGTTAGAGTGCCAAAATAATAATTCTGTAGGTAATCTCCCATTATGCCCTACACATATTCTATACATATTCTGTTTACATTCTTATGAACAACTATGTTGTGTTAAACTCTGATAAACAGGAATTAGGCAGAGCTATAGAGCCCTCTTTCTTCTCTCCCTCACTTCTTTTAGTCAGGTCTATTACATTAGTTACACACCCAAACCAACACACACACACACACACTTTTGATAGTACATTTTAGGGGACAGTTAACACGAATAGCAGATGGCCTGTTCACATCAGAGTTAAGCTGGCCAATCAGACGGTTGCGTACAAGCCCATCCTATTGTACGGGGTTGGTCTAACCAACCCGAGAGGATGAATGTAAGTTGCACCCGGAAGTTGCAATCAGTCTGGCGACGCTCCTGAGGGGGCTGCGTCACGCTGAACCCAGCACTGCTTGCTTTACGTGTGACCTCTAAATAAATGTTGCATCTTTGAATTTAAGAATTCTCTGGCTTATTCTTGTATCTTTCAATCAAAGAATCGGGATTTCAACATAACCTTTTCCAGACTGATAGATTTCAGTTACTTTGTTTCTCATTTGTTCCTGAATTTCTTTGGATCGCAGCAAGATGTCTAGCTTTTGAGGATCTTCTGGTCTTCTTCACTTTGTCAGGAAGGCCCTATTTAAGTGATTTCTTGATTGAGAACAGGTGTGGCAGTAATCAGGCCTGGATGTGGCTAGAGAAATTGAACTCAGCTTTCCAAATATGTGATAAACCACAGTTAATTTATGTTTTACGGGGGGGGGGGGGGGAATCACTTTTTCACACAGGGCCATGTAGGTTTAGATTTGTTTTTTACCCTTAATAATAAACACCTTCATTTAAAAACTGCATTTTGTGTTTACTTGTGTAATCTTTGTCTAATATTTAAATTTGTTTGATGATCTGGAACATCTGAGTGTGACAAACATACAGTAAGATGCCAGATGACAGTAATTAATTAGCCAAATTAGAGGCTTGTCTTAAGGAAATCAGAGCATGGATTACTTGAAATTTCTTACTATTAAATTCAGAAAAGACTGAAGTCATTCTAGTTGGTCCATAAAACCTTGGAAATACTTTCCCAAATAGAACTCTTAAGGTGGGTTCACACCAAACATGAACAGGCGAATTTTTCGTTCGGCACGATTACATTATAAATCAATGTAAACAAGCCAACAGACATGAATAGTGAGATGCAAACAGTCAAAGTTGTCTTTAAAACTTCTGCAGCTGTGTTCAACCTTCACTGGAAATTCCCAAAATAACATCATACTTAGGTTTACATTATCCGACTGGGAGCTCACCTGAAAATGTCGCCTCAAGCCTCCAAAACTTCACAGATGATGGGTGTTTACGTTACACCATAAAGTTCCGTAGTCACTCAGAAATCAGTTTATATTTGTTGCTATGGAAAATTCAAAATTCACTTCCTTGCATTGGAAAAAAAAAAACGGGAAGGAAGCGAACCTTGAACCAATCACACATCTTTTGACAACATCCCGGAATGATGTATTTCAGTGCGCTGAATACAATGGATGTTCATATCCAGCAGTACTATTTACTTTTTTAACAAGTTTAGGAAACTACAATTTGAACACCAGCTTCGGATAATAACAGTCCAAGGCCTTCCCCTAAACTGGACATTATAAAGAAGTGAGGATGCAGCTGGACGGCACTCAGGACACCTGGACGAGTGGAGCCAACCCATTTAGCAACGCTCTACTAGTGCTAGTATTGGCTTAGCATTTTGCAAACAGTGATTTATCCAGATGCATGTAAAGACACGGTAACCAGTGAGTTAAAATCTGTTTCTCTCCTGTATGCTGTTTTATTTTCAGCTCTTTAAATGATTGTGGGAAATATTTTTCATTGCTGCTCAGTTTGACTAACAGGACCAGTAATGAATGAAATCATTTTTATGGGACATCAAAGGTCCACCAAGCGCTCCCCAAAAATCTAATCATTTTTATGTTAATATTTAATAACAAATGGCCATTCTTGTAGTAACTAACGAGACACATAACTCCTCAATAACACATTAAATCATATAGAACAAGACAAAATAGCATCAAGTCAACAAACAGGGCACTTTTACAAATACTTTTGACACTTTTATAAAGACCTGCAATGCATTCCTTTTAATTTAATGTCATTATTTTTGGCTTTTTTGTGTCCCATTTGATCCCGTTAGTTGTTGGTACTGGGGTGAGGATGTGTCTCAACTTTTCTTCGTCAGATGTTATGATGCTGAGTGAGGCTGGTGTTGTGTTCAGCACGGTGATGTTTTCTTGGGGCTTTGCAAGAGATGCATTTATTATCTGTGGAGCTAAAGACTCAGGGTCCTCGCAAGTATAGGTGTGTGTCTGTTCATGATTAGTTTGCCTCCTCGGTGGGATCACCCATGAGCCGCTACTAGTCTATTGTCATTTGACGCACATGTAAACAAATTAAATATTGTCAAGTGCAAAAGTCAGTGTTTATAAAACATTTACCTGTTGAGTCGGTACTGCAAAAGACCCCAGATCAAAGCGTGACCATTGGCCAATGCCGGTAGCTAGCTGGTGGCTAGTAGTTAGCATTCTAGCGATGTCTTTTGGCACACTTCACTCGCTTTTCTTGGCATTTTCAGATGAAACAGAGTCCATCACCACAAAAGTATTGTGGTTTTACAGTGTTATCCTCGTTTTTGCTTTTCTCCAGATTGTCCAGGTCAGCTGATGAAATTTTTACACACCAGTGGCCTCATGTACAAAGGGTAGTTACGCACAAAAACATGGCATACGTCTTTTTCCACAGAAAATTTCAGATGTATCAAGAATGAAATGACCGTGGAAATATGTGCAGCCCCCGCCAACTTCATGGCTGGCATATGTACGTTTCTACTGTTATTGGTCCTTTGGCGACACTTGGAGGTGATGTTGGGAGACTGAAAATGATGTGAAAAGCACAATTAGATGAGTAGATATAAAAGCAAGTGCAAAGAAGTGCAGAAAATGCCTCTAACAACAGAGGATTAGAGGATACTGCAAATCATGCAGTGAGAAGAGAATGGGTATTTAGAGACAGAAGATTTTCTGGCTCAGGATGATGACTGGCTTGTCAGCTGGTTTAGGTTTCCACGCACAGTCCTTGTGGAACACGCCTGTGCACCCCCAAATATCACCCTGTCTTCAAGGCTTCATTACAACTCAGTGGTTGGAGTAAATGACTTTCTTTTTTGCTGATTAAACTACAGTTTCATAGCATTCTACCAAGCCCCCAACTGCCTCTGTGTGTACAGTAGTTATGTCAATAAACACATGCATAAAGTTTGAAATGCAACAGTCTCACCTGTTCCCTGGCACACTTCATTCATTTAGTAGTGTGTGTGTAATCCATGTAGGTTGTATATAACTATAAAGGATGACATTTGCATTTTGGGTATAAAATATGTACTTATCAAGCCTAATATGATCTACTTTCAACTGACAGGTGACCGTGGCTACCACTAAATCGGTTCATATTGTCTTATTTTTCATGACTGTTTTCCTTTAATTCAACCAGCTGATCCACCTGGCTGGTCACAAATTGATTGATTCATCGTTTGAAATAACACTGTATAAAAGATACAACATACATTTCAAAACAATGGGATGACACAAGAAAGTGCGCACAGTTATTTCCATTGTGGTCCCTAAAAGAGATCACAGCTGGTCTTGTACCTGGAACCTTCTGCTTTGTAATCTGGCACTATAACTACTGAGATATACACACTGCAAATCACAGCGATCAGCTGACGCTTCTGAGGATAACTGCAGACATCAGTCTAAACATGTCAAAGTTAAATAAACATCTCCTTCTCATCCCTGTCTGAATAAAGGAAACAAACTAATCTTATAGGGCTGTGAACAGGCTATTGAATTACTTGTATCCGGTGCTAAAGCCGGAGGACAGCATGCCAAACAAAATGTTTTTACGTGCCTCTACCTCATTCAGGAGCGCCTCCAACTCACAGTCTGTGAAATTCCTTTACATCCTTTATTTTTGATCATGGATACAGGAAAATCAAACGTGCAGCGCTTGTATTTATCTATTTGCATACCTATTTGCATTTAATTGCATATTCAAATGGAGGTGTGTCAAGGGAGGAGTCCAGTATTTCCTCACATGCATTCAATTTCAAGCAGATTGGAATGTCATGATTTGCCCTTCAGGGCAAAGAGAGAGACAGACCCACGTGCCAACTGCAGTTTGTGGCATTTATTGAAAACAAACACAAAGTACCAAAGTGCAACAAAGCAAAAATCCAAACAGTTTACAAGGAAAACTTACAGACTGGGATGAACTTGAGACAAAACTCACCAGAGCAGGCTTAGGGCTCTGGTGACAAGGATGAAGAGAATCTTAAGACTTCCGCAAAAATGAAATGAAAAAGCAGTCCTTAAATAGGGTGAGAACCAATAACACAAGTGAAGACAGGTGTGGGATCACAAGAGCGGGCAAAAAGGTAATAGTAAATGACTGGGATCATCTGGAGAAAACGAGAGGAGAGCGCACTGGCTGACAACTGACAGGGCTACGCCCACACGGAGCACCAACCAGGAAATGCCCTGACAGCTGTCAACTGCAATAATAAGCAATTAGAATAAAATATAAACAAGTACAAACTGAGAAATAGATACGAGTTGATCCATAATCAGAACATAGTAAAACTAGGACATAAACAGGAAAATAAAAACATGCAGGGATAACAAAAACCAAAAGGCACAAAAATACAACAAATACTGTATATAAATACAGAGAAAAAGCCACAAGACTGAGCCTGGCGGAACCTCCAGTGCTCAGCTCGTGACAGGAATGTACAAAGGAAATGTGCTTGGATTCCTGCGTACGGACGACTTCATACATCTGGATTTTTTATGCTTACAGTGTTTTCTTGATTTAAACGTACGTCATCTTTCAGTAGGAAATCCATGCAAGTCTTTGTACATGAGGCCCAAGGTTGCTTTAAAATGCCAACCAGGAGTCACAGTAAATCACTGTTAGTAATTAACGGTTACCAGAACACCTTTGAAGCGGAGTGATGCATATCCAGTGAAATTGGAGTGCAGTTATCGTAGATTTTATTAACTCCTGGAATCCCTGCTCTCCAATCAAATGGCTCGGTCAGAATTAACTGTTGCATAATTTCACATACATTTGATCTAATATTGTGATTATACAGATTTTATTTTAGGTCAGAAACTGGTACAAACCAGCTGTTGGACTGTCTGGATATAATCCTGTCTGATTTATGCGTTTCTCTTTAGTTTTCATCGCATTTTAATATAAAAAAGAAAAAGGAGAATAAATGATAAAATATTTTTCCTACCGTACATGAGGATGGTTTGTTCAGCTAACATCCATCATACTAACTCATGCTCACGTTAATCCTCCAAAAACACACACTGACATGACCCCGCCCACTTTCATTCATCATCATCATCATCATCATCATCATCATCATCATCCTCCATGTTTGAGTTACAGTGATCTGGGATTGATGTTGAAACTGTTTTACCATCCTGGATTTACTGTGTTCCATCTCCTCATTAATGACCGTGTGAAATCAGTCGCTAGCATTGTGTTGTCAATCAGACACACTCTCACAGCTCAAACATGTCTGTGTGTGTGTGTGTGTGTGTGTGTGTGTGTGTGTGTGTGTGTGTGCGCGCGCGCGCGCGCGCGTGCACGTGCGTGTGTTAGCCGAGCCATGTGCAGCGGCTCAGCCTGATAATCTGCTCTGGATTTATTCATCATTCCAGCAGAAACACACACACACAAAAACACAACAGAGAGCTGAGCTGCAGGAGTGACGGACACAGAACTGTACCAGTAATAACCAGTTTTCTTGTTTAATGGCATTTCTACCATTTTCTTTTCATTGTCCACACTATCACACCATGATCAGCTGAGTTTTCTCTGTGTTTAATCAATATTTTAGTGTTTTATGTGGAGACAATTTATGTGTAATGACTACATTTAATATCTTCAGCATTTTTATGAGTTATTCCCATGCCAGTGGCGTAGGGCGGTGCCTATCTCCCGAGGCCACACAGCTACTGTAAGCAGTGAAAGCTACAGTGGGCGGTCAGTCCTCTGGTAGCTCTGTGCGTTAACTTTCCTTTCCCCGTTCTATTATGCTGAGCACCAAGCTAGAAGGTGGAAAGTACCATTTTTACCTGGTCATTGGTATGGCCCGGCTGGGATTTAAACCCAGATGGGTGGATGCTCTACCAACAAGGATGAGAAACAGTGTTAATTCTTCTGTCATAAGACTTGTTATTAGAAGTATTATTAGCATCAGTGTTATTAATTCAATTCAATTTCAATTCAGCTTTATTTATATAGCACCATTTCACAACAAGAGTCACCTCATAGCACTTTCAACTGTACGGGAGAGCTAATGTGTCATTAGCAGCATTATTAGCATCCATGTTATGAACAGCATTATTACCTAAAATATAATTAGCAGTATTTATAGCAACAGCATTATTAGCAACAAGGCTGATAGCAACTGTGTTATTAGCATGGTTATTAGCAACAGTGTGGGGGCATGGTGTGGGGGTTTAATAATAATAATAATAATAATGCATCAGATTTATATAGCGCTTTATCATAGACACTCAAAGATGCTTTACAAGTAGATACATTATTCATTCACTCCAGACAGACAATGTTAGTGGCAAGCTACTACTGTAGCCACAGCTGCCCTGGGGCAGGCTGACGGAAACATGGCTGCCAATCCGCGCCAACGGCCTCTCCGGCCACCACCGAACATTTATACACATTCATACCCAGTGTTATGGGCACTGGAGGCAATGCGGGTGAAGTGTCTTGCCCAGGGACACAACGGCAGGATATCTGGGGAGAACGGGATTCGAACCGCCAACCATCGGGTTATTAGATGACCTGCTCTACCTCCTGAGCCACTGTCACCCCAAGAAACCCTTTCTCTGGGTTCCTCTACCCAGAGAAAGCAGGGGGAAAGGGAGAACTATGGACCGAAGGAGGAGGTGTCACCGGTGGGTATCAGACGGGACTGTTGGGTCTATGCGGCCCCCGGTGAGAGTAAGAGCTGCTGGAGCCACTGACAGAAGAAGGGTGTGATAGCGGTGCCGGCATTATGTTTTGTTAATGTGCTACACAGTTTCTTTGTTCAAACAACAATGATTATTATCGGAAGTTCCGGGTCTCAATCCATGGAAATAAAGATATAAAAGAGGAAAGCACAGACCTGAGATTCTCTTTTGCTGTAAGTTATGTTGGAGAGAGAATAAAGTTTCTGTGTCGTTCAGCTCGTTGCCTCGCCTGCCTTCTTTCTCCACATTGGTGACCCTAAGACATGCCATGGAAAGCAGGCCGAGCACCGCCCCGGAGACTGCCTGAAGGGAGAGCACCAGCGTCGCGTGTGTGGTCTCAGTCGACCTCCCAGACTTCTGGCTTCACAACCCAACTGCGTGGTTCTTGCACATCGAAGCCCAATTCGCACTCCGTGGGATAACAACGGACAATACCAGGTATTACTACGTGGTCACTGCGTTGGATGCACGCACCACGCAACAGGTGACGAGCCTGCTTCAGGAGCCACCGGACCAAGGAAAATATGAAGCCCTCAAGAGGATGCTGCTCCAGCGCTATACCCTTTCTGACAGTGAGAGAGCAGAGAGACTCCTAACACGTTCGGAGATAGGGGACAGATCAGCAGTGGAGCTCATGGAGAGCATGTTGGCGCTGAGGGGGAAGGACAACGAATCTTTCCTGTTCACCCACTTATTCCTCAGGAACCTACTGGCTACAGCGAGGGCGATCCTGGCCAACTCGCCGTGGCTAGTTGCTAAGGACTACTGCACCCTGGCGCAGGAAGCGGACCGCATCATCTTGGCGACCAGAACTTTCAGCGTGCAGACAGTGGCACCGGCATCCATGAGGGACTCCAGTGAGGTCAACGAGCCATTCGTGGTAGCCGGGACGGACACCAGAAGACGAAGGAATGGGGGTGATCTGTTTTTATCATTGCCATTTCAGCTCAAATGCCCAACTCTGCCTGTCGCCATGTCAATTCAAGAAGCCGGGAAGATGGCACGTTCAGAATTCAGTGGCAGCAGCAACCGATGGTGACAGGAACAGACTGCTTTATGTCACAGACACACGTTCGGGGAGACGGGTTTTGGTGGACTCCGGCTCCCAGAAGAACCTCTTCCTGCCGGTCAACGCAGACAGGATGGCAGGACCCAGCGGTCCTGAGCTCACGGCCACCAACGGATCCACCATCAGAACATTTGGCGAGCGGACACTGACGATATGCTTACACAGACGCAACTTTCAGTGGGACTTTGTGATAGCTGCATGTTCCGGCCCCATTTTAGGTGCAGATTTTTAATATGCTTATGGGTTATTAGTTGATATCGCTAATAGGAGATTAGTGTATGCTGTTTCTTTTGCCTCTCTGCCCTGTACAGCTCGGGGAGCTGGGTCAACAACACTGGCTAACGTTATAGCTCCAGGGGTAAGTACCAACAGTTACTCGCACAATTCCCAGCACTCACGGTCCCGACGTTTTCGGCTACGATAACGAAACACAGGGTTGAACATTTCATAGCTACAAAAGGGCCGCCAGTATTCACGTGACCTCAATGCATGGACACAGTTAAACTGGCCAGCCCACGTGAGGAGTTTGCCAACATAGAACAGTTGGGCATCATCAGGCGCTCCAACAGCCCGTGGGCATCCCCGCTACACATGGTACCTAAAGCCGATGGGTCGTGGCGACTATGCAGCGATTTCCGGCGCTTCAACAACTCTACGGAACACAATCGCTATCCTATTCCACACATCCAGGATTTTTCTGTGCACCTGGCCGGGACGCATGTTTTTTTCAAAGTGGATCTGGTCCGCGGTTACCACCAGGTCCCAGTGAGCGGAAGACGTTCCAAAAACGGCGGTGATAACCCCTCTTTGGCCGGATTAAAATGCACGGTGCAGACTTTCCAGAGAATGATGGATGCAGTGCTCCGCGACTTGTCCTTTGTTTTTGTCGACTTAGACGACATTCTGGTAGCCAACGCGTCCGAGGAGGAGCACATCGCCCATCTCAAGACAGTTTTCCAGAGGTTGAAAGCACAAAGGATGACAGTTAACCCCGCGAAGTGCCAGTCTGTTGTGCCAGTGATTGACTTTTTGGGCCACTGCATGTCGCCGGAGGGCGCGATTCCGTTACTGGATAAGATGTGTGCTGTGTCGGACTTTCCGTGTCCGCAGACCGTGAGGGCACTACAGGAGTTTTTGGGAATGATTAATTTTTATAACCATTTCCTTCTCCGGGCAGCCCAGCTGGTGCAGCCAATGTATGCGGCGCTTAAAAAAAAGAAGCCTGCGGAAACCATCGACTGGACTCTCGAGCAAGACTGAGCCTTTACAAATGCCAAAACAGCACTGGCGGATACTGCGTTGCTAGCCCACCCAGATCCATCTGCACGGATAGCGCTCACTACGGATGCACCTGATGTTGCCATAGGGGCAGTGGTGGAACAGTGCGTCTCAGGTTTGTGGCAGCTGCTCGCATTTTTCAGCCAAACTTTGCGCGACGATAGCAAATACAGCACGTTCAATAGAGAATTGCTGGCTTTCCACCTGGCAACACACCATTTCCACTTCTGGCTGGAGGGGCGCGAGTTCACCGCATTCGTGGACCATAAGGCACTGACGTACGCAATGTCCAAAGTCTCGGAACTGTGGTTCCCGGCAGCAACAGCAGTTGGCCGCAATTTTGGAGTTTACTACCGACATTCAACACGTTGCCGATAAGCTCAATGTCGTGGCCAATTGCCTGTCACACGCATTAATCGTCCCGGTCTACATGAGAATAGATTTCCCCACCATGGCCACGGAGCAAGCTGGGGACGTGGACATTTGTGCGCTCCAGTCTGCGCCAACTGGGTTAAGGCAGGAGAGCAGGGTGGTGCAAGAAAGGTGCCCTCCCTTGCCCTGCGACGTCTCCACTGGCCACCCGTGCCCAGTGGTTCCAAGCTCTTGGCGCCGTCTCGTTTTCGAGTCACTCCACTCCCTTTCGCATCCAGGAATGTGCGCTTCAATGAAATTAGTGGGGGCAAAATTTGTCTGGCTGCGCTTGCACAAGGACGTGAAAGAGTGGGCTGCAGCTTGCGTCGCGTGCCAGTGGGCCAAAGTGCACAAGCACACCAGAGCCCCCCCTTGAGCCATTCCAAATCCCGGCTAGGAGGTTCGACCACATCCATATAGGTTTGGTGGGACCCCTTCTGCCATCGCAAGGTTTCACGCACATTTTGACAGTTGTGGACTGCACCACGTGCTGGCCTGAAGTGGTCCCACTGGCTTCTACCACATCCGTGGAAGTGGCTCGCGCTTTTTTGTCGACTTGGGTTGCACGTTTCGAATCTCCGTTGGACATCACATCCAACAGGGGTCCACAATTCATTTCAGAACTCTGGTCCGCAATGGCCCAGAGCCTGGGGGTCAAAATTCATTGCAATACTGTGCACAACCCCCAGGCTAATGGGCTATGTGAGCGTTTTCATAGGTCGCTTAAAGCAGCGGTCAGAGCTTCGCTCACGGACACAAATTGGGTCGACCGCCTGCCCTGGGTTCTTTTAGGGTTGCACTCCACACCTAAGGAGGATTGGGCAACCTCCCCGGCAGAACTCCTTTTTTCTCAGCCGCTGCGGATCCCCAGAGAGTTTTTACCGGAAAACCCCTCGCCTGAGGCTGATCCGCCCGCGCAATTTTTACACAGTACGGAGGCTGTGAGTGTACCGGGCCCGGCCCACCATTGTTTTCCCTGCACATTCGTCCCAAAAAGCTTGCAGAATGCTAGTTTTGTTTTTGTCAGGCATGATGCGCACTGGACCCTGCTGCACCCACCGTACGACAGACCGTTCAGGGTGTTGAAACCTGGGGTGAAGCATTTTATGTTAGACTTGGGGGGGGCTTAGGGAGACCGTCTGCATCAACAGGCTGAAGCCCACCTTTGTGTTAGCAGACAAGCAGGTGGTGTTGGCCCAAGCACCCCGGCACGGACACCCTCCGTTGGTGTCTCTGCAAGGTGGTGATCGCTCGGCAGGGACCGGCGCTCGCAAAGCTAATGTGTTTTCCCCCCCTCCCTCTTTCCCTCCACAGACTGACGTGCCCTCGGTACACTTCACCAGCAGGGCGTTTCAACTGGATCGGCGACCCCCCACTACAGCCGCTATGGGTGCCGGCTCAAGCCTAAAGGATGGGAGGGTTAGTGCCCCTTCTGGGTGTTTGGGGGGGGGGGGGCTTTGTGGGGGCATGTTGTGGGGGTTTCTCCACCCGGAGAAGGCAGGGCGAAGGGAAGAACTATGGACTGAAGGAGGAGGTGTCACAGGGGGATATTAGATGGGATTGTTGGGTCTACACTCCCCCCAAGGAGAGTAATTGCTGCTGGATCCGCTGAGAGAAGAAGGGTGTGATAGCGATGCTGGCGTTATGTTATGTTAATGTGCCACACAATTTCTTTGTTCAAACAACGATTATGGTCGGAAGTTCTGGGTCTCGATGCATGGAAATAAAGATATAAAAGAGGAAGGCACAGAGACCCGGGATTCTCTTTTGCTGTAAGTTATGTTGGAGAAAGAACAAAGTTTCTGTGTCATCCAGCTCGTTGCCTCGCCTGCCTTCTTTCTCCACAACAGCATTATTAGCTACAGTGTTATTTACAACAGTGTTATTAGCAAACTGTGTTATTAGCATGGTTATTAGCAACAATGTTATTACAGATGTTATTAGTGATGGTGTTAGTCATGAACAGTTTTATCGACAATGTTAATGTTACTAGCAGATTTATTAGCATTACTAACATGTTTATTATCATTATTAACTGTTCTGTTAGCATTTTTATTTTCTTTGTAATTATTGAACTGGTGTCCATTACCTCCAGGTGCCTGGTGGTCCAACACAGAGGAGCAGTCCTGCAGCAGCCTCCACGGGGCCTGGGGAACCGTTGGCATAGTTATGGCTCTTGGCAGCGCCACACCCTGGGGCAGGCTGGGTACGGGGACACCCCGGGGCATGCTGGGAAATCTGGGTAAACTGGGCATGGTGAGGCCCCGGGGCATGCTGGGAAATCTGGGTAGGCTGCGCACGTTGATGCCCCGCAGGAGGCTTGGAAACCGTGGAAGGGTGTCGGGCATCTCCATGGTAACATTGAGGAAGAGGAGGTCCTGAGGAGGTCCTGAGGAAGAGGAGGCGAGTGGATGGAGAGGAGAGTAAAGAGTGAGGAGAAAAACCGCCTCCTGATCCTCCCTCCACACATTCCTCCGTAGATTAACTCCTTCACATCAACTCCAGCAACCAGTCTGGACCTTCTAAACATAGTGGCATCATCATCTATGGTTTGGCTTTTTCCCCCTTTATTTTACCAGAATCCATGTTGGTGCTAGATAATTAACTTATTGATTAAAATACCTGAAACTAGATCCTAACCCCACAACCACGACTGGAACCTGGACAGGACAACAAGTCCCATATTTATGACAAACAAGCTGCCAGTTTACAGCAAAAAAGTTCCACATTTATGGGAAAACAGACTTAAATTTAAGAGAACAAAAGTTGCCAAAAAAAAAGTTGGTAATTTGTGATGAAAGATGTTTGCACATAAGAAGTGGCAAATTTATGGGAGAAAAATGCAAAAAAAAAAAAAAAAAAAGTGAAAAAGTGGCAATCTTGCAAGGGAAAAAAGTTAAAAATGTTTACAAAATTTTCTAATTTACAGAAAAAAAATCAAATTTACAAGAAAAACGATGCCAAAATATAAATATAAGCAAATATAAGAAATAAATATAAGAAATATAAGCAAATTCACAAAACAATGCACATTTATGAAAAAAAAAATGTAAATTTATGAGAAAAAAGCAGCAAATTTATCACCAAAAAGCAACAAATTTACAGGCAAAAAGTAGCAAATTCATGAGAAAAAAGGAGCAAATTTATGAGAAACATGTAGCACATTTAAAACTAAAAAGCTGAACATTTTCTAGCAAAAAGTTGCAAATTTACAAGTAAAAATGTGCAAATTTGCAAGGAAAAAAAAAACTCCAGGTGGAAAAAAATAGGAAATTTACCAGAAAAAGCCACAATTAGAATATCTGCCAAAAGTAGAAAAATGATTGCCGTTCATTCAACTCACTATACTTTATGTCAAAAAGCAAAAACAGAAACTAGAAATTCAGCCCATTTAAGAGGCCACGGTGTTTTTCATGAGCTGTGAAATGTGGATTTAAGGATTATCATTTTTAGGGATAATTAAGGCACTCATTTTTTTTTTTCTAAATAAAGGCTCTAATGGGATTTAAAAGGACCTGCAGACGCCCAGTAATATTGTGAATAAATTCTGAGTGTTGCGGATGAGTGCAGGAGCATCAGAATCTAATCACTAATGTATGAAACATCAAACAGACGCTCCAGTAGCAGAAATTAAAGCGTTTTAAAGAGTCCTACCTGATCCTCCGCAGCGAGGCTCTGTCCCAGCCAACCAATCAGCAGCTGCTTATGTAACAGTGTTCTGCCCCCAGGTTCTGATCAGGGATCAATAACAGCCATGAATGATCCGCTGTGGTTCGTCATGGAGGAGAACCACTGATGACCTGCTGCTGCTGGGAGAACATCCAACAAGCTCACTGACTCACAAGGAAAAATTTACAGGCGAAAAGCTACAAATTTACAATAAATCAGTGGAAAAGTTTCAGGAAAAAAGTTGGCAACAGTTTGTTGTAAGACTTATGAGTGACATTATTAACAATATAGTGTTATCAAGTTCAGTTCAATTCAACTTTATTTATATAGCACCATTTCACAACAGTCATCTCACAGCACTTTCAACTGTAGGGGGAACCCCCACAATTGCAGAACAACCCCAGCAATCAGGCGATTCCCTGTGAGCAGCACTTGGCGACAGTGGAGCAGGAAAAATCCTCCAGCAGAACCAGACTCAGGGAGGGGCAGTCATCTGCTGCGACTGGCTGGAGGGTGAAGGATAGAGAAGACAAAAAGAACAGACATGCAGAGAGCAAACAGCACGATGGGGACTCAGTCTATGGGAGAGAACAAACAGATGCTAATGATCAGCTGTGGAGAGAGGAATAACCAGGCCAAGCATTCGAAGCAGATGAACTTTATTCCCTCTCTCACATCTCTCAGAATCAGAAAAACATTAGCATTCTGTAGCAGGGGCTCTCTTTTATATTACCACACTCACACACCCCTGCTGCCTGAGGTCCTACATCACAATTCATTCTCGCATCACAATCCCTTTTGTCCCCCAGCCCCTTAATCCCCATGCTCTTCTGTCAGAGGAAATTACTGCATCTCCCTTCCTTCCAGTCTGAGATGAATACCACAGCATGGGTCCCCCATACAGCAAAAATATTTCATTGAGAGTGAAGAAAGGAGTGAAGCCCAGTGCATTGTTGGAGGTCCCCTGGCTGTCTAAACCTATTAGCAGCATAACTAAGGGAGGTTTCAGGGGCACCTGATCCCTCCCTAATTATAAGCTATATCGAAAAGGAAGGTTTTAACCCTATTCTTAAAAACAGAGGTCGAGTCTGACTCCCGAATCCAGATTGGCAGCTGGTTTCAAAGGAGAGGAGCTTGATAACTGAACGCTCTGCCTCTCATTGTACTTTTGGAGATTATAGGTATTACAAGTAATCCTGCATTTTGGGAGCGTAGTGCTCTGTTAGGATGATAAGGTAGTATCAGATCTTTTAAATAACAAGGGGCCTGATTATTTAGAGCTTTGTCAGTGAGGAGAAGGACTTTAAACTTAATCCTAAATTCTTTGGCAAGTCAATGAAGGGAGGCCAAAACCAGAGAGATGTGATCTCTCTTTCTACCTTTTAAAACTCTTGTTGCGTGAGGGCCTTCCGGGTCATGATGGAGCAGACAGTAAAGTTGCACATCCCCACAATTTTACCTCACTAAACCCAATTTTCATGCCTCATCTAAAAACACCAGAGTGATTTTTGTTAGTTTTTGGTTATATGTATTATTATTATTATTTATGGATTGTCCTCTCTGGGTTGGGGCAAGTTCCTGCCCCAGGTGGAGGAGTTTAAGTATCTTGGGGTCTCATTCACGAGTGAGGGGAGAATGGAGCAAGAGATTGATAGACGGATTGGAGCAGCATCTGCGGGGATCTGGACGTTGTACCGGTCTGTTGTGGTGAAGAGGGAGCTGAGCTCGAAGTCAAAGCTGTCGATTTACTGGTCAGTCTACATTCCTACCCTCACCTATGGTCATGAGCTTTGGGTAATGACCGAAAGAATGAGATTGTGGATACAAGTGGCTGAAATGAGCTTTCTCCGTAGGATTGCTGGACTCACCCTCAGAGATAGGGTGAGGAGCTCAGTCATCCAGGAGAGGCTCAGAGTAGAACCGCCGCTCCTCCACATTGAAAGGAGCCAGTTGAGGTGGTTTGAGCATCTGATCAGGATGCCTCCCACTTGAGGTTTTTCTGGCATGTCCCACTGGGAGGACATGCCAGACTCCAAAATGAGTAAAAGTCCGGACTCCAAAATGAGTAAAAGGGAGAGCAAAAAAGACAATGCCACCGCCCATGCTGTAAACATGGCCGCTCTGACTAGCCTGCAAGAAGAGCACAAAGCTGCTCTCTCAACAGAATTCAAATTTGCCATATCCTCGTTGGAAAGTAAGCTGGACAATTTGCAGTCAACTGTCACAAACCATGGACTACGTCTGAACTCCCTCGAAGCCAACACAAACAAAGTTGGTGACGAAATGGAGGCGATGGAAACAAAAGCCCCTTTTCCACTAGTACCTATATAGCCCAACTCACCTCTACACAGTATTACACAACTCAGTTCACTTTTGTTTCCATTACACCAGAGTACTGCCTAAGGTGGGTGGGAACACAAGCAAAACAGAAGATGGCGGAATACGAGGCGACTGTTCGGTCTGTGGCTTTTTGCCAGAGTAAAGGCAAAAAAAGAGAGCCAGAGAAGGCTATAGAGGGCGAGACAACACACTCTGGAAAAGTACTGAAGCGTTTAGGAAGCCATATAGAGCAGTATAAAGTGGAAGACATGAGGATATGAACTAGATCACATATGAAGGTAAGCTAATGATTGCTAATGCTAGTTTGCTTTAAGTCCGCCATACTACATTGTAATGTCGGCAAGTTATCGCTATTAGGTACGAAAATATTGTAACGTTGGAGCTGTGATATACTGTGAAATGTGAAATACTGTATCTGTATCTGAAATACTGTATCTGTGTGTTCTAAGTGTTATTCATGTGTGCCATTATAACTGTGTAATAAGACCAGTTGTGATAGCGTTGTTTCCCTATATGTGTCAAATCATGTGTCTGTGTCACCATGAGTGAAACAAGTCTGTGTAAATGACCTCCCCTCCGTTCTGTGTTGTGAGTGTGTATATAAATAAAGCCTGTTTTGTCAAAGTCATCTCTTTTGCAGTATCACACTGGTGTCAGAAGTGGAATCACGGAGAAGATGGAAGCCAGAATTAGGACGAAGATCCAGCAGCTCAAGCGGCTCATCGCTCAGCTGGAGATGGACAACAGAGCTGACACACCGACCCCCGGAGCTGCTCGCTGGGATGAATGGAGCAGTGGACCCAACGGGGCCAGCATACCCCGCCTTCTCCTTTTCTCAAGGTAGAGCGGACCAAGAAGAGCAAACCGGCCCCGCTTCCCACCCTTTTCAGGGCAGCACAGGCCGGTGATTCCACTGCAACCAGGCACGGTGATCAATCAAGATGCAACCATCCCACCAATCCGCCAATGGGCCAACCCCCCCACTTTGACGGCGAAACCCTGCTGGATGACTATATGGTCCAGGTCAAGCTGGCTGCTGCGTTGAATGGCTGGACACACGAAGAGACCACCGTGCAGGTCACACTGGCCCTAGAGGGTGGGGCTCTAAGCATGCTATCTGGCCTCCGGCCTGAGGAACGTCACAGCTGACCAGTGCTACAAGAAGCGCTCCGGAGGTGGCTTGGGAGAGTGGCCAACGCTGAGCACGCCTAGGAACAGCTGGCCAACCGCTGGCAAGGCAGCCGAGAGAGCCTGGGAGCCTTCGCAGTGGACATAAGGCTGCTGACGTAGCGTGGCTACCCGGATTTCGAGCCGGGTCGGTGGAGAAGCTCGCCCTCCAGCACTTCATCCAGGGCCTCCGCCCGGCCCAGCTCCAAGACCACATCCAGATTCACACTGCGAGCAGCTGGGATATGGCTGTGGCAGGAGCGGAGCGCGTGGGACCGATGATGGATTCACTGGTCAACACCAAATTTATTGTCTAAGTTTTTTTTAGCTGATTTAGGACAATTTTGATGTGCTGAATCCATAAATCACATTGGTTTTGCTCAATCAGGTCAACTTTTTGAACTATAGCCACATGTTTTATATGTTTTTGTTTACATGTACGGGTATTTTCGCTTTATATGATGCAAAATTCTTTTTTATTTCTTGAAATTCTCTGAATTTTGAACAACGATGATGTAACATTCAATTTACATGTACTTACCTTTATATAAAGGTCAGTACATGCACAGTACTAAGTAAGCACAGGTTTTTACTTAAAAAAAACCCTGACCTGATCGAGAGAAATGGATGTTATTTTCTGATTCAGCAGTGCAACATTGTCTTAAATCAGCTGAAAAAACACAGACAACTTACAAAAAAATTATTTTTGATGTGTCGTTGCCAAGGCAGAGAGCTTTCCAGGCCACAGCTGAGAGCGAGGAGGAGGAGGATGAACTGCGCCGGACCACAGCGGCGCGGCCAGTGAGAAGACGACAACGGCAGCACAGGGAATGGTGCTTCCGCTGCAGGGAGCCAGGACACATCGGTACTGCCTGGCACCCACCCCGCGACAAACCGCCCCCTCGCCGACTTTAAACTAGAGTGAGGTGGTATGGACGGGGACCTGCTGCCTCCCACAGACATTTTCCCAGATGAACTTTCACCACGTTTGGGCCGAATTGGACACTCGCTGGGGATGTACCTGCAGTGCAGCTTGGACAGCACGCCAATCCGGGCCTTGATTGACACCGGTTCTACCATCTTCCTGGTCCAACCCGGAGTGCTGCCAGTACAGATGAGGCAGAACCGCAGGGGTGGGAACCCACTGGGCGCTGCATCACCACCTGTTCTGGCTGGCTGACATCCAAGATCTCTGCATTATTGGACTTGTTCTGCTTGCAGCACGGGGCACAACGATCAACACCACCAGATCGTCTCTCTTGCTTGGGGCTTGGACCATCACGCTCTGCAGTGGGACCCAGGAGGAACCCGGGGGCCTGCGTGATTGAGGGGCCGCTATAATGGACCGAACCAGGTGGGTCACCGCCAGAACTGAACACAGCAGCGCCACCAGCACGAGCAGAGGGAGCGCAATCACCGTCAGAGACAGTTGGGGGGGGGGGGGAGAGACAGTGGAGCGGGTCAATGTGTCAGCAGAAACACAGCAGGCAGTCAAGGAATTGTTCCAGCAGAGCTGCAGCGGACTGGAATCGGGACAGAGACGCCAGCTGCGGGAGCTGTTGGACTGCTACACTGACGCCTTCCCTGCCAAGGATGAGGAGGATGAGGAGTGCAGCACCAGATCAACACAGGTGAGACCAGGTCGACCTGGCTCCGCCCCCACCATCTGCCTTTTTCAAGACAGGCGGCGCCAGAACAGAAAATACGGGAAATGCTGGAGGCAGATGTTGCTGAGCCCTCCAGCAGCCCCTGGGCGGCGCCGGTGGTTCTGGTTAAGAAGAAGGACAGTTTGTGGCAGTTCCTACACTCTGCCCCACATCGATGATGCGCTGGATTACATCACCGGCTTCGGGTGGTTCAGCTCGCTGGACCTCCGCAGCGGCTATTGGCAGGTAGAACCGCCCTTTCATCGTGGACATGGACGCCAGCAACTAGGGCGGCAGATCTGTGTACCGGTACCCTGTTTTGGCAACTGACCGTACCCTCATCATGTTGGCAGGGCAGGTGGGCAGGGTGAAGAGAGATGCTTTTCTACCACATGATGCCATTCATGAAGCATGAATGCATTTTCAGATGAAAAGTACAGGAGTGAGGTTTTGTTCATTGTTTCTTTGAGTGAGAGTAGAAACAAAATACCTTAGAGATTAAAACACTTAATTGTAGACTACAATTATTTACAAAATTATGACAAAGGATAGAATGGTCCTTGATTGACTAATTACCACCCATAGGGGTGGAGGCCCTATTTTAGGAGATTATTATATTACTTCTATCCATGAAAATGATGCAAATGGTCATATTAACACCTCAGATACTCATAGAAATTAGTGTTTCTCTTAATGGAGAAGTCTCATCATAAACTTGGTAATGATTTTTATAATCTCAGATTTTTCTTGTGTGAGTCCTTAATATGATGATGAGGATGGTGAGAGGAGCAATACTGGCCTGAGAATGTTTTTTGAAGGTCGCAATGTAATTTAAGGCTGTTTCATATTATTTTCTATGTTCTTATTTGACACTGTCTGAGATTACTTTTGGTCACATCACACATATTCACTTTTGATATATTCTATACACGTTTTTAACTTGCAAAGACATATAACAGCATGTAAATTCTTACACTTATTAATTCATTCACTTTATTATTTGTCTTTTAATCCTGATGCATTATTAAGCATCGGGGGGGATATGATAGAAAAATTCGATATTATCTATACTATTGATATTAATGGAATGGGGAAAGTAAAGTTACACACAGAGCTACCAGAGGACTGACCCCCCGCTGTAGCTTTCACTACTTACAGTAGCTGTGTGGCCTAGGGTCAGAGAAACGGAGATAGGCGCCGCCCATATACACCTTCAGATGTGAAGGGATTAACTAACTAACTTAACTATTGATATTAATAATGTATTATTATATTTGAGAAGTATCATACCTTTCAAATGCCATGTTTAATGTTTATATGTGCATTCCATATAGGATAAGTTTATATATTCTTGGCCCATTTCTGTGAGAAATTTCAGCGAGTTCAGACTGAGGATCAGTGCATGCGCAAGGAATGATCTAAGCCATTTATTATAATCCCTTTGACGTGTCCTGTTTCGGGTCACAGGAATGCACAGGAACTCCTCATCCTATAGATTAGTGTTTCATGGACATTCTGTTAGTTTTATGGATCTCATGTCTTCATGGCCCATGTCTCCAGAGTGTCTGATGTCCACCTGGATAAGCTCAGCTATCAGGACTGTGCCGTTCTGTCCCTTCCCTTATCCTCATCCTCCCTCTCCTTTCTCCTACCTATACTGTATATATATCAGACTTAGAAGAATGGATCCTTTAGAGATTCTAGGTGTGTCTGAATGTCATGCCTTGTAACCTCTTCCCCAAGGTGGCCAATGAGGTGATTGCTTATATTTTTGTAATAAATGTACATAAATTCAACTTTCCGCCTGATTATTTGACTTTGAAGAGTTTAAGCTCAAAATTATTCTAACAAGTGAAATTGCATGTGGCAGGAAAGATTTCCTGTACCTGACCGTTCGACAGCGAAGCTGTAGCAGTCTGCTGGAGAAAGTGCTCTGCTGTCTGTCCAGTGTGTGGTGGAGGGAGTGATCAGGATTGTCCATGATAGATCACAGTTAATTTCTCCCTACACCGCTGTCTCAAAGGTCTCCGGTCTGAGACCAATTACAGAGCCAGCCCTCTTGATAATCTTGTTGTCTGTTGGTGTCTCTGGCCCTGATACTTCTACCCCAACAGACAGCAGCAAAGAAGATGGCGCTAGCGACAACGGTCTGGTAGAAAAGCTCCAGCAACCTGCTGCACACGTTGAACGATCTCAGCTTCAGTCTGCTCATCCCCATCTTGTGCGCAGCATCGGTGTTGGCTCTCCAGTCCAGCCCATTGCTGATCCTGACACCCAGATATTTGTAGTCCCCAACCACCCTCACATCCTCCCCCCTAATCTGCAATGGCTGTGAAGGTGTCCTCTTCTTCCTGAAGTCAATCACCATCTCTCTGGTCTTGCTGACATTCAGCCTCAGGCGATTCTGCTCCGTCCACTCCACAAATCTGTCTACCAGTGCCCTGTACTCTCCCTCCTCTCCCCCCTTATACACCTAACAACACCTGAGTCATCAGAGAATTTCTGCAGGTGGCATGACTCTGTGTTGTACTGAAAGTCGGTGGTGTATAAGGTGAAGAGAAAAGGAGAAAGCACAGTCCCCTGTGGAGCTCCCTTATCACTAATCACCACATCAGACAAGACACTGCCCAGCCAGACAAACTGTGGCCTGCCTGTCAGGTAGTCGGTAATCCAGGAGATCACAGAGCTGTCAACCCCCATCACCCGCAGCTTCTCACCCAGCAACAGTGGCTGGATGGTGTTAAAGGCACTGGAGAAATCAAAGAGCGTGATTCTCACAGTGTTTCCTCCGCCACCCAGGTGCAGGTGTGCTTGCTGCAGCAGGTAGATGACAGCGTCTTCAACTCCTAAATGGGGCTGATATGCAAACTGCAGAGGGTCCAGCCACGTCTTCATCTGCGGCCTCAGGTGGGCAAAGACCAGTCTCTCCAGAACCTTCATCACATGAGATGTGAGGGCAACTGGTTGATAGTCATTCAGGTCTGATGGAGACGACTTCTTGGGGACAGGAACCAGGCAGGGTGTCTTCCACAGCATCAGTACCCTCTCCAGACTCAGGCTCAGGTTGTACAGGTGTTAAAGTACCAAAGTTAGCTAGTTGGCACAGGTCCTCAGGATCCTGGCGGAGATGTCATCAGGGCCCGCCGCCTTCTGCTGACAGAGTCTCTCCAGCTGTTTCTTAACCTGGTCTGTGGTCACAGTGATGTGAGGGAGGGGCCTGGTGTCCCCCGAGGAGGAGGAGGGGGGTGAGGGGAGGAGATGGAGAGAGTTGCTGCACAAGAGGGGAGGGGAGGGTATGTGGCAGTCTGACTGCGTTGTTGGGGTGACAGACTGGGTGTTGAACCTATTAAAAAACAGATCCAGTTCATCAGCTCTCTCTTGGCTCCCAGGTGTCTGCCTGACTCTCCCCTTGCACCCAGTTATTTGTTTCATTTCCATCCACATGTCTTTAGCGCTGTTTTGCCTGAGTTCATCTTCCAACTTCCTCCTATAATTGTCCTTGCACCTCCTTAGCATCTCTCTCAGCTCGTGCTGCACTCCCCTCAGCTTCCCCTTGCCTCCGAACCTAAAAGCTCTCTTCTTTTTGTTCAGAAATGCTTTCAGGTCACTGGTGACCCATGGTCTGTTGTTGGAGAAGCAGTGTACGATCTGAGCTGGCATGGTTGTGTCTTCACTATACATCTGATGTATTCTGCGATGCAGTCAGTCATATTGTCTATGTCTATGTCGAGCTGGCCGCTGCGCTGAACGGCTGGTCACCAGAGGAAACCGCCGTGCAAGTCGCGCTGGCCTTGGAAGGGAGGGCTCTCTGCACGCTCTCTGATCTCCGGCCTGAGGAGCGCTACAGCTGGCCAGCGCTACAAGGAGCACTCCGGAGACGATTTGGGAAAATGGCGGACGCTGAGCACGCCCAGGAACAGCTGACCCGCCGCCGTCGAAGCAACCAGGAAAGCCTAGGAGCCTATGCTGCAGACATACGGCTGCTAACCCGGCGCAGCTACCCAGATTTCGCACCGGAGGTGGTAGAGAAGTTCACCCTCCAGAACTTCAAACAAGGTCTCCGCCCGGCCCAGCTCCAGAGCCACGTACGGATCCACACCGCGAGCGACTGGGAGACTGCGGTGGCAGAAGCAGAGCGGGTGGAGCAGCTAATGAATCACACAATTGAAGCACCAACGCACAGACAAAGAACCTTCCAGGCCATGGCTGAGAGCGAGGAGGAAGAGGAGGAATTACGGCAGACCACGGCGGCGCGTCCACGGAGAAGATGGCCGCGGCGGCATAAGGAAGGGTGCTTCCGCTGCGGAGAGCTGGGACACATCGCACGGTACTGCCCCGCACCCACCCCACGACAAACTGGCCCCTCGCCAGCTTTAAACTAGAGCGAGGTGGTGTGAACGGGGACAGGCCACCTCCCGCAGATGTTTCCCCCGAGGAGCCGGCACCACGCGTGGGCCGAATTGGACACTCTCCAGGGATGTATCTACAGTGCAGCTTGGGGAAGACATCGATCCAGGCCCTGATTGACACCGGCTCTACAATCTCCTTGGTCTGACCCGGTGTGCTGCCGGGCACGAACAAGACGGCCCCACGGGGGTGGGAACCCACCAAGCGCTGCGTCACCACGGCTACCGGTGAGCGCACCAGGCTGGGGGGGCGGAGAGTCCTTGTGATGGGGTGGCCGGTCAGAACATAAGACACCCGTTCTGGCTGGCTGACATCCAAGACCCCTGTATTATTGGACTAGACCTGCTCACAGCCTGGAACGCCAAGATCGACACCGCCGGACCATCTCTCCAACTGGGAGACCGCACCATCACGCTCCACAGCAGAACCCAGAGAAGGAACATGGGGGCCTGCGCAATCAAGGGACCACCAGGACGGACCGGACCAGGTGGGCCACCGCGAGGACCGGACACAATGACGCCACCAGCGCGGGCAGAGAGAGCACGAACACACACAGGGACAGCAAGGGGGTGGGTCAACGTGTCAGCAGAGACGCAGCAGGCGGTCGAGGAATTATTTCAGCAGAGCTGCAGCGGGCTGTAGCCGGGACAGAGACGCCAGCTGCGGGAGCTATTGGACTGTTATATGGGTGTTTTTGCCGTGAAGGATGAGGAATGCAGCCGGACCGGTTTGGTGCAGCACGAGATCGACACCGGTGAGACCAGGCCGATTCGACTCCGCCCACGCCGGCTGTCCTTTTCAAGGCGGGCAGCAGCAGAACAAAAAGTGCAAGAAATGCTGGAGGCAGATGTTACTGAGCCCTCCAGCAGCCCCTGGGCAGCGCCGGTGGTGCTGGTCAAGAAGAAGGACGGGTCGTGGCGGTTCTGTGTGGATTACTGGCGCCTGAATGACGTCACCCGGAAGGATTCCTACCCCTTGCCCCACATCGATGATGCACTGGACCACATCGCCGGCTCCAGCTGGTTCAGCTCACTGGATCTACGCAGCAGCTAGACACCTGAGGCCCGCCAAAAAACAGCTTTAAGATAAGATAAGATAAATATAAGCCTTTATTAGTCCCACAACGGGGACATTCCAGGATTGCAACAGCACAGGGATTGCAACACTCAGAGCAACAATCAGAAGGCAAGAAAAAAAAGCAAGAGCAGCTAATATACATATGTACATATTACCATAAATGTGCCCTTCAGAGGTAAAGTGGGCTATCCCACAAAACCATTATTTTGAGAAAATGAGCTCTAAAGTTGAAATATTCTCAAAAAATCAGTGTGCCTATATCATTAAAAAGTTACCCCTATAGGGGTAACTGATTATAGGCATTAAAAAGTTACCCCTATAGGGGGTAACTTTTTAATGATATAGGCACACTGATTTTTTGAGAATATTTCAACTTTAGAGCTCATTTTCTCAAAATAATGGTTTTGTGGGATAGCCCACTTTACCTCTGAAGGGCACAAATATATATATATATATATATACACACAGACACACAGTGCAGAGCATACACCCCATAGTCAAATTATGCAACAGAAATGACACAACAATGACAGTCCATATTGACAACAATACCAACATCCGACAATAATTGTAACAATAATAAATAAATACTTCTGGTATGTTCAACACAAACACAAACAACACCATCACCATCACAATCACCATAACACAGTAACACACACAATAACAACCTTTTTTCATTGAAGACACATTGTAATATTACTGTCCTTTATTTTTATATTGCTCAAAAATCATTTCTTTATATGTTGATTTAAATATATGGATGTTTGGACATTGCCTGTGTTTCTCCCCCAACCCATTCCACAATTTTACCTCACACACAGACACACAAAAACCCTTCCTAGTAGATCTTACTAAGTGCATTTTAAATTTTGTGTTCCCCCGTAAATTATATTTCCCTTCTCTCTCACTGAAAAGATTTTGTATATTGTGTGGCAAAAGGTTTTTACTGACTTTAAACATTAATTGTGCTGTATAATAATGAACCAGATCCCGTAATTTCAATAACTTTGAATGTATAAACAATAAATTAGTATGTTCAAGATACCCGACTTTGTGTATAATACGGACTGCCCTTTTTTGTAATATCAGCAATGAATTAAGTGTACTTTTATAATTGTTACCCCAGACCTCTATACAATAGGTCAAATATGGAAGTGAGGCGGCATGAAAAAATAAGCAGCAGTGCTGTGGTTTTAAGCAGATTTTATTAATCATGTCGCCTTCACAGGATCCCCTCTCCGGTGCATAGTGGAGCAGCCCGGAGCGGGATCCCTAGGCTCCTAGAGAAAGAGAGGCGGACACAGTGTGTCCACCTGTTGCAGGATCAGAGTGAGAGAAGAAGAGAGAGATTGCGTTACAGAGTTGCACCTTAAATACTTGATCATAACAATACATCAAAAAGACATACCCCACAGTCTAGAATGATCAAAGGGACAACAGAACAGGCAGGAGGTATTTGCATTTGTAAGCCATACATCACAATGGGCAGATTAGCTAGACCTCGCTCTAAGTGCAAGACAAAGAGGCTAACAAGCACATCTACATATTGATCTGAGTCTCTAGGTCACAGTAAGGACAGGATGCATGAGTACAAAGGATGAAAGGCATCGATTAACATCACATAGGTGAGACAGAAGAAACTCGTCTACCTGTAGACATTAATACACCAAAGCACATCTAAGATGCTCAGAAAAAGCATAGTAAGGACAAGCCATATGCACACTATACAGAATGGCGCATTACATCACAACACATGCATGTTTGCATCACAAATACATGAATGGCACATTGCTTCTCAGTAATGCAGCAGAAAAACAGAAAAGAGGGCTGTGTCCTTAGTCTGTTGTGGGGTTAAAACGAACCGCCACACACGCTCCCCCCCAGAGGACGCGGCAGGGGGTCGCGACCTCGATAATCCATCTGTGTGAGCGAGCTGTGGGAGAAGCTCGCTGCAGGCGGAGGGGGAGGGAGGGGAGGGGTAGTAAGTGCCGGCAGGAGCTGTGAAATCGTCCTGAGCCGCGCAAAAATTGCTTGTGGGTCCGCAATGTCGAAGGGCTGGTCCCGTTGAACGTGCAGCGGTCCACAAGAAGAAAAATTAGTCTCTGACTCCTCTCGTGGCCATGAAGAAAAGCGGGAGCGGCTGTAAGAGAAAAAGTAAACAAAGCAGGGGGACTGTTGGCTTTGGGTGCTGAAGCAACCCCAAAGCTCCCGGGAACAGCTGACGGCTGAAATCCCGTTGTGCCGTGGCTAAGACCATTAAAAAATCCAGTGGCGAGCTGCGTGCTTGCTTCAGGTGAACGAGCAACCCTGAAGGTTCTGTGGGCAGCGGCGGAGGACGATGGCGGTCTCTGGCGTGGCTGAGACTGTTAACAAATCCTTCCAGTATGCTGCATGCGTGCCTCAGGTGAGCGAGCAGCCCTGAAAGGCAGCGGCGAAGGAGGAAGGCAGTCTGTGGAGCCGTTACTTGTCCCATGCGTGATGCGCCGTCCTTGTAACTCCCCGATGCGTGCGCGGGGGTTCAGTGCGTGGGTGGGCCGCTGGAGTGGTGAGTCAGGGTGCAGAAACTTGGTGGAGAACGGCGCAGACGGCGCCGGTAAAATCCAGGTTGAGCTGTGGCTGTAGATTGGCCATGGTGCGTTGGAGCGGTGAGAGGAAATA
This sequence comes from Pholidichthys leucotaenia, assembly GCA_020510985.1. Classification (NCBI taxonomy): domain Eukaryota; kingdom Metazoa; phylum Chordata; class Actinopteri; order Cichliformes; family Pholidichthyidae; genus Pholidichthys; species Pholidichthys leucotaenia. Next base: position 340,889,617 of record CM035845.1, read on the forward strand.
GACGATCTTTAGTCCCTCAGGCCCGTGCAGAGGCGTTGGAGCGGCGGGAGGGAATAGACGATCTTATGTTCCTCAGGCTCATGCAGCTGCGTTGGAGCGGTGTGAGGAAGTAGACGATCTCCGTCCTCCGGGCTCGTGGAGACGCGTTGGTGCGGTGCGAGGCAATAGACGATCTTTGTGCCCCGGGCTCGTGCAGCAGCGTTGGAGCGGTGAGAGGGAGGAGACGATCGTTGTCGCTCGTGCGGCCATGGTGCGTTCAGTTCCACGCGCTGCGCTCCCCGTCGGCCCTGGAGGTTGCCGTCGCGGAGAGAGGACGAGGTGCGTGCGCTCTCAGTGAGAGCGGCCGGTCCAGCGTGGTTGTGCAGATCTCAGGCGACGGAGCATTCATGCCCGGGTGTTGCGTTCGCTGGCCGCTCGTTTTTTTCAGCGTCGGTTCGCCAGCGTGGCCATCCAAAACAGAAGGCTGCGTTGCACAAAGCGTGTGCGTCTTCAAGGGGCCACCAACGCAGCTGTGTGGCTGTCCAGCTCGGAAGGTTGCTTTCGCACAAAACGTGTGCGTGTTCGAGGGGTCACCAGTGAGGCGGCATGAAAAAATAAGCAGCAGTGCTGTGGTTTTAAGCAGATTTTATTAATCATGTCGCCTTCACAGGATCCCCTCTCCGGTGCATAGTGGAGCAGCCCGGAGCGGGATCCCTAGGCTCCTAGAGAAAGAGAGGCGGACACAGTGTGTCCACCTGTTGCAGGATCAGAGTGAGAGAAGAAGAGAGAGATTGCGTTACAGAGTTGCACCTTAAATACTTGATCATAACAATACATCAAAAAGACATACCCCACAGTCTAGAATGATCAAAGGGACAACAGAACAGGCAGGAGGTATTTGCATTTGTAAGCCATACATCACAATGGGCAGATTAGCTAGACCTCGCTCTAAGTGCAAGACAAAGAGGCTAACAAGCACATCTACATATTGATCTGAGTCTCTAGGTCACAGTAAGGACAGGATGCATGAGTACAAAGGATGAAAGGCATCGATTAACATCACATAGGTGAGACAGAAGAAACTCGTCTACCTGTAGACATTAATACACCAAAGCACATCTAAGATGCTCAGAAAAAGCATAGTAAGGACAAGCCATATGCACACTATACAGAATGGCGCATTACATCACAACACATGCATGTTTGCATCACAAATACATGAATGGCACATTGCTTCTCAGTAATGCAGCAGAAAAACAGAAAAGAGGGCTGAGTGTCCTTAGTCTGTTGTGGGGTTAAAACGAACCGCCACACACGCTCCCCCCCAGAGGACGCGGCAGGGGGTCGCGACCTCGATAATCCATCTGTGTGAGCGAGCTGTGGGAGAAGCTCGCTGCAGGCGGAGGGGGAGGGAGGGGAGGGGTAGTAAGTGCCGGCAGGAGCTGTGAAATCGTCCTGAGCCGCGCAAAAATTGCTTGTGGGTCCGCAATGTCGAAGGGCTGGTCCCGTTGAACGTGCAGCGGTCCACAAGAAGAAAAATTAGTCTCTGACTCCTCTCGTGGCCATGAAGAAAAGCGGGAGCGGCTGTAAGAGAAAAAGTAAACAAAGCAGGGGGACTGTTGGCTTTGGGTGCTGAAGCAACCCCAAAGCTCCCGGGAACAGCTGATGGCTGAAATCCCGTTGTGCCGTGGCTAAGACCATTAAAAAATCCAGTGGCGAGCTGCGTGCTTGCTTCAGGTGAACGAGCAACCCTGAAGGTTCTGTGGGCAGCGGCGGAGGACGATGGCGGTCTCTGGCGTGGCTGAGACTGTTAACAAATCCTTCCAGTATGCTGCATGCGTGCCTCAGGTGAGCGAGCAGCCCTGAAAGGCAGCGGCGAAGGAGGAAGGCAGTCTGTGGAGCCGTTACTTGTCCCATGCGTGATGCGCCGTCCTTGTAACTCCCCGATGCGTGCGCGGGGGTTCAGTGCGTGGGTGGGCCGCTGGAGTGGTGAGTCAGGGTGCAGAAACTTGGTGGAGAACGGCGCAGACGGCGCCGGTAAAATCCAGGTTGAGCTGTGGCTGTAGATTGGCCATGGTGCGTTGGAGCGGTGAGAGGAAATAGACGATCTTTAGTCCCTCAGGCCCGTGCAGAGGCGTTGGAGCGGCGGGAGGGAATAGACGATCTTATGTTCCTCAGGCTCATGCAGCTGCGTTGGAGCGGTGTGAGGAAGTAGACGATCTCCGTCCTCCGGGCTCGTGGAGACGCGTTGGTGCGGTGCGAGGCAATAGACGATCTTTGTGCCCCGGGCTCGTGCAGCAGCGTTGGAGCGGTGAGAGGGAGGAGACGATCGTTGTCGCTCGTGCGGCCATGGTGCGTTCAGTTCCACGCGCTGCGCTCCCCGTCGGCCCTGGAGGTTGCCGTCGCGGAGAGAGGACGAGGTGCGTGCGCTCTCAGTGAGAGCGGCCGGTCCAGCGTGGTTGTGCAGATCTCAGGCGACGGAGCATTCATGCCCGGGTGTTGCGTTCGCTGGCCGCTCGTTTTTTTCAGCGTCGGTTCGCCACCGTGGCCATCCAAAACAGAAGGCTGCGTTGCACAAAGCGTGTGCGTCTTCAAGGGGCCACCAACGCAGCTGTGTGGCTGTCCAGCTCGGAAGGTTGCTTTCGCACAAAACGTGTGCGTGTTCGAGGGGTCACCAGTGAGGCGGCATGAAAAAATAAGCAGCAGTGCTGTGGTTTTAAGCAGATTTTATTAATCATGTCGCCTTCACAGGATCCCCTCTCCGGTGCATAGTGGAGCAGCCCGGAGCGGGATCCCTAGGCTCCTAGAGAAAGAGAGGCGGACACAGTGTGTCCACCTGTTGCAGGATCAGAGTGAGAGAAGAAGAGAGAGATTGCGTTACAGAGTTGCACCTTAAATACTTGATCATAACAATACATCAAAAAGACATACCCCACAGTCTAGAATGATCAAAGGGACAACAGAACAGGCAGGAGGTATTTGCATTTGTAAGCCATACATCACAATGGGCAGATTAGCTAGACCTCGCTCTAAGTGCAAGACAAAGAGGCTAACAAGCACATCTACATATTGATCTGAGTCTCTAGGTCACAGTAAGGACAGGATGCATGAGTACAAAGGATGAAAGGCATCGATTAACATCACATAGGTGAGACAGAAGAAACTCGTCTACCTGTAGACATTAATACACCAAAGCACATCTAAGATGCTCAGAAAAAGCATAGTAAGGACAAGCCATATGCACACTATACAGAATGGCGCATTACATCACAACACATGCATGTTTGCATCACAAATACATGAATGGCACATTGCTTCTCAGTAATGCAGCAGAAAAACAGAAAAGAGGGCTGTGTCCTTAGTCTGTTGTGGGGTTAAAACGAACCGCCACAGAAGTACTAATGAACAAAACAAGATATGAAGTGATTTGTAATCTAGGACTGATTAATTTTATTTATAATTGCAATATTTTTTGCGACTTTGTTTTGTATGTATCTGACGTGTGGTTTCCAACTAATTTTACCAATTAGTATTACACCCAAAAACTTGATCTCTTTAACATTTTCAATAATTACATTATCTATATGAACATGTATATTGTGGGTGATCCCCACAGCCTACGGACAAGCAGAGTGCTCAGGTGGAGCAATTAGCATAACAGTGAGATCTATGGACTGATATCAATAGGCAGCCTCTCTTTGTCTAATCCTGGCGCCAGTAATCTTGCTATTGATATGCGTTGACTCTAATGCAAATGTCCATGCCTTCCTGCTTTTTACTGTGATGTTAATGTGCCATGCATGCATTGTCTGTAGCTGGGTATTTAAATGAGCTGCATATCGCTTGCTCTCTCTCTCTGACTACACGCATTCCCTGTTTGCTGACGAGAGCCTGAGGGCTCGTTCCAGCACGCTTACACAGTGCTGGAGTGAGTTCCGTGATGACGGATGAATAAACACCCTTTTAAACCTCACTTCGCCGTGCCTTATTTTACCATTCCGCCACAATATCTTCTTTATTTTTACAATTACCAAATATCATTACCTTAGATTTATCCATATTAAGTGATAATTTATTACAATCCATCCATTTTTTAAGCTTATTTAATTCATTATTTAGAGTATGGATTAGTTGATTATAATTATTTCCAGAATAAAATATATTAGTATCATCAGCAAATAATATTTTTTTAATAATTTAGAAACTTGGAATATATCATTTATGTATGTTAAATAAATTGGGGCCCAATACTGACCCTTGGGGGACCCCACGGGCAATTCCCATACACCCAGACAGATATTCTCCCATCTTCACAAACTGTTGTCTCTCAGATAAATAACTTGTAACCCACCTCAGAGCCATTCCTCTAATACCATACAACTGCAGTTTATCAAGAAGTATTGAATGATTTATTGTATCAAATGCTTTTCTAAAATCTATAAATACACCAATTGCATATTTTCCGTGATCTGATGCATTTATTATTTCCTCTGTTGCTTCCATTATCGCCAACGATGTTGTACTCTTTGCTCTGAATCCATATTGATTCTGATTAAGCACATCGTGTTTATTTAAAAAGTTTTCTAATCTGTTGTTGAAGTTTTTCCAGAATCTTTGAAAATTGTGGGAGAGTGATACTGGTCTGTAGTTTGTATAATGGTGTTTATTTCCTTGCTTGAATAAGATAAGATAAGATAAGATAAGATAAGCCTTTATTAGTCCCACAATGGGGAAATTCCAGGATTGCAACAGCACAGGGATAGCAACACTCACAGCAACAATCAAGAAGACAAGAAAAACAAGAGCAGCGAATATACATACACTACCGTTCAAAAGTTTGGGGTCACCTCAGACAATTTTGTGTTTTCCATGAAAAGTCACACTTTTATTTACCACCATGAGTTGTAAAATGAATAGAAAATATAGTCAAGACATTGACAAGGTTAGAAATAATGATTTGTATTTGAAATAATAATTTTTTCCTTCAAACTTTGCTTTCGTCAAAGAATCCTCCATTTGCAGCAATTGCAGCATTGCAGACCTAACATGATTGCACAAGGGTTTTCTAATCATCCATTAGCCTTCTGACGCAATGAGCAAACACATTGTACCATTAGAACACTGGAGTGATAGTTGCTGGAAATGGGCCTCTATACACCTATGTAGATATTGCACCAAAAACCAGACATTTGCAGCTAGAATAGTCATTTACCACATTAGCAATGTATAGCGTGTATTTCTGATTAGTTTAAAGTTATCTTCATTGAAAAAAAGTGCTTTTCTTTCAAAAATAAGGAAATTTCTAAGTGACCCCAAACTTTTGAACGGTAGTGTATGTATATATAAATATATAAACACACAGTGCAGAGCATTGTAGCTAGATGGAATAAACAGCATAACCGTCTACTTAGTTATCCTACATAGTATGAATATGTACCCATACATATTGTCACCCTCCGTAGAGACTGATATTGTCCTAGTTGTATATACTGGAGGGGACCATTGTGTAAGTCTGTTGCATCTTTTGCATTCAATACTATTAGGTCGTCACATTTTTTTGCTATCTCTGCGAGCAGCCCTGCTTAGGTTATACAGTCTGACAGCCGTAGGTAGGAAGGACCTGCGAAACCTCTCGGTTGCCCACCTAGGGTGATGTAGTCTGCTGCTAAATGAGCTCCTCAGTACGTTCAGTATGTCCTGCATAGGGCGGGACTCGGACTCCAGCAGAGATGACAGTTTAGCCACGGTCCTTCTCTCTCCTATCTCCTCCACTGGGTCAAGGCGCTGCCCCAGGACAGAGCTAGCTTTCTTGATCAGTTTGTTCAGTCTCTTCCTATCGGCTGCTGTAATGCCACTGCCCCAGCAGACCACACCAAAAGTGATGGCTGATGCCACCACCGTGTCGTAGAATGTCTTCAGCAGCACCCCTTGTACACCAAAAGACCTGAGTCTCCTCAGTAGGAACAGCCTGCACTGTCCCTTCTTGTAGAGTGCGTCGTTATTGTGTGACCAGTCTAGTTTATTGTTCAGATGAACACCCAGGTACTTGTAGGATGTCACCATCTCAATGTCTGTTCCCTATATGTTTACTGGTGCTCTGAGGGATTGTCCTTGCCTGCAGCAGTCCACCACCAGCTCCTTAGTTTTCCTCGCGTTGATCTGGAGGCAGTTCCGATGGCAACAGTCCACGAAGTCCTGGATAAGTCCTCTGTACTCAGCTTCATCTCCGTTGGAGATGAGACCAACGATCGCAGAGTCGTCAGAGAACTTCTGTAGATGGCAGTGTGTTGTGTTGTGTGAGAAGTCCACAGTATAAAGGGTGAACAGGAAGGGAGCCAAAACCGTTCCCTGGGGGGCCCCCGTGCTACCGATGATCATGTTGGACACACAGTCTCAGGTTCTCACAAACTGTGGCCGGTTAGTGAGGTAGTCCAGGATCCATGATGACAGGTGCTGGTCTACCCCTGCGCACAGCAGCTTGTCCTTCAGGATCATCGGTTGGATGGTGTTGAAAGCACTGGAGAAGTCAAAGAACATGATCCTCACCGCATTCCCGGGCTTCTCCAGGTGGGACAGAGAACGGTGAAGGAGGAAGATCACTGCATCCTCCACCCCAGTGCCATGCTGGTAGGCGAACTGGAGTGGATCCATCGCTGGTCCCACCAGGGGGCGGAGGTGAGCAAGGAGCAGTCTCTCCAGGGTCTTCATCATGTGGGACGTCAGGGCCACTGGTCTGTAGCTGTTCAGGTCTTTGGGGTGGGAAGTCTTTGGTAAAGGTACCACACAAGATGTTTTCCACAACTGTGGTACTCTCCACAGCTTCAGGCTCAGTTTGAAGATGAGCTCCACAATCCCACACAGCTGGTCTGCACAGGACTTGAGGAGCTTTGCGCTGATGCCATCCGGTCCCGACGCCTTCCCCGCCTTGATCTTCCTCAGCTCCATCCTCACCTGGGTCTTAGTGAGGGTCATGTTGGGGGGCTGTGTGTTGGGAGTGGGGGGGTGTTGGTGGAGTGGGGTGTGGGCAGCAGGACTCGATGTCTTTAGAGGCAGCAGTGGTTGTTGTGCAGTCGGGGGGGAGGGCGGTTGGTCAAACCTATTAAAAAACAGGTTCAGATTGTTCGCCCACTCCCTGCCCCCCGTGGCCTGGGGGGAGGTATTCTGGAGCCCAGAGATGGTTTTAAGGTTTCTCCAGACCCCACCGATGTCGCTCTGTTGCAGCTTGTCCTCCATCTTCTTCCTGAAGCTGTCCTTGCCTTCTCTGATCTTCCTCCTCAGCTCCCTCTGTACGGAGGTACAGAGGGAGCTGAGGAGGTAATAATGGTATTACTTTTGCTATTTTCATTTTCTGTGGGAATGAGCCAGTTTGAAATGATAGATTACAAATATATGTAAATGGTTTTAATATGCCATCAACAGTTCTTTTTACTAGTGCCATATCAATACCATCACAATCAGTCGATAATTTATTTTTACTCTTTTCAACAACAGATTTTACCTCTAGTTCATCCACTGCTGACAGAAAGATTGACCGAGGATTATTTCCAATCAGTGTTTCACTCACGGTGTCTCTTCCTTGGTTTGGAATTTTTGCTGCCAACTCTGGTCCAGCATTTACAACAAAATTATTCATTTTATTTACTACCATGTTCTTATCATAATTATCACCACAATTATCAGTAAAATACTCTGGATATATCGTTTTCTTACCTTTCTTACCTTCATTGCAAATTACAACGACACACCATTTCAAATAAAAAAAAAGCAAATTCACCTATTTGGGAATAACTATCACACGTAAATTACAAAACATATTCCAGGAAAATTTCAAACCATTGTTGAAACTTCCGGTTCCGGGTGAGGACGAGTGAGGATGCACAGGTAAACGCTCCCAGTACGTCTCTGTTTAAAAGGCAGTTAAATGCAGTTAGAACGCAGTTTGGAGCTGGCGTTTTGAGCTTTTTTTGTTGCTGCTGCTGGAGAGTGAACCTGCTCGTGAGAAATAATGAAAATTTGCCAGTAGTGCCTGGTGAAGCTGGTGAAGCAATTTGCCCCGCGCCCCTCGCGCTCAGGGAAAACAAAGGGATTTCTCCCACGTGTTTTTTTTTTTTTTTCCCCTACAATCAAAATCAGCAATCATTGGCCGGGATAATGGGTCCCAAAAGAGCTCTGCAAAATGAAGAGGTGGATGAAATTTTAAAAAGTGCTGGATTTCTTGGCGGAAGAGATTTCCGCTGTAAAGACGCAGCAAAGGAGCATCCTGGACCTAGTGGAGGAAATAAAAGCGCTGCGGAGCCAGAACGCTGAGAAAGACAAGAGGCTGGCTTATCTGGAGAGCAGAATGGCGGAAATGGACCAGAACGCTCGGGCGAACGACGTGATCATCACGGGGCTCCACATCAAACCTCGATCATACGCGAGAGCAGTGGCCGCAGACAGCAGTGGAGATGAGCTGGAAGAGGAATCCGCTGAGCAACAAGTGGCGGCCTTCATGCAGTCGAAAGGAATTCAGCTGGACTGCAACAACATTGAGTCCTGCCACCCTCTGCCCAGGAAAAGCGGCGACAAACCGGCTGTGATCATGAGGTTTGTGAACAAAAAACACAAGACTGCGCTACTGAAACAAGGTAGGAAGCTAAAAGGAACAAACATTTACATAAACGAGCACCTCACGAAAGAAAACGCAGAAATAGCCAGGAAAGCAAGATACATGAAAAAGCAGAAAAAGATTCAAAACACCTGGACATCAAACTGTAAAATATACATCAAATTAAACGGATCGCCTGAAGAAGCCAAGGTCATTAACATCCATAATATTATGGAACTGGACAATTATCAATGAATATTATGAACTGGAGCCACAGCAACAATTCAGACAACTGAAGGACACTGAAAGATTTTACTCATCTGCAACAAACATTCAACAACATGAATCAAAAAATCAACAAACAGGAACAACAGGAACTGAAAGTTTTTGAATACACAGACCACAACCCACAGGACATAGAATATGACATAGACCCTGAAAATAATTTTTTTAACTCAATCAATAATGACTGTAGTTACTACACAGATGAACAGTTTAACACAATGGTCACATCTGATTTCAATATTTCTACGATCCACTTCAACAGCAGGAGTCTCTATGCAAACTTTAATAACATTAAAGATTATTTACATCAGTTTAAAGAGCCCTTCAATATTGTGGCAATATCAGAGACGTGGCTCAGTGGAGAGAAAGGAGTGGATTTTACCATGGATGGCTATGAATTAAATTATATAAATAGAAAAGTGAAAAAAGGAGGAGGAGTTGCAATTTATGTTGACAAGAGCTTGAAATACAAGGTTGTTGTAGGTGGTTGTTGCGTCCTCCCGACGCGGACGCGCGCGAGGCTCAGCGAGGCTCAGCGCGCGCTCGCAGATCACGTCCAAGATGCGGAGCGGACTTTCCCAGACTCCTTGGTTATTGTAGTAGGCGACTTTAACCAGAGCAATCTGAGTCACGAGCTCCCCCGATACAAACAGTTTATTAAATGCCCCACCAGAGGAAAAAACACGCTGGATCACTGTTACACTACAGTGAAGGACGCGTATCGCGCTGTTCCCCGCACTGCACTCGGACTATCTGATCACGTGATGGTCCACCTCATTCCCACATACAGACAGAGACTGAAGTTCACTAAACCTGTTGTGACCACTACGAAGAAATTGACCAGTGAAGCTGGAGAGAAACTGAACACATGCATGGAAATAACTGACTGGGACATGTTTAAAGGAGCCACACATGATCTTAATGAGTACACAGACACTGTGAACTCATATATCAACTTTTGTGAGGAGAGCATTCTCCCATCACGCACCAGGGTGAGGTACTCTAATGATAAGCCCTGGTTCACTGCCAAGCTCAGACAGATCAGGAAGGAGAAGGAAGCAGCGTTGAAAAGTGGAGACAGGGACTGCTACAGGGAGGTTAAATATCGGTTTAACAGAGAGCTGAAGAGGGCTAAATCTGTGTATTCTGAGGAAAATCTGTGTATTCTTCAGGAAAGTCACAACCCCCCTGCCCCCCCTCACCATCACAGGCTCTCCCATCACCATTGCAGATTCTTTCCGCTTCTTGGGCACCACCATCACCCGGGACCTCAAATGGGAGCCAACCATCAGCTCCCTCATCAAAAAGGCCCAGCAGAGGATGTTCTTTCTGCGGCAGCTGAGGAAGCTCAAGCTACCCACCAAGATGTTAGTGCAGTTCTACACGGCCATCATCGAGTCCATCCTCACCACCTCCATAACCGTGTGGTACGCAGGAGCCACTGCCAGGGACAGACTAAGGCTGCAGCGCGTCGTGCGCACTGCTGAAAAGGTGATCGGCTGCAAGCTCCCATCTCTCCAGGATCTGTACATCTCCAGGACCCGGAGGCGTGCAGGCCGGATCATAGCCGATCCTTCACACCCTGGTCACGTACTGTTTGCCCCCCTCCCCTCAGGTAGAAGACTTCGGTCCATCCAGACTAAAACCTCCCGTCACATGAACAGCTTCTTCCCCTCTGCCATCAGACTGCTGAACACTAAGTGACTTATTGACTCTCGTGCACCATGTACAGCAGCTCAACCAGACTCATGTCAATCATCACTGTTTTTCTGTTGCATTATCAACTGCACTGTGGTACCCCATATTATCTGCTACTTGCTAATTTATTTAAAACTGCTTTGACTAGTATTACTCATTATTATTATTATTATTACTTATTATTCTACACTTATTGCATGTTTTTAGTTTTTTAGTTTATCTCTTTATCTTATCATGTTTTTAATGTTGCAGCATTGCACCGAGACAAATTCCTAGTTTGTGTACTACATGAACAATGGCAATAGATCTGATTCTGATTCTGATTCTGACAATGATCCAAAACACACTAGCCAGTCCACCTCTGAATGGCTTAAGAAAAGAAAAATGAAGACTTTGGAGTGGCCTTGCGATGATCAGGCGAGCGTGCGCCCCCTACCCTCCTGTTCCTGTCTTCCTGCCTCCGAAGTATCAACTACACCTGCGTGATTACACACCTGCCACTTCCTAATTACCCAGCACATTTAAGAGCCAGCGTGTGAGGAGCTCACCACTGGATCATTAGGTTTGCTACCTGAAGTCTGAGTCACATTATATTGTTTTCCAAGGTTTGATCTGTGTTTCACTCCCCGTGTCTTCCTCTCTCCTCAGGTTTGCTGCCACCTTAGCGGTGTGTACTCCGGGGCTGATCACACTCGCCTGACCAAGAAGACACCGGAACATACACCCAGGTCACGGTCTTCATCTTGTTTCCCTGGTCCACGCAGGAGTTCCCCACCGGGCTCCTCTGCTCTCAGCAGTACGAGTATTCTCCTAATCTTAAATTAAATTAAATTAAATCACCCTTATTGTCATTCAACCGTACAACCAATCATGTACAGCAGAACGAGATTGTGCTTTACCTATCTACAGTGTAAATCACACACACCCCAAGTGCAGAATCAGAGGGCCGCTGCCATGCAAGGCGCCGCCACAGAGTTCCCTCCTCCATTCCATTTATTGCTGAGCACCAAGCTGGACGGCAGGAAGTTCCACTTTTATATGGTCTTTGGCATGACCCGGCCGGGATTTGAACCCCTGCCTCCCGCGTGTGGGGCGGATGCTCTACCAACTGAGCCACCACTCTGGTTATTCTCCTCTTCTGGAGATTCTGTCCCTAATCATCTCTTTCTGCTCTCCTCCCATGGGCTGTGTGTGCTCCAGTGGCACCAGTTTTTGTGTAAATTTAAGTGTGTTTTTGTGTTGCTCTTTTTCTCTGTTGTGCACTTTTATTTAGAGTTGTGCATTAGTTTTGTTTTTACAATAAACTGGTGTACTTTTACATCTGAATCTGAGTGTTCGTTTTGGCAGCTCTGCGTTTGAGCCTCTCTTGCCCTGAATCATGACAGGCCTAGTCAAAGTCCTGACCTGAATCCAATTGAGATGCTGTGGCATGACCTTAAAAAGGCAGTTCATGCTTGAAAACCCTCCAATGTGGCTGAATAACAACAATTCTGCAAAGATGAGTGGGCCAAAATTCCTCCACAGTGCTGTAAAAGACTCATTGCCAGTTACTGCAAAGGCTTGATTGCAGTTGTTGCTGCTAAGGGTGGCCCAACCAGTTATTAGATTTAGGGAACAATCACTTTTTCCACAGGGCCATGTAGGTTTGGATTTTTTTTTTTACCCTCAATAATAAACACCTTCATTTAAAAACTGCATTTTGTGTTTACTTGTGTTATCTTTGTCTAATATTTAAATTTGTTTGATGATCTGAAACATTTAAGTGTGACAAACATACAAAAAAATGAGAAATCAGGCAGGGGGCAAACACTTTTTCACACCACCGTATATACCCTGATGTTACGCCCACATGTGACAAATGTAAAAATAACGATGTCAGTCTCATTCACATGTACTGGCTGTGCCCCCTCCGGCAACGGTTCTGGAAAAATGTATTTCAGATCCTATCTACTATTTTAAAGTGAGAGCTTAACCTCGACCCACTGATGGCTTTGCTGGGTTCTGCAGAAAGGATCGTCTCCTGTCTTACGATCACTGAATGCCAGATGGTCAGATTTGTGTTACTTCTTGCCCGGCATGCAATCCTACTGAGGTGGAGGGATGCTGCCCCACCTACAACAAACCAATGGCTCAGAGATGTTATGTCTTACGTCAGACTTGAGATGATATCATGTCTGGTTCAGAGGGGAAATTCCATAAAACTGGGAGACCCTTTATGACATATTTCCATAACACCCAAACGTTGCAGCACGATGCACAATCCAGCTTCGCATCTGACATCCATCTGGATGGGCACCTGCACCTTGGAACTGAGTTTAACAGCAAACACTGACCCAGAGGTGGGAGGGGGTGGGTGGGGCTATATGTTCCTTGTTCTATTTACAGACGTGGACAAAATTGTTGGTACCCCTCTGTTAATGAAAGAAAAACCCACAATGGTCACAGAAATAACTTGAATCTGAGAAAAGTGGCAATAAATAAAAATTCTATGAAAATCAGACAATGCTTTTGAATTGTGGTTCAACAGAATTATTTTAAAAAACAAACTCATGAAACAGGCCTGGACAAAAATGATGGTACCCCTAGAAAAGATTGAAAATAATGTGACCATAGGGACATGTTCAACCAAGATGTGTCCTCTAATTAACATCACAGGGGTCTACAAACTTGTAATCAGTCAGTCGGCCTATTTAAAGGGTGACAAGTAGTCACTGTGCTGTTTGATGACATGGTGTGTACCACACTAAACATGGACAGAGGAAGCAAAGCAGATAGTTGTCTCAGGAGATTAGAAAGAAAATTATAGAGAAGCATGTTAAAGGTAAAGGCTATAAGACCATCTCCAAGCAGCTTGATGTTCCTGTGACTACAGTTGCACATATTATTCAGAAATTTAAGATCCACGGGACTGTAGCCAACCTCCCTGGACGTGGCCGCAGGAGGAGACGGATAATACGAATGGTAACAAAAGAGCCCAGAACAACCTCTAAACACATTCATGGTGAACTCCAAGGTCAAGGTACATCAGTGTCAGATCACACCATCCGTTGTTGTTTGAGCCAAAGTGGACTTCATGGGAGACGACCAAGGAGGACACCACTGTTGAAAACAAATCATAAAAAAGTCAGACTGGAATTTGCCAAACTGCATGTTGACAAGCCACAAAGCTTCTGGGAGAATGTCCTATGGACAGACGAGACAAAACTGGAACTTTTTGGCAAGGCACATCAGCTCTATGTTCACAGACGCAAAAATGAAGCATACTAAGAAAAGAACACTGTCCCTACTGTGAAACATGGAGGAGGTTCTGTTATGTTGTGGGGCTGCTTTGCTGCATCTGGCACAGGGTGTCTTGAATCTGTGCAGGGTACAATGAAATCTCAAGACTATCAAGGTATTCTAGAGAGAAATGTGCTGCCCAGTGTCAGACAGCTTGGTCTCAGTCGCAGGTCATGGGTCTTGCAGCAGGATAATGACCCAAAACACACAACTAAAAACACCCAAGAATGGCTAAGAGCCGAACACTGGACTATTCTAAAGTGGCCTTCTATGAGCCCTGATCTAAATCCTATTGAACATCTGTGGAAGGAGCTGAAACATGCCGTCTGGAGAAGGCACCCTTCAAACCTGAGACAACTGGAGCAGTTTGCTCATGAGGAGTGGGCCAAAATACCTGCTGAGAGGTGCAGAAGTCGCATTGACAGTTACAGAAATGGTTTGATTGCAGTGATTGCCTCAAAAGGTTGTGCAACAAAATATTAAGTTAAGGGTACCATCATTTTTGTCCAGGCCTGTTTCATGAGTTTGTTTTTTAAAATAATTCTGTTGAACCACAATTCAAAAGCAATGTCTGATTTTCATAGAATTTTTATTTATTACCACTTTTGTCAGATTCAAGTTATTTCTGTGACCATTGTGGGTTTTTCTTTCATTAACAGAGGGGTACCAACAATTTTGTCCACGTCTGTATACAGTGGGGAAAATAAGTATTGAACACGTCAACATTTTTCTCATTAAACATATTTCTGATGGAGCCACTGACCTGAAATTTTTCACCAGATATCAGGAACAACCCAAGTAATCCATGCATACAACGAAATCAAGGCAACTGTGTTCACAAAACAAGTTATATTTAATAAAGCGGAATGACACAGGGAATAAGTACTGAACATGCTTGGTGAAATTCATTTAATATTTAGTAGAAAAGCCTTTGATGGTAATAACAGCTTCCAGATGCCTCCTGTATGGAGAAACTAGGCACAGGCATTGCTCAGGAGTGATTTTAGCACATTCTTCCACAAAAACTGTCTTCAAATCTTGAAGGTTCCGTGGGTGTCTTCTATGAACTCTGATCTTCAGTTCGTTCCATAGATTTTCAATTGGATTCAGGTCAGGTGACTGACTGGGCCATTCTAGCAGCTTTATTTTCCTTCTCTGGAACAAGCTGAGAGTTTCCTTGGCTGTGTGTTTGGGATCATTGTCTTGCTGAAATGTCCACCCTCGTTTCATCTTCAGCATCTTGGCAGATGGCAACAGGTTCTTATCAAGGATGTCTCTGTACATTTGTCCATTCATCTTTCCTTCAATTATATGAAGTCTGCCTGTACCGTGTGCTGAAAAACACCCCCACACCATGATGGGATGTGCAGTACCATTTCTCCTCCAAACATGCTGTATGTTGTGGCATCCAAAAAGTTCAATTTTGGTCTCCTCTGACCAGACTATATTCTCCCAGTATTTTACTGACTTGCCCAAATGTTGTGCAGCAAACTTTAAATGAGCTTCAACATGCTTTTTCTTCAGCAATGGGGTCTTGCAAGGTGATCAGGCATAGAGCCCATGTCGGTTGAGCACATTACTTATTGTTTTCTTTGAAACAGCAGCACATGCTAACTCCAGGTCTTTCTGGAGCTCTCCATGAGTGGTCTTTGGCTCTTGGATAACTCTTCTGATAATTCTTTTGACTCCTTTGTCAGAAATCTTGCGAGGAGCTCCTGGTCGTGGCCTGTTTATGGTCAAATGATATTCTTTCCACTTCCGAATGATGGCTCCAACAGTGCTCACTGGAACATTCAGCAGTTTAGAAATGCGCCAGTAAACAATGCCATCATTATGTTTTGCAATAATATGGCTGCGAAGGTCTACAGAGCTCTTTGCTTCTACCCATCATGAGTTCTTTATGGTGTGACAATCTGATATTCACAGACCTTTTTAAAGGCTATCAGTCAGGACTTAACCTGCTGAAATTAATTTGCACTGATGGTGCATGGGATGGCTTCCTAAATTCTGATGGATTTCAGCTGGTTTCTTGGCTTTCTATACTGTCACAATTGCCAAGCGGTCAAGGCACACCAGAGAAGGGCGAGACTTCCAAACGTTTGCAACAAGTAATTTTCCATTTATTACAAATATTTCACAGGCAACAACTTACATGAACATCCGACACCCAACCAAAACCAAATGAACAACACCTGTTACATAGTGAGATAATTAGACTAATTGGAACATACCAAAATCCCACGTAAGACAATACATATTCCATATTCCCACATATACCCAATAGTATCTAAAGGAGTCACAAATACATAAATAATTTCCACCATATTTACAGAATAAATAAACACCATAAATAACACCATGAATAACACAATAAATAATTTAAACCCTTATTTACATATTAAATCCCCCTCTACTCAACCATCATATACTTCCTCCCCCTGGCATCCTTTAAAGGACACTCAAACCCCTGGGGAATCTTTTGCCCGGACACCACCAGGAAGCATGCTGGCAAAGGTATGTGGTCTTAAGATTATTCAACTGGCTTACCCAATTAACATAATTAACATTAACATTTATCTTCCCAATGGAATTCAATTCACTCAAAACAAATCTCAAATTATATGTGCATTTTAACCAATACAATCCATGTTTACATTTGCAAATTATAAATCCTTTTACACATACAGTATAATATTCAATTACAGAGGACCATAACAGTGGCGACACTCCGTCGTCACATATACCTTTTTGCACCTCTTTTTCTTCATGTGTTCAATACTTATTGCCTGTGTTATTCCACTTTATTAAATATAACTTATTTTGTGAACACAGTTGCCTTGATTTCTTTGTATGCATGGATTACTTGGGTTGTTACTAGTATCTGGTGAAAATCTGAGATCAATGGCTCCATCAGAAATATGGTTAATGAGAACAATGTTGATGTGTTCAATACTTATTTTCCCCACTGTATATTATAAAAACTATGTACCTATATGTCGTACGAGGGACCTTCTGTAAAATTGGTAATTCTTTAATAAAAACATTCCTTCATTCATCTTCTACCGCTTAATCCTTTTCGGGTTGTGGGGGGGCTGGAGCCTATCCCAGCATCTTTGGGCGAGAGGCAGGGTCCACCCTGGACAGATCACCAGTCCATCACAGGGCCAACACAGACAGACAGACAACCATTCACTCTCACAGTCATACCTAAGGACAATTTAGAATCCCCAGTTTGATGCCAGTTAACCTAACTTGCATGTTTTTGGCATGTGGGAGGAAACCGGAGAAATCCCGGCGTAAACCCACACAGACACGGGGAGAACATGCAAACTCCACACAGATCACTGTTGGTCGGGGGCTGGGATCGAACCCACGATCCCCCGGCCAAGGGTCAGTTGCTGTGCTGCCGCAGTGCTAACCACTCCACCACCACGCTGCCCTTAATAAAAACATGTTGATTTAAAAAAAAAAAAACACTCTTGCTGCAGCATTTTGGATCAGACTTGTGACTTGAGATGTTTTAGAACAGCCTGATAAAGAGTTACAATAATCTAATGTAGAGCTAACAAAAGCCTGGATTAGTTTCTCAACATCACTTTGAGACAAGATGCTCCTAATCTTGGCAATATTATGCAATTTTATGAGGGAAAAAAATTAACATTTCCAAAAAAGCTGCAAGTTTATGAGTAAAGGTTGCAAATTTATGTGCCAACAGCCAAATTTATGAGGAAAAATGTTGCAAACTTACAACAAAGTGGAAAATTTAAAAGAAAAAAGTATCACATTTATGAGGAAAAAACTCAGTAATTTACAAAAAAAGCTGAAAATTTACAAGCAAAAAGTTCTCAATTTATGATCAAAAGGTTGCAAATTTACTAACAAAAAGTTACTATTTGATGAGCAAAAAGCTGCAGATATATGAGCAAAAAGTTACAAAACTATGAGCAAAAACTAGCAAATTTGCAAGCAAAAAGTTGCAAATTTACGAGCAACAAATAGAAAATTTATGATCAAAAAGTTACAAATTTACGAGCAATAGGTTGCGCATTGATGAGCAAAAACTTACAAATTTATGAGCCAAAGTAGCAAATCTGCTAGCAAAAAATGATCTAAAAGTTGCAAAATTATGAGCAAAAGGTTACAAATTTACAAACAAGAAGTTGCACATTTATATGAAAAGAGTCAAATTTAGGAATAATGTTCTAATGAATGAGGAAAAGGAGACTTCCGAGGAAGACGTGACAAATGTGCACATGTAGGAGGAGAAGGTCCCAGTTGAAGACAAAGTCTCAGCACTGCTGGGGCAGGAATCACTACCCAGCATGCCGCAGGGCTGCAGACGGGCTCCCTCTGCTGCCGATGGAGGCTCGGTGCAGGCTGTGGCTCCATCACACAAACACAACATAGACAGGTGAAATCTTTATTTTCACTGTTTACAGCTGGAATGGAAAACACCAATTAAAGCTGCGAGCAGCAACAGGAAGTCCCCGCCGCTGACAGTCAGAGTTTTAGCTATCATTCAAAACTTGGTGCAACTCGGATGATGTGTTGCCTGGTTGTAGCAGCTTCCCATTTTATGGCGGGATGTCAAAACTCCAGTGTTACCATGGCAACAGTTCCTTGCTAGCCACATGGACCCAGGCCCATGCAGAACCCAAACGGGACGGTCTCTCTGATTGGTTCCCCGGTTTTTATGATGATTTACATTGTCCCTAACCCTCCAAACGTTCTGCGCTTCCATGGCAACAGCATTGTGCGAAGGGTTGATGTTTGGTAATCAGCCCGGCCTCCTGATGAAGCTCAGAAAATTTCACGTCATAGTGGCCAACAGTGCTGGAGTAGCCAGTAAAATATTTCACTGTTCTACTTCCTGTTTCCACTATGGGGTCTCCTATAGTTCGGCCTTTTTTCTGGTCTCGTTTTCGGCCGCTACTTTAATGGTGCCACGTTTTCCACTGGTCTCTTAAATTTGTGACTTTTTTACCCCAGTCTAGTAAATCTGCAAATTTTTGTCACTAATCTAATAAATTTGTGACTTTTTTCCACTAGTTTTAAATTTGCACCCCCCCTCCACCGTCAAGCAAATTTGCAACTTTTTTCTGCTAGTCCAGTAAATTTGAGCCCACCCACCCCTGCCCAGTCTAGTAATTTGTGACTTCTCCTCCCCAGTCTAGTAAATTTATGACTTTTTCTGCCAGTTTCATAAATTTGTGACTTCCTCCCCCCTTCTAAATTTATGACTTTTTTCTGCTCGTCTCAAATTTGCAACTTTTAGTCTCATAAATTGGTGACTTTTCTTGTTAATCTCATGAATTTGCAACTTTTTTCTGCTAGTCTGGGGGGGGTGGGGGGCTGAAAAGTTCATAGGCTGACCATGATGCTGAGTCTAGTAAATTTGCGACTTTTTCCTACTATTCTGAAATTTGCACCTTTTTCACTCCCCGCCCCCAGAAAAAGTCTTGTAAAGTTGTGACTTAGCTTTGTACATATGTGATGATCTACCAGTGAACAGCTGACTTCAGATCAGTCCATCACATTAACAGTTCACTCTGTCGACCTCGGCATTTTCGCTAACTGCCGCCATCCCGCCCACGTACAATCCTCCAAACTCTGCCTCCAGCTCCTGTGGGTGGGCGGGGACAAACAGGCCAACGTCGACCGAGGCCTCCCCCAGCGTCCTCCACCAGGGCAGACGGCTAACCTGCAGCGCGGCGTTGTGGGCATCACGCGCCCGGGCAGCGACAGGTCCCAGTGGGCTCAGGAAGGCGTTGGCGTCTGCTGCCGTGACAGTGGAGAGGGGCGGGGCATCTGTGATGGAAGGATGAGATGGCTGATGTTTATGTTGTAGTTGCATAGTTATTGTGTAGTTGTGTGTAGCTGTAGTTGTGTACCTCTGAGCCTCTCCACCTGTGTGTGTATGTGGGCCAGCAGCACCTCCTCCCTCTGCTCCTCTCTTCTCCTCTCGGCTCCTCTCCTCAGCTCCGACAGCAGCAGCAGCTGGACCTCCTCATGGAGACGCGAGCACTCCTCAGGAGATGCCCGAGACGACTGACCGTAGACATGGGTAAGATCAGTGAGAAAGGAATTATGGGTAATGAGTTCTAGATAAACTGATGAGCCTTTCCTACCGGATGCGTGGCGATGTACTTGTCCACTTCCGACTTTAGCTCCGCCCTTCGGCTGTCCGTCAAACCCTTTTGACCAATCCAGAACGGCGGGAGGGGCGGGGTCTTTGCCGCTCGACAATTCTGGAGGAAACGACGTACCTGAGCGTGAAAATTATCAGTCAGGAAACTTCCCTGAAAATGAAGGTAAAACAGTCGCGTTTCAACCATAAACTAACGTGTTTGTTTGTTAGCGGCTAACCCTGTGTTAGCTTAGTTTACCTAGCTGAGCTCTGAGAAAGGACTGACCCAGAAAAGGGCACAAACACTCTTCCCACCAACTGACATGCTAGCTGAAAGCTAGTAGCTAATGCTAGCAACTTCAGTAGCTTCGTGACCCTACATGATGATACTCACAGCTTTGTGTGAGGACACAGAGTTCAGAGACAGGAAAGAGCAAAGATGGCAGCTGCTGGAACAAAAATCCACAATAAACAAAGAAACTCTGGGCATACAGGTGACATAAGATGAGGAAAACTGACAAGAACCGTTTCTGGATATAACCAGAGTAAGTAGATGCACAAGACCCCATCAGCCACAAAGAGACCCCAAGCTCAAGATTATTTTGGAGGGAGAATTAGATTTCCCTTCAAAAACCAAAAGAAATGCATGGCTGTTAAATTATACCAATGTACAACTACAGGGATGGCAACAGGAAATTCTGATTTCAGCTGAAATCTAATTTGGTCGATTGACTTATGGGGGGGCCAGGGGGGCGCAGCCCCCCTTAAGCTGAGAGGTTTTCAGTAAAACAGAAGTAATTTAGACTGAAAAAAATGATTAAAAAAAAATGAAATACTAGACTTAGATAAATCATTAAATTTAATTTTCATTAAATTTAATGAAAAGTTACCCGCCGAATGGCAAGGTAGTCGGCATGTTCCTTCACTTTTGATGCGTGGTCTGACAGCACCACACATCCACGCGATCCATAGTTAACCCTTTGCACTCTGGTCAATTTCCCTCAAAACGCCAAAAAATAACGTGCCCAAAGTAAATCAAAAGCTGTTCTTCAACCCTTTGCAGCATCTTCATGGGGTTGGTCTCATTTAAAAGAAAACACTTTGGAATTGGCAAAACATTTTTTTTACCTCTGTTCAGATAAAAGTACATTTTGCTTTCATTTGGAAATTAAAGTCCCAGAGTCTGGAGAAAGAGTGGAGAGGCACAGAATCTAAGTTGCTTGAGGTTTAGTGTGAAGTTTCCACAGTCAGTGATGATTTGAGGAACCATGTCATCTGCTGGTGTTGGTCCACTGTGTTTTATCAAGACCAAAGTCAGCACAGTCATCTACCAGGAAATTTTAAAGCACTTCATGCTTCCCTCTGCTGACAAGCTTTATGGAGAAGCTGATTTCATTTTCCAGCAGGACTGGGAACCCGCCCACACTGCCAAAAGTATCAAAACCTGGTTTAATGACCATGGCATCACTGTGTTTGATTGGCCAGCAAACTCTCCTGACCTAAACCCCATAGAGAATCTATGGAGGATTGTCAAGAGGAAGATGAGAGACACCAGACCCAACAATGCAGACGAGCTGAAGGTCACTATCAAAGCAACCTGGACCTTCATAACACCTCAGCAGTGCCAAAGGCTGATCACCTCCATGCCACGCCACACTGATACAGTAATTAATCCAAAAGGAGCCCTGACCAAGTATTGAGTGGTACATGGACAAACTTTTTAGTCAGTCCACATTTCTATTAAAAAACTATTTTTTAAAATTAATTTTATATAATATTCTAATTTTTTGAGAAAGTGAATTTGGGGTTTTCATGGGCTGTAAGCCATAATCGTCAAAATTAAAATAAATAAACACTTGAAATATATCACTCTCTGTGTAATGAATCTATATAATATAGGGGTTTCACTTTCTGAAATGAGTGACAAAAAATATTTAACTTTTTCATGATATTCTAATTTTTTGAGATGTACCTGTACAGTACACAGATAGATACTGTATAAAGCTCCTTCTGGCAAAGTAAATCTGTTTTGGCAAAATAAGGGTAGCAGATTTCTGTTCTGCTCACCTTGCTGCCTGACAGGACAAGGGGGGGGGGGGTAAAAAATATACAGTGTGTATATATATATATATATATATATATATATATATATATATATATACAGTATATATATATATGTGTGTGTGTATATATATACAGTATATATACATATATACTGTGTGTGTGTGTGTATACAGTATGCTCGTGCATCACACACATAAGCCCCGCCTCTTGTTTGTCGTTGTTGTTGCTGTGAGGTGCTTGGGTGCATGTGTGTCTACGCATACACAGCACTTCACTCGTGTGACATTTGAATGTTTTGTTTTGTAGCACCTTAACTCTGTACTTTAGCCTATCCACTTTGTAGTTTCATAGCAGTTGTTCTGCTCGTGTATGACTGTTTGTTTGTGTGTTTTTGTGACCCACTGGGGGACTACAGATGTAAATTAGCAGTACTGCTAAATCTGGCATACTTACATTTGTAGTAACTAGCACAGACCCGTGCATGCCCGTAGAAACCAAGTATAAGCAAGTATTTCTGCACGCCCGTAGAAAGTTACTGTTATCATGGCAACAGTAACCATGGTGATGCCTGCCTTTGATCTTTGACATGGTTAAGCAAGTATTTCTGCATGCCCGTAGAAAGCAAGAGTAAGCAAGCATTTCATAGGAGGAGTTGTTCAGTTGTTCAGAACTCCTTATATGGTCATGTGACATAGGAACACAGTGTGCACCTGTGACACAGAAAGAGATTTCTTGAATTATATACAGAATGATATGTAAACATATTTAAATATGTAAATGTTGGTAAATGAATCATAAGCCTGGTCACCATGGTTACTGTTGCTTTGGAATAGTAAACATTCCATATCAGTTCTTAGAAATTTATGATGAACGGGCTCCTCTGATCTGAGCTCCTAGGCAGTCCAAGGATGGCAGTCCGGGGACAGATAATTTTTTCCACACATAGGGAGTTGTTCAGAACTCCTTATAGGAACTCCTTATACAGAGATATAGAGTGATGATAATCAAGTCAGTGGCAGTAATGTACCTGTAAGCTGGTTGCCAACCACCAATCAAATCTAAAAGAAGAACAGGATTGTGGTTTGATAGTGCATACACATGAAGAGTTCATGTTGAAAATCTGGAGATAAAGTGCAAAAAAGTCATTAATCTCATAAAAGCTGTAGCTGGGCATGAATGAGGTGCAGATAAACAGACTTTAATTGACATTTACAGAGCACTAATGAGATCAACAATAGACTACAGACGCATGATTTATGGAGCAGCGCCAAAGACGACTCTGGAAAAAATAGACAGAATGCAGCATAGAGCGCTTCGCCTGTGCATTGGAGCCATCAAAACAACACCAAACAACGCAGTTTTAATAGAAGCAGGAGAAATGCTAATGGATTTGAGAAGAGATAAACTCACATTATCATACTGGGTCAAGCTGAAAGGAAGTGAGGAAGCGAATATTGCAAAAATAACACTACAAGACTGCTGGGAATATTCTAACTTCCAGAGACATGGGTTTGGGTGGACAATTGAAAGAAAAGCCAGAATGTATGGACTACACACTATTGATATAGCTAACACCACTCCAGTGAGTAATGTTCCCCCTTGGCTGTTTCTGGGAAAAGAAGTAGACGCTAGTCTGCTAATGAGGAAAAAGGATTGCCATATGACTGAAGTTGGTGTTAAAACAAACATTTACCTCAGGAACAATTACTATAACTTCTTACAGCTCTATACTGACGGTTCAAAGAATAAAGAGGGCTCTGTTGGAACTGGAGTATACATTCCAGCGTTTAAAGTGACCATCTCAAAAAGACTCCAACAATACATCCGTGTTTACAGCAGAGATGGTGGCAGAGATGAGAGCAGAGATGGTGGCAATAATTATTGCTTTGCAGTGGGTGGAGGAGGTCAGACCTCCTTCAGGAGGTCAGACCTGTGGTGTGCACAGATTCACTTGCAGCTTTAAAAACCATACAGACACTAAAATCTACACGGGAAGACTTAGTGATTGAGCTATATCACAGTTTATTTAGGGTACACAGGGGTGGTGGAGAAGTTCAGTTTTGTTGGGTTCCTGCACACAAAGGGTTGAAAGGGAATTACTGTGCAGACAAATTAGCAAAAAGTGCACTTGAGAAAGAGATAACTATACTATTGTCTCTTGGAAAAGGTGAAGGGAAAGCAGTAATCAAGAAAAAGGAATTGAGCTATGGCAAAAAAGATGGGATGAAGATCATAATGTCACGAACCGAGCCGGTGTTGTCCTGTAGGCTCGGTTCTGACCGTTCTCTGTGGCTCAGGTATCGTATGATTTATTGTATGTATTGTGCTATCTGTTGAGTTCTTGTTGTTTCTATGTCTCTGTTCCTTTTCTTTTCCGTGCCTGTAGCCACCGCTCTGGCCGGCGGCTGTTAGGCAGCCTCTCTGACCTACATTCGTGTGGGCATTGTCTAATACTTGCTGGTCCAACCACGCCCTCTCTCTCTCGACAGCCAGCTGATTCCTCCCCGGTAACTGTCATTCCCACGCCTCACCCAGATGCGCCCAATTTGTGGTGCCAGCAATGCTTGGACTTAGGTGGCCTTTGCCAGTCAAGCATTGCTGGACCATTGTGCAGAGTCATGCGGACGTGAATCGCCGTATGTGTGTACCGTCTCATAATGGTGTTGGAGACTACACTGACTACTCCCCTCAGTGTAGCAACTGATTGTGTGTGCTTGCTGGAAGACTTGGACTATTTGGATGGCTCCTGCTCTGTGAGTACAAACTGTTAACGTTTCTCCTCGCAGTGGTGCTCCTACACTTTGGCACTTTGCCCAGTTACTTTCTCCCGAGTCAGTAGAGCATCCTGGAGAACTCTAAGTTAACCCAAGCTGTTATATTATTTTGTGTTGTCTTGTGGCCACGGTGCACAATGGTCTGCCCGCCGCACGCTCGTCACATACGCCATTTTGTGCACACTGTTGTTTTGTAAGTCTTTATTTTTTGGAACTGTCTGCTCCTCTGTTAATAAATGTGCTGTGGTGTAACCAGTGCGTAAATCCATTCATCCTTCCCCTCCTCCGTGCGCTGCGTAAAAGTGCACGAGAAGGTTCATGACACATAAAGGTAGACTGTATTCCAAAAGACAAAAATCTATTGCACTAAAGAATTATAAAACAATAAACAGGAGGGAAGACATCATTATGGCAAGACTCAGACTGGATCATACAGGTTTAAACGGCACTTTATTCACCATGGGGAAAAGCAAAAGTGACAAATGTAGAAAATGTGGACTAAAAGAAAATGTCGAGCACATCTTATTACACTGTCACAAGTATGGAAATGAAAGAGAGAGAATGAAAAATGAAGTTCGAGAGGCCGGTAGGGAACGGGATTTAACTGGGATTCTGGGAACAGATGGAGATGGAGAGGCACTAAGAATCACGAGAAGGGCTCTTTTCTCTTTTTTAAATAACACAGGATTAAGTCATAGAATATGACATGTTACACACTCTTGTACAGTAGGTGGCAGTATGCACCTTTCAGTTGTTTGCTATCTGCCAGTAACCGAGAGAAGAAGAAGAAGAAGAAGAAGATGATGAAGAAGAAGAATGTCTTTGTGACATCATCAGTGACAGCATCACAGAGGCTCCTCTGATCTGATATATTTAGTTTTACTCTGATCTGATATATTTAGTTTTAAGAAGAATGGTATGAATGTGAGAGTGAATGGTTGTCTGTCTCTCTGTGTTGGCCCTGCGATGGACTGGCAATCTGTCCAGGATGTACCCTGCCTTGCGCCCAAAGATGCTGGGATAGGCTCCAGCCCCCCCGGGACCCAAAAAAGGATTAAGCGGAAGAAGATGAATGAATGAAGAAGAAGACACTCTAAAAGAAGGATACACGCATGAAGATGCGGCGGCTCTCTGCTGAAGAAGAAGAAGGCGATTTGACCAGGACACAAACTCATCTAGGAAGAATGGAGGTGGGAAGCAAGGAAGAGGAAGTTTGGAGCACGGTGGAGTCTAAAAGAAACAAACGTAGACGTCAAGAAACTCAATCAAGACGGTTATCAAGTGCTGAGGAATCAGAGGATGAACGATCCTGGCATGAACAGGAGTGGAAGTCCATCCATCCATCCATCTTCTACCGCTTTTCCGGAGGTCCGGGTCGCGGAGGCAGCAGTAAAAGCAGAGAAGCCCAGACTTCCCTCTCCCCAGCCACCTGCTCCAGCTCTTCAGAGAAGATACCAAGGCGTTCCCAGACCAGCTGGGAGACATAGTCTCTCCACCGAGTCCTGGGTCTGCCCCGGGAGGAGTGGAAGTAATCATTAAACTTACTCAGGAAGGGGCATCGTTTCGTGAGTGGAACCCAATTAAGCTCACAAATGCAATTAATGGGTTACTTGGAGAAGTTTTAAATGCAAGGGTTCTTCGTAGTGGTCCGTTGCTGGTTACATGTAAAGATAGTGTTCAACAAGGAAAAGCAATCAGAGTCACTCAGATGGAGGGAAAAAATGTGCAGTGTTCAGTATTGGAAGGAAATAAGGCAATGAGAGGAGTGATATTGGGCATTTCAACGGCTGTCTCAACTGATGAAATAATGAAAAACTTAACGAACAAAAGTGACAGAGGTATTGAGATTTAAAGTTAATAGAAATGGCGAAAAATGTGATACCGTCTGTCAGTAATGTTAAAATTTGATGAAACAAGACTGCCAAGTAAGGTGTACATTGGTTACATGAGCTATGAAGTCAGACTTTATGTTCCTCCTCCACTCAGATGTTTCAAATGTCAAAAGTTTGGTCATGTAGCAGCAATATGCAAAAGTAGACAATGATGGGCCATATGCTCCAGTGAACATGAACATGGAAAGTGTGAAAGAGGAGCCAAATTAAAGTGCTGTAACTGCAGTGGGGAACATAGCTCTGTATATCTTCTTCTTTTAGATTTGATTGGCGGTTGGCAACCAGCTTACAGGTGCATTACCGCCACCTACTCTTATCTTCAGACATCACTCTATACTAGTGCATACCTGTGCATGCCCGTGCACGCCCATAGAAAGCAAGTGTAAGCAAACATTTCTGCATGCCATAGAAAGTTACTGTTACCATGGCAACATCAACCATGGTGAAACCTGCCTTGGATCTCTTGACGTTACCACTCGTTCATTGATGCTTGCCTTTGATCTGTGATGCCTGCCTTTGAACTTTGATAATGTCTCAGCGAGTGCTATGTTTATGAGTAATGGCTGCCTTTGATTTTTGATGATGTCATAGCGAGTCCTATGATCGTGATTGAAGCCTGCCTTTGATCTCATAGCAAGTCCTATAATCTTTTAGCAAGTCCTATGATCGTGACATCTCGACATTGTGACAGACAAGAGATTTCTTGAATTATATAAAGAATGATATTCCCTCTCTCCAGGGCATTGATCCCAGCCCACATCCTCGCATTAAGTTGGGATTTTCTGTATTTCACCTCACTAGTACATACCCGTGCATACCCATCCATGCCCGTAGAAACCAAGTATAAGCCAGTCTTTCTGCATGCCCGTTGCTGAAGGGTCTCCTCCTGTCTCAGACAGCTGTGTTGTTCACAGTCATGCCTGCGGCGTACTGCTCGAATCTGAGGTGTTTCATCTTCACAGCATCTTTTCTGACGTGCAGTAGCTCTGCATATCGAGGTTGTGAAGCCAGCAAAAGAGCAGCAGAAATTCAGCAGATAAAAGTCTTCCAGGGGCTAACATATGCAGAAGCTGCGAAAAAGGTGCCAGCTAAAAAAAGTGGGAGTGGACTCGAACAGGGAAAGTGTACAGGCTTGCGGTGCTTGCAGTAGAATTAAGGAAGATACTCTGGTTTTGAAGGAAAATATTTTTTTCTTATTTGTGGTAGATGTGATAAACTGCACTGCGCAGACTTCCAAGAAAACAGAAAAAATCAAAATCCTTGTGAAAGCAGCAGAAAAATATCTCAGCATTAAGGGGCTGCATTGGGAAGCAGTTGAGGACCTGTTAAGTGGCGGACCGTTAAGTTCAAAGACATCATGGGCTGATGGATCAACCACCAATCAAGTCTAAAAGCAGAAGAATAATGAGATGAGATGCAGATACAAGATTAAAAAAAAGGAAGAACGTCACAAAGCTATGAGGAAAACGTCACAAAGCTCTGAGGAAAACATCATAAAGCTATGAGGAAAATGTCACAAAGCTATGAGGAAAACGTCACAAAGCTATGAGGAAAGCAACATAAAGCTATGAGGAAAATGTCACAAAGCTTTAAGGAAAATGTCACAAAGCTATGAGAATAACATCACAAAATTATGAGGAAAAACAGACACACAGAAAGACAGACATCTATGGAGTGTGAGGCTAACAACCAAGCTACCAAGCAAAGCCACAGGGAATACAGCTGGACGCCGCCGCCGAGGACACAGTCCAAGGACTGATAAATTTTTCACACGAGTTGTCTTATAAGAACTTATACAAAGATATAGATTGAGGATAATTAAGTCAGTGGCGGTAATGCACCTGTAAGCTGGTTGCCAACCGCCAATCAAATCTAAAAGAAGAAGAAGAAGAACCAAGCTACCACCCGCACCTCGGACACAGTCCAAGGACGAATAATTTTTTCACACATAAAGAGTTGTTCATAACTCCTTATGCAAAGATATAAAGTGATGATAATCAAGTCAGTGGCGGTAATGCACCTGTAAGCTGGTTGCCAACTGCCAATCAAATCTAAATGAGAAAGAAGAATGCATCTGTAAGCTGGTTGCCAACCCCCAATCAAATCTAAAAGAAGAAGAAGAAGATGTCTGAAGACAGAGTTGAGGTTCGATTGGACACTTAGCAATGATGACAGAAGAACTACAGCTCCTTATCTGATAGAGTGATGATAAAGAGTGAAGTACGTGGCGGTAATGCATCTGTAAGCTGGATGCCAACCACCAATCAAATCTAAAAGAAGAGGAAGAAGACTCTTTTAAGCAGGCTTGCTGAATACCACACCTTACCTTACAACCAATTACAAGGTAAAAAATATATATTTTCTCTTTTGTTGTACTATTACATACCCATCCATACCCATAGAAACATATAAGCAAGTATTTCTGCATGCCCGTTGCTGAAGGGTCTCCTCTTGTCTCAAGACGGCTGTGTTGTTCACAGTCATGCCTGCGGCATACTGCTCAAACCTGAGATGTTTCATCTTCATGGCGTCTTTTCTGACATGCAGCAGTTCTCCTCACTCTATTCATCTGGTGGGTCTTCTTCTTCTTCGGTGAGACCACTGGTTGAGGGATAGGTAGTGCGTCATAATTCCAGTTCATGGACAGGATCACGAAAATAGATCTGAGCCAAAAGTGGCTTTCGACCCTGGTCAGGAAGATCCATGCATGCCCGTAGAAACCAAGAAATCGGAGCACCCGGCAAAAATCAGCACTTTGCTTGGCATTTTACACATTTGTAGACTGCCATTCTTCAAGGTTACACATTTTGTAATAGTTTTCTACTTTTCTCTGTAAATCTATCTAAAGTTGACACCATGTTCCTCAAATTTGTAATTTCCTCTTGTAAAACTGACTTTTCTTGTACATTAACTAACATACAGTGGGGCAAAAAAGTATTTAGTCAGCCACCAATTGTGCAAGTTCTCCCACTTAAAAGATGAGAGAGGTCTCCAATTTTCATCATAGGTATACCTCAACTATGAGAAACAAAATGAGAAAAAAAAATCCAGAAAATCACATTGAAGGATTTTTAATGAATTAATTGGTAAATTCCTCAGTAAAATAAGTATTTGGTCACCTACAAACAAGCAAGATTTCTGGTTCTCACAGACCTGTAACTTCTTTAAGAGGCTCCTCTGTCCTCCACTCGTTACCTGTATTAATGGCACCTGTTTGAACTCGTTATCAGTATAAAAGACACCTGTCCACAACCTCAAACAGTCAGACTCCAAACTCCACTATGGCCAAGACCAAAGAGCTGTCAAAGGACACCAAACAAAATTGTAGACCTGCACCAGGCTGGGAAGACTGAATCTGCAATAGGTAAGCAGCTTGGTGTGAAGAAATCAACTGTGGGAGCAATTATTAGAAAATGGAAGACATACAAAACCACTGATAATCTGGGGCTCCACGCAAGATCTCACCCCGTGGGGTCAAAATGATCACGAGAACGGTGAGCAAAAATCCCAGAACCACACGGGGGGACCTAGTGAATGACCTGCAGAGAGCTGGGACCAAAGTAACAAAGGCTACCATCAGTAACACACTACGCCGCCAGGGACTCAAAACCTGCAGTGCCAGACGTGTCCCCCTGCTTAAGCCAGTACATGTCCAGGCCCATCTGAAGTTTGCTAGAGAGCATTTGGATGATCCAGAAGAGGATTGGGAGAATGTCATATGATCAGCTGAAACCAAAATAGAACTTTTTGGTAAAAACTCAACTTGTCGTGTTTGGAGGAGAAAGAATGCTGAGTTGCATCCAAAGAACACCATACCTACTGTGAAGCATGGGGGTGGAAACATCATGCTTTGGGGCTGTTTTTCTGCAA
Organism: Pholidichthys leucotaenia; assembly: GCA_020510985.1. Lineage (NCBI taxonomy): Eukaryota > Metazoa > Chordata > Actinopteri > Cichliformes > Pholidichthyidae > Pholidichthys > Pholidichthys leucotaenia. The sequence continues at coordinate 340,920,172 of CM035845.1, forward strand.
AGGGACCAGGACGACTGATGCGTGTAAAGGAAAGAATGAATGGGGCCATGTATCGTGAGATTTTGAGTGAAAACCTCCTTCCATCAGCAAGGGCATTGAAGATGAAACGTGGCTGGGTCTTTCAGCATGACAATGATTCCAAACACACCGCCCGGGCAACGAAGGAGTGGCTTCGTAAGAAGCATTTCAAGGTCCTGGAGTGGCCTAGCCAGTCTCCAGATCTCAACCCCATAGAAAATCTTTGGAGGGAGTTGAAAGTCCGTGTTGCCCAGCGACAGCCCCAAAACATCACTGCTCTAGAGGAGATCTGCATGGAGGAATGGGCCAAAATACCAGCAACAGTGTGTGAAAACCTTGTGAAGATTTACAGAAAACGTTTGACTGCTGTCATTGCCAACAAAGGGTATATAACAAAGTATTGAGATGAACTTTTGTTATTGACCAAATACCTATTTTCCACCATAATTTGCAAATAAATTCATTAAAAATCCAATAATGTGATTTTCTGGATTTTTTTTTTTCTCATTTTGTCTCTCATAGTTGAGGTATACCTATGATGAAAATTGGAGACCTCTCTCATCTTTTAAGTGGGAGAACTTGCACAATTGGTGGCTGACTAAATACTTTTTTACCCCACTGTAACTTTACTATAAATTTGTGGATTATTTTATGACTAATTTTTGTCTGGTTTTTTTAAAATAAAAATGGGGGGGGGGTAGATTGGTTTTTTTTTTTTTTACTTTTTCCTTATAACAATTTACATTTTGGACCATAATTTTGCAGTCAGAACAGAACAATAATTTTAACTCTGATTACAAAGAAAAAATATTAATAAAATTGTATTTAATGAAATAAATGACCAAGGATGCGGTTATTTCTGTTATAATATTTATTTATATTTATAGGTTTGGTTTTTTTTTAAATCTCACCACCACCCAGACAGCAAGAAAAACCTCCCTTATTTTAAGATAAGATAAGATAAGCCTTTATTAGTCTCACAAAGGGGAAATTCCAGAATTTTGAAATACAACATTTTGAAATCAGATGTTGGCACGTTTAGTTTGTCTGAAGGCTGCTGACAGATTAAAGTCATTGACTTGGTGAATTTCCGTCATCTTAACCTTCCAGGTACATAATAGGGAACTGTAGCGGACTTTAAAGACGTAATTCACCACAATATGTGTTCATGTACAGAATGATCTGTTTAGGCAGTTATAGTTGTGCGCTCAGGCTTTCTCATCAGGCACCTCTCTAGGCAGCCGCTGAAGGACCTCAGTTTAGAGTGAAAATAGAGCTAGCGTTTTTAGCTGTTACTTTTTGTCACTGCCGCTGGAGAATAAAAACGGCACGCCTGCTCGTGCGAGAAAAGAGAGAACTTGCCAGTCTCTTCATTCCTGCAATTCCTACAGAACATAACTTAATATTGTAGTGGCTGGTGAAATATATCCTCAGCAATTCATCAGTCCCCCTTGCCTTTCCCTTCATATGAAGCCAGCTGCATATGAATTCTAACCAAATCTCTTAGCTAAGTGACTCTTCCATTATTGCTCCTGTTTCCAGGCGGTTAAAACCATGATAAACGCCAGTGCTTAGATACCTCTTAAGATTTTTTTTCCACGTTCAAAGTACTTTAACAAACTCATGTCTCTGTCGGACAGTCGCGCTTAGCGAGATGCTGCCTGCTGACTGACTGGAAAACTCGTGTGAGCGGGGCGCTTCTAAACTCCGTGCGGATGACAGCCATGCGCTTTGTTCATGTTCGTGCTTGCGGAAAGTCAATGCTTTATATATTTTTCTTAATAAATTCATATCTCCTTGGCGAGGCGGTAAAATTTCTGGCGAGATGGCCCACCACCGAGAAATGTTACCAGAGGAAACCCTGCATATGGACGAGGGGAAGAAATGAGAAATTTGTGGTCAAAAACAAAAGGAAAGCAATGGAGAAAGTGGTCATATGAGTGGGGATTTAAATTTTCAAGCAGTAAAACCCAGGGATGAGAATGGGGTTTGGGAAAAAAAGAGGAAACTAAGCCAGGGGTGTTGGGGGACGCAGGCCCCCAAGCCGGAATCCATGGCGTAGCTTTGGTGGGGAGTCTGTTGCCCCCCAGAAGCTAACGAAATCTGGTGTTTTAGAATGCTCAAATGTGGTCTTATATTTAAAGTTAGAAGTAAGTACAAATGCATTTATAGTTTACCTTTTTAATCTGCTGCTGCATCACGTGTAAATTTATGATATCTGAATGGTATGTTGATGTAATAATACTAAATTATATTTTACTACTATTTAATATGTTTAGAACTGACACAGAATTACATTTACATAGTTCTAGAACAGACAAAATAATTTAATTAACCAAGTAAAATAAATTATAAATATTAACAAAATTCCATCACCAAATCCATCATCCATTTATTAAAATATACTGACATTCTGCAAACATTTTGATTTATTAATGTGTGCATTTGTTAGTGTTACTAGGAATATAAAAAAGTTGCATATTAGTATATTTTAATATTTGAAAGATAATCTAAGAAAGTAAGTAAAACCTAAAAGATGTTTAATATTTTTATGCAATGACCATAAAGAAATTATGTTTACTAATAAAAGCAAAGATATCTTAGGAAAGGCAACCCATCACCACATGACAAAAAAACTTACACATGCATTATGTAACTCCTCCTAGTGAAACAAAAAATGATAAATTATATTCAAAATTCTTAGATTGCATTTCAAATTGTGAGAAAATATGTAATAACATTTATCTATTAACAATCGATAATCAACATTCAAATGCAATTAGTGTTTCAAAACAGGCATGACGTCACAACTTACACATGCTATTTCATAACAAATTCATTACGCGAAATTCCTCAAGTACATTACTTATAACGAGAAAAAAATCTTACCTCGGAATGTGTCTTCCGATCACTAATTGCTGTAATCGGGGCCGATTGTGATGAACTTTGATTGACTGGCATCTGAATTTGACCGTGTCCATCGATTGTTTTGAACGCAGCACGAGCGAGTCGTTCGATCTCTTGTAGCCACAATTTTGAGATTTTTCTGTTTTGAACAGTGTTCAACTAAGGCAACACAACCACGAGATCCATAACTCAAGAAATCGTTGCAATAAACACACTGGGCTTTCCCTGGTACTTTGCATTTCGCTATGAAGTCGGCCATTTTTTCAACCACAACTTCGGTATTTTTACTGATCTTTACAGTCATTGACAGTTTTTTCGAGCCATTCCCAACGAAACTTGTTCCTTATCCCTTTGTCGATTTCTAAAATTCTTGCTTTGTTGTCTTTCGTGAGTTTTAGGTTCACCATTTTCACGAAATCGGGAAAACTCGGTTGATTGAACTGTCCGCCATTTGCATTTCGCGCCGCGTGTTAAATATGACAAAGGAATAACAAAATCGCCGATTGGTTTCTTCAATAAGTATCAGCCAATCAGTGGCCTTGTTACATTACATTACTGATCTCGCTGGGCAGCGCGTTCTGCGTGGTGGAGTTTAGCAGCCGATCGAAAATACGACTCGCCGCTCATAACAGACCTCACCTCCCCCCCTAAAATTTTCTCCTCGAATTTAGACGATTCACGAGAATGACCCCTAGACATGATCAAATCCGAGGAATTCCGCGGATCCGCGGAGGATTCTCATCCCTGAAAACCTGCTACTGTATATGACTTTCACAAAAAAAACACAGAACTGGTACAGAACCATTAACATTATATAATCAACCAATAGAGAAAGTGAGTGAGTTCAAATATCTAGGATTTTGGTTTGATAGTGCAACAGCTGTAGCTGGACAGGAATGGGGTGCAGATAAACAGGCATTAATTGACATTTACAGAGCACTAATGCGATCGACAATAGACTACGGATGCATGATTCATGGAGCAGCGGCAAAGACAACTCTGGAAAAAATAGACAGAATGCATCATAGAGCGCTTCGCCTGTGCATTGGAGCCATCAAAACAACACCAAACAATGCAGTTTTAATAGAAGCAGGAGAAATGCTAATGGATTTGAGAAGAGATAAACTCACATTATCATACTGGGTCAAGCTGAAAGGAAGTGAGGAAGCGAATATTGCAAAAATAACACTACAAGACTGCTGGGAATATTCTAACTTCCAGGGACACGGGTTTGGGTGGACAACTGAAAGAAAAGCCAGAATGTATGGACTACACACTATTGATATAGCTAACACCAGTCCAGTGAGTAATGTTCCCCCTTGCCTGTTTTTGGGAAAAGAAGTAGATATTAGTCTGCTAATGAGGAAAAACGATTGCCATATGACTGAAGTTGGTGTTAAAACAAGCATTTACCTCAGGAACAATTACTATAACTTCTTACAGCTCTATACTGACGGTTCAAAGAACAAAGAGGGCTCTGTTGGAGTTGGAGTATACAACCCAGAGTTTAAAGTGACCATCTCAAAAAGACTGCAACAATGCATCCGTGTTTACAGCAGAGATGGTGGCAATAATTATTGCTTTGCAGTGGGTGGAGGAGGTCAGACCGGACCGGGTGGTGGTGTGCACAGATTCACTTGCAGCTTTAAAAACTATACAGACACTAAAATCTACAAGGGAAGACTTGGTGATTGAGCTATATCACAGTTTATTTAGGGTACACAGGGGTGGTGGAGAAGTTCAGTTTTGTTGGGTTCCTGCACATGAAGGTTTTTTTTTTTTTTTTTTTTTTTTGTTACTTATTTGTACCCGTAGGTAGACTTGGTTTGCAGTCTGGTGACAAGCCACCGGCTGCTGGTCGCTGCGTGCGCGAGCGCCCTAAACCTACATGTTTTTGGTATGCGGGAGGAAACCGGAGAAATCCCGGAGTAAACCCACGCAACACGGGGAGAACATGCAAACTCCACACAGCTCACTGTTGGTCGGGGGCTGGGATCGAACCCACGACCTCATGATCCCCGCGATCCCCCGGCCAAGGGTAAAACTGTGCTGCCACAGTGCTAAACCACTGCGCCACCGTGCAGCCCACGGTGCAGCCCACGGTTGAAAGGGAATGACTGTGCAGACGAATTAGCAAAAAGTGCTCTTGAGAAAGAGATAACTATACCATTGTCTCTTGGAAAAGTTGAAGGGAAAGCAGTAATCAAGAAAAAAGGAACTGAGCTATGGCAAAAAAAGATAGGATTAAGATCATAAAGGTAGATCGTATTCCAAAAGACAAAAATCTATTGCACTAAAGAATTATAAAACAATAAACAGGAGGGAAGACATCATTATGGCAAGACTCAGACTGGATCATACAGGTTTAAACGGCACTTTAGTCACCATGGGGAAAAGCGAAAGTGACAAATGTAGAGAATGTGGAGTAAAAGAAAATGTCCAGCACATCTTATTACAGTCACAAATATGGAAATGAAAGAGAGAGAATGAAAAATTAAGTTCAAGAGGCTGGTAGGGAATGGGATTTAACTGGGATTCTGGGAGCAGATGGAGATGGAGAGGCAATAAGAATCACGAGAAGGGCTTTTTTCTCTTTTTTAAAGAACACGGGATTAAGTCATAGAATTTAGGGGTCGGGCTCAGATGACATAATGTTACACACTCTTGTATAGTAGGTGGCGGTATGCACCTTTCAGCTGTTTGCTATCCGCCAGTAACCGAGAGAAGAAGATGTATTGTCCCTTTCAAATAAACATTAAACTAAACTAAAAAAACAGACGGACGGACAGACAAACCACCCCGATTACATAACCTCCTTGGCGGAGATAATAAATCACAATATCAGTAAGTTAACATAATAAAGAGGAAATAAACACATGAAGTACAGCTCAGTGGGGTGAAACTAATCCGGGACATGCTAGCAATACCAAGCTAATAACCAGGAATTGCTGAACACATAAGTTAATAATAGTCAGAAAAATGTTTTGGTGTGTTTCCCAAGTTGCAGCGTTATTACCTCTGTCAAGGAGGTAATGTTTTTGTCGATGTTAGTTTATTTAATACCTCCACCAAGGAGGTTATGTAATTGGGGTGGTTTGTCTGTCTGTCCATCTGTTTGTTGTCTGCCTGTTAGCAAGACTACGCAAAAACTACTGGACGGATTTTGATCAAATTTTCAGCAGAGGTAGCCCTTGGGCCAACGATGAACCCATTAAATTTTGGTGATGATCCAAGAGTGCATACTGTTATGACTGGAAAGCAGGGCAGTGGAGGCAGGAGTTGTACTGAACCCAAACTTTATTACAGACACAATAATGGTACACGTGTTACAGTGTAGAGACTAGCAGGCTAACTCTAGGCTAACACAGTCTGTTGGTCGTACAGAAGCAGAGCGCCAAAGAGGACGACTGCCGCCAACAGTCCTCTCAAATAGGCACGCTGTGCTGACGTCACCCGTGTGTCCGACGTCACATCCGTGCTGCCTATCGTTAGTATGGGGAATATCTAACATACCCCCTTCTGAAAATGCCCAAAACATAATCGACTTTCAACACTTAAACATTCACAACACCTTTTCTTTAACAACAGGCAGAGAAACATAACCTGGGGCACCAAGCAGACCACCGGTTAACCCTGCATGTCTGAATGGGTTATTCTGCCACCGTGTTGTAACCATGCTCTGTCTGAACATTGTAAAACAGTCATTTTCAACAGTTCACTCTCAGGAGTCTCAGTCAAGCCCGCAGTGGGCACACCCCCAGAGGTGCTGGCTGCAGCAGACCTGGATGCCATCTCGCCAGAGTCATGGCTCGTTCGTCAGTAACACCCTCGGCTTCAGCACTGCTTCTTGATCCGAGGTAGCTGCTCTTACCTCCCAAGACGGCTGGCACGCCATCTCTGATCATTGGCCATCTGGACGACGGCTGGTCTCCTTCGTGCGGTGATTCTCATCTGTGATGACGGGACCGTCTGTGGGTCCAGGTGGTCGGATCGTTGGACCCGAACCCAATCAAGAAGTGCGTGCAACAATTGGTTTGGCTGCACTCACCGCTGCTGCTCTCTCGTATCTGATGCTGGTTGCTGCTGTGGCGGCATGCCATTCACGCCGGTGGCCAGACGTGCCCTCGGTTGGCGATGCTCTGCTGGGTCCTGCTGGGCCACAAACTCTCTATCCTGCTGTGCTGCGGCGGCTCCCTGAGGCTGATACTCGGCGAGAATATGAGCTGAGTTCGGCTTCTGCCCTCTCTCCTGGTGCTGGCTGTGGTCGTGGTGATGTGTCGCTGTCATTGGTGACGGGACGCACGCCGGGTTGTCGTTGTTCACTGGGGTCCCCTTTCTCCACGAACTCCCTCTCCTGTGGCTTCACAGCGGCTGTTCAAAGCTTGTGTTGGGCGAGGATCAGAGGCAAGTCCGGTCTGTGCTCTCTCTCCGTGGTGTGTTCACTCTCAGTGCTGCATTCTTCAGCTGTACCCACGTCCGCAAAATCATAGTGTCCCTCCTGTGATTAGACCGGCTCCGGGTACCGCATGGCTGCGGACTGAGGCTCTTGTGGCTGCTCTGGTTCTGCTGGGTTCTGCTCGGCATGCGGTGCGAGGCAGGGAGTGGCTGCGTCCAAGTCTGAGTGCAGCAGACTCAAGTCTTCGTTGTCCAAGCTAAGTTTGCCACTGAGTTGTTGCTCTGTGGTGTCCTGCTGTCCCACAGTGTCTACCTCTGGGCCCTCCTGAGAAGGTGTGGAGTTGGCAGGCTCAGCAACCAGGGCCACCGTTTGCACCAGCTAAGCTGACTGTGGAGAGTGCAGGCCATGGCCCATTAGCTGCACAACTACCTGGGCCGTTATCTCAAGCTGATACACAAATTCTATCACCTCTGACTCCGATAGGTAGTGCAGCGTCCCCAACAGCACCACCCGTAGCCATTTCACCATGTCTGCCAATGTCCGAACATCCGGCCCCTCCAGCAACATGTGCTGTATCAATGGATTTGTGATGTACCACTCCCAATTGTGACTGTATTAGCCTGCCCTCTGCATGTCCAAACTGGCACGTGCTAGCTAAACAGCAAAGGGAGGCTACGTACTGTAGGACCAACTCGTCTTCTCGCTGTCGGTGCTGGTAAAACACAAACCTCTGGGCCATCAGTTTCTGTGGGGCAGTGAAATGCTCAGCCATCAAAGTGGCACATTTGTTGAAGGTCTCCGCAGGGCCCAGCGCCTTCAACACCTGCAGTCCCTCGGGGCCAAGGCAGTAACATATCACAGCACGTAGATGGCTCCGGAGCCGCATGCGGCTCTTTCATCCCTCTGCTGCGGCTCCCTGTGGCTTTGGAAAATAAATAATGAGTATTTAATTAAAATGTATTTTATTTTAGTTCATTAGTTTTTAAAATGTAATTCTAAATTTGAAAATTATGGTGATCTTGTAAAATCTAAAAAAAAAAAAAAACGTGTTAAAGTTTAATCACCATCAGCGAAAAATCAACACGAAGTCGGAAGTCGTCTCCCGCGATAACCCGGATGTGTTGTGTTCAAGCTACTGCTGTATTGTAAACAGCCCTGCGATTGGATAGTTGCAAATGATTGGACCAATCAAATGGCTCGTTGTATGCTTTTTCAAAGATTCATGGCAGCGTGTTGTCAAGGATGTGATTTTCTGTTAATTCGCCGAATTCCGCTTTATTTTATCTTCCAGGAAGATAAAGTACGTTAAGTACGTTAGCGGCTTGTGGTCCACGAATGCAGTGAAAGTGCACCCTTTCAGGCAGGACTGGAAGTGGTGTATGGCCACCGGTAATCGATATGGCCAGGTGGAGAGTCATTAACTCTACATTGGCTGCATGAGCTGGGCTGGCGCGAGGGAGGAAACGGTAATAAAAGTTAACCATCCCCTTTTATGATTCCAAACAGTTTGAAATTGACAGTGCACAGTGTGAATATTTCTAAGACTGGGCTACATCAGTTATTGTACAAAATGAACTGCTCAAGTGTCAATGGAGATTGAAACTGGTGATCTGAAATGAATGCTGAAATTATAAAAAGTAATGGTATGTTGGAATTTTATTTCTATTATGGAACAGATAAAATTAACTGATTTTGATTTGATCAAGTGTTAAAGCATGTGATGGATAATGCTTGTTGGAATATTTTAGGAATGCTATCTTCTTGGAACATAAGTCAATATTATACATTAATAAGTGGCATTCAGCTGTTTGTTTTATGTCATTTAAGCACAGTTCTGGTACTTAAAAATCATAAAAACCCAGGAGCTTCGGGGGGCTTTGCCCCCCTTGCCCCCCATCCCACCCCGGACCCCGCTGGGGGACTATGTCCCCCAGACCCCCTGCTGAATTTTCAGATAATTTCCCCAACCCCAAATCACATCGCTGGTTCATGTTGGAATTCTGAGCTTTCGGTATTGTTTTCAGAGGAATTATGAGATTTTTATCGAAGGATCAGGAGTCATCAGTGCTAGAAATAGCTCTCTCCTTTCAACCCAATGTCAACCTTCAACCCAATGTCTTTTTTTTTTTTCGGAGTTCAAAATGTTTTTGTTGCATGCAGAAATGTAATTTTGTTTTCTCTGCAGGAGTTCCCTGATTTCATAAATGCAACACATTATAGTTTGTTTATACATAGCATAGAGGGAAAAAAAAGTTATATGCAGTGTTATTTCATTTTAAGTGTCAAAAGGGTTTTTGTGGCTCTCAGTGTTTTCTTTTCAGTGGGAAACGGGTCCAAATGGCTCTGAGCGGTAAAGGTTGCTGACCCCTGCCCTGGACAGATCACCAGTCCATCTCAGGGCCAACACAGAGAGACAGACAAGCATTCACTCTCGCAGTCACACCTAAGGACAATTTAGAATCCCCAGTTGATGCCAATTAACCTAACTTGCATGTTTTTGGCATGTGGGAGGAAACTGGAGAAATCCCGGAGTAAACCCAAGCAGACACGGGGAGAACATGCAAACTCCACACAGATCACTGTTGGTCGGGGGCTGGGATCGAACCCAGGATCCCCCGGCCAAGGGTGAGTTGCTGTGCTGCCACAGTGCTAACCACGTCGCCACCGCGCCGCCCACAACCAATCCACTAGTTGACAAATTGAGAGTCTGGAGAACAAGTGAAGGATACAGATTTATATTATATTAATACTTTTGAACAAGGAGCATTATGAGGAAACAGGATGAAAAGTTGCTTCTTCTAAATAAAACTTTCATCTCTAATTTATGAAAATATCAGGAACTAAAGCTGTGTGATCACTGTTGAAAGTAGGAGATGGGTGATGGGTTTGGGGTGGGTGGGGTGGGATGGGTGATGGGTTTCAGATTTAAACAATTTATGAATGTGCTGATAATTAAAACTATGCAAAAATTATGGTCAGATATTCAGAAATTTATTTTTCAGCACAAAACAATTTATAATATATATCTTAACATTTATTTCATGAATGAAGCTATATAAATGAAGCTATAAGCAGTTTTTTCCCACTGCTGTAGTAGGAATTCATTAATGCCACATAATATTCAGAGCTATGTACAGTATATAAACAACTTTATAAGCAGCATAATCTTTATTTTAAAGGTCAAATTGCCGTTGCGGCTCTCAGCCACGTCTGTTTTAGTCAGAGACGGGCAAAACGGCTCTTCGGCTGGCAAAGGTTGCAGACCCCTGCTCTAGGCTAACACAGTCTGTTGGTCGTACAGAGGCGGAGCGCCAAAGAGGACGACTGCCGCCAACAGTCCTCTCAAATAGGCACGCTGTGCTGACGTCAACCGTGTGTCCGACATCACGTCTGTGCTGCCTATTGTTAGTACGGGGAATACCTGACACATACCTCCCCCAAGGACCTTGTTTGGATTTGTGCAGCAGGATTACACAAAAACTATTGGATGGATTTGGATGAAATTTTCACCATAGGTGGTCCTTGGGCTACAAAGAAACCCATAACATTTTGGTGAAGATCCTAGAACGCATACCTCCACCAAGGCTCTTATCTTCTCACACTGTGTTCTAGCAAGAATACTCTCAAACAAACCCGTTACATTTTGGAGGTGATCCATGAGGGACAGAAGGAGCCTTGGCAGACGTATGCGCTCTCTGAGTGCTTTTCTTGTTACCTCCGCCAAGGGGAGGAGGTATTCATTCATTCATTCATTCATTCATTCATTCATGTTTTTAGTGGCGTTGGTTGGTTGCTTTGTTGGTTTGTCTGTTAGCAACATTACTGAAAAAGTACTCAAAGGATTTTGATGAAATTTGTGTAATGGCACGGGGAACAGATGATTAGATGTTGGTGATGATCTGAGAATGCACACCTCCACCAAGGCTCTTATCTTGTAACAGTGTGTTAGCAAGAATCCTCCAAAACTACTGGATAGACTGATGCAATTTTCACCACAACTGGCTCATGGCCTACACACAAACCCATTACATTTTGGAGGTGATCCATGAGGGATGGAAGGAGCCTTGGCAGAGGTATGCACTCTCTGGGTGTTTTTCTATTTAGGAATGGGTAACAAACGTAAACAACATGACAGAATAGAATAGGCTTTTTTGTCATTGTAGTTGTACAGACCAACAAAATTGTGGGTCTTCCACCAGGCTATTACGCAATAAAGTAAGAGAGAAGGATTAGATAAAACACAGTTACAGAACACAATTAAACACACGTCTGAAATAAAAATGGCCCAGGATTATGGAAATATACACAGGTATGGTAGTGGCTTCATGGATGAAACTAATTGGACACAAGATTGAATAAAATTGCCAAGGATTATGGAAAATATGCAGTACATAGTAGTTAGAGCTGTGCGATATGACCAAAATTTCATACCACAATATAAGTAATCTTATTTGACAATAACGATATATATCACGATATATATTTCTGGTAAATTCTATAGTTTATATACAATAACCAATAAAAGGACCATCTCTTTTTCTATATTTTAAATTACATACTGAAAAAAATCAATTGTACAATTCATGTCAATAATTTTATGCACTTTTCCCTCTTAATTTTGCAGTGTTGTTATAAAATTGTTTGTTAATGTGCATTTGAGGTGACTTTAGATGACATTATTGCTCCTTGACTACTTAAAAATTGATTAGAAATCAAGTTACATTAAGAACCAGTTTGTTCCTCCAACATGTTTTAATTAATTTATTATTTATTTAGTGTGTATGCAGCAGCCCGCTGTCACACACTTTTGCAGCTTTAGTAATATTTTTTCAGACAAAATTAAGAAACTCGGAAGTGATTTAAACCAGAACGATTGATACACTATGTTTCCTATTAGCAGCAAGTTAGCATCGTCATTTAGCATTTGCCATTTTATAATTAGGCAACCTTATTATTAAGGGAGTTTTTCCTCCACCGTCACGGAGTGCTTGCTCACAGGGGATCACCTGATTGCTGGGGTCTTCCTGCAAATGTGGGGGTTTCCCCTACAGTTGAAAGTGCTATGAGATGACTGTTGTTGTGAAATGGCGCTATATAAATAAAGCTGAATTGAATTGAATTGAATTGAATTAGAAAGAGATGGTGTTAATGTCACTTACCTCCAATTAAAACGAGGTTTGAGGACTATCCTCTGTGACGCAGCACGGTGGGGAAAAAGTCCCACATCACTGGCACAGAAGTAGCAGCTCCACAGAAGTAGTGGCTAAACATTAGCTTGCTGTTAGCTGCTGTGGTGCTAACCACCGGAACCCACCTGGCGCACTACGGGGGAGGGGCGGGGCAGTGACAAGTAGAAACAGGGTATGTGTCCTGATATAAACGATAGTATCATATGAAACTCATTTTTGATCAAGATCTGTTTTTTAATTCGCATATTAAACTTATTTCTAAGGCTGCCTTCTATCATTTGCATAATATTGCCAAGATTAGAAGCATCCAGGTGGATGCCCTGAATTTCCCCTCTGGGGATCAATATAAGTACAAAAAATCAAAATCAAAAAATCTTGTCTCACAGTGATGCTGAGAAACTAATCCATGCTTTTGGTAGCTCTAGATTAGATTATTGAAACGCTTTATTATCAGGTTATCCTAAAACATCTTTAAAAAGTCTTCAGCTGATCCAAAATGCTGCAGCAAGAGTTTTAATAGGTACTAGAAAGAGAGATCATATCTCTCCTGTAGCATCAATCCCCTTGGCGCCAATCTATAAAATCACTCTTCACCTTAAAGAAATTGTTTCACCCAAAAGTCTGGTCAAGAATTGTTTCCTTCACCTAAGGACCACAGTTTGAAAACACATTCCATAGTAAAAGGGACGATAAGGATCCCATTTCATGCAAGGAACAGATTATTTTGCCATCATAAATCCCTGAATTTCCTCCCAGCCAGGCAGTTTTATGCTTTAAGAACTGTTTGAAGCCTTCCAGATATCCTTTAGCGCATTCCACAAGTCACTAGGAATTATCCAAAGCTCAACATTACCCCCTGGTGGACAACTCTGGAATATGTTTGCTTTTGCCTCTACAAGCTGAACTGAGGTTAATGAATGAAATTACTTCCTTTTTACAAAAACTCTCAATTCTCAGATTATTTTCTTTTTCAGGACATCCTGGAAAATCTAGTGGGACTCTAACATACCATTCTGGTTTGAAGTGTTTCATTAATCATTGATTTTAAATGTGTTGCATGTTTGAAAATGCTTAAATGAACCTTATTCTAATGCATGTTAATTATAGAAAGACAAATTTATAAAAGTGCATGCTCACTGAAAGTAAGTCATGAATCACTGAAGTTAGCTTAGACTATATACATAAGTATGTAATTTGAATTTCACAGTTAATATGTGCCTTCTAAAACTTACTCAAGTCATCTGACTGGCTCAGCCAATCACCAGCCAGTCTCTGTTGGACAATAGCCCCTTTTATTCTATTGGTCGGTTATAGACAAAGGACTGTTTTCTTACTGGACCAGAGTTCATTCAAACCTCCCGCAATGGGAGACAACTGGTTCCTTTTCCTGTCAGTCAAGTTTTTCCCCGGAAACTTACTCAGTAAGTGAGGAACGCCCAGTTCGGAGAGAGTTGTTCTGTGTGAAAGTTTGTCTGGGAAAATTACCTTTTCTTCTTTTTGAGCTCAAACTTCTCTTTTATATGGAGTGAAACTTCATGTTCTTCTATTTTATTCTGTTGAACTTTTTCTATTAACTCACCGTGTGTTTTAAAGTGGACTGATCGTTTTTCTCACACTGGAAGCTGTTCTCACCAACCGCAACGACACCTGCAGAACTTGGATTTTGTGGCTTGAATTTTTTTTTTTATTAATCTTGTCTCTCCAATTCTGACTTTGATCAGACTGTGAACTATCTCCAATTTATTTGGAAGCCGCTGAAAATTCTTGTGTTGTCTGCATGGCATACTACGCGGCCAGCAGCCTCATTATCACTGCTGGATCTCAGCTTCTGACTGCTTCTCCCTGGGAAGAAATATCTGCTGGCAGATATTCTCTGGTATAATCTTCAAATAAAGCTTCAGCTCCTGGATCCAGCTAGAAGCCAATGCACCAAGGTCACATGAGCAAGATTCCTTTGTTTCATCTGCTGAATAATGCGATGTCCATCGCCTTAAGTATGTCATAATTTGTCTCAGGTTTAAAACCAGTTCATAACTCTGATCGGAGCTATAGAATTAAAGAGAAATAATATTCCTCTTTTCTCTTTTTTTTTTAGAGTAACTCAGAATTTCTTTTCCATATAATTAGCTTTTATAATTTTCTTCATATTTCTGTTATTTCAGTCTCCATTTTCATCAGTTACAATTTCATACTAAGGTTTCCTTGGTTCCACAAATGTGATTACACTCTGTTGTTCAATAATGAGTTACAAGTTGAATGTGATGCTTAATTCGTGATCATTTCACTTTACCAACAAATCCTTTGGATGTAATGTCATTTAATCTGAGTCTGATCATTAAAACTGTAAACAGTATATGGAAGTTTTGGCTGATTTTGTTTCCTGTGTTTGTTTCTAAAGTCACCCAGGAGAATTCATGAATATTTTAGACTGATTGATTAAAGGTATAAAGATAAGTTATTAATAAATTGTCCAAGTTTTTGGATTGGTGCCCCTTTACGAGTGTTTTCCTCTTGTTTGTGAGTGTTGGTGGTAATGCAGTAAACCTTCGTTTCCACATACACCTCCAAGTCTAAATTAAATAATCTTTGTACCTTATAACCAATTAAATGTTCCTACACTCTGACTCTGGCCTTCCTTCATTGGCTTCCCATAAGAGTTTAGAATTAAGTTTAAAATCCTTCTTAATTACAAAGCTCTAAACAATCAGGCCTGTTTTTTATTTAAAAGATCTGATACTACCCTATTATCCTAACAGAACACTACACTCCCAAAATGCTGGATTACTTGTAATACCTAGAATCTCCAAAAGCACAATGGGAGGCAGAGCCTTCAGTTACAGTGGTGTGAAAAAGTGTTTGCCCCCTTCCTGATTTCTTATTTTTTTTTGTATGTTTGTCACACTTAAATGTTTCAGATCATCAAACAAATTTAAATATTAGACAAAGATAACACAAGTAAACACAAAATGCAGTTTTTAAATGAAGGTGTTTATTATTAAAGGTAAAAAAAATTCCAAACCTACATGGCACTGTGTGAAAAAGTGATTGCCCCTTAAACCTAATAACTGGTTGGACCACTCTTAGCAGCAACAACTGCAATCAAGTGTTTGAGATAACTGGCAATGAGTCTTTTGCAGCGCTGTGGAGGAATTTTGGCCAACTCATCTTTGCAGAATTGTAGTTATTCAGCCACACTGGAGGGTTTTCAAGCATGAACCGCCTTTTTAAGGTCATGTCACAGCATCTTAATTGGATTCAGGTCAGGACTTTGACTAGGTCACTCCAAAGTCTTCATTTTGTTTTTCTTAAGCCATTCAGAAGTGGACTTGCTGGTGTGTTTTGGATCATTATCCTGCTGCAGAACCCAAGTGCGCTTCAGCTTGAGGTCACCAACAGATGGTCGGACATTCTCCTTCAGGATTTTTTGGTAGACAGCAGAATTCATGGTTCCATTTACCACAGCAAGTCTTCTAGGTCCTGAAGCAGCAAAACAGCCCCAGACCATCACTCTACCACCACCATATTTTACTGTTAGCATGATGTTCCTTTTCTGAAATGCTGTGTTACTTTTACACCGGATATAATGGGACACACGCCTTCCAAAAAGTTCAGCTTTTGTCTCGTCAGTCCACAGAATATTTTCCCAAAAGTCTTGGGGATCATCAAGATGTTTTCTGGCAAAACTGAGACTGTGGGTGACCCCCACAGCCTACGGACAAGCAGAGCACTCAGCTGGAGCAATTAGCATAACAGTGAGATCTATGGACTGATATCATTAGGCAGCCTCTCCTTCCTGCCAGTAATACTGCTTTTGATATGCGTGACTCTCATGTAAATGTCCCATGCTTTCCTGCTGTACTGTGATGCTAATGTGCCATTCATGCATTGTCTAGCTGGGTATATAAGTGCACTGAATATCGCTTGCTCTCTCTCTCTGACTACTGCTTCTGACTACACGCATTGCCTGCTTGCTGACGAGAGCCTGAGGGCTCGCTCCAGTACACTTACACAGTGCTGGAGTGAGTTCTGTGATGGCGGATGAATAAACACCCTTTTAAACTCCAGTTCGCCGTGCCTTATTATTCCATTCCGCCACACTGGTGACCCCCGAAAGAAAGAACACGCTGACGACGAACGAACGCAGCACCCGGCGGTGACTCCGACGACAAGCGAACGCAGCAGCCTGACGCAAATGGACTGCCCTCCCTTCTGCTACAGGGAGACCTCGACGCAGAGCCAACACCAGGGGAACTCTCTGGAGATCACCCACGACCGGGAAGGCTGCAGAAAGCGTCATGGTGCAACCCTCGCCTGAGATCTGGACATCCACGCTGAGACCGGCCGAGGGACACAGAATGTCTACTCCCTCTCACCGCTCCTCCGCATCGACATGAGCGCGCGCACACCTCGTCCTCTCTCCACGACGGCGACCTCCAGGGCCGACGGAGAACGCAGCGCGTGGACCTGAACGCACCATGACCCGGCACGAGCGAACGACAGCAGCAGCCTGAACAGGGATGGCCATCGGCGCCGACAACGCTGATCTCCAGCAAGCTCCCTGACCCTGACTCGCCTCGACAGCGGACCTGCCATGCACCGAACCCCCGCACGCACACCGGGGGGTTACGAGGACAGCGCACCACGCACGGGACAATAACGGCTCCACAGACCGCCATCGTCCTCCGCCGCTGCACATCGGAACCTTCAGGGCTGCTCACACACCTGAAGCACACACGCAGCCCGCACACAGGATTTTGTATGGGTCTCAGCCACGGCGCACAATGGGAATTCAGCCGTCAGCTGTCCCCGAGGGCTTTAGGGCTGCGCACGCACCTAAAGCCAACAGCCAAGTCCCTCACACTGCTGCAGCTCCTGTTTTTCTTCATAGCCGCGAGAGGAGTCAGAGACAAATTTTTCTTCTCACAGCCGCTGTGAATCTCTGCCACATTCAACGGGACAGCCCCTCAACATCGTGGATCCACATGCAATTTTTGCGCGGCCCAGACAATTTCGCCGTCCCGGGCCGGCACTTGCTAGCCCCACCCACCCCCTCCCTCCACCTCCGCCTGCACAGAGCTTTCCCCGCAGCTCGCTCCCAAAGCCGGACAATCGAGGCCTCAGCCCCCTGCTGAGCCCTCTGTGGGGGGAGTAGTGTGGGTGTCCCCCACAGCCTACGGACAAGCAGAGCGCTCAGCTGGTGCAATTAGCATAACAGTGAGATCTATGGACTGATAAAATTAGGCAGCCTCACCTTCCTGCCAGTAATACTGCTTTTGATATGCGTGACTCTCATGTAAATGTCCCATGCTTTCCTGTTGTACTGTGATGCTGATGTGCCATTCGTGCATTGTCTAGCTGGGCATATAAGTGCACTGAATATCGCTTGCTCGCTCTCTCTGACTACTGCTTCTGACTACACGCATTGCCTGCTTGCTGACGAGAGCCTGAGGGCTCGCTCCAGTACGCTTACACAGTGCTGGAGTGAGTTCTGTGATGGCGGATGAATAAACACCCTTTTAAACTCCAGTTCGCCGTGCCGCCTTATTCCATTCCGCCACAAGACGAGCCTTTATGTTCTTTTGCTCAGCAGTGGTTTTCCTCTTGGAACTCTGCCATGCAGGCCATTTTTGCCCAGTCTCTTTCTTATGGTGGAGTCATGAACATTGACCTTAAAGGGCCTATATCATGCAAAATCAACTTTTTTCAGCTTTTAAGCATGTTATAATGTTAATTCCTCACCAAAAACACCCCCAAAGTGGTATTTTGCTCCATTCACGCATCTCTGAGTATTCCTCCTCAACCCTGCTCTCTGAGCAGCTGCTCCGCCCTGTCCCTGATAATGATTGGGTCCCCACGTTCATACGTATGAATGTGGGTGAGCCGCCCACTCCAGGAAGTGCCTGTACTGCCAGCACCGCCCCCAGGCTAACGCACACACCCACTTTCTCCTCGCAGCTAATGGAGCGGTGATCGGCAAAACTCTTTCACTTCCTGTAAACGTCTTCGAGGTCGCTGTGGTATCTCGTGCACCTCAAATTCCCGATCGGACTCTGGGTCAAGAGTGTAAGGCTCCACAACATGCTCATCCATGTTTTCTAAAGTTTACTGTAGATGTTGTTTACGTAGGCGGAACCCAGCGACACGCTGCAGCAGCCGGCTCAGGGGTTATGTCATGAAATGGGCGGCAGCCACAAGAAGGAGAGGAAGAGCCTCAGAGTTCGAGGCATCTTACTTCCGGGTTGGAAAAGTAGCTTGCGAAAATAACTCATATTTCATAAGAAATTCATTCTCCAGTGTACCAAAGGTAGTGTACTATCACATACATGCATATAGTTTACTCTGAAAGGTTTAAAATAGCATGATATAGGCTCTTTAACTGAGGCAAGTGAGGCCTGCAGTTCTTTGGATGTTGTTGTGGGGTCTTTTGTGACCTCTTGGATGAGTCGTCACTGCACTCTTGGGGTAGTTTTGGTCGGCCGGCCACTCCTGCAAAGGTTCACCACTGTTCCATGTTTTCACCGTTTGTGTATAATGGCTCTCACTGTGGTTCACTGGAGTCTCAAAGTTTTAGAAATGGTTAGAAAACTGAACTCAGCTTTCCAAAGATGTGATAAACCACAGTTAATTTATGTTCTAACGGGGGCAATCACTTTTTCACACAGGGCCATGTAAGTTTGGATTTTTATTTAATTAATAATAATAACAATAATAATAATAATAATAATAATAATAATAATAATAATAATAATAAACCCTTAATAATAAACACCTTCATTTAAAAACTGCATTTTGTGTTTACTTGTGTTATCTTTGTCAAATATTTCAATTTATTTGATGATCTTAAACATTTAAGTGTAACAAACATACAAAAAAATGAGAAATCAGGAAGGAGGCAAACACTTTTTCATACCACTGTATTAAGCTCCTCTCCTTGCATATCTCCAACAAATCTACCTACGGGTACAAATAAAGTAACCTGAACCTGAACCTCTCCTGTTGAACCAGCTGCCAATCTGGATTCAGGAGTCAGACTTGATCTCTGTTTTTAAGATTAGGGTTAAAACCTTCCTTTTTGATATAGCCTGTAATTAGGGAGGGATCATGTGTTTCTGAACCCTTCCTTAGTTATGCTGCCAACAGGTTTAGTCAGCCGGGGGACCTCCAGTAATGCACTGGGCTTCACTTCTTTCACTCTCAATGAAATATTTTTGCTGGTCATTAACATCTGTTTGTTCTCTCCCATAGATTAAGTCCCCATCATGCTGTTTGCTCTCTACATGTCTGTTCTTTTCATCTTCTCTATCCCCTCACCCCCCCAGCCAGTTGCAGCAGATGACTGCCCCTCCCTGAGCCTGGTTCTGCTGGAGGTTTCTTCCTGTTAAAAGAGAGTTTTTCCTCTCCACCGTCGCCAAGTGCTGCTCACAGGGGATCTCCCGATTGCTGGGGTCTTTCTGCAATTGTGGGGGTTTCCCCTACAGTTGAAAGTGCTATGAGATGACTGTTGTTGTGAAATGGCGCTATATAAATAAAGCTGAATGAAACGGTAGACATTTTTTATCACATCACCGATATATATCATCATATCGCACAGCCCTAATAGCAATGGTTTCATGGATGGGTCAATATACATGAACGTGTGGAGTGCAAGGACAGGTGTGTTATTGTGATAATTAACATAGCCCGACTCCATCTCTGATTCACCCTCTCCACCGCAGAAACCCTCATACACGCATTTATCACATCCAGACTCGACTACTGTAATAGCATTCTTTACTGCTCGTCATCCAAAGTCCTCCAGAAACTTCAATACATTCAGAACTCGAGCCACCTGTCTCCTTACCCAGTCCCACTCCTGCCACCACATCACCCTTGTCCTCCAGAATCTCCACTGGCTTCCAATCTCACAACGCATACAGTTCAAAGTCCTTCTCCTCACCTTTAAAGCCCTGTATCACCAAGCCCCTTCCTATCTTACCAACCTGTTGCATCAGCCCCCCCACCCCACCCCCGCTGCCTCCCTTCCTCTGATGCAAACCTCCTCTCTCCACCACACAGACCCAAACACCGAACCTGGGGGGGGCAAAGCCTTTTCCATCACGGCCCCCTCCCGCTGGAACTCTCTCCCCCAACAGGTCCGTGACTGCACAGACTTTTAAACTCCTTCAAATCATTACTCAAAATCCACCTGTTCAGACTTCCTTTTAATTTAATTTTTTTAATGTAAAGCATCTTTGAGTGCCTTGGAAAGTGCTATACAAATAAAATGTATCATTATTATTTGTTATGATTCCCCGTGCGCTACTATACAGCGCACGGAGCAAGAAATGAAAAACCCAATTGCCAGAGTAGAACGTGCACTTTATTGAACATAAACACCAAAATAACCAGTCCAGCTTACAGTCACGATTACTAACAGAGGGTTGGAATGATGAAGAAAATGAGGCCACCAGACATACAGGGACGCCATCTGGATGTTCCGCAGCCTGAGGGAGAGAATGCCTAGTGCCGCCGTAGGCTGACGGCACGAAGAGAAAGGCAAACGTGAACTTACGGCTGGAACGATCCGGGGCCGTCCGTGAAGTCTGGTGGATGAGGGTGAGGCAGGGTCAGCCGCTAATACCAAGGAAATAAACCACGGCGACGTCAGGCTGAATGAACACGTAGGTAGTTGACACAAACATACATGGAGGAACATGCTGCCATGTATGAAGCTGAATGCTCCGATGGTGTCTTCCTACTAACGCAGCGTTTGTGTAATAATGATACTAACAAGGGAAGAGACCGCCGGTGTGAGGAAGCGTGGGCTGAACATAATCCCAGGTGTGCATGAGTGAGTGTCTGAACGTGTGAATGGGAATGAATGGTGTGTGTGTGTGTGTGTGTGTGTGTATGTGTGTGTGTGTGTGTGTGTGTGTGTGTGTGTGTGTGTGTGTGTGTGAGAGAGAGAGAGAGAGAGAGAGAGAGAGAGAGAGAGAGAGAGAGAGAGAGAGAGTTTTAAAAAATGGCTTTATTGTACAATTCAAAAATGTAAGAACACCAATATCATGCCCCCAAGTGTGTCACATCTCAAAAGTGCAAACATAACTCATCCCCCTGTCCCACAGAACACAAAACATTCCCAACAGTCCATCTATTGATGAATGCCTCCAAATTGTCCACCATTTGATAGTAAGAGAACTCCACCTGGAGTCTGACTTTCAACAAGACCTTGAAAGCAGACACAGGATCCACATTGCCAGCGTTGGTAGTCCGATTTGTCCTAGTCAGCCAGATGGCAAGTTTAGCAGTACCAGATAGGAAGTTCATCAAAGTGTGTGCAGACTTCTTTGCCATTTTATACTTTGGACCGTAAATGAACAAACCAAAAGAGAAACATTCACCCAAAGCCTGAAACCACAGTCGCAAAAGATCAAAAAGGCCAGATAAACGAAAACATTGAACAAACAAATGCTCCAGGGTCTCAACTTGGGAACAAAACAAACATTCCCCCCCCCCCACACAGTTGGATCCAGGAGTGCTCTGTATTTATTTGTAGCTATAGCCCCATGAACAATCCTCCACTGGAGATCTGTCGTCCATTTCTCAATAGGGAGCTTGTACATGTACCGCCAGCTGCCTTTCGGGGAGACCTCTGGCCCCAAAAAACCCGCCCACTTCCACTCTCTCACGTCCATCAGAGAGCGCAGATTCAGAACCTTCACACAGATGTGATACACCGTCTTCGTCACACAAACTGGAACCTGCCCAGACGAGGATTTCTGAAGGCCAGCAGGTGATCCTCTCCCCCCTGCCACTCCCCCACAGCTGGACTTACGGAAATGGCAGGAAAGTTGGACACAGTGTCATCATCCCATTGAGTGGAAAGAGTCCGGTTTGTCTTAAACGCTCGAAGTGGTTGTGGCAGGGCGGCGCACACTTCCCCCACCACCCTCTGCAGCAGTCTGACAGATGTAATGTTGGCACTCCGCCTCAGCGTGTCCATCGATGTGGTCGACATCTTCATAAGATGACCAAGCTTGGTACAGCGTGCCTCTCGTAAACAAGTCCGCAGACTGACCGACTGCAGCACCTGAGTGTCGATGAATTGATTGAAAACGTCGAACAGCCACATGCCCGGTGTCTCGCCAGGGAAGCGGGCTACGGTGAAGACTCGCCATGCATGCAAGACGGATGTGTAAAAAGCAGAAAGTCCAGTAAGGTCCACCGCCCCAGATGTCACGAGGAAGAGCTGCTTATCATAGCCCAAGCGGCCAACTCTCCTCAGGAGCAGTTTTGCAGTGTCCATCCAGCAGGGGCCGCATCCGTAAAGGAGGCGTTGTGCAGTCTGAAGCCTGAAGCAGGCAATCTTGGAGTGTATGTCCACCAGGCCCTGTCCCCCCTCGGCAACAGGCAGGTAGAGAACAGGCGCACGGACCCAATGCCGACCAGACCAAAAGAAATCCACGATGATCTTCTGAACCTCCTCCACGAGGCTCCTGGGCGGTGTCAAAGCAACAAACCTATGCCAAAGAGCCGAAGCGGCCAGATTATTGGCGACCAGAACCCTGCCCCTATATGACAGCTGTGGTAGCAACCATTTCCATTTAGAAAAGCGAGCACACACCTTGTCCTTAACACCCTCCCAGTTCTTGCGTTCAAATGCCTCCGAACCCAGAAAAAACCCCAACACTTTGAGACCGGCCGTCCCCCACTGAAAACCACTGGGTAGCCGAGGAACGTCCTGATGCGACCACTGGCCCACCAATAGACCCTCACTCTTGGCCCAATTCACCCGGACAATGCCCTTTCATAAACAGACAAAGTGTCCACCAGATGCTGTACATCACCGTGGGACGTGATGAAAACGCTGACGTCATCCGCGTAAGCAGACAAGACGATCGGGCGGCAACTGCTGGAGGGCCCCGGCAGAACCAGACCACCCAGCTGAGTGCACAACCTGCACAGCAAAGGCTCAATAGCCAAGCTGTACAGTTGACCCGAGATTGGACAACCCTGGCGTATTCCCCGGTGTACAGGGATTGGCTGACTCAGCCCTGCCCCCATCTTTACCAAACACTCAGCTCCAGTATATAACAGATTGACCCACTTCAAAAACATATTGCCAAAACCAAACCCCTTCAGTGTGGAAAATAAGTAGGAATGGTCAACCCTATCAAAAGCCTTTTCTTGGTCCAAAGACATAATACCGAACTGTAAGTGATAACATTTACTGAGCTGGAGAACGTCACATATGAGAAAAATATTGTCCATAATGGTTCGGTCAGGAATACAATATGTTTGATCCCTATCTACGATCAAACCCAAGACATTGTTCAGTCTGTTTGCCAGGGCTTTCGAAAGCACCTTGTAGTCCGTGCAAAGAAGAGCCACGGGCCTCCAGTTTTTCAGCAGGGCCAAGTCCCCCTGCTTAGGCAACAGAGCTAGCACTGCACAGCGGCAGGAGACAGGTAAGGTTCCCTTTCTGTAACAGGCAGTTAGAACGTCATAGAAGTCTGATCCAATAATATTCCAAAAATGCTTAAAGAAGTCAGAAGAAAGACCATCAAGTCCAGGTGCACGTCCCAGAGCCATCTGATTAACAGCCACAGTTAACTCATCCAAAGTCAGGGCACAGTCCAGAGCGGCCCTGTCCTCCGGGCTGAGCACCGGAAGACCTTCGAAGAGCTGGTTTTGAGATTCCATGCAACACGGTCCCGCAGCAAACAGGGCCCCGTAGTAATCCACTGCATGGCGCCGCATCTCGGATGGATTTGTAGTCACTCGACCATCTGGGAGCGTCAAGCAAGCCATCAACTTCTTTTTCGCAGCAGACTTCTCCAGATTGAAGAAGAAAGACGTTGGGGCATCCATATCCTGCAGGCGAGTGAAGCGTGACCTCACTAGCGCCCCCTTCACTCTTTCCTGCATGAATGTGCGCAGGGCCGATCTCTTCTCCTGCAGCAAAGGACCAGCGGTAGAATCCTGACCCGTAACCAAACTGTCATCCAGCCTCTTGACAGTGTCCTCAAGTTCACTGACCTTGGCCTTGATGATGGAAGTGGAGGTCGCAGTGTACCGTTGACAAAAAAGGCGAATTTGCACTTTGCCAACCTCCCACCACTGTTCCAGGGAAGAGAGAGAGAGAGAGAGAGAGAGAGAGAGAGAGAGAGAGAGAGAGAGAGAGAGAGAGAGAGAGTGTGTGTGTGTGTGTGTGCGCGCGCGCGCGCACGCGTGTGTGTGTGTGTGTGTGTGTGTAAGAGAGAAAACATCCAATAATGCAACACAGCTGATGGCACTGACAGGAGGAGGAGGCGTGCCCAAGCTGTCAGGGAGCGAAGGACCCAAAAGCTCCCTGAAGCGCCTGATGGAAAATAGGGCAAAACAACCATAGGTCAGAACTGGGTTTGGAACCACCAAACCCAGGTTCATGACAGTTATTATTATTATTAAAGGGTCCTCAGTTCTGAGCATGTGAGCATTTGGAGGGAGAGGGGTGGGGCCTCTGACTGTTTGCAGTTCGGATGGCCCAGGGGAAGAAACTGTGTGTCAGTCTGGAGGTGTGGGACCTTGACTGATCTGAATCGTCATCCAGACGGAAGCAGGTCAAACAGGTGGTGGGCGGGATGTGAGGGTCTCCTGTGATGGCCTTGATCCTTCTGAGACAGGAGGATCTGGAGATGTCCTAAAGGGAGGGCAGAGGGCCGCCGATGATTGTTTGGGCGGTGCTGATGACCCTCTGCACAGCTTTCCTGTTCTCAGCCATGAAGCCAGCGTACCACACACCCAGACAGTAGGTGAGCATGTTCTCCACTGAGCAGTGGTAGAAGGCCAGCAGCAGCTTCTGGTCCAGGTTGTTCTTCCTCAGGACGTGGAGGAAGTGCAGCCGCTGCTGGGCTTACTTCACCAGGCCCTTGATGTTGACAGTCCAGGAGAGGTCAGAGGAGATGTGGGTGCCCAGGATCCTGAAGGTGGGGACGGTTTCCACGCGGTCGCCATTTATGAGGAGGGGGTGGTGGTCCTGTCTGTTCTTCCTGAAGTCCAGTATGAGTTCTTAAGTTTTTTGGACATTCAGTTTCAGGCTGTTTGCTTGGCACCAAAGCAGCAGATTTTCTACCTCCGCCCTGTATGCTTTCTCATCATCATCGGTGATGAGCCCAACCAAGGTGGTATCGTCCACGTATTTCACAATGACGGTGGTTGGGTCGGTTGGAATACAGTCAAAAGGTGTACAGGGAGTACAGTAGAAGGCTTAGCACGCAGCCCTGGGGGGAGCTAGTACTGATAGACAGTGTGGAGGAGTGGTGGGGGCCAAGTCTGACTGTTTGTGGGCGGTTGGTGAGAAAGATTTTTATCCAGGAGCAGGTGGGGGGGGGGCATCTGAAGGAGGTGCAGTTTGTTGATCAGGATGTCCGGGATGATGGTGTTGAAAGCTGAGCTGTAGTCCACAAAGAGTATCCTCACGTAGCTCCTTGGGTTCTCCAGGTGGCTCAGCGTTCTGTGGAGAGTGGTGGCGATAGAGTCTTCCGTACACTGGTTCTCCCTGTAGGCGAACTTGTGGGGGTTGAAGGAGGTGGGAAGACAGTCCCTGATGTGCTGGGACACCAATTACTCAAAACATTTCATAACTATAGACATGAGTGCAATGAGTCTGTAGTCATTCAGGCTGTCAATTGTGAAATTTTTGGGGATGGGGATTGTTACAGCCCCTTTCTGAGCCAAGGCCAGAATTGCCTATATTATCCTGAGAATTTCAAGTTCATCTTGGCCCTACGCCAAGGTGTACGAACTTGGTCATTTTCACCTCCTTCTTTGGATACAGCAGACATTGATCAATATCCCAGGCTAGGACTTGAACCCTTGACACCATGGTCTCAACACCTCTGCTCTACTACTAAGCCAAAGATGAATTCCTTACTAGCTCTTGGCTAGTAACGGAGGTGTACTCTATGGTGTCAGGACCTGCACCACTGAACAATTACTCATGCAGGTGGCCAGCACAGGGATGATGGTGGGGGCCTTGAGGCAGGAGGGGAGGTGGTGTGCATCAGGGAGAGGTTGAACAGCTTGGTGAGGATCTCTGCCAGCTGGTCTGCACATGGTTTGACCACTGCTCCTGGGATGCCGTCAGGACCAGCAGCTCTGCAGGGGTTCACTGCTCTCAGTGTAGCTAGGCTACACTAAGCTAACAGGCTAACAGTCAAAGAGCAGACACTATGATTACACAGGGTTACAAAAATAATTTTTTTGTAAGTTGTCTGTGTTTTTTCAACTGATTTAAGACAATTTTGCACTGCTGAATCCAAAAATGACATCTGTTTCTCTCCATCAGGTGCTAAGTAAAAACCTGTACTTAGCACTGTGCAACTTACCTTTATATAGGTAAGTACATGTAAATTGAATGTTACGTCATCATTGTTCAAAATTCAGAGAATTTCACGACAAAAAAAGAATTTTGCATCATATAGCGAAAATACCCATACATGTAAACAAAAACATATAAAACAACATGTGGCCATAATTCAAAAAACTGGCCTGATTGAGCAAAACCAATGTGATTTTTGGATTCAGCACATCAAAATTGTCCTAAATCAGCTAAAAAAACTTAAGACAATAAATTTGGTGTTGACCAGTGTTATCATCATGATCAGCATCAACCTTTATTTAACCAGGCAAGTTAGCAAAGAACATATTCTTATCGAAGGCAACAGCCTGGTCGGAGGCAAAGACCTCCTAAGGGAGGGGGGAAAGGGTTAGCATTAGCTTTAGCATTCACGGCTGGTTTGACAGTTTAACTCTTCAATGTCCATGTGAGGATGGTTGTTTCTGGTCTGATCTGCTATTTGTTAGCAGTGAGTTAGGCAGTCCCTCCAGGATTTAGCGATGTTGCGATTGCATCAATTCACGCGAAATCAGCCAATCGGCACGACTATTGCGTGACCTTGCAACTTTGTCCAATCACCGCAACTTTCCCATAACTTTGGCCAATCCTCGTCAACTTCCGCCAATTTCACAAATCAAATTTGTTTCTGAGTGGCACTCAAACACTCAGTCTAACCAATCAAATGCATTGCTGCACTGCGTTCACTTCCATGTTTACAGTGAGCATTAACGGAACACATAAGCAAAAAGTGTCTGATTTAAAAAAACACTTACTAGCAAGGTTTCCAACACCGTCCCTTCTTCCGTCTCCCCTAGTCTGCTGTTGGATGTCTCACCACGTTTCCGTCCTGACCACGTTTACGAAGTTCTGGCTTTGTGTTGAAAAACATCCGCCGACACAAACCAACCCCTCCCCTACCCCTCGTAAATGAAAGATGTGTGTCTGAAGAGACAAGTGTGTATGTTAAGACGCCCATCAGATGCAGTAGACAAGTAGGAGTAAGGCACAGAAAGAGAGAGAATATTGTTTGTAATTTTATAAAGAAAATCACAGACTCCAATAGACAATACAGAGCAACAGAATAAATTATTTTTTCCTCTACCCTCAGTACCGAGTGGTTGGGGACCGTACGGAGTTTTCCAAATCTCTACTCTTTAACAGGCATTCAATGCAATTTAGCTGTTGTAACGGATATTATGTTAAAGTCTGTATTTGCTGTTGCATAAAAGAGTTTTTCTGTATAGCATAAGTTTCAACTTAATTTACAAATCACCGTAATAAGAAATTTTTGACAATCTTGTGCTTTTCTTGTATTGTTATATAGAATATCGCTGCAGTAAACTGGAAAAAAAAAATCTTTAAAATTTGTAATTTTTCCCACAACTTTTAGTGCAAAAAAAATCCTCAAAACGTGGCAACTTTTATTGCAACTTTTTAAAAAAATCTCCCACGAATTCGGGCTTTTTGGGCACAACAATCATAAAAACATCCCACGAAATCCTGGAGGGACTGGTTAGGTTGTAAATAGATGATGTTGTGATCCAAAAGTATAGCTAATTGCTAACGGGGCTAACATGCTAAATAATTCACTTTGGTTTATAAATATGGTGAGTGGCTCAAGCTTTTAAAAGAAGTGCTTATGCTTTCATTAATAGCATTTTATTTGGTATGCACATAGGTGGCATTTAAAAACCAATTACCACCACACATGCAAGATTGTGTGTGTCTGCTTATGTATGCATGTGTGTTTGTGTGTGTGCATACTGCTCCCTGCAGCGTCCTGGCAGCTCTTTCTCGTGTCCGTGTCTGTCTCAGCTCGTTCTGTACCGTGCTCTTGTAGTGCCGCCGTTCTCTGTAACCTCTCCAGAAACTCTGAATGACCACGGCTGCTCGTCGCTCACACTCCCGCAGGTACAACTGAACCTGATCTGAACAACAGCAACAATAACACAACAGCCACACACATTTAAAATTCTGCCAACTAGGAAAAAGTTGCAAATGGATACTGTCAGAAAGATTCAGAGGTAAATTACCTGGAGGAAGAAGCTGCAGAAGCTGCATCTGTTTCTCATGGAACTTCCTCCTGGCCTGCTGACGCTGCACACACACCTACGATCAACAGATGTATAGATAATTATAAAAACAGGAAAACTCACAGAGAAAAAACATCTGCTGCAACTGTGAAAATGACAAAAAAAAAAAAGAAAAGAACTGGACCCTACACAGAGCCCTGAGGAATGTCATGACTGAGTATGGAAGACTTACGAAAATGACCAAAAAAAAGAAATGGACCCACCATAGAGCCCTGAGGAACGCCATGACTGAGTATGGAAGGCGTGTGAAAATGACAAAAAAAAAAAAAAAAAAGAATCGGACCCACCACAGAGGCCTGAGGAACACCGTGACTGAGTATGGAAGACTTGTAAAAATGACCCCTTCCCCCACAAAAAAAAAAGAATTGGACCCACCACAGAGCCCCAAGAAACACCATGACTGAGTATGGAAGACTTGTGAAAATGACAAAAAAAAAAAGAAAGTGACACACCACAGAGCCCTGAGAACCGCCATGACTGAGTTTGAAAGACTCATCCTAACCATCATAATAAACTAGAACAATCAGATAAGTTTTATTTAAAGGTCCAATTTATTTTAATTTTCCAAAGATTAACTCTGTCTTGACATCTTCTGCAACATACAATATACAGCAGATGTAGCTCAACAGGCCAAAAATCACTATATTAATACACATAATAACATATGATAACTGATTAAACTTATAAATGTGCATAAAAACCTCTGGGCTTAGAAGGGGTGGACTACTTACCGAATTACTGAAGATTTAACAGAATAATGAGGATGGGATCAGCTGAGGGGCATAAATGGAAGGGCCAATATAAGTGGTACCTCTTTAAAGAAGAGTACGCACTTCAAACACCTCGGTTCAATGCTCAGCAGTGAGGATTTTTGTCACTGTACTCACGGCGCTGAAAGTCTAAAAAAGTTCAACTTTTGGAGTGCCACATTGTTCATCTAATCAGGATCAGGCTGAAAGTACGCCACGATCAATAATGAACAGCAAAAGCTTGGAGGGATGCGTGTTTTCTTACCAGTTTGAGGCGGTTTAGTGCAGTTAGTGAAGCGTTTCAGAGTAAAATGTGTGAAATCCTGACAGCAAGTTTTGAGTGGCAGATCAAGCAGTTGTTAGGATACAAGGTGGAGACTTTTTTTTAAAAGCGCCTGTGAAATGCTCAGAAAAACACGTTTAAAACGCCTTTTACGCACTCTGTAGACCTTAATCCTAACTGGGTCATTCCAAGCCTGTCAGTCTGTCTGTACCTACCCGATACCTGAGCTCCTCCTCCCACAGCTGAGCCTCCTTCTGTTGTTGATGCTGCCTCCTCCGAGCCCTGGGTGATAAAGCACAAATGAAAAAAATAAATAAATAAAACATACGTGACGACACACATTCCAACTCCCTGACACTGTCCCTCACCTGAAGCTCCTCTGCAGAACTCCCACAGCTCTGTGGAGGTTCTTCACCCTCCGCCTGGTCTGAAACGACCTCCACGCCGCCTGGATCACACACGCCGCCCGCACACACTCACCGCTGTCCTACAGACATACACAAAACAGGTCAGTGGTCAGGAGTCAGTTTATAACTCTTTAGTCAACAAAAACTTGTCCAAAAATGTCCAGAGAATTTAAACACATTTGAAAAAAAAAAAAAAAAAGACAAAAAAGTTGAATGAAAGAAAAAAAGTGTGGTAGAAAAAGGTGCAAGAGAAACAATTAAACTATTACAATTTAAATAAGTAATTAAAGATAAGATAAGCCTTTATTAGTCCCACAACGGGGAAATTCCAGGATTGCCACAGCACAGGGATAGCAACACTCAGAGCAACAATCAGAAGGCAAGAAAAAAAAAAGCAAGCAAGCAAGAGCAGCTAATATACATATGTACATATTACTATAAATATATAGTATATATATACACACAGACACACAGTGCAGAGCATTGTAGCTGGATGGAATAAATATGTAGATATATAAACACCCACAGTACGGAGCATTGCAGCTAGGTGGAATAAATATGTAAATATATAAACACACACAGTGTGGAGCAATGTAGCTAGATGGAATAATATGTAGATATATAAACACACAGTGCAGAGCATTGTAGCTAGATGGAATAAATATGTAAATGTATAAACACACACAGTGCAGAGCACTGTTGCTAGATGGGATGAAACAGCATAACCGTCTACTTAGTAATCCTACTTGGTATGATTATGTGCCCATACATATTCTCACCCTCCATAGCAACCGGTATTTTCCTAGTTGTATACCGGAGGGGACCATTGTGTAAGTCTATTGCATCTTTTGCATTCAAAAAAACTATTAGGTTGTCACGTCTTTTTGCTATCTCTGCGAGCAGCCCTGCTTAGGTTGTACAGTCTGACAGTCAAGATAAATGTTAACTTAATTAACTAAATAAAATCAAAAATAAGACACTGATTTTTTTATTTTCTGGACACAAAATCAGTGAAACAAATATCAAATCATCATCAAATTTAAAAAAAAATCTGATTAAATCTGAAAATTAAAATGTATAATGAAATCTGAACAATATATTTTAAAAATGAAAAAAATTACACTATAAAACACACAGGAATATAAAAGAAATAAAAGTAAGACTAAAAAATTATACTGTATAATTTAATATTAGATATTTTAAAATTTAAAAAAATAGTCTAAATAAGAATTTAAAGATAAAGGTTGTATTAACAAAAGTAACTAAATAAAATCAAACAACAGGACAATGATTTTTTTTTTTTTTACTTTTCTGGACACAAAATTTGTGGGGCAGCTTGGTGGCAGCACAGTAAGAAAGTCACGGGTTTGATCCCACCCTTTGACCATCGCTGATTCTTATGTGTTCTCCTCATGTCTGTGTGGGTTTCCTCCGGATACTCCTGTTTCCTCCCACAGGCCAAAGACATGCAGGTTAACTGGCATCAACTGGGGATTCTAAATTGTCCTTAGGTCTGACTGTGAGAGTGAATAGTCGTCTGTCTCTCTGTGTTGGCCCTGCCATGGACTGGCGATCTGTCCAGGGTGTTCCCTGCCTCTCACCCAAAGATGCTGGGATAGGCTCCAGCCCCCCCGCGACCCGAAAAGGATTAAGTGGTACTGGATGGATGGATGGATGGATGGACAGATTTAGTGAAAGAAACAAATATGAGATTGAGATTGAGATTCAACTTTATTGTCATTACACATGTATGAATACAAGGTAACGAAACGTGACTTGGCATTTGGGCACGCTCTGCAGAGCGCATCCAAGGCCGGGACAGCCGCTAGGCGCCAGTCGTAAAGAAGAAAGGAAGAAAAAAAAAAAAAAAAAGGATATGACACAGTAGGCGAGAGAAAAAAACATGTTTTATCAAATTGACGCTTAATGAGTAAGCAAAATTTTGATTGCAGGCAAAAAAACCCTCAATGCATATTTAGCAGACATTTAGTAGACAGATCACACAGCAGAGCAGAGGGAGAGCAGTGTGTGTATATTGTATGCATGTAGTGTTGTATGCATTGTGTAGTGTAAATGTAACAGTTGTTAGTGAGCAGCAGAGGGCGCCTCCTGGCAGTGGATAGATGTTATAATCATGTGACTTATAAACAAGTCCAGAGTCCAGAGTCTATCTCTCTCTCTCTCTTGCTTGCAGAAGGCACATGGGCATTGTCCTTGAAGGTCCAATCCGCTGACGACAAACAACTGATTGTTGATTGTATGGGTAGACATAAGAGCCGGTTCTTCCGCTTGTCTCAGTCAGGAGGAATGTAAACACGGGGCAAACAAGGTCAAATCAAATCAAATCAAATCATTATCAATTTTTTTAAAAATCTGATGAATTCTAAAAATTAAAAATTATTACAAAAAAAATAAAATGTGTAACGAAATCTGAAAAATAATTATATTTTAAAAATTTTAAAAAAATGAAAAAATACACTATAAAAGACATACAGGAACATAAGAGAAATGAAGATGATACTAAAAAAATTATATTGTGTAATATTAAATATTTTACAATGTAAAATTTCCTAAGTTAAAATACTTCCTTTAGTTTTTTTTTTATCTTAAAATATTTCAGCAATTTTTCAAAAAAAACCCAAACATTTTCTTGATATACACTACCGTTCAAAAGTTTGGGGTCACTTAGAAATTTCCTTATTTTTGAAAGAAAAGCACTGTTTTTTTTCAATGAAGATCAGAATCAGAATCAGAATCAGAATCAGAATCAGGTTTATTGCCATTGTTCATGTAGTACACAAACTAGGAATTTGTCTCGGTACAATGCTGCAACATTAAACATGATAAGATAAGAGAAATAAACTATACATGTAATAAAGTGTAGGATAAGATTAAGTGATACTGGTCAACAGTTAAAATATATATTAGCCAGCAGCAGATACTGTGGAGAACTATATAGTGCAGTCGGTAATGCAGGAAGAAAACAGTGATGATTGACATGAGTCTGGTTGAGCTGCTGTACATAGTGCACGAGAGTCAATAAGTCACTTAGTGTTCAGCAGTCTAATGGCAGAGGGGAAGAAGCTGTTCATGTGACGGGAGGTTTTAGTCTGGATGGACCGAAGTCTTCTACCAGAGGGGAGGGGGGCAAACAGTACGTGACCAGGGTGTGAGGGATCGGCTATGATCCGGCCAGCACGCCTCCGGGTCCTGGAGATGTACAGATCCTGGAGAGATGGGAGCTTGCAGCCGATCACCTTCTCAGCAGTGCGCACGACGCGCTGCAGCCTTAGTCTGTCCCTGACAGTGGCTCCTGCGTACCACACGGTTATGGAGGTGGTGAGGATGGACTCGATGATGGCCGTGTAGAACTGCACTAACATCTTGGTGGGTAGCTTGAGCTTCCTCAGCTGCCGCAGGAAGAACATCCTCTGCTGGGCTTTTTTGATGAGTGAGCTGATGGTCAGCTCCCATTTGAGGTCCCTGGTGATGGTAGTGCCTAGGAAGCGGAAGGAATCAGCAGTGGTGATGGGAGAGCCTGAGAGGGTGAGGGGGGGCAGAGGAGTAGTGACTTTCCTGAAGTCTACAATCATCTCCACTGTCTTCAGAGCGTTCAGCTGCAGGTTGTTATTGCTGCACCAGGACGCCAGCTGGGCCACCTCTCTCCTGTAGGCGGACTCGTCGCCGTTGGAGATGAGCCCGATGAGGGTGGTGTCGTCCGCAAACTTGATCAACTTGACAGACTGGTGGCTGGAGGTGCAGGAGTTGGTGTAAAGGGAGAAGAGTAGGGGGGAAAGTACACAGCCCTGGGGTGATCCGGTGCTGATGCTAGTATAGTCTGAGACAGTCTTTCCCAGCCGCACATGCTGCCTCCGGTCCGTCAGGAAGTCGATGATCCACCTGCAGAGGGAGTCAGGCACGTTGAGCAGGGACAGCTTGTCCCGGAGCAGAGCGGGGCGGATGGTGTTGAATGCGGAGCTGAAGTCCACAAACAGGATCCTGGCGTAGGTTCCTGGGGAGTCCAGGTGCTGCAGGATGGAGTGGAGGGCCAGGTTGACTGCATCGTCTACAGACCTGTTGGCTCGGTAGGCAAACTGCAGCGGGTCCAGGAGAGGGGTGGTGATGGACTTGAGGTGGGACAGGACCAGGCGCTCAAAGGACTTCATGACTACAGAGGTGAGCGCTACAGGTCTGTAGTCATTAAGTCCAGTGATCCGTGGCTTCTTGGGGACAGGGATGATGGTGGAGGATTTGAGGCAGGACGGCACGTGGCATAACTTAAGGGAGGTGTTAAAAATGTCTGTGAATACAGGAGCCAGCTGTTTCGCACAGAGTCTCAGGGTGGAGGGAGACACGCCGTCTGGGCCGGGGGCCTTGTGCGGGTTCAGTCTGGAGAACTGTTTGAGCACATCCTGCTCACTGATGATAAGGGGAGGGGGGGAGGAGGGGGGGTGCCTTAAATGAAGTAGGGAATGTGGAGGCTGTGGAGCTGGAGGGAGGGGGGGAGTTGGACACAGATGACGAGGTGTCAAAACGGGCATAGTGTTGGGACAGTCTTTGACAAAGGGCTTTGTCATCCTGACCTTTAGGAGCCTTAGGTCGATAGTTGGTGATTTGCCTCAGTCCTCTCCACACGGAAGCCGAATCATTAGCAGTGAACTGCTGCTGGAGTCTCTCTGAGTATAGAGATTTAGCCCTCTTCAGCTCTCTGTTAAACCGGTATTTAACCTCCCTGTAGCAGTCCCTGTCTCCACTTTTCAGCGCTGCTTCCTTCTCCTTCCTGATCTGTCTGAGCTTAGCTGTGAACCAGGGTTTGTCATTAGAGTAACTCACCCTGGTGCGTGATGGAAG
The DNA here is from genome assembly GCA_020510985.1 of Pholidichthys leucotaenia. NCBI lineage: Eukaryota > Metazoa > Chordata > Actinopteri > Cichliformes > Pholidichthyidae > Pholidichthys > Pholidichthys leucotaenia. The sequence continues at coordinate 340,955,424 of CM035845.1, forward strand.
AATGTTCTCTTCACAAAAGTGGATATATGAGTTCACAGTGTCCGTGTACTCATCCAGATCATGCGTGGCTCCTTTAAGCATGCCCCAGTCAGATATTTCCATGCACGTTTCCAGCTTCTCCTCAGCATCACTGGTCCGTATCTTCGTAGTGCTCACAACAGGTTTAGTGAGCTTCAATCTCTGTCTGTATGTGGGAATGAGGTGAACCATCACGTGATCAGATAATCCCAGCGCAGCTCGAGGGACAGCGCGATATGCGTCTTTCACTGTGGTGTAACAGTGATCCAGTGTGTTTAATCCTCTGGTGGAGCATTTAATAAACTGTTTGTAGCGGGGGAGATCGTGGCTCAGATTGCACTGATTAAAGTCGCCAGCCACAATAATCAGCGAGTCTGGGAAACTCCGCTCTGTGTGTTGAATGTGATCCGCGAGCACGCGCTGAGCTTCGCGCGTGTCCGCGTCGGGAGGGGCGTACACAGCGATCATTATGAAAGAAGCAAACTCCCGCGGGGAATAGAAGGGCTTGCAATTGATAACAAGAAATTCCAAGGCAGGAGAACAGTGTTTGGAAATTACTGTTACATCAGAGCACCAGCTGCAGTTGATGTAGAAGCAGACACCGCCTCCTGTGGTCTTGCCGGAAAGCTCTGTGTCACGATCAGCACGGAAGAGCTGAAAGCCGTCGAGGCGCAGCGCGTTGTCCGGTATATTTTCCCGGAGCCAAGTCTCAGTAAAGCAGAGGACAGCTGAGGAGGCGAGGTCCTTAAAACGCATCAGCAGTCTCAGTTCATCTACCTTGTTAGAGAGAGAGTTGGTATTGGACAGAAATATGCCAGGCAGCGCCGTTCGCGAGCCTCTCCTGCGAAGTCGTACGAGAGCGCCCGCTCGTCTTCCTCTCTTCCGCCGTCTCACTTTCCGAGCCAAACAATAAACCAGATCGGCGGCAGGGGCTAGAAAAACTGGGAGGAGGTCCGTGAAGAGTGGTGATTAGTCTGAAGATAACTTCAGACTAATCAGAAATACACTCTAATATCTAATATACATCGCTAATGTAGTAAATGACTATTCTAGCTGCAAATGTCTGGTTTTTGGTGCAATATCTACATAGGTGTATAGAGGCCCATTTCCAGCAACTATCACTCCAGTGTTCTAATGGTACAATGTGTTTGCTCATTGCGTCAGAAGGCTAATGAATGATTAGAAAACCCTTGTGCAATCATGCTAGCACAGCTGAAAACAGTTTAGCTGGTTAGAGAAGCTATAAAACTGACCTTCCTTTGAGCAGGTTGAGTATCTGGAAAAAATTATTATTTCAAATACAAATCATTATTTCTAACCTTGTCAATGTCTTGACTATATTTTCTATTCATTTTACAACTCATGGTGGTAAATAAGTGTGACTTTTCATGGAAAACACAAAATAATTGTCTGGGTGACCCCAAACTTTTGAATGGTAGTGTATTTTTCCAATTTAGACAAATCTAAAACTGTTTTCAGGTTCTAATTACATCTAATTATAATTATCATAACAAATCTGCACTATGACCCACCTCAGTCAATCTCACAGTGCCCTGTTCTGATTGGATGAGAGCGATCAGCTGATCTACTTCCTGGTCGAAGCCCCGCCCCCTCCAGTCTTTGTTCAGCAGGTCATCCAATCCTTTGAAGGTGAGGAGGAGGGGCCGTAGGCGGAGCTTCAGCTGACTGGCCATGAGGAGGACTAGTCTAACGGAGGCCCCACCCACTGCCAAATCAGAGCTGAGCGCTAACTGGCCGACGGCCTCATTGAGCAGCAGCAGGATGGCGTCACTGCTCAGCGCGGATAGGAAGCTCCTGTGGGAGAGGAGAGAATGCCATTAGAGAACAAAAAATACGATAAAATCAACGATAGCATTCACAGACAGAACGGTGAACAGAAGTGTTGTTTACGTGTTGGCGGTGCAGGTATGAATCCACATCTGGACGCAGAGCAGCGACACTGTGACATCATCGCACATCAGGATCTGCTCGTAGTGGGTGGAGCTTAAAACTGCAGACACACAGATTAATGTGAAACACGGTTCCGGTTAACAGAGGCGGCGGATGAATCCAAGAGAGATCGGTGAGGCGACCAGTGTTTCCTCAGGCTTAAAGACCTTGGTGCAGTGGCAACACATTTTTTTTTTGTGGGGGGGGGGGCAGAAAAGACATGACACTATTGTAACCGGAACATGTTAATTTTATATTACTAGTGCATGCCCGTGCATGTCCGTAGAAACCAGGTATAAGCAAGTATTTCTGCATGCCCGTAGAAAGTTACTGTTACCATGGCATCAGTAACCATGGTGATGCCTGCCTTTGATCTTTGACATGGTTACCATGGCAACAGTGACCATGGTGAAACCTGCCGTTGATCTTTGACGTCACCACTCGTTCAGTGATGCCTGCCTTTGATCTTTGATGATGTGTCTGCCTGGCAACAGTAACCATGGCAATGTCTGTGCGTCTATGATGTCATAGCTATGAATGCCCATAGCTCCCCTATGGATGTTCAATAAAAATTTCCTGTCCTAAACTTCCGCATATCCAGGGAGGCTGAAATTTGGGGATGCACACCCTCGTAACCTCAGCAAAGCACATATCAAATCTGAGGCCAGTCTGACAAACGGTTCGGGAGATATGCACTGAACACATACCTGCCAACTTTTCAAACCTGAAAAGCCTAGTAGCTAGCCAGGGTCCAGGGGGCGATGCTAATGCTAATGCTAATAATAATAATGCTAATATTTGCCAAACAAATATTAGCATTAAATCTAGTTAAATGTAGCTAACAACCTCATATTTCTTCAACTTTCAAACCTGAAAAGCCTAGTAGCTAGCCGGGGTCCAGGGGCCGCAGGCCCTGGTAGGTCCAGGACAAAGTCCTGGTGGGGGGTTCATGAGGGCAAAGCCCCCCGATGCCAAACAAATATTAGCATTAACTTAAGTTAGAATGTAGCTAACAACCTCATATTTCTTCAACTTTCAAACCTGAAAAGCCTAGTAGCTAGCCGGGGTCCAGGGGCCGCAGTGTCAAAACAATATTAGCATTTGACATAGAAGTCACATATTAATTATATTAAAGGGAAAATATCTAAATCAATTGCAGTACTACACAGAGCGAAATATTTGCTGAATCAACCCACATTATATACTTTGTATCATTCACTTATACTCCCATACATGACATATTGTACTGAAGTATGGGGAAATACATATAAAACAAGCATATATCCAGTCTTTGTGCTTCAGAAGAGAACTATTAGAATAATAAACAAAGCTGCTTACAGGGAACCAACAAATCCACTTTTTCTTAAATTAAAAGCTCTCAAGTTGAAAGATCTGGTTGACTTTAAAACTGCAGTAATAATGTTTAAAGCTAAGAATCTATCACTGCCCGCAAATATCCAAAAGTTGTTCCAAATAAGGGAGAAACAATATCATTTCAGAGGAACATGTATATTTCAAAAACCTTCAGTGAGAACTACCACCAAGCAACACTGTGTTTCAGTGCAAGGAGTCAGATTATGGAACGATTTTGGACCTGAATTAAAATCATGTACAACGCTTGGACAATTTAAACAAAAACTAAAGGAAGAAATACTCCAAACATATATACAAGATGACATGTAAAATCACATCAGGATTGTCATATCCAGTCTGTGTTGTGTTGTTAGGGTCTTTTTTTGTCACATTTTGTCTTAGCTTTGTTCTGAATTGTAATCGCTCTTGTTTTGTTTTTCTTTTGAATTCTTGGATGGAATATGGGTGGGCAATATAAGCTGCGGCTTCAGCCATCACCCATTTCAGATAACTTATATTGAACTGTATAATCAGAGGAGTTCTTGTTTAACTTGACCTTGTTGGATTTTTTCGCCTTTGTTATATTATTCTGTTTCTTTTTAATCTTTACTTTTAATCTATCCGAAATAAAGATTCATTCATTCATTAAATTTGCATTCAAAAGACTATCTTAACACTGCATAGAACTTCGAATAGGCCAGATGTGATGTATTATGAATACTAGAAAAGCACTCAGAGAGCGCAGACCTCCGCCAAGCGCCACAGTTCCCCCATACAGTGTTTATCATCATAAATAAAATATTGAAAATGGCCCTATCTCGCAATGTTAAATTAAAAAAAAAAAAAGAAAAAAGAATCCTTTAAAAAATTCCTGGATCCAGATAGTGATCCGGATCACCACCAAAATCTAATCATCTGTAGGATACCCCATTTCTGACAATCTGTGAAAATTTCATGAAAATCCGTCCATAATTTTTTGAGTTATCTTGCCAACAAAGAAACAGACAAACCAACGCTGATGATCACATAACCTCCTTGGCGGAGGTAACTAGAAGACTAGAAATATCAGCAGGGTATACTAGCACTGTATGACACGTGCGTAATGACGGCAAAATCGCTCTGATATTTTATGTGTTTACATGATACACCAAGCATGACAAGGCTTGCAATTACACAGCACATGTTCTTCAGAATCTTAGGCATTATATAAAATGTATTCTCCCTTTAGATGTCGAATCCATGGTCCATTTGCCAGGGTTGAAGTGCAGTCGTGCGAACGTCTGCAGCAGTTTACATCGTGTTTACATCTCGCCATGTACGCACGCCTCTCCGGGATTTCGCGCAAGAATAGAAACCTCAATACCCTCAATAGCGATAGCGTTAGCTTAGCAAACGCTTCAGGTAAAGCGTAGCAGCGACCCACGAAAAGAAACGCTACTCAGTTTACTCAGAGCACGGTGAAAGGCGAATAAAGGGGTATTTCTACTTCAAAAGCTGGTTCAACCAAGGTGGAAATTCAGCCTTTGCGTGTGCGTCACAAATGTTGATCCGACATTCGCTGTTGGTTAGTTATTTTAGTGGCAAAATCAGCAACTTTGTCTCAGCACTGAAAAAGTGCGACTATCCCGGCCGCCATCACGTGTTGTTCTGTTCTAAATTTAGATATGAGTCCTAGCGATCTCGTGTTTGGAATTGCTTTCATGTTTTTTTTACGATTTAAAATTTTTGACTGAATTTTTAGTGAAAAACCGTAATTTTGATTAATAAAGCCGTAACCCGGAATGGGGTCTTGAAAACCGGAACCATTACGGCAAAACCGGTGTAGCTGGCAGGTATGTGAACAGGCAGACAGACAGACAGATTCCATGCATTATAATATGATTATTTATTTCTTTTTTTAAATTTTGTGCAGTAACTTTGCATATGGAACCTACCATTTGAAGTATTGTACAACCGAGGCTTGAATGTTGGAATATTGGGCCAGTTGGGGTCCCACCCAGACGTCCTGTGTTTGGACTTTTTACTGGTGTAAAAAGTCCTCTCCTTCCTCTGCTCTCACCTCTCCTGGTCCCTCTGCCTGAACACTTTCCTCTCCTTGGCTCCTCTCTTCTGTCTCATCTTTCTCTCTCTGAGCTCTGTCTAATTCAGCTTCTCTCTCTGTCTATGGTGGTATACAAACAGGTTAGAAAATATCGTGTCATGTTTTGTTCTGCAGGACTTTTTTGCCATGGTTTACATAAATGACAAAATATGTTTTTTTTCTGCATTTTTATTCTAGTGTCTCTTTTTTCCATTGAGAGAGTAGGGAAGGGAAAAAACATTGATAATAGTAATGTACTCATGCATACTTAAATTATATGATCAGGTGGGTACAGTAACCAGAGATTCTACTCATGTAAAAGCAGTGCTTTGAAATTAATAATTAAAAGTAGACAACCAAAAATTTCTAGTTAAGGGTACAAAGAGCAGCCACTTAAAAACTTGAGTATTGACTTCAGTCTTTAAGGTTTGAGGTTTTTCTCCAAAATTTATAACAATTTTCTTATAGTTTTCTACTTTTCTCTGTAAATTTATCTAAATTTGAAACCATTTTCCTCAAATTTGTAATTTCCTCTTGTAAAATTGACTTTTCTTGTACATTTGAGACTTTATTATAAATTTGTAGATTATTTTATGGCTTATTTTTGCCTATTTTTTTTTTAAATTACTGGTTTTTTTTAATAAATTTGAAACAGACTGGTTTTTTTTTACTTTTTCCTAATAACAATTTACATTTTTGACAAAAAATTTTGCAGAGCCAGAACAGAGCAATAATTTAACATTAATTTAATTCTGATTTCAAAGAAAAAATATTAATAAAATTGTATTTAATGAAATAAATTAACTTAAATGACCAAAGATGTAGTTATTTCTGTTATATTTCTATATATTTGTAGTTTTGTGTTTTTTTAGAACTCTCCTCACCACCCAGACAGCAGAAAAAAACCTCCCTTATTTTGAAATCCAAATGGCACAATTAGTCTGAAGGCTGCTGACGGATTAAAGTCATTGACTTTGTGAATTTCGGTCATCTTAACCTCTTGCGCTCCGTTGTACCGCGGACGGGCAAGTCTCTGCGTCCTAGAGCGCACGAGGGCGCACGAGAGCGCGCGCTCTCGGACGCATGATGGAGATCCTGATGGTGGTGATGGAGATGGTGATGGAGTCCAAGCGCGCACTGAAAATAAAAGCTGCAGACACAGCCGCGAACAGATTCTGATTGACCTCTCATTCGACTAATAAGAGCCTTGAATTGGGTTTCTGAAACCTTGAAGAACCAATGAATGAAAACCTAGCCAGAAGGACCCGCCTCCCAACGCTGTGACTGCAGTGAGCCAATTGAAGCAGAGAAGTTTGCGAGCTGTTTTTTTTAAGGCTGGGTGAAGAGAGACTGCTGGAGCGGATCAAAAAAGGACCCGCAGGAAGAACCCCACAGACCCAGCAGCACGGAGATCACCCACAAATGCAACCTGTGTGACAGGGAGTGCCATTCACAGTTCGGCATGTTCGGCCACAGGTGGTGCTTTTTTTTTTTGGGTTCCAGCAGAGTAGATGTTATGATTTCTTCCATGGTCATAGACCGACGGAGGCTGAGTGACACACACGCCTTCGCCAGTCTTTTTTTAATTACTACTGTTATTTGTTTTGAAAAATCGTTCGCCAAAAACTGCAATCATGGAAGCACAAAACCGCAATAATGGCATTATGTTTTGACTGGGATCCACGAGCGGACCAGCGTCGCGTTCGTCTGACAGTGAGGAAGAGAAGTTCGCCAGGACTCTGCTGCTGTGAAAAGGTAAGGTGTTATAAGCTAAATTATTATTTATTCCTGAAAATTGTAATCCAAAATGACTTTTGACCGATCGGTAAATTACAGCTGTGCGGCGCACGAAGTACGAAGTGCGTGCGCCGCGATAAACAGTTAATTCGCCATGTCCGGACCGTGAATGCCACCCCCCCCCCCGCTCCTCTTCTGTAGCGGGGGGGGGAGGAGCCGCGGTGACTGCGCAGCGGTCGCTTCATAGCCATATGAGTCTATTCCGTCATGTAGCGATGGCCGATGAACGTCCTCTGTAGCGAGGGAGGGGGACCCCCCCCCCCCCACACACACACACACAGACAGCCCTGAGTGTCACCTTTCATCATTCAAAAGTTACAGACGTTTTTCCAAACTGTGCCATTTGGCACAATTTGGCAAAACGCCAGGGAACTACCTGAGAACAAAGCTGTGTAAAATATTCATTTTTTGTGGTATTGTTACAAAATTTTGACCTCAGCTGGATAACACTTGGTTCTACATTTCTGTTGCATTTTCCAGCCCGGATCTAAAGCTGTGTGTTATTTGCAAGCATTTGTATCAAAAAAACACCCAGGCGAAATTTATTTTCTTCAAGTTCACTATGTTTAGATGACTGTTACTCAGTGGCCGGAGCACTTAGAGAGATTATAACTGTTTTGCCAAAAAATTCAAAGTGTTTTCTTTTAAATGAGACCAACCCCATGAAGATGCTGCAAAGGGTTGAAGAACAGCTGTTGATTTAATTTGGGCACGTTAATTTTTGGCGTTTTTAGTGAAATTGACCGGAGTGCAAGGGGTTAACTTGCCAGAACACAATAGTGAACATAAATCAGTTAATTAATATTAACAAAGGTAAAGATAAAAACATCTCCTTTTTATTCTTGTTTGAAATAAGAAAAACAAAAAACTAATAATTAAAAAGAAGACAAAATTAACCAACTCGAGCTCCTAACCACACCTGTTAGCTAAGTGACTCTTAGTTATTGTTCCCATTACTAGCGGGTTAAAACCACCACAAATGCCTCCACTGCTTACATACCACTTCTGCCTTTTCTCTGTGTTTAAAGTACTTTAATAAGCTCATGTTTCACTCAGACAGTGACACTAGCAAGACACTCTGTCTGCCAACTGGAACAGTCACGCAGGCAGGGCACTTCTGAACTCCGCAGGGATAACGGTCACAGGCGTTGTTCATGTGCACACTTGTGGACCGTCATTACTTCATAGTTTTTTCTTAAATTTATATTTCCTCTTAGAGTGACGGCATAACTTTAAGCGTGGTGGGCTGCCACACGGAAATGTTACCAGAGGAAACCCTGGGCAACTGACTGTGAGCGGCGAGTTGAGCATGAGCGGCAAGCAGCCAGCCGACGGCATCCATCACCTTCCTGAGGAGTGCGGCACTCTGACACAGAAACAAAAGAAGAGTTAAAGTCAAAACAGGACGTAAGGAAGAACGGACAAATGAGGTGGGTGGCTTTCTATAGACCAACGTCTCACCTCCAATCGCCTCGCCAGCTCAGCAGCCAATGAGAGTAGGCCGTCTACCACCAATGGCAGAAAGAGCCTATTAAAAGCCTCAGAGCACCACTGAGACTCCACCCCCACACAGCAGGAACTGAAGAGACAGAGAAGAAAGAGAACAGTTACAGTTGAAACAAAACTCATTGTTACGGTGAATTTTAAGTTTCACATCATCATCATCACCATCCTCTTCAGAATGGCACTGTAGTATTTAATCCCTCACGTGTTCCGCCATCATCTGTTTCACAGATGCGGCGTGGCATTTGCTTCCAGAATTTGCTGCTATTTGGTGGAATTCACAACACAACCCTAAAGCATGATTGAGCCACCCCCATGCTGAACAGTTAGTAAAGGGTTCTTTTCATGAACGGCTGCTCTTTTTCTATTTCAACTCCGTCAGTCCACTGCTCTTCTTTCTCAAACACGTCAAGCATCTGTCGCCATTCCACTGCATATTTTCAACATCAGATTTCATGATGATGAAGGGCACAACAAAGTGAAATCCAAATAAGATATCTTAACCCCTTAAGGACATCCATGGTTCTTCTACTGCTTAATCCTTTTCGGGTCGCAGGGGGCTGGAGTCTATGCCAGCATCTTTGGTTGAGGCAGGGTACACCCTGAACAGATCACCAGCCCATTGACAACTGTCACAAATTCTCCTCAAACCTCTTCTAGTGTCAATAAAACCGAGGTAGTGTATGTATTCCACACATACAGCCGTGGTCAAAATTGTTGGTACCCCTCTTAATGAAAGAAAAACCCACAATGGTCACAGAAATAACTTGAATCTGACAAAAGTGGTAATAAATAAAAATTCTATGAAAATTAACCAATGAAAATCAGACAATGCTTTTGAATTGTGGTTCAACAGAATTATTTTAAAAAACAAACTCATGAAACAGGCCTGGACAAAAATGATGGTACCCTTAACTTAATATTTTGTTGCACAACCTTTTGAGGCAATCACTGCAATCAAACCATTTCTGTAACTGTCAATGAGACTTCTGCACCTCTCAGCAGGTATTTTGACCCACTCCTCATCAGCAAACTGCTCCAGTTGTCTCAGGTTTGAAGGGTGTCTTCTCCACACGGCATGTTTCAGCTCCTTCCACAGATCTTCAATAGGATTTAGATCAGGGCTCATAGAAGGCCACTTTAGAATAGTCCAATGTTTGGCTCTTAGCCATTCTTGGGTGTTTTTAGCTGTGTGTTTTGGGTCATTATCCTGTAGCAAGACCCATGACCTGCGACTGAGACCAAGCTGTCTGACACTGGGCAGCACATTTCTCTCTAGAATACCTTGAAAGTCTTGAGATTTCATTGTACCCTGCACAGATTCAAGACACCCTGTGCCAGATGCAGCAAAGCAGCCCCACAACATAACAGAAACTCCTCCATGTTTCACAGTAGGGACAGTGTTCTTTTCTTGCTATGCTTCATTTTTGCGTCTGTGAACATAGAGCTGATGTGCCTTGCCAAAAAGTTCCAGTTTTGTCTCGTCTGTCCATAGGACATTCTCCCAGAAGCTTTGTGGCTTGTCAATATGCAGTTTGGCAAATTCCAGTCTGACATTTTTATTATTTGTTTTCAACAGTGGTGTCCTCCTTGGTCGTCTCCCATGAAATCCACTTTGGCTCAAACGACGACGGATGATGCGATCCGACACTGATGTACCTTGACCTTGGAGTTCACCATGAATGTGTTTAGAGGTTGTTCTGGGCTCTTTTGTTGCCATTAGTATTATCCGTCTCTTCCATTTTTCATCAGGTTGCCTCCTGCGGTCACGTCCAGGGAGGTTGGCTACAATCTCGTGGATCTTAAATTTCTGAATAATATGTGCAACTGTAGTCACAGGAACATCAAGCTTCTTGGAGATGGTCTCATAGCCTTTACCTTTAACCCCTTGCACTCTGGTCAATTTCCCTAAAAACGCCAAAAAATAACGTGCCCAAAGTAAATCAAAAGCTGTTCTTCAACCCTTTGCAGCATCTTCATGGGGTTGGTCTCATTTAAAAGAAAACACTTTGAATTTTTTGGCAAAACAGTCATAATCTCTCTAAGTGCTCCGGCCACTGAGTAACAGTCATCTAAACATAATGAACTTGAAGAAAATAAATTTCGCCTGGGTGTTTTTTTGGATACAAATGCTTGCAAATAACACACAGCTTCAAATCCAGGCTGGAAAATGCAACAGAAATGTAGAACCAAGTGTTATCCAGCTGAGGTCAAAATTTTGTAACAATACCACAAAAAATGAATATATTTGAACTGTGCCAAATTGTGCCAAATGGCACAGTTTGGAAAAACGTCTGTAACTTTTGAATGATTCAATATAGAAGCTTCATCTTGGGCTCTAATGAAAGGTAGACACTCAGGGCTGTGTGTGTGTGTGGGGGGGGGGGGTTGTTTATTCATTCATTCATGAATGAATGAACAAACAAGCCCCCACACACAAAGAAGCATGCCACGAAAAAAATGTGTGGCTTTTTTTTTTTACAAGAAAAAATAACCTACAGTGCACTAGAAATTATTCTAAAATATTTGTAATGAAGAAGATAACAACTCCCACCCCCCCGCTACAGAGGACGGACATCGGCCATTGCTACATGACGGAATAGTCATGTGGCGATGTGGCGACCGCGGCGCACAGTCACCGCGGTCACCGCCCCCCCCCCCTCGCTACAGAAGAGTAGCGGGGGGGGGGGGGGGGGCGCATTCACGGTCCGGACGCGGTGCATGAGCCGTGTACCACGGCGCACGGACTTCGGACTTCGTGCGCCGCACAGTTGTAATTTACCGATCGGTCAAAAGTCATTTTTGATTACAATTTTCAGGGATAAAGAATAATTTAGCTTATAACACTTACCTGTTCACCACAGCAGTGTAGCTGGCGAACTTCTCTTCCTCATTGTCAGACGAAAGCGACGCTGGTCCGCTTGTTACGGACTCGTGGTTCTGGTCTTGCGACCCGGTCAAAACAAAATTCCATTATTGCGGTTTTGCGCTTCCATGATTGCGGTTTTGGCGAACGATTTTCAAAACAAATAACAGTAGTAAGAAAAAAAGACTGGCGAACACGTGTGTGTCACCCAGCCTTCGTCGTCGGCCTCCGTCGGTCTATGATGACCATGGAAGAGAATCCTAAACGTCTACTCTGCTGCGACAGCACCGCCTGTGGCTGAACAGGCCGATGCGCGAATGGCAGTCCCTGTCACACAGGTCGCACTTGTGGGTGGTCTCCGTGCTGCTGGGTCTGTGGCGTTTCTTCCTGCGGGTCCTTTTTTCATCTGCTGCAGCAGTCAGTCTCTCTTCACCCAGCCTTACACAAAACAGCTTTCGAACTTCTGTGCTTCAATTGCCTTGCTGCATTCGCAGCCGTTGGTAGGCGGGTCCTTCTTGCTAGGTTTTCAGTCATTGGTTCTTCAAGGTTTCAGAAACCCAATTCAAGGCTCTTATTAGTCGAATGAGAGGTCAATCATATCTAATCTGTTCGCGGCTGTGTCTGTAGTGGAAGAATGGAAATGCAGCTTTTTTTTTCAGTGCGCTCTAGGACGCAGTGCCCTCGAGTGCACTCGTGCGCTCTAGGACGCAGAGACGTGCCCGCCCGCGGTACACCGGAGTGCAAGAGGTTAACATGCTTGTCTACAATTTTCTTTCTAATCTCCTCAAACAACTCTCTCCTTTGCTTCCTCTGGTCCATGTTTAGTGTGGTACACACCATGTCACCAAACAGCACAGTGACTACTTGTCTCCCTTTAAATAGGCCGACTGACTGATTACAAGTTTGTAGTCACCTGTGATGTTAATTAGAGGACACATCTTGGTTGAACATGTCCCTATGGTCACATTATTTTCAATCTTTTCTAGGGGTACCATCATTTTTGTCCAGGCCTGTTTCATGAGTTTGTTTAAAATAATTCTGTTGAACCACAATTCAAAAGCATTGTCTGATTTTCATTGGTTAATTTTCATAGAATTTTTATTTATTACCACTTTTGTCAGATTAAAGTTATTTCTGTGACCATTGTGGGCTTTTCTTTCATTAACAGAGGGGTACCAACAATTTTGTCCACGTGTGTACCTACAAGTAACACTGTTCCTGCTCATGTGACTTTTTCATGACTGATGATGGAACAGCAATGATTGCTCACAAACATGTTATTAATGAATTTTAAAGTCCTGTTTCACAAACAGCATTTAATAAAATAATCTACATACCTGAGACTGAACATCTGTTTGATTACCATTAGGGCTGGCAGCACGGTGGTGCAGTGGTTAGCACTGTGTCAGCACATCAAGAAGGTCACAGGATGGGAAACGGGTCCTGACCATCATTTGTGCCTATGCACAAAATGATGGTTCAGTGTACCCACCCTTTTTGGAGTCTCTGACTCGGGTGCTCCTCTTGGAGACTCTATTGTCCTACAGGGAGACTTCAATGCACACGTGGGCAGTGACAGTGAAATCTGGAGGGGTGTGACTGGGAGGAACGGCCTGCCCGATCTGAACTCAAGTGGTGCTCAGACCTGCGACCACATGTCTTGGACACTCGGGTAAAGAGACGTGCAGAGCTGTCAACTGATCACCACCTGGTGGTAAATTGAATCCAATTTCAGGGGCAGATGCCATTCAGACCTGGTAGACCCAAACGTATAGTGAGGGTGTACTGGGAACGTCTGGCTGAGGCCCCTGTCCGGGATGTCTTCAACTCCCACTTCCAGAAGAACTTCAACCACATTCCGAGGTAGTCTGGAGACACATAGTCTGAATGGGCCATGTTCTCCACCCCTATTGTTGAAGCAGCTGCCCAGAGCTGTGACTGCAAGGTTGTTGGTGTATCTCGTGGTGGCAAACCCCAAACCAAGTGGTGGACACCAGTGGTGAGGAGAGTCATGAAGCTGAAGAAGGAGTCCTATCGAGCTTGGTTGGCTTGTGGGACTCCTGAAGCAGCTGAGGTGTACCGGCAGGCCAAGCAGAGTGCAGCTCGGGTGGTTGCTGAAGCAAAAACTCGGGTGTAGGAGGAGTTTGGTGAGGCCATGGAAAAAGACTTTCGGTTGGCCTCAAAGAGGTTCTGGCAAACTGTCCGGCGGTGGTTCCTCTTTTTAAAAAGGGGGACGGGAGAGTGTGTTCCAACTTTAGGGGGATCACACTCCTCAGCCTCCCTGGGAAGGTCTATGCCAGGGTACTGGAGAGGAGAGTCCGACCGCTGGTCGAACCTCGGATTCAGGAGGAGCAATGTGGTTTTTGTCCTGGCCATGGCACATTGGACCAGCTCTTTACCGTCTCGAGAATCCTTGAGGGTCGTGGGAGTTTGCCCAACCAGTTCACATGTGTTTTGTGGACTTGCAGAAGGCATTCGACCACGTCCCTCGTGGTCTCTTGTGGGGGGTGCTGCAGGAGTATGGGGTATCGGGCTCATTGTTACGAGCTATCCAGTCCCTATACGACTGTTGCAAGAGTTTGTTTCGTCTTGCCAACACCCAGTCAAACTTGTTTCCAGTGAGAGTTGGACTTTGCCAGGGCTGCGCTTTGTCACCGATCCTGTTCATAATCGTTATGGACAGGATTTCTAGGCGCAGCCAGGGAATGGAGGGTGTCATGCTTGGTGACCACAGGATCTCATCTCTGTTGTTTGCAGATGATGTTGTCCTGTTGGTTTCATCCAGCAATGACCTACAGGCCTTGCTGGGATAGTTTGCTGAGTGTGAAGCGGCTGGGATGAGAATTAGCACCTCCAAGTCTGAGTCCATGGTTTTCACCCAGGAAAAGGTGGATTATCCTCTCCGTGTTGGAGACAAGCTCCTGCCCCAAGTGGAGGAGTTTAAGTACAGTTAGGCCTAAAAATATTTGGACAGTGACACAAGTTTTGTTATTTTAGCTGTTTACGAAAACATATTCAGGATACAATTATATAATCAATATGGGCTTAAAGTGCAGACTCTCAGCTGTAATTTGAGAGTATTCACATCCAAATTGGAGCAAGGGTTTAGGAATTACAGCTTTAATACGTAGCTGCCTCTTTTTCAAGGGACCAAAAGTAATTGGACAATTGACTCAGAAGGCTGCAAAAAAAATAACAAGGCTGCATGGGCTCTTCCCTCGTTAACCTGTCATCAATTAAGCAGTTTAAAAAGTCTGGAGTTGATTCCAGGTGTAGCGTTTGCATTTGGAAGCTGTTGCTGTGAACACACAACATGTGGTCAAAGGAGCTCTCAATGGAGGTGAAACAGACCATCCTGAGGCTGAAAAAAAAGAAGAAATCCATCAGAGAGATAGCAGAAATGTTAGGAGTGGCCAAATCAACAGTTTGGTACATTCTGAGAAAAAAAGAGTGCACTGGTGAGCTTGGGAACTCAAAAAGGCCTGGACGTCCACGGAAGACAGCAGTGGTGGATGATCACAGAATCCTTTCCATGGTGAAGAACAACCCCTTCACAACATCCACTCAAGTGAAGAACACTCTCCAGGAAGTAGGTGTATCAGTATCTAAGTCTACCATAAAGAGAAGACTTCATGAGAATAAATACAAAGGATTCACAAGGTGCAAACCATTAATCAGCCTCAAAAATAGAAAGGCCAGAATGGACTTTGCCAAAAAAATACCTGAAGAAGCCAGCCCAGTTCTGGAACAACATTCTTTGGACAGATGAGACTAAGATCAACCTGTACCAGAATGATGGGAAGAAGAAAGTTTGGAGAAGAACTGGAACAGCTCATGATCCAAAGCACACCACATCTTCTGTAAAACATGGTGGAGGCAGTGTGATGGCATGGGCATGCATGGCTTCCAATGGCACTGGGTCACTTGTGTTTATTGATGATGTGACAAAAGACAGAAGCAGCCAGATGAATTCTGAAGTGTATAGGGATATACTTTCTGCTCAGATTCAGCCAAATGCAGCAAAGTTGATTGGACGGCGCTTCACAGTACAGATGGACAATGATCCAAAACATACTGCAAAAGCAACCCAGGAGTTTTTTAAAGCAAAGAAGTGGAATATTCTGCGATGGCCGAGTCAATCACCAGATCTCAACCCAATCGAGCATGCATTTCACTTGCTCAAGACAAAACTTAAGGCAGAAAGACCCACAAACAAGAAACAACTGAAGACAGCTGCAGTAAAGGCCTGGCAAAGCATAGCAAAGGAGGAAACCCAGCGTTTGGTGATGTCCATGGGTTCCAGACTTCAGGCAGTCATTGCCTGCAAAGGATTCTCAACAAAATATTGAAAAGTAACATTTTACTTAGGGTTATGTGTATTTGTCCAATTACTTTTGAGCCCCTGAAATGAGGAGCGTTTGTATAAAAATAGCTACAATTCCTACATGTTTAATCATATGTTTTTGTTCAACCCCTTGAATTAAACCTTAAAGTCTGCACTTCAATTCCGTTGTAGTTGTTTCACTTCAAATCCAATGTGGTGGCATGCAGAGCCCAAATCATGAAGACTGTGTCACTGTCCAAATATTTCTGGGTCTAACTGTATCTTGGGGTCTCATTCATGAGTGAGGGGAGAATGGAGCGAGAGATTGACAGACAGATCGCAGCAGCATCTGCAGTGATGCGGACGTTGTACTGGTCTGTTGTGGTGAAGAGGGAGCTGAGCTCTAAAGCAAAGCTGTCGATTTACCAGTCAATCAATGTTCCTACTCTCACCTATGGTCATGAACTTTGGGTAATGATGAAAGAATGAGGTGGCGGATACAAGTGACTGAAATGAGCTTTCTCTGTAGGATTGCTTTCCTCACCCTTAAGCCTGCTTCATGCTCCATTTCCCCTCTAATCCGCTGTGGTCCACGTACGCTTTGGACGAGCCCAGTACACACACGGCACTGCTCATGCTCACTTTTTTTATCTACCCAGGCCAAGCGGTTGATGCATGAGCACAACCATCATTTGTACTTTCACTCCTGCCCAATAGGTAGCGCCAAGACGCTGACGCGCCAGGATTTTCAACAACGAAGAAAAGGCGGACTTCTTCACAAAGTTTCTCTTCAAATATAGAGTCCATTTCTGCTGTTTGACTTGCTGGTTTTCACTCCTTTTCCACGAAGATGCTGCTGCTGCTGTGAAACAAAGTATGTATGTATGATTCATGTATGTTTTTATTGTCGTTTTCTGCCTCGTTGTCTTCTTCGTCTACTGATGTATGCTGTGTCGATATCGCCACCTCGTGAATGGGACGTTCAGTCTTGCGCATGCGCTTTTCAACGCGTTCAGGTCGTGGGCAGGCGGCGCGGTCACAAAATTTGGGCTGCATGCGGTCGTTCGCGGTCGAGCACTGTGGACACTAGCGGAGTGGAGACAACGACGCAAATTTCGTCACACGAGGTTTCCGGTTACACGTACGCTGACAGCAGAGGTGTACCATGAAGCAGGCTTTAGAGATAGGGTGAGGAGTTCAGTCATCCAGGAGAGGTTCAGATTAGAACCGCTGTTCCTCCATATCGAAAGGAGCCAGTTGAGGTGGTATGGGCATCTGATCAGGATGCCTCCTGGACGCCTCCCACTTGAGGTGTTTCGGGCACATCCAACTAGGAGGAGACCCTGGGGGCAGACCCAGGACACGCTGAAGAGACTACGTCTCCCAGCTGGCCTGGGAACATCTTGGAATCCTCTCTGAAGAGCTGGAGCAGGTGGCCGGGGAGAGGGAAATCTGGGCTTCTCTGCTTGAGCTACTGCCTCTGTGACCTGGACCTCTGGAAAAGCGGTAGAAGATGGATGGATGGATGGATTACATTCTAATCCTCTTAATTTAAAATCTCAATCACATACCTCTTCTCGGGTGCACTGACTGTGGATGATGTGGAATGCTTTCTGCTGAGACATTGTAACATCGACGTTGTAGAATGCTAGCTCATCACTCGGCTTTATCATGTACGCACTGCACAATGTTTTCCTTCAGTTGGAGCTTGAAATGATCCCAGACTTGAGATACATTTGTCATTTTTTCTGACTTTCCTCCTTTTTGCTGTCACTCGCTCTGCTATGGCACCATTAAACAAAGCCACGTCTTGTTTACATAGTGTGACTAGAAGGCGGCCATACCTGAAGAAGGTCCTATAGACCAGAAGTGCTACATTAAACGACATGTCAAAGCATAGATTTTGAACTGATTCATTTTTGTAATCAAATTATTCACGTAATTGTTGCAGCCCTAATTACTATTATGCCCAATGTCACTATTTTGCATTGTAGCTAAATTTATTTCTAATGTACAGTATGTGCTGATTAACAATCTCCATTTAATTTGATGTCTGCTTGACAGGTAAAACACATTTATTTTTATACAACTGTAAATATATTTAGGCTTTACTGGGTTAAATCCAGGAGATGTATGCTTATTTTGCTTTTTTTGCCTGACAAGATATTTCTTCTTCTTGTGCAGTTTTCTGTAAAAAAAAAAAAAAATATGACTCACATTAAGACAGTTACAGCAGGGACAATAAGTATTTAAGACGTCAACATTGTTCTCATTAACCATATTTCTGATGGAGCCATTGACCTGAAATTTTCACCGGATATCAGGAACAACCCAAGTAATCCACACATACAAAGAAATCAAGGCAACTGTGTTCACAAAACAAGTTATATTTAATAAAGTGGAATGACACAGGGAATAAGTATTGAACACGCTTGTTGAAATTCATTTAATATTTAGTAGTAAAGCCTTTGTTGGTAATAACAGCTTCCTGACACCTCCTGTATGGAGAAACTAGGTGCAGGCATTGCTCGGGAGTGATTTTAGCACAGTCTTTCCACACAAACTGTCTTCAAATCTTGAAGGTTCTGTGGGTGTCTCCTATGAACTCTGGTCTTCAGTTCGTTCCACAGATTTTCAATTGGATTCAGGTCAGGGGACTGACTGGGCCAATCTAGCAGCTTTATTTTCCTTCTCTGGAGCCAGTTGAGAGTTTCATTGGCTGTGTGTTTGGGATCATTGTCTTGCTGAAATTTCCACCCTCGTTTCATCTTCAGCATCTTGGCAGATGGCAACATCTTATCAAAGATGTCGCTGTACATTTGTCCATTCATCTTTCCTTCAATTATATGAAGTCTGCCTGTACCATGTGCTGAAAAACACCCCCACACAATGATGGGATGTGCAGTACCGTTTGTCCTCCAAACATACTGTATGTTGTGGCATCCAAAAAGTTCAATTTTGGTCTCATCTGACCAGACTATATTCTTCCGGTAGATTACCGGCTTGCCCAAATGTTGTGCAGCAAACTGTAAATGCGCTTCAACATGTTTTTTCTTCAGCAATGGAGTCTTGTGAGATGAGCGGGCATAGAGCCCATGTCGGTTGAGTGAATTACTTATTGTTTTCTTTGAAACAGCAGTACCTGCTAACTCCAGGTCTTTCTGGAGCTCTCCACGAGTGGGCTTTGACTTTTGGATAACTCTTCTGATAATTCTTTTGACTCTTCCGTCAGAAATCTTGCAAGGAGCTTCTGGTCATGGCCGGTTTATGGTCAAATGATGTTCTTTCCACTTCCAAATGATGGCTCCAACAGTGCTCACTGGAACATTCAGCAGTTTAGAAATGCACCTGTAACCAATGCCATCATTATGTTTTGTAACAATAAGGTTGCAAAAGTCTAGAGAGAGCTCTTTGCTTCTACCCATCATGAGCTGAAATTAATTTGCACTGATGGGGGATGGGATGACTTCCTAAATTCTGATGGATTTCAGCTGCTTTCTTGGCTTTCTATGCCTTTTTTTCCACATCTTTTTTCTTCATGTGTTCAATACTTATTCCCTGTGTGATTCCACTTTTTTAAATATAACTTGTTTCATGAACACAGTTGCCTTGATTTCTCTGTATGTATGGATTACTTGGATTGTTACTGATATCTGGTGAAAATCTCAGGTCAATGGCTCCATCAGAAATATGGTTAATGAGAAAAATGTTAACGTGTTCAATACTTATTTTCCCCGCTATATGTGATAAGCCAAATTACCTTGCGCTTGAAAAACTAAGACTGGGTAAAAAAAGATGAAAACTTGAGCTATAGGTTCAAATTAACACGGGGCCGAACAAAATTGGACCATATGTGACCCCTGGGTTGGTTAATCTGAGTGGGAAAATAGCCTTGTAGACACTTCATTAAAGCACCACTACATAACTTCATTGTTCCAGCTAATGCTACAACTACCTCAGTCCCAACAGCCTATCACAGGGTGCTTTGTTGTTGGTGGCTAACGTTGTGTCCTGTGATTGGCTGTTAGGACTGACATCATCGTTGCCATAGTTGTAGTCCTTTCAGCGCTCTCACCAAGAATAGAGCAGCTGCAGGCAATGGCGACTCACTCAGGCTATGAAGGAGGCAACATTCATTCAGTCAAAGGTTGGCGTACTGTCAACTGCACCTGACGTGTACCTGATTATCTGAGCAAGCGTGGCGGCGGCGCTCCAGTCGCCCCACAGCCTACTGGGATGCTGAGCCAGAACGCCGACGCAGTGACTCAGGACGCCGCTATCGTACAGCCGAGACTTCAGACGCATCAACGACATGCCGCCGTCCGACCGCACAGCTGCCGAGTTCAGAGCTTCTGAAAACAGATTAAAAAAAAACATGTTTTAGCTCCACCGTGAAGTAGGGATGCAAGTTATTGATTAATTAATTCATCATTAGTTGATTCACCTTATCAACTGATTAATGAGTAATTGATGAGCTGCAATTTTGATGTATATTAGATCCAACTACTGTATCGATCTGAAAGGTCTACATCATTTCCTTCAGTAGTTATTGTAGCTAGAAGATTTAGGGAAAATCTGACCGCTGACCTTTGACCTCAAGGTCATCTGATGAGTGTGAAATTTTAATATGTGGATCATCAGAGTATATCAAACCATGGTACAAAGTTTCAAAACAACTGGAACAAAACTGTAGGAGGAGTTGATTTCACAAAAGTAGAACAGATGGACAGATGGACGGACTGACCCATAACATAATCCCCCGCTGGTCTTCACCCAAAGGGCTCTTTGACCCCTTTGGGCTTCGACTGGTGGGGGGTTATAAAATTCATCTTTTTTAGTTATAAAAAATAAATTTCACATTGTTGTAATTACTGAGATGCACTAGTAGACTGTTTTCACAGGAAAATAAACTGTGAGATGCTTCATCTGTTGTATGTTAACCTTTAACTGGCAGATTTCACGTGCCCCCAGTGGCACAGTGCAGCAACTGCGCCTGTCAGCTGCCTCTAACGTCCCTTTAACTCCCCAGTTGTAATGTGGATTTGTACTGATCTGCCAGTTCAGAAGGTGGCAGACACGGAATACACCAAAGAAGAAGAAATCCTTATTATTATTCTTCCTTTTTCCTTCTCTGAGCTCACAAGACCAATATGGTCGCCATGCATTGTAACGCATCATCACATAAACGGCTTTATACACGAAAAATTGCCTCGAGATACAAACAAAATTGACGTGGGATAATTATAAGACTTTGCAGACGTGAGAGAGAGCGCAAATGACTGACAGAACGCAAAATAACGACCACAATGGATGAAAACGGAGCGACCACACCAGCCAGTGTGGGTTCCGGTGGTTAGCGCCACAGCAGCTAACAGCAAGTTAATGTTTTGCCGATACTTCTGTGGAGCCGCTACTTCTGTCAGGAATGTGGGACTTTTTACCCACCGTGCTGCGTCACAGAGGATAGTCCTCTAACCTCGTTTTAATTGGAGGTAAGTAATATTAACATCATCTCTCTCTAATTATAAAATGGCAAATGCTAAATGACGATGCTAACTTGCTGGTAATAGGAAACACTATAGTGTATCAGACCATCTTTTCTTTGGTTTAAATGACTGACGAGTTTCTTAATTTTGCCTGAAAAAATATTACTAAAGCTGCAAAAGTGCCTGACAGCAGCCACATACACACTAAATAAATAACTTGTGGCGGCATGAAATAATAAGGGGGGAACTGAGAGTTTTTGAGGGAGTTTATTATCACTCATCCCGCCTTCATAGAACTCACTCCAGCCCTGTGCAGGCGGGCTGGAGCGGGTCCTCAGGCTCTCGTGAGGAGACACAGAATGCGTGTCGTCAGAAGCAGTGGTCAGAGAGAGAGAGTGAGCTACAGAGCAATGCGGTTTTTACACCCAGTTAGAGACAATACATGAAAGGCATGGGACATGTGCATCACAGTGAGAGCAGGAAGCGTGAACGTTTGCATTTGAGTGACACACATAACAACAGGGAGATTACTGGCCGGAATTCGCCTCTGCTCCGGAGCTGCAGGACAACAGGGGTTACAAGGCACATCTACATGTTAATATCAGTCCATAGATCCCACTGCTGTGTTAACTGCTCCCGCTGAGCGCTCTGCTTGTCCGTGGCTGTTGTGGGGGTCACCCATAAACTTAATTAATTAAAACGTGTCGGCGGACCAAACTGGCTCTTAATGTAATTTGATTTTTAATCAATTTTTAATTAATCAAGTAGCACAAATGAATAAAGTTGAAGTCATCTCAAATGCACATTAAAAAACTATTTTATAACAACACTGCAAAATTAAGAGGGGAAAAAGTGCATAAATTAATGACATGAATTTGTACAATTGATTTTTTCAGTATGTAATTTAAAATGTAGAAAAAGAGATGGTCCTTTAATTGGTTAGTGTATATAAATTATAGAATTTCCAGAAATGTATATCATTATGTGTGTGTGTGTTTGTGTGTATAATATCGTTATTGTCAAATAAGATTACTTACATGGTGATATGAAATTTTGGTCATATCACACACTGAAAAGGACTGCTGAGTTCTCAGTTGATAACTAATTTAATTCAGTCGACTAAATTCTAATCAACAATTAGTCTAAAGTCAATCAATCATTCACCTCCCTACTGTGAAGATTCCGTTCTCATGGCCGTCAACCGGGGCAAAACTAGGTCAGTGGCGTTAACGGAGGTCTGAGTGAGGGTGGAGGTGTGAACTCTGTGTGTATCTGAGCCTTGGCTGTTTCTCACTGTTTAATCCATCAGTCAGCAGGATCATCTTCTGCTCCGGGGTCAGACCCTCATCCTCCAGCTGCCTCCTCAGCTCTGAAACCACAGTGGCCTCCTCCTCCTCCTCCTCCTCTTCCTCCTGCGGCTTCATCCCGACTCCCTCTGAGCAGATTTACTGCAGGCTGACCTGGAAACGTCACACGGATAAACCTCTGTACAAAACAACCACTTACTGTACATCAGCATCTGCCTCCAAAAGGCAGTTCCGTCCCTCATGGATCACCTCCAAAATGTAATGGGTTTGTGTCTAGGCCTGGGTCACTTCTGCTGGAAACTGCATCAAAGTCTGTCCATTAGCTTTAGAGTATTGTTGCTAACGTACTGTAAAAGATAAGAGCCTTGGCAGAGGTATGCATTCCCAGACCATCACCAGAATGTACTGGGTTCCTCTGGAGCCCAAGAACCACCTCTGGTGAAAATTTCATCCAAATCCATGCAGTAGTTTTTGTGAAATCCTGCTGCACACATACAAACAAAGCCCTTGGTGGAGGTATGCACTCTCAGATCACCACCAAATCTACTCGTCTGTCCTCCGCACCATTACACGCCTGTCCTGAAAAGTTCATCCAAATCCGTTCACAACTTTTTGAGTTATTTTGCTGACAGAAATAAACTAACGGGACAAAAACCTAACCTCCTTGGTGGAGGTAAATATCGAGAAAAAAAAATATTTAAATACATTGATTTAATTTCTCTTCAAATTTTAGTTGGTTTGTATTATTTTTGATAAATTATTTTAAGAAATTTTCAATTTTCAATATCAATTTATTTATTAGGCAGTGCAAGTTAATGAACATTAATAAAATCAATGTAAACATGCCAGATTATAGCCTAGGGATAACTTCCAATTTTTTCATGCAATTTTGTAGAATTTTTCTTGTAAATCTGGATTTTGCTCGAAATTTGTGACTTTTTTCTATGTAAATGTCTTAACTCTATAACATAATTTTGCAAGTTTTTTCCACATTAATTTGGAACTTTTTAAACAGGCAATATTAATATATATATAAATATCTTAAGCTCACATTAATCATGTTTTTAAACGAAAAAAAAAAAACATGAACTAACTTATTTTCTGAAGGTAACAGATTGGATATCTATGAGTTGGATATCAGTAAGCTGCGGCTTCAGCCATCACCCATTTCGGATAACTCACGTGGAATTGTATAGAAGAAGGAGTCTTTGTCTAATTTGACCTTGTTGTTATATTATACAGTTTCTTTTAACCTGTACTGTACTATCCGAAATAAATAAATTCATTCATTCATTCATTCAGTTAGCCTGTCAGCCTGTTAGCTTCCCATTGAATTTCTATGAGTTAGCCTGTCAGCCTGTTAGCTTCCCATTGAATTTCTATGAGTTAGCGGTTAGCCTGTTAGCCTCACCCGCTCCTCTCCGTTAGCCTTGAGCCGCCGGCAGCTGCTTCGTGTTCACGGTGCGTTACCCAGTTAAAAGCATCGCCTCCGGTCGGGCATTAAACGGTAAACGTTAGTTTTAAATGCCTCTGAACCAAAAAAAACCCACAACTTTCCAACCTCGGCAAGCTAGCTGTGCTAACAGTTAGCATAGAGGGAGCCGAAGCGCCACAGTTTCTAAGGCAACATGACGTCATGACGCACGACGCGCACACATCTGCAACAAACTATCGGAAAAAACATCAGTTTCATTAAAAATAGTTCCGAATATTCTTTGAATCAAAAGACAATGTAGAGTTGAATTAAGGAAAGAATTACTGAAAAATACTTTTAATACTGCATATTGCTATTCGATAAAACATTTATAAATTAATGCATACATTTATCATCTAATCAATAACAGTGTTTATTAGGTGATGTTTAATTAATTACAATGTCAGATTATTTCTAAACGGGCATAAATCCTGGGATCAGACTGAGATTAAACCCAAACAGAAGGGTAATAATCTGTCATTTTGAGGTCAGATGATCCTTTGTTAACCACTAAACTGCAGTATACCCAGTTGACCTCCAGGTGGAGCTCCAGAACAGACTCAGACAACAGTCAAACATTCAGGATATTCTGCAGCCTATATAGAGGCTATGCTGTGGTTTTATTGTTTGTTTTTAACTCAGAATCATGTGAAATATCTCCATGTCGTCTAGATAAAGTTTGAGTATTATTTTCATTTATGTTGGATCATTCTTAGTCTTTTTTCCCCTTTAATTTCAATAAGTCACATGCAACATCTTGACCCAACACGGTAACATGGAACAGTCATTCTTAGCTTGTTCTGGTGGAGCCTAAAGGAGCAAATGTGGTGGGGAGTGTCCGTCCATACGTCCAAATTTCACAGGAATCACAACTCCTTCAAGGCAACTGCAGATGGTCATCAAACTCACTGACAATGATCCTCAAGGTCAAAGGTCAAAGGAAAGACGATCTGAGCCCTCTTGGCGTTATTTCATTATCTATCTATCTATCTTGAATTTATTTTAAAAGCCAACATTGGCCTGACGTACTAAGTTTACATCAGGAATACCTTTTCTAGAGGTCGTTTGCACACTGGCAAGACATTGGCTGGACGTAATGCCAACATCTAGCCAATGTCTTGCCAATGTGCAAACGACCTCTGGTATTCCCGATGTAAACTTGCTGATGTTGGTCTGACGCCTGTGTGCTGCTGGGGTACATCTGTGAGAGCTAAACCAGACTAAAATCCCAGCAGAGTCGTGGAACATTCTCAGACATGTTGGAGTACTGTGTTCAAATTATAAATATGAAGAACGTAGAGGGGACTTCCCAGGATCTGACAGGACAACTGAGAACAGCTGACAGCAGCAAGAAGATCTCCGAGAAGAAGAAGAAGAAGAAGACAAAGAAGAAGCTGTAGTGAGCATCAAGGTCAGGCATGATGTATTTACTGTATGTATTCTATCTATGTACAGTATCTCACAAAAGTGAGTACGCCCCTCACATTTTTGTAAATATTTTATTACATCTTTTCATGGGACAACACTGAAGATATGACACTTTGATACAATGTAAAATAGTCAGTGTACAGCTTGTATAACAGTGTAAATTTGCTGTCCCCTCAAAATAACTCAGCACACAGTCATTAATGTCTAAACCGCTGGCAACAAAAGTGAGTATACCCCAAAGTGAAAATGTTCAAATTGTGCCCAATTAGCCATTTTTCCTCCCCGGTGTCATGTGACTCATTAGTGTTACAAGGTCTCAGGTGTGAATGAGGAGCAGGTGTGTTAAATTTGGTGTTATCGCTCTCACACTCTCTCATACTGGTCACTGGAAGTTCAACATGGCACCTCATGGCAAAGAACTCTCTGAAGATCTGAAAAAAAGAAAAAAAAAAAGAACATAAAGATGACCTAGGCTATAAGAAGATTGCCAACACCCTGAAACTGAGCTGCAGCGTGGTGGCCAAGACCATACAGCGGTTTAACAGGATAGGTTCCTCTCAGAACAGGCCTCACCATGGTTGACCAAAGAAGTTGAGTGCACGTGCTCAGCATCATATCCAGAAGTTGTCTTTTGAAAATAAACGTATGAATGCTGCCAGCATTGCTGGAGAGGTTGAAGGGGTGGGGGGTCAGCCTGTCAGTGCTGAGATCATACAGCACACACTGCATCAAATTGGTCTGCATGGCTGTCGTCCCAGAAGGAAGCCCCTTTTAAAGATGATGCATAAGAAAGCCCGCAAACAGTTTGCTGAAGACAAGCAGACTAAGAACATGGATTACTGGAACCATGTCCTGTGGTCTGATGAGACCAAGATAAACTTATTTGATTCAGATGGCGTCAAGCATGTCTGGCAGCAACCAGGTGAGGAGTACAAAGACAAGTGTGTCTTGCCTACAGTCAAGCATGGCAGTGAGAGTCTCATGGTTTAGGGCTGCATGAGTGCTGCCGGCGCTGCGGAGCTACAGTTCATTGAGGGAACCATGAATGCCAACATGTACTGTGAGATACTGAAGCAGAGCATGATCCCCTCGCTTCAGAAACTGGGCCACAGGGTAGTATTCCAACATGATAACAATCCCAAACACACCTCCAAGACAACCACTGCCTTGCTAAAGAAACTGAGGGTAAAAGTGATGGACTGGCCAAGCATGTCTCCAGACCTATACCCTATTATCAGTGGGGCATCCTCAAACAGAAGGTGGAGGAGCACAAGGTCTCTAACATCCATCAGTTCCGTGATGTCGTCATGGAGGAATGGAAGAGAATTCCAGTGGCAATCTGAGAAGCTCTAGGGAACTCCATGCCCAAGAGAGTTAAGGCAGTGCTGGAAAATAATGGTGGCCACACAAAATATTGACACTTCGGGCACAATTTGGACATTTTCACTGAGGAGTGTACTCACTTTTGTTGCCAGCAGTTTAGACATTAATGGTTGTGTGTTGAGTTATTTTGAGAGGACAGCAAATTTACACTGTTATACAAGCTGTACACTGACTACTTTACATTATATCAAAGTGTCATATCTTCAGTGTTGTCCCATGAAAAGATACAATAAAATATTTACAAAAATATGAGGGGTGTAATCACTTTTGTGAGATACTGATTGGTGTGTGTGTGTGTGTGTGTGTGTGTGTGTGTGTGTGTGTGTGTGTGTGTGTGTGTGTTATACATTACCTTATTTTCTTGATTGAGAACAGGTGTGGCAGTAATCAGGCCTGGGTGCGGCTAGAAAAACTGAACTCAACTTTCCAAAGATGTGATAAACCACAGTTAATTTATATTTTAACAGGGGGGGCAATCATGATTTCACACAGGGCCATTTAGGTTTGGAATTTTTTTTTACCCTCAATAATAAACACCTTCATTTAAAAACTGCATTTTGTATTTACTTGTGTTTTCTTTGTCTAATATCTAAATTTGTTTGATGATCTGAAACAGCTAAGTGTGACAAACATATAAAAAAATGAGAAATCAGGAAGGGGCAAACACTTTTTCACACCACTGTACATACATACACATTATATATATACACACACACACGCACACACACACACACATACATACATACAGACGTGGACAAAATTGTTGGTACCCCTCTGTTAATGAAAGAAAAACCCACAATGGTCACAGAAATAACTTGAATCTGACAAAAGTGGTAATAAATAAAAATTCTATGAAAATTAACCAATGAAAATCAGACAATGCTTTTGAATTGTGGTTCAACAGAATTATTTTAAAAAACAAACTCATGAAACAGGCCTGGACAAAAATGATGGTACCCCTAGAAAAGATTGAAAATAATGTGACCATAGGGACATGTTCAACCAAGATGTGTCGTCTAATTAACATCACAGGTGTCTACAAACTTGTAATCAGTCAGTCGGCCTATTTAAAGCGGAGACAAGTAGTCACTGTGCTGTTTGGTGACATGGTGCGTACCACACTAAACATGGACCAGAGGAAGCAAAGGAGAGAGTTGTCTCAGGAGATTAGAAAGAAAATTATAGACAAGCATGTTAAAGGTAAAGGCTATAAGACCATCTCCAAGCAGCTTGATGTTCCTGTGACTACAGTTGCACACATTATTCAGAAATTTAAGATCCACGGGACTGTAGCTAACCTCCCTGGACCTGGGCGCAGGAGGTGACGGATAATACGAATGGCAACAAAAGAGCCTAGAACAACCTCTAAACACATTCAAGGTGAACTCCAAGGTCAAGGTACATCAGTGTCAGATCGCACCATCCGTCGTTGTTTGAGCCAAAGTGGACTTCATGGGAGACGACCAAGGAGGACACCACTGTTGAAAACAAATCATAAAAAAGCCAGATTGGAATTTGCCAAACTGCATGTTGACAAACCACAAAGCTTCTGGGAGAATGTCCTATGGACAGACGAGACAAAACTGGAACTTTTTGGCAAGGCACATCAGCTCTATGTTCACAGACGCAAAAATGAAGCATACCAAGAAAAGAACACTGTCCCTACTGTGAAACATGGAGGAAGTTCTGTTATGTTGTGGGGCTGCTTTGCTGCATCTGGCACAGGGTGTCTTGAATCTGTGCAGGGTACAATGAAATTTCAAGACTATCAAGGTATTCTAGAGAGAAATGTGCTGCCCAGTGTCAGACAGCTTGGTCTCAGTCGCAGGTCATGGGTCTTGCAACAGGATAATGACCCAAAACACACAGCTAAAAACACCCAAGAATGGCTAAGAGCCACGCACTGGACTATTCTAAAGTGGCCTTCTATGAGCCCTGATCTAAATCCTATTGAAGATCTGTGGAAGGAGCTGAAACATGCCGTCTGGAGAAGGCACCCTTCAAACCTGAGACAACTGGAGCAGTTTACTCATGAGGAGTAAAATACCTGCTGAGAGGTGCAGAAGTCTCATTGACAGTTACAGAAATCGTTTGATTGCAGTGATTGCCTCAAAAGGTTGTGCAACAAAATACTAAGTTAAGGGTACCATCATTTTTGTCCAGGCCTGTTTCATGAGTTTGTTTTTCAAAATAATTCTGTTGAACTACAATTCAAAAGCTTTGTCTGATTTTCATTGGTTAATTTTCATAGAATTTTTATTTATTACCACTTTTGTCAGATTCGAGTTATTTCTGTGACCATTGTGGGTTTTTCTTTCATTAACAGAGGGGTACCAACAATTTTGTCCACGTCTGTAGACTGTTATGCTGTTTATTCCATCTAGCTACAATGCTCCGCACTGTGTATATATATTTATATATTTATGTGTACATATCTATATTCACTGCTCTTATTTTCTTATCTTCTAAATTATTGCTCTGAGTGTTGCTATCCCTGTGCTGTTGCAACCCTGGAATTTCCCCATTGTGGGACTGATAAAGGCTAATCTTATCTTATCTTAAACAGAAAATCACCAGCAAAACCTAGAGACCTGAGCACAGATCTGACCTGTGCTTGGAATCATGACAGTGCCCCTCCCTTAAGGGGTGGATCCAAGACACCCTAACGTAACATCAAAAAGGGATGAAAGTACCCCCCCCCCCAACAGGAATAACGCCAAAAACAGACTCCGGGAGGGTGGGGGGGATCCAGGCCTGGAGGGAGAAACACAAAAACAAACAAAACAAAGCACACATTACCCACAACACTGACCAAATAAAGTACAAAGGAAACCTTGCAAAGCTGGGTGACCGAGGCAACAGTTCAGGTGGCCTTCCAAAGTCCCATCTCCACCCAAGCATCAGGTGGAAAAGGTCGGGCAGCCTACCAGGTCTTCCGAGCCACCAAAATGGAGGAGAAAGTTCATCGGCTGGTCTTTCAGAATTCAGAAGCCACCCACGCAAACAAGAGAGTTTGTCAGGCAGTCTCCCCGCATCTCTGGGCCAACGGGCCGTGGAGCACCATGCACCTCCCCCCGGAGGCAGCAGTTGGAACCCGTGCTTACCGCGGACCACAGAAGCCAGGTGGTGGGCACCCGATGAAGGGGATGGCAGCGAAGGAACCATGACAGAACCAGATGTAGATTGAGGACCTGCAGCGACCTTGGGCGTAGGCACAGCACCCCCGGTGGCCCCGGACTGGGGAGAAGCAGCACTCCCAGTAGCCCCGGACTGAGGTGTAGCAGCACCCTTGGTGGCCCCAGGCTAAGGCGTAGTGGCACTCTCGGTGGCCCTGGACTGAGGCATAGCAGCCCCCATGGTGGACCCAAACTGGAATGCAACTGCATCCGCAAAGACCTCAGCCGAAGGGGCAGCACCCATGGAGACCTTGGGCGACGAGATTGGACCCACGGAGACCTCTGGCGATGTTAGATGACCCTCGGTGATCCTGAGAGGCTCTGACAAGAAGAACAAGGAAACAGAATCAAGGTCACCAGCGGCAATTGAGTCCGGCGAGGTGAGCTCAGGTGCAGCCAACAGCTGCACTTGGCCCTCCCCACCAAGAGCCAGGCAAGATCTCTCCAAAACAGAAAAAGTGAAAACAAAGAAGAGCACTTGCCTGAGCTCAAGCTCCACCATCGTCCAGGACTCCGTCGATCCAGGCAGGGACGTCTCGTGCCAGGTCCTCTTGAGGTCCAACTTTGCCTCTGCTGCTATGGCCTCAACAGCAGGCATGATGGTTAGCGTCATCCCTGAACCTCCAGGCAAAGCGACCAATGCAGGTGGCTTGTCCAGCATGGCAGCTGGACGTCCTTTCACCACTGGTGTGGCATCCTGTGTAGCTGAAGCCAGGGGATGCTCAGTCATTGGCGTAGGCTTCAGGTCGCAGGCAGCACTCTTCCCCCATCCAGGCCGTGGCTGTGGGGCTGGGGCCAGGTCCTCTAGGACTGCAGGCTCCTCCATCGTCCGGCTGCTCCATCCTGGGACCAGCGGACACTCAGGGGAAATTGGAGATGAAGGCAAATTATCTGCAGCGGGCGGTGAGGACTCAGTGGACTGCAATGACTGAGCCTCATCACCAGGAATCAGGCAAGGTAATTCATATGTTGGTGATAAAGAATGAAAAAGCACTTGCCTGTGTTCCCAGGGCACGGTGGTTTGTGCTGCAGCAGGCTCAGTATCATCCCTCTCCATGGCTGCGGTGGTTGTGGGCCCCCCTGGAGAACATGGAGGAGCCTCCCCTGCAGCCTCGATGACGGGCAAAACTGGAGAGGAGACAGCCGGGCTCTCAGCAGTGGGAGGAGATGCCATAGAGGAGAGGGGTACAGCAGCGACGGCGCAGGAAGAGAAAGCTGACGAGACAGCCGGCGAGGAAAACCTAGAGGCAGAAGCTGCTGTAGTACCTTTTTGACATGGCAAAGAAGAAGCTGCGGGCTAAGAGGCGGAGGAGTTCTTCCGGTGGCCTGTAGCTGGATAACGGCGGGAGGTTTGCGGCATCTGGAACCGGTGACTCTCCTCCATCCGCTTCAGTACGGTCGTGTCTCGGGGAGGAGTGGAGGTCTGCGTCGGGAGGTGGCGTCTATGGGCTGGTGATGGGCCGTCACCTGGGATATCCTTTCTCTTTCTTCGGCGTGCTCTGATAGGCGAGTATGACGGAGCACGGCCGCCTCCGCAAGGTTCAGGTACCACAAAGCGTCTTTCAGGGTGGAATATCTATGAGTTATGGCTAGAAGGTCATC
This sequence comes from Pholidichthys leucotaenia, assembly GCA_020510985.1. Lineage (NCBI taxonomy): Eukaryota > Metazoa > Chordata > Actinopteri > Cichliformes > Pholidichthyidae > Pholidichthys > Pholidichthys leucotaenia. Next base: position 340,987,171 of record CM035845.1, read on the forward strand.
AGTTTCCATTAAGGCTTGACAGAGCTCCCACCCCAGGCTCACAGGGTACCCCTTCCCTATTCAATTCAATTCAATTCAATTCAACTTTATTTATATAGCGCCATTTCACAACAACAGTCATCTCATAGCACTATCAACTGTAGGGAGGACCCCCACAGTTGCAGAAAGACCCCAGCAATCAGGCGATCCCCTGTGAGCAAGCACTTGGCGACGGTGGAGAGGAAAAACTCCCTTTTAACAGGAAGAAACCTCCAGCAGAACCAGGCTCAGGGAGGGGCAGTCATCTGCTGCGACTGGCTGGGGGGTGAGGGGATAGAGAAGAAGAAAAGAACAGACATGTAGAGAGCAAACAGCACGATGGGGACTCAATCTATGGGAGAGAACAAACAAATGTTAATGACCAGCAAAAAAAAAATATTTCATAGAGAGTGAGGAAAGGAGTGAGGCCCAGTGCATTACTGGAGGTCCCCCGGCTGACTAAACCTATTAGCAGCATAACTAAGGGAGGGTTCAGAAAACACATGATCCCTCCCTAATTGTAGGCTATATCAAAAAGGTAGGTTTTAGCCCTATTCTTAAAAACAGAGATCGAGTCTGACTCCCGAATCCAGATTGGCAGCTGATTCCACAGGAGAGGAGCTTGATAACTGAAGGCTCTGCCTCCCATTGTACTTTTGGAGATTCTAGGTATTACAAGTAAACCTGCATTTTGGGAGCGTAGTGCTCTGTTAGGATGATACGGTAGTATCAGATCTTTTAAATAAAAAGGAGCCTGATTGTTTAGAGCTTTGTAAGTAAGAAGAAGGATTTTAAACTTAATTCTAAACTCTATGGGAAGCCAATGAAGGGAGGCCAGAACCGGAGAGATATGATCTCTCTTTCTAGTACCTGTTAAAACTCTTGCTGCAGCATTTTGGATCAGCTGAAGACTTTTTAAAGATGTTTTAGGACAACCTGATAATAAAGAATTACAATAATCTAATCTCGAGCTAACAAAAGCGTGGATCAGCTTCTCAGCATCACTCTGAGACAAGATGCTCCTAATCTTGGCAATATTACGCAAATGATAGAAGGCAGTCTTAGAAACAAATTTAATATGTGAATTGAAGGACAAATCCTGATCAAAAATAACTCCAAGGTTCCTCACAGAGCTATTAAGAGAAAGAGTAACTGCATCCAAACTGAAAGTTTGATTTGGAAAGGAATTTCTAAGGTTTTTTGGACCAACAAGAATGACTTCAGTCTTATCTGAATTTAATAGCAGGAAATTACAAGTCATCCAAACTTTGATTTCCTTAAGACAGGCTTCTAACTTGGCTAATTGATTAGTATCATCTGGCTTCATTGACAGGTATAATTGTGTGTCATCTGCATAACAGTGAAAATGTATACAGTGCTTTCTAATAATGTTGCCTAACGGAAGCATATATAAACTAAAAAGAGTAGGGCCAAGCACAGATCCCTGTGGAACTCCATGACTAAGCTTTGAGCTGAGAGAAAACTCATCATTTACATGAACAAACTGGAACCTATCAGATAAATAAGATCTAAACCACTGCAACGAAGTTCCATTAAGTCCAACATAGTGTTCTAATCTATCAAGTAGAATATTATGATCAATAGTATCAAAAGCTGCACTAAGATCTAAAAGGACAAGTACAGAAACTAGTCCATTATCAGATGCAATGAGGAGGTCGTTAGTGACCTTCGCTAAGGCTGTTTCAGTGCTATGATGGATTCTAAACCCAGATTGAAACTCCTCAAATAAACCATTTCCCTGCAGGTGGTCAAATAATTGCATAGCAACAACTCTTTCTAAGATTTTTGAAATGAAAGGGAGATTAGAGATTGGTCTATAGTTAGCTAAAGCTCCTGGATCTAGCGTTGGCTTTTTGAGTAAGGGTTTAATTACAGCCGTTTTAAAAGCCTGCGGTACATGGCCTAAAGTTAATGAAGAATTGATTATATGAAGAATAAAGCTACCAATAAGTGGGAAGACTTCTTTAAATAACCTGGTAGGAATAGGGTCTAAAAGACAAGTTGAAGGTTTGGATGAGGAAACTATTTTGTCTAACTCACAAAGGTCGATTGGAGTAAACTCATCAAGACAGACATCAATAGAAGGAGTTGTAGTAGTTACAGTATTTAAGTTAACTGTGGGAAGAATCTGATTGATTTTATCTCTGATGGATGAAATTTTATTATTGAAAAAGTTCATAAAGTCCTGACTAGTAAGCTCTAAGGGGATGCTAGGATTGACAGAGTCCTGACTCTTTGTCAACCTGGCTACAGTACTGAAAAGAAACCTGGGATTATTCTTGTTCTCTTCTATTAATGCAGAGTAATAACTCGTTCTAGCTTTTCTAAGAGATTTTTTATAAATTAAAAGATGATTTCTCCAAGCTAAATAGATTTCATCTAAATTAGTAGAGCGCCATTTTCTTTCTAATTGACGAGTCTTCTGTTTTAAGCAACGAGTTTCTGTGTTGAACCAAGGAGTTAAAAATCTCTGATTAGACTTTTTCTTTTTTAAGGGGGCCACCAAGTCTAGAGTCTGATGCAGAGAAGCTGAAACACTATCCACCATGTTATCAATTACAGAAGGAGCAAGCTGTCTATAGCTTATTTCCGTTGTGTTGACACATGGCATAGAGGAAACAATCTGCATAAATTTGGAAACAGCATCATCTGAGAGGCATCTACTGTGATAATATTTTTCTTTAGGAGCCAAATAGTCAGAAATAGTCAAATCAAAGGTTAACAGACAATGGTCTGACAGTACAGGGTTATGAGGAGACACTACAAGATTTTCTATTTCTATGCCATATGTCAGAACAAGGTCCAATGTATGGTGGAGGTAATGAGTAGAATTTCCTACTTTCTGAGAAAACCCAATCGAGTCTAATATTGAATTAAAAGCCACATTAAGGCAGTCACTATCTACATCCACATGTATATTAAAGTCCCCTACTATAATTATTCTATCAGATTTCAGCACTAAATCAGCTAAGAAATCAGGAAATTCGGATAAAAATTCTGAATAGGTTGATGGGGGACGATAAACTATGGCAAATAAAATTGGGTTTAACCTGGAATTGCTAAAGTGCCCAATACTGAGGACCAGGCCCTCAAAGGAATTATAACATGTTTTTTGCTTTACATTAACTAGTAATTTGGAATGGTAAATTGATGCTACTCCTCCTCCACGACCAGAACTTCTGGGATTTTGACAGTTTAAATAACCAGAGGGAGTTGATTCATTTAATGCCATTCCAGCAAAAGTCAGCACTCAGAAAAGGGGAAAAAATAGAACGACGGAAAAAGGAAAAAAAAAGGCAAACCCACAGCCGCTGGCATCTACTGGCTGTGACCTACTGTTATAATTGGCCCTTTCAGGGCAGAAATTAAGACCCCACTCGCCAGCTGTGAATTTGCGCATTTAATAATAAAGGACGGAGATAAACCAAGAGGGGTAACATGCAAAAAGGTAATAAATGAGAACCGCAAGGATAACTTACAGAAAAAAAGGCAATCAATTAGAACCACGTAGGGTAACTTACAATTAGTCAGACGAGGCTGAGTACTGAGCTGAAAATAAAGAGGAATCAGACGGGGGATTCCTGTCTGTACACAGGGTGAGGTCACAGCGAGGGATGAACCCTGAAAGCGAGCTTAAATAACAAGACAGGGAAAAACCAAATGTGGAACAGGTGTGGATGCATGAGTGAGAACGTAATCAGGACAACCAAAACAGCTGTGACAACCCACGAAAAGATTTGACAGAAGGAAGTAACATAACGGCGCTGTCAAAATAAAAGCACAAACCATAACGGATGAAAATCAAGAACAAATACATAAACAGAAAATCACCAGCAAAACCTAGAGTCCCGAGCATGGATCTGACCTGCACTCGGAATCATGACACTGTTCTCTGATGAAAGTTGATTCACGCTGAGCAGAAACGATGGCCGGCAACGATGTTGGAGACATCAAGGAGAGTGGTATGGTATTTCTGTCTGTCGCCTGGTCGGGGCTGTGCTTGCGGTCCTGTTCTGTCTGTATGGTTTGTAGCTGCTGGGCTTTCTGGTTTCTGGGTTGGCCGCTGGGCATAGTTGCAGTCCCTGACAGAGGCATGTTGTCACTGGACTGGCTAGTGACTGTTACTTTTGTTTCATGCATCCCATACACATGCATACACCGCTGATTTTACAGACACACTTTCTTTTATTGTTTCACTTTAATAAATAAATTATTGTATAAATCTGCTCCTCTTTGCGGGCTCCCCTCTTATGTGACAGTCTAGTCAATACAGACCTGCCCTACACCTTGTGAATGGTACAGTGACAAGCCAATACTGCCTGAATAACATGATTAATCCAGTCATTGTGTCCCTGCATGAACAACACAGACCTAATTTCATCTTCATGGTGGACAATGCTCCAACTCATTGGTTTCACACCATTTGGGAACGGCTTCTGGAGGCTGGGGTACCTCAAATGGAGTGGCCAGCACTTTCTCCAGACCTGAATCCATAGAAAACCTATGGGATCAGCTGAGTCACCGTGTAGAGGCTTGTAACCCTGCACCCCACAACCTCAATGACCTGAGGGCCACCCTCCAAGAAGAGTGGAATGCCACGCCTCAGCAGACAATAAGTCGACTTGTGAACAGCAGGAGACATCGTTGTCAAGCTGTAATTGATGCTCAAGGGCACATGACAAGTTATTGAGACATTGAGATTTTTTGTTGTGGTATACCCACCACTGTTGTTGGCTTTTGTTTCAATAATTTTTTTGAGATGAGGAGATCACCATTGCATGCCTCTACTTAAATGCCCTACTTTCATGATATTATATCACTGTAGCGTGAACTTTTTACATTTTCACCCCAAAGCAAAATATCCCTAACTTTATGTGAGTAGGGTACACACACACACACACATGCGCGTGGTGTATGTGTGTGTGTGCATATACACATATACATTCACTACCGTTCAAAAGTTTGGGGTCACCCAGACAATTATTTTGTGTTTTCCATGAAAAGTCACACTTATTTACCACCATGAGTTGTAAAATGAATAGAAAATATAGTCAAGACATTGACAAGGTTAGAAATAATGATTTGTATTTGAAATAATAATTTTTTCCTTCAAACTTTGCTTTCGTCAAACAATCCTCCATTTGCAGCAATTACAGCATTGCAGACCTAACATGATTGCACAAGGGTTTTCTAATCCTCCATTAGCTTCTGACACAATGAGCAAACACATTGTACCATTAGAACACTGGAGTGATAGTTGCTGGAAATGGGCCTCTATACACCTATGTAGAGATTGCACCAAAAACCAGACATATGCAGCTAGAATAGTCATTTACCACATTAGCAATGTATAGAGTGTATTTCTGATTAGTTTAAAGTTATCTTCATTGAAAAAAAAGTGTTTTTCTTTCAAAAATAAGGAAATTTCTAAGTGACCCCAAACTTTTGAACGGTAGTGTACATACAGTACATACACACACACACACACACACACACACACATACATTATACGCATACACACATACATATACATATATATGTAATTTATTATTTCTTAACAATGGCAGTTCAGTGGCGGAGTGGTTAGCACTGCGGCAGCACAGCAACTCACCCTTGGCCGGGGGATCGTGGGTTTGATCCCAGCCCCCGACCAACAGTGATCTGTGTGGAGTTTGCATGTTCTCCCTGTGCTGCGTGGGTTTACTCCGGGATTTCTCCGGTTTCCTCCCACATGCCAAAAACATGCAAGTTTGGTTAACTGGCATCAAACTGGGGATTCTAAACTGTCCTTAGGTGTGACTGTGAGAGTGAATGGTTGTCTGTCTCTCTGTGTTGGCCCTGCGATGGACTGGAGATCTGTCCAGGGTGGACCCTGCCTCTTGCCCAAAGATGCTGGGATAGACTCCAGCTCCCCCGCGACCCGAAAAGGATTAAGCGGAAGAAGATGGATGGATGGATTATTTCTTAACAAGTAAAAAAGTGACAAATTACAATTTAATTACACAGAATATGTAACCTTCATCCAGAACAGCTTTGCAAATTCATGATAAAAAAGGTTGAAATGCACAGGAAAAAAATTGCAAAATTTTGTGAAAAAATGTTGCAAATTTATTTGAAAAAGAGTTAAAATTTACAAACTAAAAGTCACAAATTTATCAGAAAAAGTTTAAAACTGACAGATAAAAAGCTGGAAAATTTACAATAAAAAATTTGCAAACTTCTGAGAAAGGGAACATATTTTCAGAAAAAAAGTTGCAGATTTAAAAGAAAAATTGTAATTTACAAAAAAAGCACATTTCTGAGGGAAAAAAGATACAAATTTATGAGAAAATAGTTCAAATTTTACAGGAAAAAAGTTTTTTGTAAGTTTACAAAAATTTACAAAAAAATGTTCAAACATACATAAAAATGTCACAAATTTATGAGAAAAAAGTTGGAAAATTTATTAGAAAAAAATTGCAAATTTATGAGAAAAAAGTAAAATTGACAGGAAAAAAGCTGGAAAATTTATAATAAAAAATTTGCAAACTTCTGAGAAAGGAAATATATTTTCAGAAAAAGTTGCAGATTTAAAGGAAAAATCGATAATTTACAAGAAAAAATTGCAAATTTCTGAGAAAATGTTACAAATAATTGAGAAAAAGTCACAAATTTATGAGAAAACAGTTAAAATTTTACAGGCAAAAAGTTGCAAGTTTATCAGAAAAAAGCTGGAAAATTTATGAGAAAACAATTTTTTTTTCAAAGAAGTCAAATTTATGAGAAAAATGTTACAAATTTTTTTTGAGAAAAAGTTGCAAACTTACAAGAAAAAAGTTGGAAAATTGATAAGAAAAAATGTGCAAATTTAGGAGAAAATTTTGAAAATTGTCAAGAAAAAGGTCATGAATTTATGAGAAAAATGTTGCAATTTTTTAGGAAAAAATTGAAAACATGAAAAAATAAGTTGGAAAATTTATCAGAAAAAATTGCAAATTTGTGAGAAAAGTTGAAAATTGACAGGAAAAAAGATGGAAAATTTATAATTAAAATTTTTTGCAAACTTCTAAGAAAGGAAGCATTTTTCAGTAAAAAAGTTGCAGATTTAAAAGAAAAAAATGGTAATTTACAAGAAAAAAATTGCAAATTTCTGAGAAAAAAAATCAAATTTATGAGAACATGGTTTAAAATTTTACAGGAAAAAGCTGCAAATTTACAAAAAAAAGTGCAAATATGAGAAAAAAGTCTCAATTTTTTGAGAAAAAAGTAGAAAAATTATTATTATTATTGCATTTGTGTTCAGAATGGGTGGTTGAAAGTGCCTTTATTGGGTTCTGTTAAGGTCTGTGATTATATGGGGACAGCCGTCTGTTTCCCAGGTCAGCCCCCCCCCCCGTCCCCATTCATAAGTGTAAATGGGGGGGGGGGCTGACCTCCAACAATGCCCATGTTTAAAAACCAGAAAAAGGAATAAAAAGCAACATAATGGTGCTGAGGATAAATCAGTAGCATAAGCTGCTGCCCGCCATGACATCAGAGCAGAGATGACACTAGTGACGGTAACGCTCCTGATGACGTCATGAGGAGGCTCCACATAGTAACGGTGTAGTAACGGAGGGAGGCGGAGGTCGGTGCAGCAGCTGCAGCATCGCCCCCCCCCCCCCCCTCCCACCGCTGCGCCTGCGTGCTGAGACCCACCGAACGGCCACCGGAGCCTCCGAGCTGAGACCGAGGAGGAGAGACGGAAAGAGAGCGGGGGGGGGGGATACCGGGGCTGATAGTAACGGTAACGGCGGCTGCAACGGTGACGTGATGTGATGCGATGCCGAGCGGGATCACGGTAACGTGAGGACAGCAGCAGCAGCAGCGGGAGGAGGAGGAGCAGCGGCAGGAGGAGGAGGAGGAGGAGGAGGAGGAGGAGGAGGATGCAGCAGCAGGAGCGGCAGCGGCGCTGATCGGTACCGGGAACACATCCGAGCCTGCACGGAGACCCGAGTCTGCAGGGATGGAGGGGTAGAAGGGAGGAGGAGCAGGAGGAGAGGGAGGAGGAGGAGGAGGAGGAGAGGAGACGCCGAGGAGCACACGACGGAGGCGAGCGGGCGAGGAGGAGGAGGAGGATGAATCCCGCGGATGGAGGAGGAGAGGCGGCGGGGCCGGACGGCCTGGCGGTGGCAGGTAGGGCGTGTGCGTGCGTGCGCGTGCGTGTGCGGTGCCGCCATGATGGCTCCATCCGCCCTGATCACCGTCTGCATGTTAGAGTCTACATACATGGGGGGGGGGGGGGGCTCTGTGTTCTCCATTCATGGTGTGTGTGTGTTGGTAGTGAACACACACACACACACGCACACACAGGGGTGGAGGCAGGGCTGCAGTACCCACTGGGGGCTCCTGGGACCCCCCCCACCACCACCACTGACATCAGGGGCCCTCATCGTGCAGCATATACACATAGCATGTACAGCTAGAAGGTTATTCTGGGTGGCTGCCCCCCCCCCCCCCCCCCATGTGAGGTTACTGGACCTCCTGAACAATGTATTACAATGTGAAAAAACCAGATAAGACTGGTGGACTCAGAGGTGACGGGCGACATCATCACTGAAGTGCCCCACAGAGCGGCTGTAGAACGAGAGAAGGTTGCCTCCTGGCTGTCCGTCACATGGGGGGAATGGCTGTGGCCCCCACGTGCAGCAAGTTATCACTGTGCCACCTTTACATTAGAAAAATCTGATGAACGCTTAACGGGTGCCCTTACATGCCGTACCGTACCATCATGAGAAAGAGTGCTGCTATGATGTGGCCCCCATGCTGACCCCACAGCACAGTCCCAAAAGGGGCCCTGAAAACCTGACGCGCCTCAGCTGGGGCGCTTAAGGTGCCTTCAGACCAAACGGGAAGGGGCAAATTTTTCACGGGGCACAATCACATTTCAACTCAATGTAAAGATGCGAATAGACATAATTATCCGTCAGAGTGAGACGCAGACGGGTGAAGTTGCCTTTATCCACCTCATTCCTAGCCCCCATGATGCCTTGCGTGAATTATGGGCACAACTTCCGGTACTAGTTTAGAACGTGTGGTTGCCACTGAAACGGGACACTTTTCCTTGTTAAAAAACAATGACTTCTGCATCAGAAACGCAGGAACACGGCCTTTTGCACCTCAGAAACGCTAATATAATCGTACCACTTCCCACGACTATGGAGGGACGAGAAGATGAGCTTCAAAAGTGGCCTGGCAGACCGCAGCTCCGTTAGCTCCGCTGCTAAGATGCTAACGCTGTAAACAAACAAAAGCTCTGACATAGATCAATGTCTCCACCGCAATAAAGTCAGCTGCTTTTTGTTAAAATATGTTAGACGATGACAATTTAAAAATTAATGCATTCTGAAGCTGCTAATATCAAGTCCATATTGTTCCAAGGCAGTGCAACAAATGCAACCCCCCCAAAAACTATTTGATATCTTTCTTAATCTTTCTTAAATCGTTAAGCCTTAGGAAGTAAACTGCTACTAAACTGCTACTTTTTAAATAGTTTTACTTCATGCAGCCTTGCATCTGGTGACATATATTAACGTCAGATGTGTGACATTCATGCAAGTGAAAACATAGCTGGTGCTCTTGCGTCTGTCCCACCGATCACACCAACAGTCCTTGTTAGTTTTCAAGGCGTGATCTACGCATTGCTGTTGAAGCCACAGATTTAGCTGTGCTTGGTTGTGAGGAGCCTCCATTTATCCAGTCTATGGCACAACCACGAACACCAGCAACAAGTACCAGAACTACGCCAAAACATTAAAAACATACAAGAACTACAAGCACAGAAATTAGCTGCCACTTGAGTGCAAAACATGTATGTGGACTATACATTAAAATGAATTTGAAAAACTTCTAAAAACGCTGTTTTAAATGCCCCGCTGCTCCACTCTTGCTGACTGATTTAACACCATTTCAGCTGAAACCGGAAGTTGCCCCCATAATTGTTTCTACAGCAGCGACCTCAGGAATAAGGTGGATAACTTCTGTAGCTGTGTTCAACCTGCTGTGGAAATCCCCAAAACACCATCATGCTTAGGTTTACATTATCCAACGGGGTCTCACCTGAAAAAATTTTCCCTGCTTCCAAGATTTCACCTGGATAATGGGTTGTTTACATTACTAGCCTGCTAGCTTTGTTAGCACGTCCGTGGCAGGAGTCCGTAGGTAAAAAAAACTCCAACACTCCGATTCAGCTGCAGAACTCCTGGTTCATCTGTCTGCAAGTGAGTGTCAGTCTCATTTTCAAACTACTCTCCAACGTTGATAATGTTACTCCGGTGACGGCAGAATCTCAATCTCATTACTAGGTTGGTGCTATCCCTCGGACGTGAACGCGCAAATGCACAAGATTCTTGTGTGCTCACGTCTTTCCGTTGACTTTGCATGTACAGTATTTGCCCCCCATGAAAAATTTGCTTCGCATTTGGTCTGAACGCACCTTTTAGAGGGGGGAAAGTCTGATGCTATACCATGTAAGCTGTGGGTACACTTCCAGTGGAAAAGGGTACTGCTATAATGTGACCTCCATGCCTATACATGGCTGTCCCAGAAGGTGCCCTTAAAATCTGATATGTCTCAGCTGCTGCACTTCTAGTTGGAGAAAGTCTGATATTATACCTTATAAGGTGCTCTTTGTGTGCCCTTCCAATGGAGAAGAAAAATCTGATAAAAGCTTGAAGGGTGCCCTTATATGCCATCCCATAATGAAAAAAGAGTGCTGTTATAATGTGACCATAATGCTGACCCAACATGACTGTACCAAAAGGTGCCTTTAAAATCTGACATGCCTTAATGGGTGTACTTATATTGGAGAAAGTCTGATGCTGTACCATCTGAGGTGTGGGTGCCCTTCCTATGGCAAAGGTTCCTACTATAACGTGACCTCCCTGTCTCTACGCAACCGTCCCAAAAGGTGCCCTTTCCAGCTGATAAAATGGTATGCAGAGCTGTTAAGGGTACTCCTGCTGGTGAGAAAACATAATGAAGCACTCAGTTAAGTGTTTCTCTAATCGTGAAGCATTCCTGTAGTGGAAACTTCTCTACAGTCCAAAGCATAAGCCTGCGTGCTTCAAGGGAAAAGCTGGAGGTGATGGTGAAGTCAACAATTATAGAGGTTTTTTTTAGCACTGACACGATTAGTCAACGTTGTCGATAACGTTAATCAGAAAAATTTGTCAACGCAGATTTTTATTGTCCACAAATCGTTTAACTTTAAAGTTTATGTGCATGCCGCAGGAATGTTGACTTGAACTGGAACCCATCATGGCAACACAGAGAGAAAATCACGGAGAGGAGAAGGTCAAAAGTTTCCGAAGTATGGGAGGATTTTACAGAAAATTAATAAATGAAACCAGTTAAATGTAGACTGTAAAGCACTGTTGTCATATCACAGCTGCACTACAGCCATGCATCCATTCCCTCCTCCTCTCCGTTTCTCCGTCTCTGTCCACCTGTCAGCAGACTGCACTGGTAAGGTTAGCCGGTAATGTTAGCACTTCTTATTTTCAATGAGTGACTCTCTCAGCTTTAGAAAACTGACCACACTATTAGTGTGTGCTGTTTAAATAGTTTACCTGCTGTTGAACAGTATTCTCTCTGACGATGGTTGCTGACAGCTGAGCTGCTTCAGTTATGATAACTAGTATACCAACTGCAGTAAATGGGTGAATTACATGAGCAGCTTACTCTTTTTTGTATTCTCTATTATCATCACCGTAATATCAGCCTTCATTCTGAATATTAGTGCATCTCGGTAAATTAGAATATCATGATTTGTAATTTAATTAAAAAAGATAACCATAATCCTCACAAATAAATTAAAACGGTTTAAATATTTCACTGTATGTGTAGTGGAGGCTCACATTCCTGCACTGATATTTAAAGTGTTTTTTTTTTATTTATTTTGGACTGGAAGAAGTTCTTTTAATTTTCATCTGAAGCCTAATTAAGTTTTTAAACTTCTAGACCCAGCAAGGCTTCAAACAGGATGGACTAGCTTGTTATTTTCTTTTTCTACTTTAATGGAGTTGACTGTTACTCTAGTTTGTTTTTAACATGCAGCATTACAACAGCCTTTGTGGAGCAGCAGAGCTGCTATTTGAGTTTTTACACTTAAGCATCTATTATTTAATTGTGTTGTGACAAACACTTCTGATTAAACTGTCAAGTTCAAGTTTCCAACTCATGTTTGATGGGTCATTATTTTATTTAGCCATGGGAACTTTATATAATAAGCTACATTATATTAAGGCAGAGACTGACAACAAAGTGATTTTCACAGGTGTGCAGGCTTAAACAGGTGAGGTAAAACATGACCTGGAGTCCTGAACAGGAGCTGTGCCAACAGGAAGTAGAGATGGTGGCCATGACAGAAATAATCATGATTAGTCGACTAATTGAAAAAATAGTCGCTAGATTAGTCGACTACCAAAATAATCGTTAATTGCAGCCCTAGTTTATAGTTCACTGTGTTTTGTCAGAGGTTTGATGGTTCGAGATAAACAATCCAAAAGAAAGGTTATATTTATTATCCTTTAAATTGAGCTAGAGTTCCATCATTAAATTAATTTATCCACTTTGAATTATTATTGTCAACATATAAATAGTATTGACAGTTTGTTTCGCTGTATATACAGCTCATTTTTCACATAGATTGCTTAGCGTAGCATAGCTATCATGATGTTTATGTCTCTTCCACATAGCAAATAACAGTGCTTGGACTCTAGTGACTTTCTAAGGGTAGTATCTCATTGGGCTGAGGCAGCTCGCAACTAGTTGGAGATTTAAAAAAAAAACGTGAGATAAATCTGAAAATTTGCCATAATCTTCACTTGGAATCACAGTGTCTCACAAATGTTGCAATGATGTTGCACAAACTCCCAGTGAGTTTTTGGCCAAAATTCTCTATTCTTGCAACACGCATGAGAATAAATTTAGTTTTTTTTTTACGCTCAAAGCAGTCCCGCAATGGCTGTCTAACACTCGAGACAAGGTCGTGACAGGTTTGAGACACCTGCGATGACTCTGAGACTATTTTGAGAGAAAGCTGTCGTACAAATTTTTTGAACAAGTTCAAAATTGCTATGAGACAAGTGCGAGACCTTGTGACTTAGGAGAGGAAAATGAGAACTGTGGAGAAGGTTTGGAGACTTTTGGAAACTCTCGAGAAGAATGCCATTCTCCAACTCGTCTCAAGCTGTCTCAATCCAGTGAGATACTACCCTAAATCACAGCAAAACTTAAGTGTATCTAACTCCCAGTTGTTATCTAGCATATTTTATTATTAACTTATTATTAATAGCATCAATTAGCTATCACTGTTAGCATTACTGCTAGCTTCCCCCAGTAATTCTACAGCAAGTAAAATCAAGAGTCCATGCCACAAGAACTACCAGTAATGTGTTCCCCGGGTTCATTTGAGCCCACGCAATCTTGTGCTGTGCGCACAAGATGTTAATAAAATAACTAGATAACACCCTGGAGTAAGATGTGTGTCATTGTTTCATAGGATCAATAGAGCCCGTGTTTCTTGGAATGGTTGAGAGACGTAAACACTGTGGCTAGCGCTAAGCAAACAGGGCTAACAAACAATAGTAGACACTATGATTATGAACTCTGTCAAAATGTAAAGCACAAACTCTTCTGTACTATTTCCAGTATATACAATGGGAAGTGAATTTACTGTATGAAAGCTCAATCAAGTCAACTGGGTTCAAGTATTTTTGAAGTAAGCATTTTTGAATCCAGTTGACTTGACTGAGCTTTCACACAATAAACTTACCAACTTGGATGACTGATAATCTGCTGTACATCAAATGATAAGTGAAAGTGGATAAATGAGAAAGCGCTTGGCTTTGCCTGGGAGTATGGAAAGCAGAAGTACATCATGCTACAAAGTCCGTTGTTGATTCTAAATTGGTCATGAGGTAACTGTCTCCGAAAGCCTGATGATTAGAGAGAATGTGTGGTTGCTGGTTACCCCACCAGTGCTGGCAAGTTTACATCAGGAATACATCTTATAGAGGTTGTTTGATCATAGGCAAGACATAGGCTAGACATCGGCATAATGGCATCGTCTAGCCTATGTCTTGCTAATAAGATAACAACCTCGAAAAAACGCATTCCTGTTGTAAACTTTGTACTTTGGCCGGACACGGTTACATAATTAGGCATATCTAGCAACTGATTTGTGCATTGACCCATCTTCTGGCACGGTCCATGCTACGGTGGCATAGTGAATATGCAATTGCTGTGCTACAACTTTGTCCCAGTGAATAAATAATATTGTGAAAAGGTTGTTGATATTTTAATTTAGAAGAAAATGTGGACATTATCGGCTGTGTTGCTGCTACATTCAGTCCCATGAAACGTAAGGTTTCCATCATTGTTCTGTTTGTGGTTCCTAAATGTTTACTTTGTGCTCATTGTTGCATGGTGAGCAACCGCGTACTGCACACCTTCTTATTGATTTTCCTTCCTGATTTCCTTGATATTTTTGTCAAAGGTGATGCCAGGTAAAAAGAAAATGAAAACAAAATCATGTAGCTGAAAGAACAACTCACTGTCAAACAAGACCGGAAGACACCACCGCAGTAATGGTGGCTTGTTAACTTCTGGTATTTGGCCGGTTTGGTCTATACAGGTCCTTAGCTAGAACAAATCTTACGGGTACAAATAAAGTAACCTGAACCTTAGCTTATTCTTACATGTGTGTAGGCTAGTGGGAATGCTTTGACGGGATTAGAATACAGATGGAAGTTGAATCCTTGATTTACCTTTATTTGTAGTTTTCACCACCATGCCGACAGTAACACTCAGGGTGTCCTTTGGCATTGGTGGTCATGTGGTCTGTAGGGAGATCGCAGTCCTGTTTCAGAGATCTTGTTAGCAGGTCTAATGATGGTGTCACAGGTTTGGAAACCAAGAAAAGCTGAAATTTGTGATTTTCTGGAACTTTTAAGCTCTCCGACTAGCTTGTTAGTTTTAGTTAGTGCTGCAGACAAGACCAGACCGAGACCAGAGTATAGAAAGAACATGTTACGGCCTGAGCGCTGATTCTGTCCGCGCTCGGGTTGTCCAGTATTTTCCCTGCTCTTATCTCTGTTTTTTCATATGGCCGTTCAGGGCTCTTATTTTGACAGCGTCACGATTGGACTTCCGGCTGTCAAGCCGAGTCACGTTGTGTCAGCTGTTTGTCATTTCATTGATTATGTTCTCCTTTCCTGATTGGCCCTTATTCATCATTTAAGGGGGCAGCTGAGATTCATTCCTTGCTGCGACCTACACAACAGTACGTGCTCCTCCGTGTACATGACTGGAGCCCTAACCCCGACTCCAGTCTCCCTTATGATTCATCGTTACCTGTAAGTGTTATTCATCCCCTTGGGCTGTTATCTTGTGCCTTAGTCAATGTTCATGTTTTGCCCCACGTGGCTGTTTACTTTGTATCCCTCTTCAGAGTAGTCAACCTTGAGTCTTAGTCTTGTTCGTGTGTTTGCTCCACGTAGCTGTTTATTTTGTCATTGTGTCTTTTGTGAATAAAACATGCAAACTCACTGGTTGGCCTGTAGCATCTCAGTGATGCCCCGCAAGGGACATCCATGACAGAACAAGACTTTAAGAGGTCAAAACTAAGTCAAAACCAAGACTACTGTAGGTCTTGGTCTTGGCTTGGTCTTGATTTGGTCATGACCCTTATAGCCTTGGTCTTGCCTGCTCTGGTCTTGACGAGATCTTGGCTACAGCACTGGTTTCAGTCACTACTACTTGGTTTCTATAGAGGAGTAGGAACTATCTAGCAGTAGTCCCTATTTTTGTCATACTTTTTTGTTTTAGTCCGCAAAATTCCTTCACAGGAACTGTTTTTGCTCCTCCTCCATAACAGGGACTCTCCAGGAGTACTAGAACCATCCAGTAGGGGTGTGCTATATGGCGATATTGGATGGTGAAGGACTAGAATGTGTCCACGATCCACCATCACTTAGAGGTCACTAGGTCATGTTAGAATGCACATTCTACCTTCAAGAGTTCTATTCTCATACAAGCAAATTCTCATAGTTTTTGTTTATTTTGCTTGTCTGTTTCATGAGAACAGAGTGATTTAGTTGAGGATCCGTGTCTGATGGCTACGTGATGATTATCTAGCGACAGCGCACTTTACCTGGATGTTTACTTTTCCAAAACAAATGTTAATTTTTTTTATGTTAAAATTACACACAGATTAAACCTGTTTCCAAAAGGTACTTTGGCCTAAATGGTTTGTTAGATGTGTTCACACCAAATGCGAAACCGCAAATTTTTTGGACAGTGCAAATACGTTAACTCGGTGTAAGCATGCAAATACAGAGGAATGTTGCCTAAAAAAAAAGGCTTTCACATTTGGTCTGAACACACTTTTTCTCTAATTTTAGTGCTATGTTTTCAAATGGAGAGGTATTCTTCAAAATGAAACAAAGTTGCTAATTTCCTTTTTAAAGGTGCTAATTTATCAGCAAAAGTTGCTAATTACCAGAAAAAAAGTTGCCAATTAAACTTAAAAAAAATTGCTATTTACCAGGAAAAGTTCCTAATTTACATGAAAAAAATCACAAATTTGCAAGAAAAAGTTATAAATTATGAGGAAAAAAGTCCATCATTTATGAGAACAAAGTCACTCTTTTGTAACAAAACAGCTGTAAAATTTATGACAGAAAAGTTTAATTTGAAATAAAAAATTATAAATCGTCAAAAAAAATTGTTAATTTATGACAAAATAAGTTGCTAATTTACATGAAAAAGTCACAAATTTGCAAGAAAAAGTGATCAATTATAAGGAAAAAAGTCAGTTATTTACAAGAGCAAAATTGCTAATTTATGAGAAAAAAGTTATAAAATTTATCATAATAAAGTCTCCAATTTGCAAGAAAAAACTACAACTTATGAGTGAAAATGTTATGATCTGAGCACCGGGGAGTTCTCTATATTTGTATATTTGTTGTATTTTGGGTTCATGGTTCCTGTCAGTTTATCCGTGGTTGGTTTTTGTGTATTTGATATTGTTTCTTATTTTTCTCTTCCCCTTGTTTATGTCATCATAGTTTTGCTTCTGTTTTATTTTGTATTGGTTTGTATTTATTTCTCAATCCATATCTGTTAACATTTAATTCTTTATTATCATGCTGTTGTGTTCTCTTCCCGGAGTGACAGCTGTCAGTGGCACTTCCGGGTTTTTACTCCGTTGTAGATGGTGTCCTTGTCAGCAGTCAGTTCCGTCTTCTCCCCTCTCACTACACTCAGCTGACCCCAGTTGGTAATCATTGTCTTCTCCTGCCCGCTCATGTGATCCACACCTGCAACCATTTGTGTTCATTGGGTTCATGTTCTATTTAAGGTCTGTTGTTTCTCTCTTTCTCTGCTGGAGTCTAAAGAATCATTTGCGTCTGGATCCTGTCCCCGTTCTGACGTTTGCTTCCCGTGAGCATCCTGTTTTCTCCCTGCTGTTCATAAGTTTTTGCATTGTGCACTATTTGGATTTTTGTGTTTGTGCACTGTTTGGAATTTTGTGTTTTGCTTTCAATAAATATCACAAACTACAGTCCAGCGTTTGGGTCTCTCCTCTCTGCCCGAGGGGCAATTCATGATAAAAAAGCATCATTTATGAGAAAAAGTTGCCAATTTACAACAAAAATGTTGTAAAATTTCTGAGAAAAAAGTTTTTAATTTACGTTAAAAAGTTGTTAATCATGTGAAAAAAGTTGCTAATTTTGCTCATTTGTAAGAGAAACTTGCAAATTATAAGAGATAAATCAATAATTTCTGAACACAAAGTTGTTAATTTACAAGAAAAGGTCACAAATTTGCAAGAAAAAGTTATAAATTATGAGAAAAAAAAGTCGATCATTAACGAGAAAACAGTTGCTAATTTACATGAAAATAAGTTACTACAAGAAAAGGGCTCCCAGTTCAAATGAAAAAAGTTGTGAATTATGAGAAAAAATTAATAATGTACAAAGCCAAAGTTGCTTATTTACAACAAAAAGTTGTAAAATTTATGAGAAAAAAGTTGAATGAATGAATGAATCTTTATTTCGGATAGATTAAAAGTAAAGATTAGAAAGAAACAGAATAATATAACAAAGGGGAAAAAATCCAACAAGGTCAAATTAAACAACAACTCCTCTGATTATACAGTTCAACATAAGTTATCTGAAATGGGTGATGGCTGAAGCCGCAGCTTATATTGTCCACCCATATTCCATCCAAAAATTCAATAAAACAAAACAAGAGCGATTACAAATCACATGAAAAAAGTTGCTAATTTATGACAAAACAAGTTGCCAGTTTACATGAAAAAGTCACTAATTTGAAAAAAGGTTGCAAATGATGAGAAGTATGTCAATAATTTATGAAAGCAAAGTTGTAAATTTACCAGTTGACTTGAAGAAGTATCTAATTTAAAAGAAAATAACACTAATTTATTCCATATTTCCCGCCAGCTGATGTTCATGTATACCAGCCCTCTTTATACCCAAAACTCTTTTCCTTTAATGTCATTTCTTTAAGGCTTGACTGTGTTTTAGGGGCTGATCTTTGATCAGAAATGATTGATAACGTCTTTTCCATGGTATGAATGCATGGTCATTGCAAAGTTGGAGGTTCCACTGGTCGGGAATGTGACAGTGGGATAGGTCTCCTCGTTCAATCGCCTTGGAGCTCTACTCACTTCAGATGCCCGTTATAAAAAAGAAATCTGAAGAAGGATCAGCCTAGCAAAAGATACCTTCAACAAGCTTCAGTCAATACTCACTGACAAGAAACTCACCCCCTCAGTCAAAGTCCCACTGCTCAAAACCTTTGTCTGGTCAACTCTTATATACTCATATGAATCTTGGACTTTCACAGCGGAAACTCTGTGAAACATGGACACAACAGAAATGTGGTTTTACCGCCACATGCTCAGGCTGTCATACATGGATCGGGTTACAAGTGAAGAGGTTCTACAAGTTGGAATGGTCCAACGGAGACAACTAAAGTTTCTGGACCACTCAATTCGAAAAGAGGCACTCAAAGACCTGGGCCTCAGTGTAAAATTAACCTGGAAATGTACTCCTGGTGGGCAGAGGAAATCCTTCCTCAATAACTTCAATCTTGGTCCTGTGAGGTGCATTTGGAATGATGCAAGAACCAGACCAAAATGGCGGGCAGTTCGCCAAATGTGGACAACTCCATGAGGGCACTTACGATGGTACACAAAGTTATTTCAATCAATCAGTTAATCAAATTTATTGATAAATTCAGCTAAATTTATTATTATCTAAAGTGTACAAATCGGAAAACATAGGATATTATGGTGACCAAAACTAGGACGTTTTCCGGCTGGGAACGGAGAGGAGATTAGCGGAGAACCACGAGTGCAGTGGCTAACGATGGTAGCGACTAACGGTCTGTGTATTACTGGCCCACGGACAGACAGAACATCTGAGCTCAGTGACAGGAACGGAGGGATAGTGTGTTTTTGATCATCAAAGTGTGTGTCCGTGATCAGGAATTTTCCCCCAGAAATTTAATGTTAGCTAAAAAACGAACCAATGTTAATCACCGGGCTCGTTAGTAATGGAGTGAACCACAGTCTGACTACACAATAAAGCTCATCACAGTTATACAGTAGAGTCAGCCTTCAAATAGACCTGTTACACTTGAGACAGATAAATTTAGAGGATTTTTCCACCGTATTAACCATCATAAACCTACAATAATCATAAGCTAAATAACTCACCATAACAGCTGTGTGGTTCTCATACTGCAGATTCGTTTCATGGGCATTATTTCTGCTGCTCCTGGTCTCTATGATGTCTCACACGGTCTCAATTATGGATGCAGACTTAAGGATTAACTACTGCAGTCATCACTGATGGAAACGGTGGTCTGTAGATGTCTTTAAGTTGTTTTAAGGCACAGACAGCCATATTTCTGTAATTTCTGTTTAATGGAATGTTTTCTCTTGTTTCTGATGTTTTCCACCATCAGTGTGTGAATGTGTGTGTGAATGGGTGGATAGCAGGATCTGTAAAGCGCTTTGGTCATCAAGAGATGAGAATAAAAGCGCTATAGAAGTGACTGCCATTTAGCATTTACCATTTACCATTTCTCAACTTATTAATTAGCTGGCATGAAGCTCCATTTGCTGATTAGTTTTATTTCTGTGGTAAATCTCCCAAAACTCTGTGGGTAGATGGTTTTTATCACTGCTGATAACCAAGCCACTGCCAACTGAAGCAGCAGAATAATTAAAGAAGAAATGAAAGAGATGACTGTGTAGGAGTGGGCGGGCGTGGCGTTAATACCCAGCAGATGCTGATGAGTTGGCGGTCAAAACATGACCTGGACCCGATTGATCCCAGATCGGCCGTCAGTCAGAGGAGGGATTTCCACCGATGAAAAAACCCCGCTCATGTCGTGAGTCGGCGGAAGCTGAAAATAGCGTGGATGAAAAGCCTGGAGAGGAGCGGCTGTCAGGAGTGATTACACAACAGAGCCTAATGAAGGCATCTCCTCCTCACTGATGTCAGAGCAGGGCTCGCTCCGGACCCAAAAGACAGCAGATCAGGACACGATGTCAACACAACGCCCACGGTTACGGCTTCAATGAAGTTCCTCAATTAGAAAGTTCCCAGAGAGCTCACACCTCCACCTACACATTAAAGTCCCACTGTTCTCCAGAGGCCTCAATAAACTGTGACATGATGACAGAACACCCCAGGGTCTAATTAGTGCAGTACCATTTTACACATGAGGAAGTAATAATTATTACCACCTATTACACGCCTCAAAACAGGCCAGTTCAGCATATTTTACTTAACCTTCTCCACCCCAATTATTTAGTAATTAACTCCTAATTAGTCCTTATTAGTCCTAATTAGTCCTTAATTATTACAAAATGGTCCAGATATAATTTCTGTCAAATTTTTACTTTTTTAAAATCTTTTTCCTCAAGATTTTTTTCATTTTAAGGTTCTTTAATATCTTTTTAAATAAATTAAACCATTATTTCATTGAATATTAACCATGTACTGTTGTGAGCTGCTGCTTGGAAAGCAGGTGTGGTGGAATGATGGACCCAGGGCACAGGCAGGACTTCAGTGCAATAATGATTTGAAAACAAAAACTCGAAAGAACAAACAAAGGGTGCAGCACGGGGGCTGGAAATAAACTCAGGTGTAATAGAAAACAAAACTCACAGAGAACAACTGGAACAGACGGGAACAAGACGGCAGGAATGACACTCAACAATCACTGAGTCAATCAAACAATAAACTGGACTGGTCACAAAACACCAACGCGCTCTACAAGAAGGGGCAGCACAGGCTGTTCCTCCTGAGGAGATTCAGGTCTTTTGGAGTACAAGGGGCACTCCTGAAGACCTTCTATGATTCGGTGGTGGCATCAGCCATCACATTTGGAGTGGTCTGCTGGAGCAGTGGTATCGCGGCAGCCAACAGGAAGAGACTGAACAGACTGATCAAAAATGCTAGCTCTGTTCTGAGGCGATGCCTCAACCCAGTGGAGGAGATAGGAGAGACGAGGATGGTGGCTAAGCTGTCATCTCTGCTGGAGTCTGACTCCCACCCCATGCAGGACACGCTGAACGCACTGCGGAGCTCATTTATTGGTCGGCTGTACCATCGTAGGTGCACAACGGAGAAGTTCCGTAGGTCCTTCCTACCTACGGCTGTCAGACTTTATGACCTAACCAGGGATGCTCATCGAGGCTGTATTGAATGTACTAAATGTAATAACCTTGCACAATAAATTGCCCCCTCCATTATACAACCAGGACAATAACAACCATTACTGAGGGTGGTAGCAACACTGTTGATTCAAATACAAAATATACAGTAGTGTGAAAAAGTGTTTGCCCCCTTCCTGATTTCTCATTTTTTTGTATGTTTGTCACACTTAAATGTTTCAGATCAAACAAATTGAAATATTAGACAAAGATAACACAAGTAAACACAAAATGCAGTTTTTAAATGAAGGTGTTTATTATTAAGGGTAAAACAAAAGTCCAGACTTACATGGCCCTGTGTGAAAAAGTGATTCCCCCCCGTTAAAACATAAATTAACTGTGGTTTAGCAAATCTTTGGAAAGCTGAGTTCAATTTCTGTAGCCACACCCCAGACCTGATTACTGCCACACCTGTCCTCAATCAAAAATATCACTTAAATAGGACCTGCCTGACAAAGTGAAGTAGACCAAAAGATCCTCAAAAACTAGACATCATGCTGTGATCCAAAGAAATTCAGGAACAAATGAGAACCAAAGTAATTGAGATCTATCAGTCTGGAAAAGGTAAAAAAGCCATTTCTAAAGCTTTGGGACTCCAGTGAACCACACTGAGAGAAGGTAAAAACATATCCTTTCTATTTTTGTCTTTAATAACAACAAAAGGTAAATAATTAAAAGAAGACAAAATGAACCTACTTAAGCACATTGAGAGCCATTATGGAACAGTGGTGAACTTTCACAGTAGTGGCTGGCTGACCAAAATTACCCCAAGAGTGCAGCGATGATTCATCCAAGATGTCACAAAAGATCCCCCAACAACATCCAAAGAACTGCAGGCCTTACTTGCCTGAGTTAAGGTCAATGTTCGTGACTCCACCATAAGAAAGAGACTGGGCAAAAATGGTCTGCAGGACAGAGTTTCAAGACGAAAACCACTGCTGAGCAAAAAGAACATAAAGGCTCATCTCAGTTTTGCTAGAAAACATCTTGTTGATCCCCAAGACTTTTGGGAAAATACTCTGTAGACTGACAAGACAAAAGTTGAACTTTTTGGAGGGTGTGTGTCCCCCACATCTGGCGTAAAAATAACATAGCATTTCAGAAAAGGAACATCATACCAACATTAAAATATGGTGGTGGTAGTGTGATGGTCTGGGGTTGTTTTGCTGCTTCAGGACCTGGAAGACTTGCTGTGGTAAATGGAACCATGAATTCTGCTGTCTACCGAAAAATCCTGAAGGAGAATGTCCGGCCATCTGTTTGTGACCTCAAGCTGAAGCGCACTTGGGTTCTGCAGCAGGACAATGATCCAAAACACACCGGCAAGTCCACCTCTGAATGGCTTAAGCAAAACAAAATGAAGACTTTGGAGTGACCTAGTCAAAGTCCTGACCTGAATCTGATTGAGATGTTGTGGCATGACCTTAAAAAGGCGGCTCATGCTCGAAAACCTTCCAATGTGGCTGAATTACAACAATTCTGCAAAGAGGAGTGGGCCAGAATTCCTCCACGGCGCTGTAAAAGACTCATTGCCAGTTATCGCAAACACTTGATTGCAGTTGTTGCTGCTAAGGGTGGCCCAACCAGTTATTAGGTTTAGGGACAATCACTTTTTCACACAGGGCCATGTAGGTTTGGATTTTTTTCCCCTTAATAATAAACACCTTCATTTAAAAACTGCATTTTGTGTTTACTTGTATTATCTTTGTCTAATATTTAAATTTGTTTGATGATCTAAAACATTTAAGTGTGACAAACATACAAAAAAATGATAAATCAGGAAGGGGGCAAACACTTTTTCACACCACTGTACTGTCTGGGTTCATATTCATGTTCTGCAGGGTAATTTAACAAACTGTAATGCTGATTATTCCATCTAGCTGCAATGCTCCTGCACTGTGTACATATGTACTATATTTACTGCTTTGGCTAACCAGTTCATATCTTAATATCTTATTAACTATTGCTCTGAGTGCTGCTGTCCCGTTGCTGCTGCAATCCTGGAATTTCCCCATTTTGGTACTAATAAAGGCTTATCTTATCTTATCTTAACAGATAATGAGATTATTCCCCTTTATTTATCCCAGACTGATATAAGTCAGTGATAACACAAAACTTTTTTTTTTGAGAAATGTCATCTTTAAAAATAAAATAGTTAAGTTTTTTTTTCTCTCTCTCTTTTTAATCCTTAATTTGTCCCTATAACCAAAATCTGGTCAGGCCTCATACCCTTTTGGAAAATTATTATTTTTTGATCAGTTCCTCTGTTTTTTTTAATTCAATTATGTTTATTAAGAGGTTTTTATTATTTTAAATAATTATTTAATTAAATATTAACACTTTACATGCCTGTTTGTATCGTATCCCACTAATTTATATATTTGCATATTTCAACATTTTATAAATAGTCGAGAAATAGAGATAATAGAGGTAATTAGATTATTCTGCTGTTATTTATTCAGTCTGACAAGGGTCAAAGAAAACCCATAATATTGATTTTGGTGCATTTTTGGTCAGATGTAAGATTTTTAAATGCTAATGAGCCCCAGTCCACGCCACTCTCCCTTTTTCCTCATTTGAGCTAAGTAACATGAACTGAATTTTATAAACCATTATCAGAAACAGGGTGTGACCAGTCCCTGGGGTGTAATGACTACAGAAACAGCCCTGAGTTAGCTGCCGTTAGCACCGCTGTCGTTAGCACCGCTGTCGTTAGCACCGCTGTCCTTAGCACCGCTGTCCTTAGCACCGCTGTCGTTAGCACCGCTGTCCTTAGCACCGCTGTCCTTAGCACCGCTGTCGTTAGCACCGCTGTCGTTAGCACCGCTGTCGTTAGCACCGCTGTCCTTAGCACCGCTGTCGTTAGCACCGCTGTCGTTAGCACTGCTGTCGTTAGCACCGCTGTCGTTAGCACTGCTGTCGTTAGCACCGCTGTTGTTAGCACCGACATTCTGGTCAAAGAGTGTCACAGCCATAGTGTAGTAATAATAAAATGTAAATTATACAGTATGTATGATCAAATGTTGGTAGATGGTCCGACTGAGAACAAGCATGTTTAATGGAGTTGGATAGAATATGTAGAAAATAACCCTTAAAATAGACCTATTATGGGTTAAAAAAAAAACAGGATAAAATTGTAAAAATAGGTAAACAACAGGGGAAAAACAGGAAAAATGAAAGGGGAAAAACACAGCAAAAATAGGGCAGCACGGTGGTGCAGTGGTTAGCACTGTTGCCTTACAGCTAGAAGGTTCCTGGTTCGAATCCCCAGGTTGGCAGGGGTTGGAACCTTTCTGTGTGGAGTTTGCATGTTCTCCCTGTGCTGCGTGGGTTTACTCCGGGGGCTCCGGTTTCCTCCCACAATCCAAAGACATGCATGTTAGGTTATTTGGCTGTTCTAAATTGTCCCTAGATATCTATTTCCTACAGGCCCTTAGAATAGAGGGTTAGTATTAGTGAAAGCGCTTTGAGTGGTCTTTGAGACTAGAAAAGCGCTATATAAGTGCAGGTTAGTTAGTAGTTAGTTAGTAATAAGAAAAAATGGTAAAAATGAGAGGAAAAGAGAAACAGGGAAGACCGTTGCACCAGACTAGAATAAAGCTAGAACCCCAAACAGCACAAGGTCGGCTCTTTAAGCCCATCATTCCACAATAAAAGCCCCAAAAGTCTCCCAAAATTAGCAGCTGTTTCAAAATAAGAGCCAGAGACCCTTTGGTGGTAAATCTTTAGGGAAATAGCAGAGACATGCTCCGAAGCTCCAACTTACAGCCTGGGCCAACGTTAAAGTCACCAAACAGGCTGACGGGTCCCTGGAGGGCCCCCGAGGCCCCATGAGGGCCCTGATCTGTTCCCGACTGGTGGTGGAACATCTGTGGTGGGGTTTATCTGTGTACCACTAAAACTGGTGAACCTCCATGCTCTCTACACCGTCGTCTTCTTCTGTTGGATGATTTTCCTGCTGCTGTCAGCTGATTCTCGGCTTTCCTGTCACATCCTGTAACGTCTCCTCTACTGTTCTGCATGTTTATAATTAGAACACAGTATTCCATCACAGGACAGCTCCAGTTAGATGGGTTTCAGCCTGGTTTGGTTCTCATAAATTCACATTTTCTGAATTGTGTGAAGGAGACTGTGGTCAGTTTCAGGAGAGGACACACACAGCATCCCCCTCTGATCATCAGTGGAGCAGCTGTGGAGAGGGTGATCAGCACCAGGCTCCTGGGGGTGCACATCTCTGAGGACCTCTCCTGATCCAACAACACCACATCACTGGCCAAGAAGGCTCAAACTCGCCTCTCTTTCCTCTGCAAACGGAGGAGAGCACGAGTCCCACCCCCATCATGTGCTCATTCTACCAGGGCATCATTGAGAGCATCCTCACAGCTGCATCATTGTGTGGTGCAGAAGCTGCACCGCCTCCTGCTGGAAGACACTACAACGCACAGTGAAAGCAGCCAGAAAAATGATCGGTGCCCCTCTGCCCCCCCCCCCTCCCCCCTTTGGGCATCTATCACACCCACCTCACCTGCAGAGCCATCAGCATTGACTGATGGCTCATGCTCCCTCTTAAGCCCCCTGCCTTCAGAGAGAGGGTCCCGGAGCCTCCGGGCCCGCTCCATAAGACTGCTAAACAGCTTTGCCCACCAGGCCATCAGGACCCTGAACTCTGTCCACTTCCTTCTCCCCCCACCCCTGGACTGTAACACACTCACCCACACAATAACTACCTCAGCTGTTTGCACAGAAAGACTGGCACACCAACAGTAATACACTTGCTGCTGTATATCTCTGCATCTTACTGCAACCATTTGCAGAAATGTCATATCTGCTGCTGTCTGTTATTGCAATACTGATCATGTGCAGTTGTATCTGTCACTGCCTGCACATACACTACCACATCAAACTTGCAATTTACCGGTATTACTGTTTACTGTACATAGGATTGCTGTGTTTTTACTGTCATTTGCACTGTGGGTAGCATTAAGTATTCTCTGGGGGGGGGGTGCATAGCCATTTAATATTTTATAAACTGAACAGGCAAATTTGAGAGTTTTATAATTTTCAAAAGACAGAAGATTCTCTAATTTTAGTTTTCTCTCATTACTGTACATAGACTGCCGTTGTTGTTTTCCATCCTTATTCCTCCTTTTCTTATATACTAGTGCAGGCCTGTGGAAAGCAAGTATTCCTGTCTGAAACAGGTAGTCCATTCAGGCTTTAAAGGCCAAAACATAGGCTGTTTGAAAGTGGAATACAGAGGTGTAGCCTACACACGTGGACAAGATTGTTGGTACCCCTCTGTTAATGAAAGAAAAACCCACAATGGTCACAGAAATAACTTGAATCTGACAAAAGTGGTAGTAAATAAAAATTCTATGAAAATTAACCAATGACAATCAGACAATGCTTTTGAATTGTGGTTCAACAGAATTATTTTAAAAAACAAACTCATGAAACAGGCCTGGACAAAAATGATGGTACCCCTAGAAAAGATTGAAAATAATGTGACCATAGGGACATGTTCAACCAAGATGTGTCCTCTAATTAACATCACAGGTGTCGACAAACTTGTAATCAGTCAGTCGGCCTATTTAAAGGGTGACAAGTAGTCACTGTGCTGTTTGGTGACATGGTGGGTACCACACTAAACATGGACCAGAGGAAGCAAAGGAGAGAGTTGTCTCAGGAGATTAGAAAGAAAATTATAGACAAGCATGTTAAAGGTAAAGGCTATAAGACCATCTCCAAGCAGCTTGATGTTCCTGTGACTACAGTTGCACATATTATTCAGAAATTTAAGATCCACAGGACTGTAGCCAACCTCCCTGGATGTGGCTGCAGGAGGAGACGGATAATACGAATGGTAACAAGTGAGCCCAGAACAACCTCTAAACACATTCATGGTGAACTCCAAGGTCAAGGTACATCAGTGTCAGATCACACCATCCGTCGTTGTTTGAGCCAAAGTGGACTTCATGGGAGACGACCAAGGAGGACACCACTGTTGAAAACAAATGATAAAAAAGCCAGACTGGAATTTTCCAAACTGCATGTTGACAAACCACAAAGCTTCTGGGAGAATGTCCTATGGACAGACAAGACAAAACTGGAACTTTTTGGCAAGGCACATCAGCTCTATGTTCACAGACGCAAAAATGAAGCATACCAAGAAAAGAAGACTGTCCCTACTGTGAAACATGGAGGAGGTTTTGTTATGTTCTGGGGCTTCTTTGCTGCATCTGGCACAGGGTGTCTTGAATCTGTGCAGGGTACAATGAAATCTCAAGACTATCAAGGTATTCTAGAGAGAAATGTGCTGCTGCCCAGTGTCAGACAGCTTGGTCTCAGTCGCAGGTCATGGGTCTTGCAACAGGATAATGACCCAAAACACACAGCTAAAAACACCCAAGAATGGCTAAGAGCCAAACATTGGACTATTCTAAAGTGGCCTTCTATGAGCCCTGATCTAAATCCTATTGAACATCTGTGGAAGGAGCTGAAACATGCCGTCTGGAGAAGGCACCCTTCAAACCTGAGACAACTGGAGCAGTTTGCTCATGAGGAGTGGCCCAAAATACCTGCTGAGAGGTGCAGAAGTCTCATTGACAGTTACAGAAATTGTTTGATTGCAGTGATTGCCTCAAAAGGTTGTGCAACAAAATATTAAGTTAAGGGTACCATCATTTTTGTCCAGGCCTGTTTCATGAGTTTGTTTTTTAAAATAATTCTATTGAACCACAATTCCAAAGCATTGTCTGATTTTCATTGGTTAATTTTCATAGAGTTTTTATTTATTACCACTTTTGTCAGATTCAAGTTATTTCTGTGACCATTGTGGGTTTTTCTTTCATTAACAGAGGGGCACCAACAATTTTGTCCACGGCTGTATATGAAGACAATCACATGTTAGACTTAATATGAAAGGGACTGAACTGAGATTTATTTGATTGTGTGAATATTAATTACAGAATAATTGAAAATGAATGGGACATCCAATATTAGCCACTGTTTAAGAACCGCTTGTTTATTTTTTGTCAGATCACTTATTTGTCTGATCTTTTATGACTTACATTCATAATAGTGTATCTTGCACTTTGGGGAATGGGGGTTGTTCAGTCATGATAATTTAGTTTATATGTGTAGTTTATAGTCAATAAACTCATGCAGTACTATAACAGGACACGTTTACAAATATTTGAGATGCACTGGTGTGCATCCTTTTCTATTTTAGCAATATTATAAGTACAAAGCACCCAACATTATTATTATTTTGTTTTTGTGTTTGTATTTTGTATACTTTATTGATCCCGAGAGGGAAATTCAGGGCATCTGCGTGGATGGATGGAGCAGCCACGGTATGGCGCTTAGGTGTTCTGTCCACAAACTTGGCATTGAGGAGATGGACGAGGAGGCTGCACTTGAACACAGCTTTATTATGGCACTATACACACACAGCAGGTGCCACACCGTGTGGGACCATCCGGGCAAGGAGAGAGCCCAAGAGGCAGACGCCCCTTATTGTAGGGCGGTGTGATGACACACCCAGAAGGCGGCGTTGTCACACTGCACCTCACACTAAATCCCGACCGCCCCCCCCCTTTACAAAATAAAAAGCGCATCCAATCAGAACCCACCCCAAACCTGGCACACAAGAACCCCCCAATAACAAACTAAAAGAAAACAACAACAGAACTAACTAGAAGTGGGGCTAGTGGGTAGACTGCCACATGACCCCCACGACACAGTGGATTATTCTGCCACTTTTCTCTCTTTTTTTTCCAGTGCGGCCGTGCTCCTACCAGACAAGTCCTTTTTTTTCTTTTTCTTTACCGTCTCCCATGGTAAGGGTGGGTCAGGCGGGACAAACAGTTCAGTCCTAGGGGCTTTGAGGCGGTCCCGTGGTGGCCTCCTCCCTGGAGCCCAGGACCTGGGTCCCATACTGCGGTAGCTGACTCCTGTGGAGCCTCGCCATCTGGAGCTGCCACCCAGACATGCCGTAGTCTATTCGCGTGTCAAACCGAATCGTCCGTCTTCCGAAAGCACGCAGTCCTCAGCTTTGCCACAATCCTCAGCGGTACCCGTTGTTTCACTGGCTGTGGTCTGGTCTGTCGCCGCCCTGGTCTTCCCCCGGTGCGAACCCAAACCCAGTCCATAACTTGGAGTGGCGTCTTGCTTGATTTCCTGTGCTGTCCTTGCGCTCCCGGTGGCTCTGTGTGCTTGTTCGGTTTGGGATCTCCGCCATGCTGCGGCGGTTCTGCTGTCACCATGTTCGCTGCGGACCCCTCAGCTGCTGTCTCAGTCTTCGACTGCAGCTTGTCTTGGGTACAGAAGCAATCCGGTACCTCTCCAGTGTTGCTCGTTGAAATGCACCTGCCAACTCGGTCGCTCCTACTACAGCCAGCTGAGCGCGGGCACCGAAGCCATCCGGCTCCTCCACTGAGCTGCTCTCCTCCCAAGAGCATGTAGTGTGCGCTTCGGTGTCAGTAATTAAAGGGGACTGTCCACCCGTCAGCTCGGTCATAACCTCCGTAGCCTGCTGAGCGAGGGAACGGGAGCAGTCTGGCTCTTCTCCTTTGCCGTCAAAAGCGCTCTGCTGTGCCGCCTCATGCGCTGTGACTATGCCCAGCTGCCGCTGCTGCTTTTCGGGGCTCTCAGCATGCTTGTGCTCCCTCTGCCACGGCTCTGACTCTGGCTGCGTGGAAAACTGAGCCAAGTCTGTTCATTGCTCTGCCACCGTGCTACGGGCACTCTCAGTGCTGAATTCTCCCTTTTCACTGCGCTCACTCTCCGTGCTGTGCTCTTCGGCTGGCTTGTCGTTCTCGATGGACACGGGCTGCCTCTCCTGTGGCTCCAATTCCACCATGTTAATTAACACCGACTGCCCGGGTAGCTTCTGTGTTTGGCGCCCATTTAGCCCCGTGGCTAACTTTTCCATTGCTACTAGCTGGGCCATTAGCTCCCCCGTTAGTGTCTTTTGGCACCATTAGCCTCTCAACCCACAGCTTCATGCTACGTGTGTGTTCGGCAAAGTAGCTAGCAAGCAGCCCGACAGTATCTGCATAGGACTCCGTCTCCCCTAACGTGTGGAAAATTCTCTGACCTTCTACGGCAAGTTTGCAAACCAGAAGTGCTCGCTTCCTCACTCCATCGAGTTTACCCAGGCCCAACGCTGCAATGTGCTTCTCAAACGTGGCAAACCAGCGAGGCCACACTATTGCTGGTTCTCCTGGGTACTCCAGAAACGACTGTAGAGGTGCTGGTATTCAGGAGATGGACGAGGAGGCTGCACTTGAACACAGCTTTATTATAGCACTATGTACACACAGCAGGTGCCACACTGTGTGGGGCCATCCGGGCAAGAAGAGAGCCCAAAAGGCAGACACCCCTTACTGTAGGGCGGTGTGATGATGCACCACTCTTTTACGGTAATGCAGGTTTTTGATTGCACTTCCCAGCGCACTTTGAGCTCGTTGGAGACCACAGAGTGAGGCAAGAAGAGGGTGAAGAGCAGTGGAACGGGACGGAGCAGCTTCCTCTTCCCAACCCAGAGGCACCCACCACGATGGTGGGTTATGTTGGATGGAAACTCAGGCAGATCGGAGACGGGTTTCAGCAACAACAGACACACGAGAATCAAAACCAAAGGAACCAGGGCCTGCCGTGGAGACACGTGGCTGCAGCCCTTCTCAGCTTTCTGGTTGTCAGAGGGTTAATTGCTAGAGGAGGTGAAGGGCATCTTCTCCTTATGTCCATTTTCTTCATCTCTGCGAAGAACTGGACGCTTGATTGCACTGTCGAATCTAACACAGGTCTGCTTGGGGGAGAAAACAAACGACAAAAAAAAACAAGGTCACCACAGGATGGAGACAACCAACTTTTATACAAGGTGGTGGGTTTTTTTTTTAAGAAGATGCCATGATGCACCAAGATTCCTCTAAAGGGCAACGTTTCTACTTGGCATATCTGTGGTGTTGTAATTTTTGTACAGTGAATGATCTTATTCAGTTTATCGACCTCCACAGACCCCGGGAATGCTTTATTTAGTGTCTTTTGCCAGAATGAGTATTGAACAGTTTTGACAGGCAAGATAAGATGGTTAGGAAAAGAAAGAAAAACCTGTAAGACGTTTCTTTTTTCAGAGGTTCCCTGTTGGCCCTTCAAGCCGAACTTCCAAAGAGGCAACTACTCAGAACAAAGCAGTTTGCACCTCACCTCACTGGAACCATCTTTTCCTCATTTTCTTAATATTGCTTTGGATTTCTTTGTCTCTCACGCCTACATTTTGTTTGAGCATAACCCCCCTTTATCGTTCAGAATATTGGGAACAAAGTTTTCTCTGCATGTAAAAATTGGCACATCTTTTTGCACAGTGATCTTTTGTCACGTGCTGCAGCTCAAACGTTTTGGACATTTTCACCGACCACAGCTGCGTTGGAAGTCTGCCATGCTGGTCAACAAGTCACTTGACAAACATACATGGAAGAGGAAATGGAAAAAAAAAATATATTGCAACATGTCCTTTCAGCTACACTTGAGCTTGATTTATAGCATCATGTTAGAACGACAACGTAATATCTATAAACTGAATCAGCGTATGAACATACAGAATTTAGAGGTAAGGAAGAAAATATTGGTTGCTTTTGTGCTGTAAACAGTTTTTTAAAGCCAAAGGGATGTGCTCTGAATATCAGCCATCCTGTAACAGTTAGGCTTTTAATTACCTCCACCAAGGAGGTTCTGGTTTCATTAGCAACTGTTGGTCTGATTATTAGCAGGAATATTTCTATTCCATATACTGGATGGACTTTGAATTTTCCATCAGAGGTGACCGTTGGCCCAAAGATAAATCCATTCTATTTTTTGTGTCAGATCTGAATCACTGTGGGTTCTGGACACCTTTTTTGCTTTTTTGAAACACCCTTGGCAGAAGTATGCACTCTTTGGGTGACCTCTACTTATTTTTTTTCCCCTCACCACTTGTCTGCCTTTGTAGGAAAAAGAATACTGATGGGCAAAAAAAATAGTCTGGATTTCTGTTTGCTGCAGTAGAGACTCAGACTGCCCAGGTCACACATTTCTGAGAGAAAACTGCAAATTTAGGAGGAAATTATATCCTATTAATTTTGTCGACAGGTCATTTCATATTTGTATTACAGCTGTTCACCTTAATTTTAGGGTTTTAAATAAAATAAAATATTACATATCATTTTATGAGCTGTAACTAAAAACAATATGTGTCACAGGTCTGTGGTGGACCACTCCCAGTTACACAGGGTGAGACTGGACATCCTGGCAGATAAGCACATCTGTAGCAAGGTCTGTGGTGGACTTTTGCCAGTCGGTGCACCGTGACATGCACTACACAAAGAGCAGAGATAAACAAACCTATCATCTGGTCAGTCACTGCAACAGATACTGGAGTCAGTTTGTCTTGGCCTGTCCTTGCCACTGATAATGCCTCTGTCTGCCAAGAATGTGCTGCTAGTTCAGCAAAAGCTAGCGGTACTCAAATACTTTGCAAGCAGTTTCATGAAATGGTCAGTCAGAGAGCAACTCATACCAGCTTGGACGTCACCCGGGTTAACAAGGCCAGGAGTTCCTGGCAGCGGAAGGCTAAGGACAGAGCTGCGTGGAGGAATCTGATCAGACCTACATGAAACAGTTATTGTCGCCCCAACAGACTGCTATGATGATGATGATGAAACTTTTTCCCATAAATGTGTGATTTTTTTTTCTCGTAAATTTGCAACTTTTTTCCTCATAAATTTGATAGTTTTTCTTGTAAAATTGTGACTTTTTCTTGCAGATTTTTTTTTTTACTTTTCCTTGTAATTTTGGAACATTCTCATAAATTTGCCCCTTTTTTGGAATGCAACTTTTCTTATAAATGTGTTACTTTTTTATTGTAAATTTGCTATTTTCTTGTAAATTTGTGACTTTTTCCCATAAATTTGTGACATTTTTTTGTAAATTTGGAATTTTCTAAAAAAATGTATTCATAAATTTGTGATTTTTTTTTCATAAATTTGTAATTTTTTTCTCCTAAATTTTCAATTTATTTCCTCATATATTTACTAATTTTTTTTATTAATTTGAAACTTCAAATGTTTCCTCATACATTTGTGACTTTATTCTAAGTTTTGTCTTGTAACTTTTTTCAAGTAATTTTACTTTTTTCTTGTAAATTTTGCAACTTTTTTCACATAAATTAGTGATTTTTTTCTAGTAAATTTGTGACTTTTTCTCATAAATTCGCGGCTTTTTTCTCCTAAATTTGCTACATTTTTCTAGTAAATTTGTGACTTTTTTCTCCCAAATTTGCTACATTTTTCTAGTAAATTTGTGACTTTTTTCTCATAAATTTTCAAACTTTTTCTCATAAATTTGTGACTTTTTTTCTTGTAACGTTGCCTGACACCAGTATTACTGAAACCTGCTCACCCTGGGGGCCCAGATGCATTTAATGCACAGGTAAAGTCCATGTGGGCAAACACAGATGGGCCAACATGGGACCGGTGGACAAACCCACATGGACCCAGAAGATAGCCCAGCTTTAACCTCGGGTGGGGCCCACGGGGACATGCTGGCTGGCTTTGTACCTTGGGCAGACGTTGGGCACGCTGACTTCCTGAGCACCTGATCTTCCATTCTTTTAGGCGGGGGCTGATGTTAAACGGTAGCGGTGATGACAAACACTCGATTTTATCTGAGGCAGAAACGGGACTTTGTTCAGAGGACGTTGGGAGGTCAGAGGAGCCGCTCGGTCCTCCTTCCTTCCTGTTTTTAGTCTTTTTCTCTCTCTGAGGGTTACCGCCGCTCGCGGAGCTGCTAATATGAGACGTTTAATGCCTCCTGTGTGTGTCTGCGGTGGATTAACTTTCTCCCGCTGTGCCCGATGATCCGACATGGGAGACTCATCTCTCTCTCTCTATTTCTCTCTCTCTCTCACACACACACACACACACATGGTCATACTCCTGTCTTTGTTGGGACATTTCTTGATGTAATAATAATAACACTGTGGCCCCTGTCAGTTTTGACTCCTGGCGTTTCCTCCTCCAGCAGCTGCTCATCGATGCCACAGGAAGGTTTGTCTCTAGCAAGCTAGCTTGCTCTTTTTGGGCCTCTGCCATCTTCTGTTTTTTTTTTTTTTTTTTTGTCAACGGGTCTCTCGAGGTTCCGAGGTGGTGTCTATCCCCCCCTCCCCTCCCGTCCCCGGGGTGGGAGCCAGACTCTGCGACAACAGCAATCCTCCTTTTCTGATGGGGACCCTTTTGCTTCACTCGTTGGGAGGTCACAAAGGAGCTGCAGGAGACTCGCCATAAAGCAACATGACTGAACACTGAAAAGACTACAGGCGACACGCCTGAGTGCCAGGAACCAATCGCACGGTGCTTTGTTAGTGTGTGGCTGAAGTCATACCCTATCATTGGCTAATGGGACTCGGGCCATAAAACTTGCTAGCGGTTGTCTCTGAAGGTGTGTTCAGACCAAACGTGAATGTGTGATGTGAATACATGTAAAGTTAGTGTAAACATGTGGAGAACATGCAAATTCAGGCATTCGTGCATCTGAGTGATTTGGTAGCGCTGGCTAGTAATCAGCCTTGAGATTCTGCCATCACTGGAGCATCAAAACTGGAGCGTAAACTAGTATGAAAATGAGGCTGACACTCACCTGCTGACAGATGAACCGAGAGCTCTGTTATGTCTGGAAACGGTGGACGCAGACACATCCACGTGTTGAAGTTAGCTTTATGAAATATTAGCTGACCAAGCTAATAGAGGGAGTACACAGGCAGGCGTAACTGGAAGGGCGGAGCGACGGAGAGATATACTCTCTGGCGTGATAACGTCACACGTGCGTACGTGCTACCACAGTGTGGTGCGTCGTGCCATTTCCCATATGTCACATTTACTCCCCCCTTGAAAAAGCTTAGAACGATATCTGTAAATTAGCCTTAGCAAGGGCAGCAAGTAAGCACACAAAAACTGGCATATCGACTGATGTAGTAGTAGTAGTAGATTAGTTTATTTGACAGGGACAGTGCAATAAACATAGACAATTAATCAAAGACAATCAATCTGATGTGTTGCACATAGAGTGTATAGCTATTAGCTAATTTGCAACTCTTGTCCCTGGATGGGCTTTAGAAAAAAGAATCAAGATAAAAATATACACAATAACCACATACATCAATGCAGAAAAATTATAAATACACAATTATAAATATTATAAATATTATAAATACACAAATATAACAGCCTGACTCACCTTTAACATAAATATTATAAATACACAAATATAACAGCCTGACTCACATTTAACACATATAACATAACTCACATTTGCCTATTTCAGGCCTTCCTCCCTCCGTCACTCACTATAAACAAACACATTTATTCCTTCCCTTCATTCACTCTCACTTTGCAGACAAATAATTCATACATGAGTACATTCTTGTTTATTTTTCAGCCAGTTTTTAACATTTTTAGTGAATGTTTTAAAGTCCGTTATTATTTTAATTTCATTTGGCATTGTGTTCCAGATGTGACTGCCCTTTATAGAGAAAGCTGTTTGTCCAAATGTGGTTCTGCGGTGGAATATTTTACAGTTATTGTTAACAGAACTCCTGGTGGCTCTGCTGCTGTCCTGTCTTTGGACGAAACCAGCAAGTGGCTCGGGTGCTGATTTATGGAAACATTTGAACGTTAATTTCAGAAGACAGAGGTCAATGAAGCTCTCAAAACTCAATAGGTTGTATTTTTTTAAAACATTACAGTGATGCCACCTAATGGGCTTTTTGTCCAAGATTTTTAGGGTTTGATTATATAATGAACCTATATGTCTTATTGTGGAAGGGGCTGCTTGAGCCCAGACTGTCAAACAGTATGATATATGAGAAAAAACCATAGAATGCATATACAGTGCAGCTGCTTCGTAAGGTATGTAATATCTAATTAATTTAAAGCAGTTCAGATTTTTTTTTACTGTTTTTGAAATTTTCTTTATATGAAGATTAAATTTGAGTTGAGGATCTAGTACAATGCCAAGGTATTTGAATTCTGTAGCTAAACTGATGTCATGATCATGTATATTAACTTTAAAATGTTGCAGGTTACATTTTTTGATTGAAAAGCACATTGAGACTGTTTTCTGAAGGTTCAGCAATAGATGGTTCTTGAGGAGCCACTCTTGGACATCAACCATACTTGTAGACAGTACATCTGCAGCCTGTGCTGGAGTCTTGGCAGCTGTGTAAATAACTGCATCATCTGCATAAAGTTGGCATGTTGCAGCTGAGCAGTGTAACGGCAAGTCATTAATAAAAATGCTGAAAAGTAAAGGACCAAGAATGGACCCTTGTGGGATACCCATGCGGTTGTTTAAAAATGAGGATTTATCCTGGTGAACTTTTACACACTGTTCTCTATTCTGGAGATAAGATGCAAACCATTCTAATGTATTTGGGGAGAAGTTAAAAGATACCATTTTGGATAAAAGCAAACTGTGGTTTACAGTATCGAAAGCCTTTTTGAGATCTAGAAAATGTAAAGTTTAAACGCACACATGATGTGGCCAAACAGGCCAATATGAAGATTAGCATGTTGCCTGATGTAAAACAAAGTGTATACTTAACTGGACCACTGTAGAGAACCACCTAAGGGATATTTCAAACCATAACATTTTATTGTTTTATATTTGTTTTAACCTGGGTAACCGGGTAGACTGCCGAGGTATCCGCCTGGTCGTGTGGGTTATTCTGCCACTTTGAACGGACCATGCCCTGATTGAACAAGTAGTTATGAACTTTAGAGTCAATGACAGTTCAGCACTCAGCGGGGCTTCTGTCAAGACTGTGGTGGGTGTGGCCCTGGCGGTGCTGGCTCAGACAAATCTGGGGGCCCCCTCGCTGGAATTGTGGCCTGCTCATCAGCAAAGTCCCAGTCCAGATCCCACACTGGGTGGGTCGGCTCGGCTGCTGTTTCTTGGTCCGGGGCAGGTGGTGGTGATACCTTTCTCAGACGCCTGGCATGCCATCGTGACCCATCAGCCATCTGGAAGGTGGCTGGTCCAAGTTGAGCAGTGATCTGGATCTACGGTGACTGGAACATCTGCAGCTTATGTGGACGTTTGGGTTGGCAGATCCGGACCCAGTCGAGCCCCGTGAGCAATGGTTGTTTCCGCTTCACGATGTGCTGCTGCTCCCTCGTCCTATGGCTGGTGAAAGGCGTCGTTGCTGGGGCGCCATCTAACGGAGGACATGAGTGGGTTGTAGACAGTTGTGGTGGCGAGCTGATCTCACCGTTGACAGGATGGACCCTATGTTTACCTGGGTCCTGTGTTAACACAGACTGGAACTCTGTGTTAACACAGAGTGTTGGGTGGTGCAGTGGCCCAGTGGTTAGCACTGTGGCAGCACAGCAATTCACCCTTGGCCATGGGATCCCTGGTTCGATCCCAGCCCCTGACCAACAGTGATCTGTGTGGAGTTTGCATGTTCTCCCCATGTCTGCGTGGGTTTACTCCGGGAGTTCTCTGGTTTCCTCCCACAGGCCAAAAACATGCAGGTTAGGTTAATTGGAGACTCTAAAGTGGCCCTAGGTGTGAATGTGTGTGTGAATGGTTAAGGGATAGTGGTCAGGTGGTGGACTGTTGGACTGGCCATTTTACGTGGGAAATGGCGATGAAGACTGGGACTTAGGCTGGCCCAATCCAGGTGAAGAGGGCCGCCGCCAGCACCAGAGTACGCCACCACGGTGGGCACTCCATGCCAGTGTTTGCAGTCCTTTGGATGAGGGACCCGAATGGCATGGATTAGCGGATGTAGGCGGATGGTTCCAGAGAGCAGGTGCAGCGAAGCTCCGGTGGCTGACCGAGTACCACTGTTGAGCCGGCCACTGTCAGTGCCGCTCCGACGCAGGAAATGAAAATGATTGGGTGAGACCGGATGGCACGAACTCTAGATGTGCCCAGAATGAAAACAAGGGACAAGGCTCGAGCAAGCCTAGCGGATGCTGAAGAGCCATATGGGTACCGGTTCACGATGCAGAAGAAGGCGGAAGCCAATGAGTACTCCCCTGGGTGTGGGCAATGGTGTGCGCCCTAAGGTCGAGTCTTGGCTAGGACGTGTTTGCAGCTCAAGGGAGCAGCAAGATGGACAGGGTGACCTGCGTGTGGTTGGGGCTGACAGCGACGGTTACCTGGAACTGACAGATGGGTTGAGATGGCACCTGAATGAGCTGCGGCGTTCGGGAGGGAAGGAATGCCAGTGCAGCCCGTCTTTGGTTACGAAGAAACGGAGGTGCTCTGGGAGTGGGCCACGTGACGGACACTCCAGAGGGGGGCCTATGGGAGAACCGGGTTAGAACTTTATGTTGAGGCTTACGGTGTGTCTAGTTATAGCGTGTTTTGCTGTGTATTTGCTAAGGTTAATGTTATAAAACGTCAAAAAAAGAATAATATGTAAAATGTAACCCAAATGTGAAATATGACCACCATTGTTAGTTGTGAATGCCACGTAGCTGTGGGGGATGTTCTGAGTGTCATGTATGTGTGTGGGAGGTGCAGTAGCACCTGGGGGTGAAAGTTGGAAAGAAGTGTGTGTGTGTCATGAGCCTCCTCGTGCACTTTTACGCAGTGCACAGAGGAGGGGAAGGAAGAATGGATTTACGTGCAGGAGTTCACCACAACACATTTATTAAACACAAGGGCAGACAGTTCAAAAATAAGGACGTACAAAAAGGGAACAGGGCGCACTTAAGGGCATAACACGATAACGTGCCACAGGCAGACCACAGTGCACAGTGACTACAAAAACAAATGAAACAATTAATGTCTTAGCTCGGGAAGCTAGGAGACCTCTAGGAGGCTCAGCTGACTGAAGATAAAAACCTGGGCTAACCAGCCAAAGTGTAGCAGTCGACTGCACGGAGAAACGCCAACAAATAAACCCACAGTACAGAAGCAGTCCAAGAGTCCAAGCATCCAGCAAGCAAAACACAATCCTTCATGAACACAGGCTGTCACACGGCGATTAACGCCCGTAGACTAGTGCAATGGTCCAGCAGTGCTTGACTGGCAAAGGACACCTAAGTACAAGCTCCACAAATTAGGTACACCTGGGTGAGACGCGGGAATGACAATTACCGGGGCGAAATCAGCTGGCTGTCAAGAGACAGGGGGCGTGGTCGGACCGGCGAGTGCTAGACAATGCCCACATGAATGTAGGTCAAAGAGGCTGCCTAACAGCCACCAGCCAGAGCGGTGGCCACGGGCACAGAAAAGAAAAAGAAAAAGAACAAAGACATAAACACCACAAGAACTCAGAAGATAACACAATACATAAATCACCCGACACCCGAACCACAGAGAACGGTCAGAACCGAGCCTACAGGAAACACCGGCTCGGTTCATGACAGTGTGAGAGTGACTTAAATGCCTGATGCTTTGTGTTTTCTTACCTTATTTTGCTCTGGAGTCTTTGTGCCCATGTTATGGGGTGAAATGCTAGTCTGTAGAGTCGGGTACCGCTGTTGTTCATATTTGTATATACTTTGTGATCGTAATGTGCGTATTTATTTATTTTGGGATTAATTTAGTTTGGTGTACAATCCAGATGATTTTGGACACATTGTTTTAAGGGGGAGATCTTGCATATTGTTGCTTTATAAGTCTTTTTTTGTAGCAGAAGTTTCTGACTCTTGTACTCCTCTGTATTGTGTTTCAGGTTCCAGCAAAGCTGAAGGAGTTCGGGCTGTCGATGTCCTGACCGTGCTCAGAGAGAAAGTAGCCTTCGTTTCAGGTAAAAACAACAGCAGTGCTAATAGTATAACCAAAAGTGGTGATCATGAGGTTCCAAACACTTGTAGACTGTAAGATTTTGTAAAGATATTTGCAAATTTAGAGCTGTGAAGAGATCTAGAAAAGCTGAGGATGAAGAGTGAGGGAGAAATCACTGAGCTGGCCCACCTGTATATATGAGCAGAAAATTAAGGCGCTTTGATTGAAATAACCAGTATTTTTTATATTTGTTTCATACATCTTCTTCAACTGTAGATGTGAATTATTCAAGTTTCCACATTTTTTTTCTAATTTTTAAATAGTATTTTTCAACTTTCTGTATCTTTTTTAAAATTTTATTTTCTAAATTTCCTACAGCTGCAGATTTATTTGTGCATCCACATCGTTATACTGTTTGCTTGTGCTTCTGTTGTAGCACCACTAGCTTTTAACAGGAAGTTCAACAGACTTCAGTGATAAAACCAGCAGCCATCTTTGACGGAGTTTCTTCTGTCCCCACAACAGCGCTCACACTGATGGTGCCGACATAAAAATTACAACACAAGAAAACCTCAACAGAACAACTGTAGCACAGTATCTGACCATTTAACTTGTTTTCAAATCATTTCCCAAAACAGAACATGCTTGTATTGAGACATTAATCATTTCCCATCAGCTCTTGCGGCTGCAGCCCCCAGGATGTTACAGTATGTATTTTTAACTTTCTAAATCAAGAATACAGTAAAGACTGAATTACATTTTTATGTCAATTGAAGTCATTTCAAGTGTGAAGTTCCTCTTCTTCTCACGTGTAGACATGATTTCTGATCCTGTGGTGGGGAGAAACTCACATGCCGGCAACTGCATATTCAAATGGAGACGTGTCAAGGGAGGAGTCTGGTATCCCCTCATGCTTGCTCAGTTCCACATAGATTGGGATGTACAAAGGAAATGTGCTTAGATTCCTGCGTACGCACTGTTTCATACATCTGGATTTTTTTGTGCTTATGCCATTTTCTTGATTTAAACATACGTCATCTTTTCACTAGGAAATAGGCTACCTATTCAGCACACAAAATTTGGTTGAAATCATTGGAAGGGTGATGGTGATACCTCAAACGTGCACGGTGCTCACCGGGGTGCCAGACCCTATTGTAATTTTCAGATTTATCAACCTGTGCGCACACCCGATTCTCCGCTCCTTTTCTTTATACATCCCACCTCAGGTGAAAACCAGCACACGTGCACGATCTCTTTACTCCGCTTGAGTTTCTCCCACTAATTAAAGTGTAAATGAAGAAAAACAAAGCTTCTGTCACTCTTCTGTCACACAGTGATGGCCAATCCTGTTTTATTTAGCGAATGCAAAGTCCTTAAGCCAAGCAGTTGCCTCCTGGTTTGCTGTATGGAGGGTGTGTAATCCTCCTTCCAGTCTTTGGAGCGGGCAAGCCTCTATGATGTGTTCCATTGTTTGCTCCTCTCCACATGCGCACAGAGGGCTAGGGCTACTGCCCCATCTGTAAAGGCTGGCCAAGCAGGGGCCATGTCCAGTCCTGAAGCGATTGAGTGTAGACCACTGTCTCCTTGGGAGGTTGGTGCCCGGGACCTGTTGGTTGGGGTTTATCACCAGCTGTTTGTTTGGGACCTCCTTGGTCTCCCATTCCTCTTGCCAAGCTGTCTGGATGGTAAAGTCAGCTGGGGGAGGGTTTTTCCAAATCGGCCGTCTGGATGAAAGTCGGGCAGTGGGTGGAGTGTAGATATCTGCATGGATTGGTAAGTGAGGAGAATCTTTAACTTTTTGGAGCATCCTTTGAGTTAATGCTGCTCGCCGGATGTGTGGAGGGGCTATGTTTGACAGTACAGAGAGCCAGGGGAGTGGTGTTGAGCGGATTGTTCCAGTTATAGTTCTCATGGTTGTGTTGAGCTGGGTGTCTACATGGTGTGTGTAAGATGACCAATCCTGTGGGAAAGCACAACATAAAAAAATAATAACTTCACGGAGTGTGACGCTGAGGTGTTGATAACGGAGGTGGAGGTCAGAAAAAGTAGTTTATTTTGTTCTGACCCTCAGCAATCAACAATAAACCAAAGGTTACTGAGTGGACCATCTTACAATGACAGTTCATTCATTCATTTTTTTTTACAACTTCTGTCAGATCACAACAAGGCAAAAAAGAAAAGGAAAGAGAAAAAGACAGCATTTCAGACAGAAGGGGTGGAGGCTGAAGCAACAACTTGTGCCTACGCCTCAGTTAATGCAGCCGGCTCCGACTGAACTAAAATAAAACGGCATTAAAGTTAAAGTCAATAGAAGGATCACTATATGACAGTGTGACGGGGGGAGGGAAGGGTGCTAATGTAACGGATGCCAACTAGCACTGTTCGGCGTAGAA
Organism: Pholidichthys leucotaenia; assembly: GCA_020510985.1. NCBI lineage: Eukaryota > Metazoa > Chordata > Actinopteri > Cichliformes > Pholidichthyidae > Pholidichthys > Pholidichthys leucotaenia. The sequence goes on from CM035845.1 coordinate 341,030,164, forward strand.
CGTTAGTAAACCTCCCTCCCGAAAGCCTTATACAGTATCGGTAGCGCTGAGCTATCGGTCGGACCTTTAGCTCAGCGCGATCGTGCTGTGTCTCCCATGCTCGAACTGTGTAGTTGACTGGTAGGTCGCGGGTTCGTGTCCCGAGTGGGCGAACTGCGCAGGATGATCTCAGTCACAATGGTGCCGTGAACCCGGGATGGGAGTGAGGTTTAAGGGGGAGAATGTAACGGATGCCAACTAGCACTGTTCGGCGTAGAACGTTAGTAAACCTCCCTCCCGAAAAGCCTCATACAGTATCGGTAGCGCTGAGCTATCGGTCGGACCTTTAGCTCAGCGCGATCGTGCTGTGTCTCCCATGCTCGAACTGTGTAGTTGATTGGTAGGTCGCGGGTTCGTGTCCCGAGTGGGCGAACTGCGCAGGATGATCTCAGTCACACTGACACATGGAAAAAAAAATGCTGTTAAAGAAAGCCCTCGGTAATCCGCATAGACAGACGTGATATTACTGAGTAAAATAAACTGAAAGCTCCAGGAAGAAAATGCCTCGTCCTTCTTCTGCCAAACTAAACAGCAACTCCAGCGTGAAAACAATCGATGTGATGAATAATGATGTAGTTACTGAGGGTTTTTTCAGTTTTTCAGCTATTTTAGAAGCTCGACTGTGACAGGAAGTCGCCGTGTGCTGTAAAAAAAAGGCACACTGCCACCTCTACTGGCCCGGCATAGTTATTACAATACCTTTTTCCCCGGCTCCATTACACGACAATGGTGAGTTAAATTTGTGTTTGTTTTGTAAACTAAAGCCTTATCTCGAAATTCTGGCAAATTAAAAGTTGAGAAAATATGGTGATACAATGATACAAGCCTTTAGTTGCACTTAATTTTGACCGGGCGAGCTGAAACAGCGAGGCGGACGGACACACACACACTGACCGATTGTTGTTTGCCTCTGTTTTCACCGAGGCATGATAAGTAAAGAAAATAAAGAAAATAAACACCACTGAGTACCACTCCAATCTTACAGCTGAATTTATGCTAGTTACAAACCAAATCTGTGTCAGAATCCAAATTACGCATGACAGCCAGGAAGAAGCCTTTTACTTCCAGATTGTCACCTCCAAACAGAGATGTTTTAGACTATGGAAACATCTCTTCAGCACAGCTGCTAATGTCACCGCTGCAGCTACCGGTGTTCACCTGCAGGGGTCCACATGTCCACCTGCCTCAGTACGTATCGTCTTGGAGCTGCTATCGTGCCAAAAAGTCATCGGCTGCCAAACAGTGAGCGCCGGCTGTAAGAGACAGGAGTTCCCGCTTATTAAAGGTGTACTGCCTGGTCTCAGTCCACCTATGTGTCTGTAAATGTTTTGAGGTTTTATCGCATCTGAAAAATTATAGGGTTGGCCAAAGTGTTGCAGTTTGGATGATAACGTACTGTATAGCATTGATGAGACTGCAATTTGCTGTGTCCATAACCAGTGTTCCAATAACGAGGCCGGTGGTGCAGTAGAACTTGACTTTATTATGTGACTCACAGTTCCACAAGGCCCTCCTATACAGGCAGAGGCGTAGGTCAAAAGAGACCGTGCCTCTTCTGCATCATCCCTTTATACTCAGGGTGGCGGCGGAACTGGAAAGGTGGAGCCACCACCCACATCACACAATAATACGTCTTTTAATACATAACACAGTGGATTCCAATATTTATGTGCAAAAACCTCATTGTTGTTCAGAAGCTACACAGTAAGTGTCCATTGTTGACACATAGAATATATACTGTATATATCCAGTAAATCCATAACCCCATAACTACAGTATGGCACCTGGTGATCACTTTTTGGCACTGGGACTTGATTAGAGTGCCTTTTGCTGAACAGAATTCCTCCCAGGAGAAATGGATCCGTGCACGTTGCCTCGTGAGTCAACAGTACAGTCGTCGGTAAATTCTATTATCTCAGATTTGTCAGATTTACAGAAACGAGATCCAGTTTCCAGTGGTGCTGGTTTTGGACCATGAATGAGGCAGGTTATATCTGAGGAAAATTAGTTATTATTCATCAGGGTTTCACGGCACTCAATAAGTCAAGTTGTGGCAATAAATCACATAATAATAATAATGATGTTTTTCAACCACTGATTTGTAGACAAATCATTTTAGCTGAAGTCAAAACGTTATTTTAGCACACTCTGTCAGTTTCAGCTGTTTTGCAGTTTAACAGGCCCACCTGAAAGTCTGACAGATTTTTGCCTAGAGCCCCAACTTCTCACAGCAGGTGGAAACTTTCGGCCCACAGATTCTCACGTCACGTTTGTTTTTGTACATCCCACTGTGTGCGTGAAAATCAGCGTACGCCGTGTTTTTGTGCTCCCACACCGTTTATACATGAGGCCGCAGGTCTCCATGAGCCTGACTTTATCTACCCGGACCACACTAACCACACTGATATTATGTATTTTTTAAGGTGGGCGGGACAAACGAGGAGGACCGATCCTGACCTTTCCTGCTAGAACCAACCACGATCGAATAAAACAGGAAGACCTGAGCCGGTTGGTCACTTACCTGTCCACCATACCCAGGTAGGAGCGTCTCTGGAAGGTTTTCTCCAATCACGACTTTCATGAGTTTCTCATAAATTCATGACTTTTTCTCTCTAAATTTGTCTTTTTCTCGTACATTCTTGACTTTTTCCAGTAAGTTTGTAACTTTTTCATGTAAATTTGTGACTTTTGTGTAAATTTGACTTTTTCAAGTACATTCATGACTTGGTCTTGTAAATTTGTGACTTTTTTCTTATAAATTTGAGACTTTTTCTCATAAATTTATGACTTTTTCTCATAAATTTGTGACCTTTTCTTTTTAGGTTTGCAACTTTTTCTTGTAAATTTATGATTTTTTTTTCTCATAAATTCAGAACTTTTTCTTGTAAATTTATGAGTTTTTCTTGGAAATTTGTAACCTTTTTCTCATAAATTTGACTTTTTCTCGTGAATTTGTAACCTTTTTCTCATAAGTTAGTGACTTTGTTTTTTGTAAATTTGTGACTTTTTTCTGGTAAATTGACAAGCTTTTCCAATTTAGTTTTTTTGGTCTGATTAACTTGTTGGTAATACCCCAACTGCACGCATACCTCGGGCCAACGTCAGCTAGTTTACATTGGGACTACATCTTATAGAGGGCATTTGCACGTTGGCGCAGACGCTGGGCTGACATCGGGCCGATGTGTGTGTGCTGTTATGGATGTGACTGGGAAATCTGAAGCGACTTTGATGCAGCGTCTTTCTTTTGTTTTGTTGAATGTGTCAGTGAGGATGTGCGAGCCCGCGGCTTCACTGTGGTGGTGGACATGCGGGGCAGCAAGTGGGACAGCGTGAAGCCGCTGCTGCGAACGCTGCAAGAGTCATTCTCCTCCAACATCCACACGGCGCTGCTCATCAAACCCGACACTTTCTGGCAGAAACACAAAACCAACCTGGGCAGCGCCAAGCTCAGCTTTGAGGTACGGTGCCATCAAAAACAGGTCGAACAGTTATGATGCCGCTGCTGCTGGAGGATCCTTAGGAAGTCTGGTCAGATGGTCACATGGTCACAGCCCTCATGGAGAAAACAGTCTCACATGTCAGCTAATGACCCAGACTAAAACATGGATGGATATTTCGCTTAATAACCAGGACATTTTCTCCAGATTAAAGATTGATGGAGACACTATACTATAGGTGTTACTGTAGTGGGGGCTTTATGCAAGATTGTGTTTAGGGGGGCTCATATACACCGCGTTACAAATTATTATGCACAACAGAGTTTCAAAGCACTTTATTGGTTGTAAAGAACTGAAAATGGCCATTTGTTGAATTTGCAGCATTACGAGGTCATATTTACTGAAATCAAAAGCTATTTCAATCAAAAACATCTTAACAGGCCAAGTTACATGATAACATAGGACCCCTTCTTTGATATAACTGTCACAATTCTTGCATCCATTGAACATGTGAGTTTTTGGAGAGTTTCAGCTTGAATTTCTTTGCAAACTGTCAGAATAGCCTCCCACAGCTGCTGTTTTGATGTGAACTGCCTCCCACCCTCATAGATCTTTTGCTTGAGGATGCTCCAAAGGTTCTCAATAGGGTTGAGGTCAGGGGAGGATGGGGGACACACAATGAGTTTCTCTCCTTTTATTCCCATAGCAGCCAATGACACAGAGGTATTCTTTGCAGCATGAGATGGTGCATTGTCATGCATGAAGATAATTTTGCTATGGAAGGCACAGTTCTTCTTTTTGTCCCATGGAAGAAAGTGGTCAGTCAGAAAGTCTGTATACTTTGTCGAGGCCATTTTCACACCTTCAGGGACCCTAAAGGGACCTACCAGCTCTGTATCCATGATTCCGGCCCAAAACATTCAAAGATTCAAATTCAAGGATTCAAAGATTTTATTTGTCAATACTACTATACGTACAGGACATACAGGATAATTGGAATGCCGTTTTTCTCTCTTCAGTGGTGTGTGCAACATAAAAAAGGAATAAGGCTGGAAAAACAACATGGTTCATGACTCCACCACCTCCTTGCTGACATCGCAGCCTTGTTGGGACATGGTGGCCATCCACCAACCATCCACTACTCCGTCCATCTGGACCATCCAGGGTTGCACGGCACTCATTAGTAAACAAGACTGTTTGAAAATTAGTCCTCACGTATTTCTGGGCCCACTGCAACTGTTTCTAGGGGTGGCCGTATAGTAGTTTTATGCACAACTGCAAGCCTCTGGAGGATCTTACACCTTGAGGTTCGTGGGACTCCAGAGGCACCAGCAGCTTCAAATACCTGTTTGCTGCTTTGTAATGGCATTTTAGCAGCTGATCTCTTAATCCAATGAATTTGTCTGGCTGAAACTTTCCTCATTATGCCTTTATCTGCACAAACCCGTCTGTGCTCTGAATCAGCCACAAATTTCTTCACAGGACGATGATCACGCTTAAGTTTTCATGAAATAGCTATTGTTTTTATTCCTTTTCCAAGGCATTGCACTATTTGACGCTTTTCGGCAGCAGAGAGATCCTTTTTCTTTCCCATATTGTTTGAAACCTGTGGAATGCTTAATAATGTGGAGCATCCTTCTGAAGTAGTTTTCCTTTAATTGGGCTCACCTGGCAAACTAATTATGACAGATGTCTGAGATTGATATCAGTGATCCAAACAGCCCTGAGACACAACACCATCCATGAGTTTAACTGAAAAACAAAAAACTGAATGTTTGACACTAAAATCCTATTTACATAATCATTTGGAACACAGCGTACATGCAATAGAGAAGAGTTTAAACTGTTAAAACAAAAACATTCTAAAAACTTAAGTCATTATGAACAAAGAATATTTACTGTATTACACAGAATAAAAATTAAACCAGCATCCTTATGAATGTAGATAGATAGATAGATAGATGGATAGATAGATAGATACAGTAGATAGATAGACGTACTTTATTGATCCCAAACTGTGAAATTACAGTGTAACAGCTGCATTCAATTCAATTCAACTTTATTTATATAGCACCATTTCACAACAACAGTCATCTCATAGCACTTTCAACTGTAGGGGAAACCCCCACAGTTGCAGAAAGACCCCAGCAATCAGGCGATCCCCTGTGAGCAAGCGCTTGGCGATGGTGGAGAGGAAAAACTCCCTTTTAACAGGAAGAAACCTCCAGCAGAACCAGGCTCAGGGAGGGGCAGTCATCTGCTGCCACTGACAATGACAGTAGACAACCAAAATGACAGAAACACACACAGCATAATAGACAAAGGGATTACCCATGGAAAGTAAAACTGCTAAATAACTTACATACATCATAGATTAATAGACGGTGACCCGTGTAGATTCATAAATCATATCCGCTGCACAATGCAGGACTATCAGGTGCAGGGTGAAATGTGACGTACCAATAAGACTGCAAGGTGCAGTACAGCAGCATAGTTATGACCAGAATTCAACATCAGAGTGAGTTATTGTACAGTGAAATGGCATGTGGCGTGTGGAATGTTGCACATTCAGAAGAAAAAAGTCTCAGATTTACAAGAAAAAAGCTGCAGCTGTTGACAAAAAAAAAATAAAATAGCAAATTCATGAAGAAAAAGGTGCAAATGTAGAAGACCTTTTTAAATTGGTGCTTCAGATGCGTTTTACTCTGTGATGGAACATGATAAAGGGTTATGATGAATTGGGGCTTGGTGGGACATGTCCCCCCCCCCATCTCCCCCTTGACTTACGCCTATGAACTAAAGCTCCATTACTGTGTGTGTGGGTCCAGACCAGCCTGGTGTCGGTGGAGGGTCTGTCCCGCCTTGTGGACCCGTCCCAGCTGACCTCGGACCTGGGCGGGTCCCTGGAGTACGACCACGTGGAGTGGACCGAGCTGAGGCTGGGCCTAGAGGAGTTCTCCGGGGCCGCCACGCAGCTGCTGGCCCAGCTGGAGCAGCTGGAGGCTGGCCTCAACCGCACGCCCGAGCCCCAGGACGTGGACGAGGCCCGCAAGTGAGTGCGGCGGCCCAGGGGTCTCCAATATGTGGCTCCGGGGGGTCAACTTCTATTATAACATTAGTCTCTTAACCCCATATTTTCCCTCCCCAGACTTCTAGAAGAACACGGCCGTCTCCGTAACACCATCGCCACGGCACCAGTTGACGCCCTCGACCGAGAGGGGCGGAGCTTACTCCAGCGCATGCGTTTGGGCCCCTCTCATGGCGACGCATCCACCGAAGGAGGTGGAGGTGGAGGTGGCGGTGGCGGGGGCAGCTGGCTATCTGGAGGAGCGGACTTCCAGAGTGTCGCCCCAAAGGTATCGTCCCTGCTGGACCGGCTGCAGGTGGCTCGTGGTCACCTGTTGCAGAGCTGGAGCGACAGGAAGCTGCACCTGGACCAGGCGCTGCAGCTGCACCTGTTCGAGCAAGACGCCACCAAGGTGAGGGGTTCTGCCGGGGATTTTTAACGTAGTGCGTTACTGGAGGAGCGTCACTGAAAACGTATCCATTAGGTTGATGGACTGCTGCCGCGCACATTTTGCATCCCTCACATTATTGATAATCAACCCCATGTACTGTGTTTTGATATCATTAGCCTTGTGTGTATTTTGCATCTCTCTTTAATCTGGTGAACTTTGTGGATATTTTGAATCCCTCACATTAATATGAATTAACTTCTGTTTACATTTTGGATCCCTCATTTTGATACATTTAAAGACGCACTCCAGCAGCTCTCAAACCACCTCAAAACCCAGTGTGTTTTGCCCAAAATAGTATATTATGACTTTTTATACACAAAAAATTTCCATTGCCTTAGAATTGCTTGGAAAGAGTTTTACGTCTTTCACCTACTTAAATATGCACAGATCTATGAATATTCTAATTAGCTCCACCCACACTCCCGCCCACCAGTAGCTGGAAGAAGACAAGGACTCGAGAGGTGATCCAACTTGAGGGAGTGAAGGTCGTAACAAGGTTTCTATTGGTGAACCTGCGGAAGGCTCATTCTCTGTGGAGCGGCTGCTCTGTGGCTCTGTGGTGCTCTGTGGCTGCCCGGCACTGCGTGGAAGCCGGAGGGCTCGCCGCCGGTCTCTTGTTGCCCATTCACCACAGATTGCCTCCCTGGGGGCTGCGAGCCGTTCGCCTCGGTCTGGTGTGCCTGCCAGCGGGCTCGCCTCAGAGGCTCTCCCCGGCGAACTGTTTGCTGGCCCTCAACGAGGAGATCCACAGTGAGTGGGTAACCAGAGACCGCTCCTTCGGGGGAAGAGGGAGGAGCTGAGGAGCAGGGGTGCCTCCAGAAATTTTTCAAGTGGGGGGGGCACATGGGGGCCACTGAAAATCTTGGGGTGGCACATAAAAATCAAAAGCCAAAACTCAAGTCCAGAAATTCTCTAACGCTGTTGTCACAGTGGCGCCCCCAGGTGGTTACTGTGCTGTCAGAGGCTTAGACGAGTTGAAAACTATAATTACTACTAGTGTGGTCTATATCAATCATATATCCCATAACCTACATATGTATAAGCATGTGAGAATGTTTGGTGATTACATATGTAAAGCGACTTCACACCTCAGAACAGGGCAAAAGGTCTCAACCGCCAGTGAAGATCAAAGAGCATCCGAGGCGCTGCGGTGGAGACCAGATAGGTCGCCCTGACCCCCCAGGGCCAGGTGGAGGGGTACGAAGACAAAAGAGGGGATTAAGATAGTGAGGGATGTCAGCTTTTGATATGCATGTCTTTTGTTATGTGCGAGTATAAGTTCGTAGAGCCGAAGGTGTTCGCTCTCTCACTTCTTCTGCTGCTGCACCTAGATGAGACTTGTTAGAGGAGCTGATAATAAACTTTGGTTTATAAATCACATCGCCTCGTTATTTCAAGCTCTTCTACACTGGTGACCCTGACGCGAGAATGGACCAGAGGCGTTCCCCCACGATCGACTCATCTGTGGCGACCCAGGCAGACGCCGGCACCCATGCAGACAGGGGAACAGATGGACGACGTTCCCCCATGGCAGAAGTGATAGAGAGGGCTCAACCGAGCACCAGCACCGCTGTGAGAGCCGAAGGAAGGCACTCTCACCCTGCGGACACATCAGTGACGGTCCACACAAACGCCATCACCGTCAAGCTGCCGGACTTCTGGCAGGAAGACCCTGCCTCGTGGTTTCTGCAAGCTGAAGCCCAGTTTGCACTTGCGGGCATCACGGCTGACGATACAAAGTTCTATCACATCGTCGCCAAACTCGACGCCGCCACTTCGAGATGTGCGCGGAGCATAATCCAGCGGCCGCCGGCCCAGGACAAATATAAAGAACTGAAAGCGACCATCGTGGCAAATTTCGTCCCCTCAGCCGAGGAGAGAGCCGAGAAGATCCTGGTGGTCTACGGCCACAGAGGATGCAGACCCAAGGCCCTCATGGAGGACTTGCTGCAACTTAAAGAAGAGGACAATGACAACTTCCTCTTCCAATTCATATTCCTCAGTACGCTGCCGCCACACATGAGAGGGACGCTTGCCAACATGCGATGCAGCACCCAGCAGGACTTCCGCACGCTGGCTCACGAAGCTCAACGGCTCGTCAACGCCTGCAAGGAACAGACACCCACAGCAGCATCCGCAGACCTCAACGCTGATGTCCGGAGCCACGAGGAGCCACAAACCACCGAGCAGAATCAGCCCGCGGTGACAGCGACATGGCCAAGACGTAACAGACGGAGCGACGTTTGTTATTACCACCACCGCTTCGCCGAGAAGGCTTACAGATGCGTTCCCCCCTGCAAATTCACGATTTCAGGAAAACGCCAAATCCGAGAAACGTTAACAGCAGCGGTTCTCGGCGAAAAAAGCAAGCTTTTATATGTGACGGATGGACACACCGGCAAGCAGTTCCTCATCGACACGGGAGCTCAACTAAGTTTTGTCATGCCCTCCCAAGCAGACCGGGCCATGGGCACCTGGGGCAATGGGGCGGTGGCAGCCAACGGCTCCATCATCGACACTTTTGGCGAAAAGAGCCTGCCCCTCCGCATCCACGGCCGTAACTACAGATGGACATTTGTTGTAGCGGCGGTGAGTTTTAACTTGTTGGGCGCAGATTTTTTGTGTGCACATGGGTTATTAGTTGATCTAGCGAACAGACGCTTGGTTAATGCATTGTCCTTTGCTTCTATTCCCTGCTCAGCTCGAGTTTCTCCACCACCCGTGCAAGCCAGCGTCACCACAGCAGGAGGTAAGTTTGATCAACTCCTCACCCAATTTCCAGCACTCACAGTTCCCAAATTCTCAGCCACAGTGGCTAAACACGGGGTCGAACACTTTATTCCCACAACGGGCCCACCCGTGTTTGCCAAAGCTCGGCGCTTAGACGCGACCAAGCTCGCCATAGCTCGGGACGAGTTTACCACCCTTGAAAAATTAGGCATTATCAGGCGCTCGAAAAGCCCCTGGGCGTCACCACTTCACATGGTCCCGAAATCCGACGGTTCTTGGAGACCGTGCGGCGATTACCGCAGATTAAACAATGCGACAGCGCATGACTGCTACCTAATTCCTCACATTCAAGATTTTTCACTACATCTGGCGGGTGCGCACATTTTTTCAAAAATAGACCTGGTCCGCGGTTATCATCAAGTCCCAGTTCGAGCAGAGGACATTCCTAAAACAGCTGTAATAACCCCCTTCGGTCTTTTTGAATTTTTGCGGATGCCTTTCGGCCTCAAAGGCACCGCTCAAACCTTTCAGCGGATGATGGACGCGGTATTACGCGACCTCCCCTTCGTGTTCGTCTACCTCGACGATATGCTGGTAGCCAGCTCGTCTGAGGAAGAACACGAGCAGCATCTCACCATGGTTTTTCAGAGGCTAGAAGAGCACGGGTTAATAATCAATCCAGCCAAATGCAAATTCGGCGTGTCAAATTGATTTTTTAGGACACAGAGTTTCTCCGAAGGGGGCAGTCCCACTGCCAGACAAAGTTCACGCAGTAAAAAGTTTCCCACGGCCACAAACGGTCAAATCGCTGCAAGAATTTTTGGGAATGGTTAATTTTTACAACCGTTTCCTCCCCCACGCAGCTCAGCTCATGCAGCCCCTATATGACGCGCTCAGAAAACAAAAACCTTCCAACGCGGTCGAATGGACCCCGGAGCGCGAACGCGCCTTCGCGGAAGTAAAAAGTGCCCTAGCTAATGCCACATTGTTGGTTCACCCCGATCCCTCAGCCCACATTGCGCTAACCACAGACGCTTCAGACCTGGCCATAGGGGCAGTTGTAGAACAACACGTCAGCGGAATCTGGCAACCTTTGGCATTTTTCAGCAAAGCGCTAAACCAAACTGAGCGTAAATACAGCACTTTTGACAGGGAGCTGCTAGCGCTTCATTTATCCATCCACCACTTCCAGTTCTGGTTGGAGGGGCGGCGTTTCACGGCTTTTGTAGACCACAAACCGCTCACCTTTGCGATGGCTAAAATTTCCGAACCGTGGTCAGGCAGGCAACAAAGACAGCTAGCTGTGATTTCAGAGTTCACCACAGACATTCGACATGTGGCAGGCAAACTTAACGTGGTAGCAGACTGCCTCTCTCGCTCTGTGACATCGTCAGAGCACGAAGAGACAGATTATACTACCTCAGCCGCAGAACTCTTCGCCAACGTGGACACATACGCAGCCCCAATCCACGCAGGGATAGATTATGCAGCCATGGCGGAGGAGCAAAGTAGTGACGCGGACGTGCGCGCACTCCTGTCTGGACCAACAGGGTTAAGGCTGGAGGAAAGGGGTTTACGCGACGGTGTGCCCCCCCCCCCCCCAATATGCGACATCTCAACCGGCCGACCTCGCCTGTTAGTTCCAGCTGCATGGCGCCGCCGTATTTTCGACTCGATTCACTCCCTCGCGCACCCAGGGGTGCGCGCTTCGGTTAAAATGGTCGCCGAAAAGTTTGTGTGGCCTGGCCTGCACAAAAACGTAAAAGAATGGGCAAAGACTTGCATTTCTTGTCAGCGCGCCAAAGTACACAAACACACAAAAGCCCCTCTAGAGCCTTTTCGAATCCCTGCTAGAAGGTTCGACCACGTTCATGTCGACCTCGTGGGGCCACTACCTTCCTCCCAAGGTTTCACACATCTGTTAACAATGATAGACCGCACCACGCGCTGGCCGGAGGCAGTCCCTCTGGCGTCAACCACAGCGGAGGAAGTCGCTCGCGTTTTTTTGACAAACTGGGTGGCACGTTTCGGCGTCCCATCGGACATCACGTTCGATAGGGGGCCTCAATTTGTCTCGGAGCTTTGGTCAGCCATGGCCAGCAGCTTAGGGGCAACAATTCACCGCACCACCGCTTATCACCCTCAGGCTAATGGGTTATGCGAGCGTTTTCACAGATCTTTAAAGGCCGCCCTCAGAGCCTCACTAACGGATACAAATTGGGTAAATGAACTTCCCTGGGTTTTATTGGGGTTGCGTGCTGCGCCTAAAGAGGATCTAGACGCCTCCCCATCAGAATTAGTTTTTGCACAACCTCTCAGGCTCCCAGGTGAATTTTTACCAGAGAACCCAGAGCCAGGGCATCTTCCAGCCCCGAGGTTTTTAGGCAGCAACGGACCGGACTCTCTCCCCGGACCGGCACATCACTCTTTTCCACGGGTTTTTGTCCCCCAAGCTTTAAAAAACGCTGAATTCGTTTTTGTTAGGCATGAAGCTTTAAAACCAACCTTCCGCCCACCATACGATGGACCATTCAGAGTGCTGGAACCTGGTGATAAGCATTTTGTGCTTGATTTTGGGGATAGAAAAGAAACAGTCAGCATTGACAGACTTAAACCTGCCTTCTTGTTGAGAGACGAGCCTGCACGGTTGGCGAGAGCACCTCGGCGGGGTAGACCCCCCAAGAGAAAAGACTCAGCCCCCCTGCAGGGAACAAATAATCACTCTCCTCCCCAAGCTGCAGATTCCTTACAGGAAGGTCCCACCAGGACGCCCAAGCGGACCCACAGCAGATTCGGGAGAAGATTAAAACCCAGACAGCACAGGGACTGATGCAAACTACTCAACAGTTGTTCACTAATTGTGCTGTAACAGTTTAGGACCGACTTGTGATTTTACTATGCTGTTATGATTACCACTGAACTCTCTTAGGAGCATGGCTGCTGGAAAGTTTCTTCTGTGTCAAGAGGTGTAGCAGTTAGTATGTCATAATAATTATCTTAAACTGTGAATTTTTCTATTGTCCTTTTCTTAGTCGTTTGGGAGGGGGGCTGTGGTCTATATTAATCATATATCCCATAACCTACATATGTATAAGCATGTGAGAATGTTTGGTGATTACATATGTAAAGCGACTTCACGCCTCAGAACAGGACAAAAGGTCTCAACCGCCAGTGAAGATCAAAGAGCATCCGAGGCGCTGCGGTGGAGACCAGATAGGTCGCCCTGACCCCCCAGGGCCAGGCGGAGGGGTACAAAGACAAAAGAGGGGATTAAGATAATGAGGGATGTCAGCTTTTGATATGCATGTCTTTTGTTATGTGCGAGTATAAGTTCGTAGAGCCGAAGGTGTTCGCTCTCTCACTTCTTCTGCTGCTGCATCAAGATGAGACTTGTTAGAGGAGCTGATAATAAACTTTGGTTTATAAATCACATCGCCTCGTTATTTCAAGCTCTTCTACAACTAGTACCTTTAATGATTGATATAAGATAAGATAAGATAAGATAAGCCTTTATTAGTCCCACAACGGGGAAATTCCAGGATTGCAACAGCACAGGGATAGCAACACTCAGAGCAACAATCAGAAGGCAAGAAAAAAACAAGCAAGCAAGAGCAGCTAATATACATATGTACATATTACTATAAAATATATATATACACACACACACACACACACAGACACACAGTGCAGAGCATTGTAGCTAGATGGAATAAATATGCAAGTATATAAACACCCACAGTATGGAGCATTGCAGCTAGGTGGAATAAATATGCAAGTATATAAACACACACAGTGCGGAGCAATGTAGCTAGATGGAATAATATGTAGATATATAAAAACACAGTGCGGAGCATTGTAGCTAGATGGAATAAATATGTAAATATATAAACACACACAGTGCAGAGCATTGTTGCTAGATGGGATGAAACAGCATAACCGTCTACTTAGTTATCCTACATGGTATGATTATGTGCCCATACATATTCTCACCCTCCATAGCGACCGGTATGTTCCTAGTTGTATGCCGGAGGGGACCATTGTGTAAGTCTATTGCATCTTTTGCATTCAAAAAACTATTAGTTTGTTACGTCTTTTTGCTATCTCTGCAAGCAGCCCTGCTTAGGTTGTACAGTCTGACAGCCGTTGGTAGGAAGGACCTACGAAACCTCTCGGTTGTGCACCTGGGATGATGTAGTCTGCTGCTAAATGAGCTCCTCAGTGCATCCAGTATGTCCTGCATAGGGTGGAACTCGGACTCCAGCAGAGATGACAGTTTAGCCACCGTCCTTCTCTCTCCTATCTCCTCCATCGGATCAAGGCGCTGCCCCAGGACAGAGCTAGCTTTCTTAATCAGTTTGTTCAGTCTCTTCCTATCGGCTGCAGTAATGCCACTGCCCCAGCAGACCACTCCAAAAGTGATGGCTGATGCCACCACCGTGTCATAGAATGACTTCAGCAGCGCCCCTTGTACACCAAAAGACCTGAGTCTCCTCAGCAGGAACAGCCTGCGCTGTCCCTTCTTGTAGAGTGCGTCAGTATTGTGTGACCAGTCTAGTTTATTGTTCAGATGAACACCCAGGTACTTATAGGATGTCACCATCTCGATGTCTGTTCCCTGTATATTTACTGGTGCTGTGAGGGGCTGCCCATGCCTGCGGCAGTCCACCACCAGCTCCTTAGTTTTCCTCGCGTTGATCTGGAGGCAGTTCCGATGGCACCAGTCCACGAAGTCCTGGATAAGCCCTCTGTACTCAGCTTCATCTCCATTGGAGATGAGGCCAACGATCGCAGAGTCATCAGAGAACTTCTGTAGATGGCAGTGTGTTGTGTTGTGTGAGAAGTCCGCAGTATAAAGAGTGAACAGGAAGGGAGCCAGCACCGTTCCCTGGGGGGCCCCCGTGCTACTGATGATCGTGTCGGACACACAGTCCCGGGTTCTCACAAACTGAGGCCGGTTCGTGAGGTAGTCCAGGATCCATGATGACAGGTGCTGGTCCACCCCTGCGCGCAGCAGCTTGTCCTTCAGGATCATCGGTTGGATGGTGTTGAAAGCACTGGAGAAGTCAAAGAACATGATCCTCACCATATTCCCGGGCTTCTCCAGGTGGGACAGAGAACGGTGAAGGAGGAAGATCACCGCATCCTCCACCCCAATGCCATGCTGGTAGGCGAACTGGAGTGGATCCATCGCTGGTTCCACCAGGGGGCGGAGGTGAGCAAGGAGCAGTCTCTCCAGGGTCTTCATCAAGTGGGACGTCAAGGCCACCGGTCTGTAGCTGTTCAGGTCTTTGGGGTGGGAAGTTTTTGGTACAGGTACCACACAAGATGTTTTCCACAGCTGTGGTACCCTCCCCAGTTTCAGGCTCATGTTGAAGATATATGTCACAATCCCACACAGCTGGTCTGCACAGGACTTGAGGAGCTTTGCGCTGATGCCGTCCGGTCCCGGCGCCTTCCTCGCTTTGATCTTCCTCAGCTCCGTCCTCACCTGGGTCCTGGTCAGGGTCAGGATGGGGGGCTGTGTGTTGGGAGTGGGGGGGTGTTGGTGGAGTGGGGAGTGGGCAGCAGGACTTGATTTCTTTAGAGGCAGCAGTGGTTGTTGTGCAGACAGGGGGGAGGGCGGTTGGTCAAATCTATTGAAAAACAGATTCAGGTTGTTCGCCCACTCCCTGCCCCCCGTGGCCTGGGGGGAGGTATTCTGGAGCCCCGAGATGGTTTTGAGGTTTCTCCAGATCCCGCTGATGTCGCTCTGTTGCAGCTTGTCCTCCATCTTCTTCCTGAAGCTGTCCTTGCCTTCTCTGATCTTTCTCCTCAGCTCCCTCTGTACGGACTTCAGCATCTCCCTGTTCCCCGACCTGAAGATCCTCTTCTTCTCTCTCAGAAGTGTTTTTATCTCAGGGTTGATCCAGGGTTTGTTGTTTGAGTGACGCCGTATGGTCTTGGTGGGAACTGATTTGTCCACACAGAAGCTGAGGTAGCCCGTGAAGGTGTGAATGAGATCATCGATGTCCTCACCATGTGGATCGCACAGCTGCTTCCAGGCGGTGGCTTCAAAACAGTCCTTTAGAGTGTCCATTGTCTCCTCAGACCATAACTCCACAGTGTGCATGGCCGGAGGTTGTTTGTGCACTAGGGGTTTGTACACCGGCCAGAGATGAACCAAGTTGTGATCCGATCTCCCGAGTGGGGGGAGTTGTGATGAGGTGTACGCCTCCTTAGTGTTTGCGTAGAATAAATCCAGTGTTTTATTGTCTCTAGTGTGGCATGTGACATACTGGGTGAACGTGGGTAGAATGGGAGATAGGTGATTTCAACCATGTTTCACTGAGATGAGGAGAAGAGCATCTGGGTGTTCTGTCTGCAGCCTGCTGGTTACTGAATGGATGACATCACGCGCTGTCCCAGCGTTCGCCGTCGGATTTGCATAAACAACAATGCAGATCACGTGTGAGTGTTCTCTCGGGAGATATGTAGGCCTCATGCTAACAGCTAGCAACTCAAAGTCTTTGCTGCAGTGTCGTTGTTTAACAGTGATATGTCCCGGTCTGCACCAGTTGTTGTTAACATACATTATCACTCCACCGCCCCTAGCTTTGCCACTGTCTGGTGTTCGGTCAGCTCGTATCATGTGAAAACCCTCCAGCTCAATGTTAGCATCTGCTGCTAGTTCAGTTAGCCACGTCTCAGTAAACAAAAGGAGAGAGCACTCCCGGTATGTGCTATCATAACGGGAGATAGCCGCTAGCTCATCTACCTTTCCCAGTATCGACCGTACATTTCCCATGACAACAGATGGAAGGGAGGGTCTGTACCTTATATTTTTTGTCCTCCGCCTTACTCCAGCCCGGCAGCCGCGGTGTTTTCGCCTCAGTTCTCTCGGTATGTCGAGTTTTTCCAATGGGACCGGGTGGCGGTTGAATGCTAGCAGCTCTTCCCTGCTGTATCGTATCCTGCTATAAACAGTGGCTCCGTCCACCGGCTCAGGAGACATTTGGGACGATCTGTGTGTCCGTGATATAAGTGGGGTGAAAAAAAAAGACGGATCAAAAGAGAGAGGAAGGGAAAAAAGACTCGGAATCTATGCATAGACTAAAAGCAGTACAATTAAAATTTTGCGGGCCACAACAAACCACTTGTCACAGTCATGTACCTGGACATAAAGGCACCATGTGATGTGCTGCTCTTCGTATAGACTAGTTGTCCTTAAATTGGAGGACTGGAAGACAATCATTTACAGGAAACAGGCTGCTGCACATTTTCCTGAACAAATGATAATCCAGCTTTAAACAGAGGGGACCATGCAGTAATGAGCTGACTTCAGCTGTGGCTTGGTGCAGTAAGTCTGCCTGTCTTTGCACAGATCAAACCAATGCAACAGCGGTGTTAAACAGGGAGAGAACAACAGCCAGTCGAAATATTTCGCTTTTTAACCCATTTACAATCAACACGGTAAGATGCATGAAAGCTCAGCTGTGAATAAAAGCAGCCGTTTCACAAATACAGGTTTGAGTTCTTCCCAAGTTAAAACTGAAGTCCTGTAGTGTTTAAGAATGAACATGAACTTGTTTTCTTTGCATTATTTGATTCAAAAGCACGTCAGAAAGCAACTCCTTTTTCTTGTAATGGCCAGTTAAGAGTTTCTGTAAGTAAATGCTCTAAATGGCAATATTCTGACTTAGAATTTGGATGAGTTATTTTCAGTAGGTTAAGATAAGATAAGATAAGATAAGATAAGCCTTTATTAGTCCCACAATGGGGAAATTCCAGGATTGCAACAGCACAGGGATAGCAACACTCAGAGCAACAATCAGAAGGCAAGAAAAAACAAGAGCAGCTAGTATACATACAGACGTGGACAAAATTGTTGGTACCCCTCTGTTAATGAAAGAAAAAACAACAATGGTCACAGAAATAACTTGAATCTGACAAAAGTGGTAATAAATAAAAATTCTATGAAAATTAACCAATGAAAAGCAGACAATGTTTTTGAATTGTGGTTCAACAGAATTGTTTTAAAAAACAAACTCATGAAACAGGCCTGGACAAAAATGATGGTACCCCTAGAAAAGATTGAAAATAATGTGACCATAGGGACATGTTCAACCAAGATGTGTCCTCTAATTAACATCACAGGTGTCTACAAACTTGTAATCAGTCAGTCGGCCTATTTAAAGGGTGACAAGTAGTCACTGTGTTGTTTGGTGACATGGTGTGTACAACACTAAACATGGACCAGAAGAAGCAAAGGAGAGAGTTGTCTCAGGAGATTAGAAAGAAAATTATAGACAAGCATGTTAAAGATAAAGGCTATAAGACCATCTCCAAGCAGCCTGATGTTCCTGTGACTACAGTTGCACATATTATTCAGAAATTTAAGATCCATGGGACTGTAGCCAACCTCCCTGGACATGGCCGCAGGAGGAAACTTGATGAAAAATGGAAGAGATGGATAATACGAATGGTAACAAAAGAGCCCAGAACAACCTCTAAACACATTCATGGTGAACTCCAAGGTCAAGGTACATCAGTGTCAGATTGCACCATCTGTCGTTGTTTGAGCCAAAGTGGACTTCATGGGAGACGACCAAGGAGGACACCACTGTTAAAAACAAATCATAAAAAAGCCAAACTGGAATTTGCCAAAATGCATGTTGACAAGCAACAAAGCTTCTGGGAGAATGTTCTATGGACAGACGAGACAAAACTGGAACTTTTTGGCAAGGCACATCAGCTGAATGTTCACAGACGCAAAAATGAAGCATAGCAAGAAAAGAACACTGTCCCTACTGTGAAACATGGAGGAGGTTCTGTTATGTTCTGGGGCTGCTTTGCTGCATCTGGCACAGGGTGTCTTGAATCTGTGCAGGGTACAATGAAATCTCAAGACTATCAAGGTGTTCTAGAGAGAAATGTGCTGCCCAGTGTCAGACAGCTTGGTCTCAGTTGCAGGTCATGGGTCTTGCAACAGGATAATGACCCAAAACACACAGCTAAACACCTAAGAATGGCTAAGAGCGAAACATTGGACTATTCTAAAGTGGCCTTCTATGAGCCCTGATCTAAATCCTATTGAACATCTGTGTAAGGAGCTGAAACATGCTGTCTGGAGAAGGCACCCTTCAAACCTGAGACAACTGGAGCAGTTTGCTCATGAGGAGTGGGCCAAAATACCTGCTGAGAGGTGCAGAAGTCTCATTGACAGTTACAGAAATTGTTTGATTGCAGTGATTGCCTCAAAAGGTTGTGCAACAAACTATTAAGTTAAGGGTACCATCATTTTTGTCCAGGCCTGTTTCATGGGTTTGTTTTTTAAAATAATTCTGTTGAACCACAATTCAAAAGCATTGTCTGATTTTCATTGGTTAATTTTCATAGAATTTTTATTTATTACCACTTTTGTCAGATTCAAGTTATTTCTGTGACCATTGTGGGTTTTTCTTTCATTAACAGAGGGGTACCAACAATTTTGTCCACATCTGTATGTACATTTACTGAAACACACTTTTGCTCAATCTGTGCGATCAGTGATGGGCACCAACATCTGGAGTAACGTACCAGCTGCAATCAGAGGACAAACCACACTGAACACTTTTAAGACTCATTGTAAAAATTGGATTTTAAGCAACCAAAACTGTACCCATAACTAGTGGTTGCTCTGCGGCATACGCATATACAGTGGTGTAAAAAAGTGTTTGCCCCTTCCTGATTTCTCTTTTTTTGTATGTTTGTCACACTTAAATGTTTCAGATCATCAAACAAATTTTAATATTAGACAAAGATAACACAAGTAAACACAAAATGCAGTTTTTAATTGAAGGTGTTTATTATTAAGGGGAAAAAAATTCCAAACCTACATGTGCCCTGTGTGGAAAAAGTGATTGCCCCCCCCGTTAAAACATAAATTAACTGTGGTTTATCAGACCTTTGAAAGCTGACTTCAATTTTCTAGCCATTTCTAAAGCTTTGGGGCTCCAGTGAACCACAGTGAGAGCCATTATCCACAAATGGCGAGAACATGGAACAGTGGTGAAGCTTCCCAGGAGTGGCCAGCTGACCAAAATTACCCCAAGAGCATGGCAACAACTCATCCAAGAGGTCACAAACGACCCCACAACAACATCCAAAGAGCTGCAGGCCTCACTTGCCTCAGTTAAGGTCAGTGTTCATGACTCCACTACAAGAAAGAGACTGGGCAAAAACAGCTTGCATGGCAGAGTTCCAAGATGAAAACCACTGCTGAGCAAAAAGAACATAAAGGCTCGTCTCAGTTTTGCCAGAAAATTCAGTTCAATTCAACTTTATTTATATAGCGCCATTTCACAACAACAGTCATCTCATAGCACTATCAACTGTAGGGGGAACCCTCACAGTTGCAGAAAGACCCCAGCAATCAGGCGATCCCCTGTGAGCAAGCACTTGGCGACGGTGGAGAGGAAAAACTCCCTTTTAACAGGAAGAGACCTCCAGCAGAACCAGGCTCAGGGAGGGGCAGTCATCTGCTGTGACTGGCTGGGGGGTGAGGGGATAGAGAAGAAGAAAAGAACAGACATGTAGAGAGCAAACAGCACGATGGGGACTCAGTCTATGGGAGAGAACAAACAAATGTTAATGACCAGCAAAAAAAAATATTTCATTGAGAGTGAGAAAAGGAGTGAGGCCCAGTGTATTACTGGAGGTCCCCCGGCTGACTAAACCTATTAGCAGCATAACTAAGGGAGGGTTCAGAAACACATGATCCCTCCCTAATTGTAGGCTATATCAAAAAGGTAGGTTCTAGCCCTATTCTTAAAAACAGAGATCGAGTCTGACTCCCGAATCCAGATTGGCAGCTGATTCCACAGGAGAGGAGCTTGATAACTGAAGGCTCTGCCTCCCATTGTACTTTTGGAGATTCTAGGTATTACAAGTAATCCTGCATTTTGGGAGCGTAGTGCTCTGTTAGGATAATACGGTAGTATCAGATCTTTTAAATAAAAAGGAGCCTGATTGTTTTAGAGCTTTGTAAGTAAGAAGAAGGATTTTAAACTTAATTCTAAACTCTATGGGAAGCCAATGAAGGGAGGCCAGAACCGGAGAGATATGATCTCTCTTTCTAGTACCTGTTAAAACTCTTGCTGCAGCATTTTGGATCAGCTGAAGACTTTTTAAAGATGTTTTAGGACAGCCTGATAATAAAGAATTACAATAATCTAATCTCGAGCTAACAAAAGCGTGGATCAGTTTCTCAGCATCACTCTGAGACAAGATGCTCCTAATCTTGGCAATATTACGCAAATGATAGAAGGCAGTCTTAGAAACAAATTTAATATGTGAATTGAAGGACAAATCCTGGTCAAAAATAACTCCAAGGTTCCTCACAGAGCTATTAAGAGAAAGAGTAACCGCATCCAAACTGAAAGTTTGATTTGGAAAGGAATTTCTAAGGTTTTTTGGACCAACAAGAATGACTTCAGTCTTATCTGAATTTAATAGCAGGAAATTACAAGTCATCCAAGCTTTGATTTCCTTAAGACAGGCTTCTAACTTGGCTAATTGATTACTATCATCTGGCTTCATTGACAGGTATAATTGTGTGTCATCAGCATAACAATGAAAATGTATACAGTGCTTTCTAATAATGTTGCCTAACGGAAGCATATATAAACTAAAAAGAGTAGGGCCTAGCACAGATCCCTGTGGAACTCCATGACTGAGCTTTGAGTTGAAAGAAAACTCATTATTTACATGAACAAACTGGAACCTATCAGATAAATAAGATCTAAACCACTGCAACGAAGTTCCATTAAGTCCAACATAGTGTTCTAATCTATCAAGTAGAATATTATGATCGATAGTATCAAAAGCTGCACTAAGGTCTAAAAGGACAAGTAGAGGAACTAGTCCATTATCAGATGCAATGAGGAGGTCATTAGTGACCTTCGCTAAGGCTGTTTCAGTACTATGATGGATTCTAAACCCAGACTGAAACTCTTCAAGTAAACCATTTCCCTGTAGGTGGTCAAATAATTGCGTAGCAACAACTCTAAGATTTTTGAAATGAAAGGGAGATTAGAGATTGGTCTATAGTTAGCTAAAGCTCCTGGATCTAGCGTTGGCTTTTTGAGTAAGGGTTTAATTACAGCCGTTTTAAAAGCCTGCGGTACATGGCCTAAAGTTAATGAAGAATTGATTATATGAAAAATAAGGCTACCAATAAGTGGGAAGACTTCTTTAAATAACCTGGTAGGAATAGGGTCTAAAAGACAAGTTGAAGGTTTGGATGAGGAAACTATTTTGTCTAACTCACAAAGGTCGATTGGAGTAAACTCATCAAGACAGACATCAATAGAAGGAGTTGTAATAGTTACAGTATTTAAGTTAACTGTGGGAAGAATCTGACTGATTTTATCTCTGATGGATGAAATTTTATTATTGAAAAAGTTCATAAAGTCCTGACTAGTAAGCTCTAAGGGAATGCTAGGATTGACAGAGTCCTGACTCTTTGTCAACCTGGCTACAGTACTGAAAAGAAACCTGGGATTATTCTTGTTCTCTTCTATTAATGCAGAGTAATAACTCGTTCTAGCTTTTCTAAGAGATTTTTTATAAATTAAAAGATGATTTCTCCAAGCTAAATAGATTTCATCTAAATTAGTGGAGCGCCATTTTCTTTCTAATTGACGAGTCTTCTGTTTTAAGCAACGAGTTTCTGTGTTGAACCAAGGAGTTAGAAATCTCTGATTAGACTTTCTTTTTTAAGGAAAAAACATCTTGATGATCCCCAAGACTTTTGGGAAAATACTCTGTGGACTGATGAGACAAACGTTGAACTTTTTGGAAGGTGTGTGTCCCATTACATCCGGCGTAAAAGTAACACAGCATTTCAGAAAAGGAACATCATACCAACAGTAAAATATGGTGGTGGTAGTGTGATGGTCTGGGGCTGTTTTGCTGGTTCAGGACCTAAAAGACTTGCTGTGGTAAATGGAACCATGAATTCTGCTGTCTACCAAAAAATCCTGAAGGAGAATGTCCAGCCATCTGTTATGACCTCAAGCTGAAGCACTCTTGGGTTCAGCAGCAGGACAATGATCCAAAACAGACCAGCCAGTCCACCTCTGAATGGCTAAAGAAAAACAAAATGAAGACTTTGGATTGGCCTAGTCAAAGTCCTGACCTGAATCCGATTAAGATGCTGTGGCATGACCTTAAAAAAGCGGTTCATGCTTGAAAACCCTCCAATGTGGCTGAATTACAACAACTCTGCAAAGATGAGTGGGCCAAAATTCCTCCACAGTGCTATAAAAGACTCACTGCCAGTTATCGCAAACGCTTGATTGCAGTTGTTGCTGCTAAGTGTGGCCTAACCAATTATTAGGTTTAGGGGGCAATCGCTTTTTCACACAAGGCCATGTTGTCATGTCTGCTGTGTAATTGCGCAGTGAACATATCAATTGATCCGAGCCCAAAACACAGGTGAAGTGAGCGAGTTTATTAACAGAACGGGATAACTCAAAAAACACACAAGGTACAAGAAAATGTTCAGTTGGGCAAACACAGTCAGGCACACAAGTGCTGGGAGTCCGAGCTCAGTTGGAAACAGGAGAAGCCCCATGCACTCCCAGGCAGAACCGGGCAGTGGAAAGAAGGGCAGTAAATAATAAGGGAGGACTTACATCGGGCGTTGGAGCTCAGCGGGCTCTGGAGAACAACAACACCAGAGTAGTCCAAGGAAAAGAGAACCCAACAGCTTCAGGACATCGACATAGGCAGGTGACCATAACTAGACTGTGCAGTGAAGACTGACGCCACAACACTGAATGCTCCCACTGTCACCCAATAAATACCAAGCAGGCAGATGGGTGACAAGTGGATGCAGGTGTGTGGCGGGAGTCTGTGTATGAGTGTGTGTGTGTGCAAGCATGTCTGTGTGTGTGCAGAAACAAATGAGAAACAACTGACAGCCGGTGAGTGTCTGGCAGAGGGAGGGGTGTGGCTGTAGACTGGCGAGGCCCAAGGCTCAGGGCTCAACCCGCCAGCTGGAACCAATTAGCAACAAATCAGAAGCTACAGACACAAATCATGGGCACAGCTGAAACCCCAGCTCCACACTTGAGCTCCCCCCCCAAGGGGTGGAAACCATACACCCACGTACCATCACAAGAAAAACACAAAACACAGGAAAAAAACTGCCCCCCCCCCACACACCCTGAAGGCCAACACAGCTAACCAGGGCAGGAGGTGGGGGAAACAGGTTAGGAAGGATAACCCAAGGAGAAACAACACAACATAAACAAGCACAACAATCCCAACCCCAAAACTAAAACTAACCCACCCCATCCCAAGAGTCCCACAGTTCAGGGGGCCGACCAGAGTCCAAGGCCCAGCAGGCGGCCCATAGAACAGTGTCAGGTGGCCTGCCAGGGCACATGGGCTACCCCGCTAGGAAACCCAGGCTTTTGGGCGGCCTGCCTACATGGTTAAGCCACCAGGACCGGAAGGGCAATTGAACCGGCGGCCTACCCATCGGGAGACTGAAAGGCAGGTGGCCAGGCAGAGGAAAGGAAACCCCTGCGGTCACAGGTGGCGGAAAAAACAGGACCATGATGGTGCCCATCAGAAAGAGGAGGAACACCCACAGGGCCTCCAAAAGGGAAGGTAAGACCCTGGTGTCCCCAGACTGTCCAGTAGCACCCTCGGTGGTCCCAGCATGAGACTGGAATGCCGTAGTACCTGCAGTGGACCTGGGCTGGGCCATGGCTGCATCTGCGGTGGTCCCGGCTTGGGGCAGCGTTGCACCAGCGTGGCCCCTTCCCAGGACTTAATTGCTCCTACGGTGAGCCCCGACTGGGCCTGGGTTGCACCCACGATGGACCCTGACCGAGCCATGGTTGCACCCACGGTGGAGTCCGGCTGGACCCCTGCTGCACCCGCGGTGGGACCTGGCTGGGTCACTGCTGACTCCAATGCTCTCTTGGCCATGGGCCAGCCAACCTGCATGAACACCCAAGCAAGGAAGCGATCGATCATGGGCACCCTGTACTGGAACTGAGTCCCCCCGACGACCACCTCAGCAGGAACCCCGGCGACCTTCAGTTGCGATCCTGGATCCACGGACTCGTCCAGGGATAGTGGACTCTCTCCAGCAACCCTGATAGCGGACTCGGATAGAGAGGAGGAAGGGTCAGAGTTGCCGGCAGCGGAAGAGCCTGGCGAGGTGAGCTCAGGTGCAGCACATGACTGCATCTGGCTCTCCTCACCTAAAGCTAGGCAAAAATGCTCTATAATAGAAAGGAGAAAGACAAAAGAGAGCACTTGCCTTAGCTCAAGCTCTACCGCTGTCCAGGACTCCGGAGAGCCGGGCGATGTCTCCACAGGCTCGGCCTCCAAGCGGTTCAGCTC
The DNA here is from genome assembly GCA_020510985.1 of Pholidichthys leucotaenia. Taxonomy (NCBI): domain Eukaryota; kingdom Metazoa; phylum Chordata; class Actinopteri; order Cichliformes; family Pholidichthyidae; genus Pholidichthys; species Pholidichthys leucotaenia. Next base: position 341,055,269 of record CM035845.1, read on the forward strand.
AGGCGCCGACACTGCTGCGGCAGCCTCCGCAGCAGGCATGATGGTCACTGCAGTCTTGTACTCCCCAGCTGCCATGATCCACACTGGTGACTCCTCCGGCGTGGCGGCTGGGATCTGGTTCACCTTTGCTTCGGGAGGACAATCCTCCCGGACCTCTGGCTCCTCCTGGTCCTGACTGCTCAGCTCCGGTGCCAGCGGGCAAACAGAGGAAACAGAAGAAAGTGGAGAGAGGGCTGGTGAACAGTTTTTAACAGCAGCAGGTGGGAAGAGCTCAGGGGTCTGCTTTCCCTGAGCCTCCCTACCGGGAATCAGGCAAGACATTTCATTATTAATAGGAGTCAAATGAAAAAAACTTGCCTTTTTTCCCGGATTAAGGTGTTGGTTGCTGCTGTTGTTTGGGTGTCGTCACCCGTCCGTCCGGGAAAGGCGGTGCTTGGCCCCTCTGTAGATAGTATGGGAGCTGCCCCTCTCGCCACAGGAATGGGAGCCCCCAGTGAGGAAAGCAAGCGCCCCTCTACTGCTTGCGGATTCACCAAGGAAGGAGACCTCGAAGCGGATGTAGAGGGGGATTCTGCAGACAGGACTGCTAGGATTCGAGGATGAGAATCCGCTGTGGAAATAATCGGGCTCGGTGTGGGGAGGGAAGCAGTCAGCGGGGCTGGTTTGATCCTCTGGGATTCTGGGGCCAGATGACGTCGTCGCCATTGACCTGGCTCCGGCCATCTTAGAGCAGGAGATGGTGCGGAGGGAAAGATGGCCACCGGCGGAGAAGAGCATTTCTGTTGCGGCTTCGTCCGGAAAGCCCTTCTCTTCAGGTCAGGAAAAGCCTGTTCGAGAGAGCAGACAGCAGTTCTGAGTATTAGGGGTAATTCCAGAGGCCCCGATGAGCCCCCAGGAGCACTCCGTTGAGGCAGTCTAGTCGTTCTCCGGGACCGAAGGCGTCGTGCACACCCTCCAGCAGCTCCCTGATTAACCAGGCTGCCTGCAGCTCCTCTGCACTGGAATGTCCCACTGCCCATCCACTACAGCCTGTGTGGGAACGGCACGATGAGGACATCATGCTCCCAACAGTTATTTGGGGAGAAACATACAAAAATGAAAAAATGACACGCCACTTCACCGCTTGGGCTCAATTTTGGTCGTGGCGTACTGTCATGTCCGCTGCATAATTGCGCAGTGAACATGTGAACTGATACAAGCCCATAACGCAGGTGAAGTGAACGAGTTTATTAACAGAAGGGGATAACTCAAAAAACACAAGGTACAAGAAAATGTTCAGTTGGGCAAACACAGTCAGGCACACAAGTGCTGGGAGTCCAAGCTCAGTTGGAAACAGGAGAAGCCCCATGCACTCCCAGGCAGAACCGGGCAGTGGAAAGAAGGGCAGTAAATAATAAGGGGGGACTTACATCGGGCGTTGGAGCTCAGCAGGCTCTGGAGAACAACAACACCGGAGTAGTCCAAGGAAAAGAGAACCCAACAGCTTCAGGACATCGACATAGGCAGGTGACCATAACTAGACTGTGCAGTGAAGACTGACACCACGACACTGAATGCTCCCACTGTCACCCAATAAATACCGAGCAGGCAGATGGGTGACAGGTGGATGCATGTGTGTGGCGGGAGTCTGTGTATGAGTGTATGTGTGTGCAAGCGTGTGTGTGTGTGTGTGTGTGTGTGTGTGTGCAGAAACAAATGAGAAACAACTGACAGCCGGTGAGTGTCTGGCAGAGGGAGGGGTGTGGCTGTAGACTGGCGAGGCCCAAGGCTCAGGGCTCAACCCGCCAGCTGGAACCAATTAGCAACAAATCAGAAGCTACAGACACAAATCATGGGCACAGCTGAAACCCCAGCTCCACACATGACACATGTAGGTTTGAATTTTTTTCCCCTTAATCTGAATACCTCTATCTGCGAGGAATGTGTCGCTTGTCCAGCAAAAGCTAGCGGTACTCAAATGCTTTGCAAGCAGTTTCATGAAATGGTCAGTCAGAAAGCAACTCATACCTGCTTGGACGTCACCCAGGTTAACAAGGCCAGGAGTTCCTGGCAGCGGAGGGCAAAGGACAGAGGTGGTGGAGGAATCTGATCAGACCTAAATGAAACAGTTACTGTCGCCCCCGACAGACTGCTATGATGATGATGAATAAACAGCTTCAATTAAAAACTGCATTTTGTGTTTGCGTGTGTTATCTTTGTCTAATATTTAAATGTGTTTGATGATGTGAAACATTTAAGTGTGACAAGCATACAAAAAAAATAAGAAATCAGGAAGAGGGCAAACACTTTTTCACACCACTGTATATATTTTAGCTACAGTATGTCTATGTTATGTCTTGTGATAGTGTGTTTTTTTGTTTGTTTTTTGCCTGGTTAAATAAAAAAAATTTAAAAACTCATCTGATTAACACACTCACGCCACCTGGTGTTCTTCCAGAGGGTGGTGGGGGAAGACCGGTTCAGAGTGTGGAAGTGTCTTCAGACCAAACGCGATGCACACAGAGTCACTGGAGGAGAGTAAACTAGTTTGAAAATGAGACTGACACTTACCTGGAGGCAGAAGGACCAGGCCACCAAGAGCTCCTCTGAACACAGCTGTCGAAGTTATCAAGGCAACTTCACCTGTCTGCTACTCACTCAAGTCTGTCAAGTCATGTCTAGTCGCGTCTTTACATTGAGTTCAAATGTAGTCACGCTGTGCGCCTGTTCACGTTTGGCCTGAACGCACCTTGATAGCATGATCTGTCCTACTTTGCTGTATTTTGCTAATATTTCTTACTAATATACAGCACACATCAATTATTCTTAAACATCTACTACATGTAAAATATGACATAGAAAAGTTCTAAAGTTATGTTATGTTGGGGGAGCAGAGCTTACAGTTTTTCACAATTGCTAAGACACATTTTTTGAAAGCTGCACCCCTTGTCTCAAAATTGTAAATACAAAACCAAAAATTCAAGCTATATTCACTAAACCTCTCAGTCTTCTGGCAAAACCAAACAACTGCCTCAGAACCATTTTACCTGCTCTCAAAATTAAACACTCCTGTCAGATCACACACAGCCAATCACCATGTAGACAGTACAGAGCAGTCATTAAACACGACGCAGAAAAATGGAGAACACTGCATTCAGGGCATGTAAAACATAATGTTTATGACATATGGTAAATATATTTAGCATTTCATAAAAGACAAAGAAAACTGTAAATGAAAAGCACGTTATTGTAAATCACTCAAAAATCTTGTACATCTTCAAATCAAACTGATGACAGATTCATTCTGTCTCAGCATCACGTTTTTGTGCAGCGTCTGGCCAGAGGACTTCATCCATATCACAGGCAATATTTTCTCTCGCCAGGCAATGAGGGAAAAACCCTCTGGTGTGCCGGATCCAGTCTTGACAAGACTCCACACTCACGTCACCACAGGCCATCTCCATTGCTTCTAAAAGATTTTCCCTGGTACATGGGTTTCGGTCATGGACCTTCCACCACCATGCAGATAAAAACTCTTCTATTGGGTTCAGAAAAGGGCTGTATGGTGGAAGGCATACATTTATGAAACTGTGGTTGATGTTGAATCACTCCCGTATCCGGACACCACGGTGAAAGCTGACATTGTCCCAAACCACAACATAGACAGAGTCCTCTGCCTGCTGACGATCCTGCCTTTTATGCTCAAACAAAGCATCCCGAAGACCACCCAGAAATGTCAGAAGGTGTTCAGTGTTATATGGTCCAAGTGTTGCTTGCCGGTGGAGAACCCCATGATTACTTATGGCTGCACAAAGGGTGATGTTGCCACCATTCTGGCCAGGGACTTCCACTATGGCACATTGGCCAGTTGTGTTCCTGCTTCTCCTTCTTCTCTTTGCCAAATTGAACCCTGCCTCATCTACAAAAATGTATTCATGGGGTCTTTCCATGAAATCCAGTTCAAACACTCTCTATAAAAAAAGGAAATAGAAGAAAACTTAGTTTAGTAACTGAGGCAGAACGAGTAACTTCAGCATTAGTGTATTTGCAAGCACTTCTGATTTGCATACTTTACAATATAGTACAGTGTACAGTAACAGTAAGCTAGTATAGATTTGTACTCTAAGCATCAGCACAGAAAGTGTCTGAGTATATACTTACTTGCACATAATGAAATCGTAACTCCTTCACCCTTTTTGAGTTATGCTCAAAGGGTATTCTGTACACTTGCTTCATGCAAATCCTGTTGCGCTGGAGGACACGGTCAGTGGTAGAAAGGCTGACACTGTTGATTCAAAGTTTACATTGTCTTGAACAACTGTCTGCTGTATTTCTCAAAGTCGAATAGCATTGTTTTGAAGGACCTTATCAACAATGAGAGTCTCTTGTGGTTGGGAGAACATAGCAGTCCTCCCACCTCCCTGTGGTCGTTGTGCAATTCTGGAAATACGGAACATGCACTTACAAATGTATACAAACAGCATGTACGCTACTTCAATTAACAGTTACAGGGTTTTTTGCTCCCCAGTAAGTTTTTTCTCTCCAGTCCCCCTTCTATAAAGTACAAATGTAAACTTGCAGTAACCAGTAGACATTGATGTTACATTAGTCATTACATACAGTAGACATTGATGTTCCTCTCTGAATGTCTTGGTGATGGTGGCCACAGAGAATCAGCTCAAATTGGGTTGTACTCTTTGTCCTGCTTCTTTCATGGTCATTCCATGAACAAGAACATGATCAATTATAGTTGCTCGAATTTCATCAGAAATTACATTTCTTGATCTTCCTCTTGTACTCCTCCTCCTCTTCCACCACCTCTTCCACCTACTCTTCCTCCTCTTCCACCACCTCTGACATGTACTCCTCTTCCTCTGCCTCTCCAGTGATTATTTCCATCCATTGTTGGTGTCCTGTGGACTCTGAACTGGCTTATATCATGTGCACTTGGTTTGATCACATCATTTGAAACAAGTGTGTTCAATTTTGAGTCGTTGTGTCTAATTGATGACACCAGTGCTGTATTTGTGTTTAACATTTGCCTCCTGTGTTCATCATTTTGCAGCTTGTGTGCATCACAGTGAGAAATGTGTTTTAGAGTGAGAATGTGTTTAGAGTTTTGCAAAAAGTGTGCTACAGATTTGCAAATCGTGTCTAACTATGTGAACCAGCTTAGGGTTGTGCCAAAAGAGTGAATCATTTGATAAATGAGTTTGCGCTACTGAATATATGAGTCAGAGAATGGGGTTTAGTGTTTTAGCAATTGTGAAAAATTGGAAGTGAAACTTTACAGCAAAAAACAAAACAAAACAAAGATATGAGACATTTCAGTGATTTTGCTCTGGACAGGTCTTGTAAGTCACAAAAAACATGTTAGAGACATGTTAACAAAAGAAAAAACTTGATTTTTGCTGGAGTGTCACTTCAAGCTTGTGTATGTTGTATCACATATTATTATATATTTAACTTGATATACATTTTGCATCACTCAGATCAACCATAGTTAACCAATGAGTACATTTTGCATCCCTTGCATTAATAATAATTAATCCCATGTATATTTTGCATCCCTTAACTGATGGATTAATAAATCTCATTAAGTCTTGCATCTGTTACGTTACTCTCGGTGATCTCACCGCTTTTAATCCTAACCTCTGTCTCTCTCAGATGTCGGAGTGGATTGCCCACAGCAAGGAGTTGTTCACGCAGAGTCTGGCAGAGGTCGGTCAGAACCACCAGCATGCTGTCGACCTCCAGACACAGCACCAACACTTCACCTCTAACTGCATGGTCAGTTCACATCTTCGTGTGAGTGTATATGAGTCAGACCGAGCGTTTTTATCCAGCTAGCATTCATGTATGTCCGTTCAGAATGGCAGCGTGAACGTGGACAGCGTGGTTACCGTGGCGGCAAGGCTAGCAGAGGCAGGTCACTACGGAGCGGAGCGGATCGCCGCGGTCTCTTCACAGCTGCAGGAGGACTGGAAGTCCCTGACGACGGCGCTGGAGGAGCGTAGCAACACGCTCGCCATGGCAACTGGCTTCCACCAGGGGGCTGAACAGGTGATCAGTGCACCTTAACATGGAAATAAAAACCTGGAGCTACAAATGTTTGGTGTGATTAACTGTGGATAACCAGAATTTCGTTCTGATAGTGGGTTGCCGTCTATCAAAATTTTCAGTGCTTGTCTGCATCTATTTTTTGGTATCTGGAGTCATTCTTATAATATGTTTTGGCCACGATAGTTACCCCACCAGCACACATACATCACGCCAACACTGGCCCAACGTACCAATGGCTAGACCATTGGCTAGACATTGGCCGACATCTAGCCAGTGTCTTGCCAATGTACAAACAACCTCTAAAAGATGCATTCCAAATGGAAAATTACCAATGTTGGGTCAATATATGCGCACTGTTGGGGTGGGCAGATTGGGCAGTTAGCATTAGCTTGGCTAGGTCACTTGGGTTATTCTGTCTACTACATTTTGTCTTCTGCAGAGAGAAGCCAATTGATCAGGCTGCCTATTGTTAGCTTAGTGGTTGGATCGTGATTGGGTCCTAAATCTCTTTTCTATATATACCATTTACCTTCACTGGACAGCCGTGTTCCTATCTGATTTGTTATTCCACAACTGATAATTTACGCCGCATTACTCTGGTTTGTTTTGTTATATTTTGGGTGTAACAGACCAACAGATCAGCCAGCTAGCGCCTTGGCTAGCCAGTCTGTTGGCCTCATTAGAGCTTGCCTCAGCAGAGAGAGGCTGACAGATCAGGCCATCTAGCATTACCAGAGTTAGCCATGCACTCATTCATGCTTAATGGTCTGAAGGGACGGGTCACATCCTATCAACCAATCACATTGAAGGCTGGGTGATATAGCAAAGAACCTCACAACAAACACCTTGCAATTAGCGGTGTCACTTTAATTGCAATGTAATGCGATTAATCACGATTAATTGTGATTGAAGTGCCACCACTAATTGCAATATAATTTCTCTGTCGCAATACAATACATATATATTGCATATATATGTATTTCTTGCACTGAATGTTCTTTAAAATTTGTTTTTAGAGAGATGCTTCATGGGGTGACATCCTGGCTCACATTAATGTGACAAAACTGTACACGATATGTGCGATATAAGCATTTTATGTATCATGCACATTGAATATGTTCAATATATCACCCAGCCCTACTCATAGCACACACCTCTGTCCCATATAATGCTTTATTTGGGCTTTAACATAGTTACATTCAGACAGTTTTATGTTAGCTAGATCAGGCTGTCTTCACCACCAGAGCTAATAGCTAACAAGCTAGCATTAGCCTCAAAGAGGAATGGTGGGATGAACTGGGGCTCATTCAAAGAAACACGCACTGAAACAAGTCGTTCTAAGGAAGTCTGCTGTGACAGGGTAGAGGATGGTGCTGAAATAATTAAAGCCTGAGGTATTTATGCCACATATTAACTCATTCCACCTGTTCATCCCTATGTCCTCCTGTCCCCGCGTCCTCCGGTCCAGTTCCTCCATCGGGTGGAGGGCTGGGTCCAGCTGTGCTCTGAGGGGTCACTGCCGTCAGCGAGGACGGAGCTGGAGGCTGCTGTTAAAAAACACCAGGAGGTCTACGAGGAGATCTCAGCCAATTACACCCAGGTACCTGGTCACATGACTCATCACATGACTCATCACATGCCCACTCTGTCTTCAGGACAGCAGTGAGACTTTTTTTTTTTAAATTTTGGTGGCTTTCCATCCAAATTTTCATTTTTTAAAGTAAATTTAGAACTTTTTCCTCATTTTAAAAAAAAAGCAAATCTGCAAATTTTTATTATAAATTTATGACTTTTTTCATGGAAATTTGTATATTTTGTGCATATTGTGACGTTTGCAAGGGTTCACACAAAGACAATGGAGCAGATGACTCTGATCAACCAGATTTATTTTCACACACCCCGACCCCCAACCTGCCTCTGTGCTACAGAGTGGAGGGGAGGTCATTCTCACAGACCCCTGTTTCAATCATGGTTACACACACAGATACATCTTGCCCTAATCCTGCTAAACACTGCTGGGTCATCATAATGCAGTTATAATGACACAGCAGTATAACTCAGAAATAACACATTTCACACACACATAACGTTTTCATCTGGCAAAGCATGCTGGGAAATTCACTTAACATGGCCCCAACGTTACACTGCCCCCCCCCCCTGGACTGGTTTCTGTCCCCAGAAAAATTAAAGTCCAATTTAAAAGTCCAATACAAACTCATCCAGATGTCGGGGCGGTCTTCGGCGCCGGCGGCCAACACGTACAGGCCCCCTAGTGTCCATCTGGGTCTCGGTCGGGGTATCGGGCCGGGATGGAAGCTCCGGTTCGTCCACCAGCGGTGCAGATGGCCGATACGGGGCGAGACGGTCACGATGAAGGACCACAACCCGGTCCCTTTTTCTAAGCCTCACCCTGTACACCACATCTGACAGTCTCTCCAGGACCACGCATGGCCCCGACCACTGGCTCGCCAGCTTCGGTGATCGTCCTCTCTTCCTCTCAGGGCAGAAAACCCAGACTCGATCTCCTGGTGCAAAGTCCCTCCCCTGACAGCGGGAGTCGTACGCTCGCTTCTGCCGACCCCCTGCCGCTGCCAGGGCCTCTCGAGCCAGCTCGTGCACCGTGTGGAGACGTTCTTTCAAACAAAAAAAATAATCCAATCCGGGTCTTCCCTCCACCTCCGGCTCAGGGGGGCAACCGAATACCAAATCCACCGGTGTGCGCAGCTCGCGTCCAAACATGAGCGCCGCAGGGGTGCACCGGGTAGATTCCTGAGCTGCCGTCCGGTACGCCCACAAAACAAAAGGCAGGTGCAGGTCCCAGTCTCGCTGTCGCTGGTCCACTAGGATAGCGAGCTGGGTGGTGAGGGTCCGGTTGAATCGTTCGACCAGGCCGTCGCTCTGTGGATGCAGTGGGGTGGTCCGGGTCTTCCGGATGCCCAGCCGTTTGCAGACCTCTCCGAAGACCTCCGCCTCGAAGTTCCGACCCTGATCGCTGTGCAGCTCCTCCGGTGCGCCAAACCGACAGAACATTTCATCCACCAGCTTTGATGCCGTCGTAGCGGCGCTCTGATCCGGGACCGCGTACGCCTCTGGCCACTTAGTGAAATAATCCATCGCGACCAGCACGTAGCGGTTCCCCCGGTCCGTGGTCGGGAAAGGGCCCAGGATGTCCACTCCCACTCGCTCCATCGGTGCTCCCACCCGGTACTGCTGCAGGGGAGCGTGGGATCGCTGAGTTGGTCCCTTCTGAGCTGTGCATGTGTCGCAGCGATGAACGTGGAGCTCCACGTCCTGATGACAACCGGGCCAGTAGAACCGGGCCCGAAGGCGCTGCAGCGTCTTTGTCACTCCGAAGTGGCCCGCTCCTACCGCCCCATGAACCAGCTGGAGTACTTTGGGCCGGAGTCGACGAGGAACTAGCAGTTGCCAGACGTGCCGCTGCCCAGCTGGAGTCTGCCACTGTCGATACACCACGCCCTCGTAGCAGCGGAGGTTGGCCCACTGGGAGTGCAGGGCCTTAGTCTCTGGGTCCAGCGGTGACACAACCTCCCAGGCGGGCCGCTGTCCTGCGTCCAGCCACTGCCGAACCCGCGAAATGACCGGGTCTCTGTCCTGCTCGCTCTGCAGCTGCTGCGTGCCAAGAACTTCTGTGACGTCATCGCTGGGGAGAACTGCCTGATCATCTGAGGAGGGGCTGTGCGTCGCTGCGTTATTCCTGCTCGCAGCGGCTCGGAGAGCGGCAGCCCGTGGGGCGGTTTGGTCCCGATCTTCAGCCCGTTGGCAGTGACGACACTCCTCTGTCGCGCAGGGGCGCCGAGACAGCGCGTCAGCGTTGGCATGGAGGCGGCCTGCCCGATGCACAATCTGGAAATTATAATCCTGCAGTGCCTCCAGCCACCTCGCCAACTGTCCATCCGGTTCTTTGAAATTTAACAACCAGGTCAGGGAAGCGTGGTCCGTCCTGAGCTGGAACCTCCCACCGTACACATACGGGCGGAAGTGTCGCAGTCCTTGAATGACAGCCAGCAGCTCTCTGCGAGTCACACAGTAATTTCTCTCGGCTCTGCTGAGAGTGCGGCTGAAGTAAGCGACTGCCTGCTCTCCATGCTCTCCCTCCTGGGATAGCACCGCCCCGATGCCCTGGTTGCTGGCGTCCGTGTCCACGATGAAAGGGCGGTTCGGGTCGGGATACTGCAGGATGGGGGCTCTGATGAGCGCTGCGCGAAGCTGGGAGAAAGCAGCAGCACAGCTGTCACTCCACTGGAACGTGCGTCCTTTCTGCGTCAGCTGATGCAGCGGGCTGGCGATGGTGGCAAAGTCTTTCACAAACCTCCTATAATAGGAGGCCAATCCAAGAAAACTCCTCAGTTCTCCAACGTTCCGCGGCACTGGCCAGTCTCTCACTGTTGCCACTTTTTCCGGGTCGGTGGCGACCCCCGCTGCGCTGACGATGTGGCCCAAAAAGGTGGTCTCCCGCCGGAACAGGTGGCATTTCTTAGGGTGTAACCGTAGCCCCGCCTGTTGGATGGCTCCCAGCACCTCTCGGAGATTTGACAGGGCGCTGTCAAAATCAGCTGCATGCACCAGCAGGTCATCCAGGTAAACAACACAGCGACTCCGGGGCACGTGAGCCAGCACTCGCTCCATCAAGCGCTCAAAGGTGGCCGGAGCGTTGCAGAGTCCAAACGGCATCACTTTAAACTGGTACAGTCCCTGCCCGATGGAGAAGGCTGTTTTCTGGCGGGCCTCAGGTGACAGCTCTACCTGCCAATAGCCGCTGCGTAGATCCAGCGAGCTGAACCAGCTGGAGCCGGCAATGTGGTCCAGTGCGTCATCGATGCGGGGCAGGGGGTAGGAATCTTTCCTGGTGGCGTCGTTCAGGCGTCGGTAATCCACACAGAACCGCCACGACCCGTCCTTCTTCTTGACCAGCACCACCGGCGCCGCCCAGGGGCTGCTGGAGGGCTCAATGACATCTGCCTCCAGCATTTCTTGCACTTTTTGTTCCGCCGCTGCCCGCCTTGAAAAGGGCAGCCGGCGTGGGTGGAGTCGAATCGGCCTGGCCTCACCGGTGTCGATCTCATGCTGCACCAACCCGGTCCGGCCGCATTCCTCATCCTTCGCGGCGAAAACACCCATAAAACAGTCCAATAGCTCCCGCAGCTGGCGTCCCTGTTCCGGGTCCAGCCCGCTGCAGCTCCGCTGAAATAATTCCTCCACCGCCTGCTGCGTCTCTGCTGACACGTTGACCCCTCCCCTTGCTGTCCTTGTGTGCGTTCGTGCTCCCTCTGTCCGCGCTGGTGATGTCATCATGTCCAGTCCTCGCGGTGGCCTGCCTGGTCCGGTTTGTCTTGGCGATCCCTCGATCGCGCAGGCCCCCGTGTTCCTTCCCTGGGTTCTGCTGTGGAGCGTGATGGTCCGGTTTCCCAGCTGGAGGGACGGTCCCGCGGTGTCGATCTTGGCGTTCCAGGCTGTGAGCAGGTCTAGTCCAATAATACAGGGGTCTTGGATGTCAGCCAGCCAGAACGGGTGTCTTATGTTCTGACCGGCCACCCCCACCACCAAAACTCTCCGCCCCCCCAGTCTGGCGCGCTCACCGGTAGCCGTGGTGACGCAGCGCTTGGTGGGTTCCCACCCCCATGGGGCCGTCTTGTTTGTGCCCGGCAGCACACCGGGTCGAACCAGGGAGATTGTAGAGCCGGTGTCAATCAGGGCCCGGATCGACGTCTTCCCCAAGCTGCACTGTAGATAGATCCCTGGAGAGTGTCCAATTCGGCCCACGCGTGGTGCCGGCTCCTCGGGGGAAACATCTGCGGGAGGCGGCCTGTTCCCGTTCACGCCACCTCGCTCTAGTTTAACGCCGGCGAGGGGCGTTCTTCTCCGGGGACGTGCCGCCGTGGTCTGCCGTAATTCCTCCTCTTCCTCCTCGCTCTCCATCGTGGCCTGGAAGGTTCTCTGTCTGTGCGTTGGCGCTTCAACTGTGTGATTCATCAGCGGCTCCACCCGCTCTGCTTCTGCAACTGCAGTCTCCCAGTCGCTCGCGGCGTGGATCCGTACGTGGCTCTGGAGCTGGGCCGGGCGGAGACCTTGGATGAAGCTCCGGAGGGCGAGCTTCTCTACCGCCTCCGGTGCGAAATCCGGGTAGCTGCGCCGGGTTAGCAGCCGTATGTCTGCAGCATAGGTTCCTAGGCTTTCCTGGTTGCTTCTACGGCGGCGGGTCAGCTGTTCCTGGGCGTGCTCAGCGTCCACCATTCTCCCAAATCGTCTCTGGAGCGCCCCTTGTAGCGCTGGCCAGCTGTAGCGCTCCTCAGGCAGGAGATCAGAAAGCGTGCAGAGAGCTCTCCCTTCCAAGGCCAGCGCGACTTGCACGGCGGTTTCCTCTGGTGACCAACCGTTCAGCGCAGCGGCCAGCTCGACCTGGGTCAGGTAGTCATCCAACGTGGCCTCGCCGTTGAAGCGGGGAATCTTGGCCCGCTGCCTAACAGATGGGATGGCCGCCTCCTGATCGATCGTCACTCTCGATCGCCGTGGGATCGCCAGCCCGTCCTGTCCTGAAAAGGGCGGAATGCGGGGCTGGTTTGCTCTGCTCTGCCCGCTCTGTCTTGAAAAAGACAGAAGGCGGGGTGCGCTGGCCCTGTCAGGTCCGCCGCCGCTTTGTTCGTCCCGGCTCCTGGCTCCCGGGGGTGGTGTCTCGGTCCCATCGTCCATCATCAGCTGAGCAATGAACTGCTCCAGCTGCTGGATCTCCATTCTGATCCTGGCATCCATCTGCTCCATCCCACTTCTGACACCAGTGTGACGTTTGCAAGGGTTCACACAAAGACAATGGAGCAGATGACTCTGATCAACCAGATTTATTTTCACACACCCCGACCCCCAACCTGCCTCTGTGCTACAGAGTGGAGGGGAGGTCATTCTCACAGACCCCTGTTTCAATCATGGTTACACACACAGATACATCTTGCCCTAATCCTGCTAAACACTGCTGGGTCATCATAATGCAGTTATAATGACACAGCAGTATAACTCAGAAATAACACATTTAACACACACATAACGTTTTCATCTGGCAAAGCATGCTGGGAAATTCACTTAACATGGCCCCAACGTTACAATATGCAACTTTTTCTAATATATCTGACAGATTTTTCCATGTAAAACTAGGATTTGTTTTTGAATAAATTTGTGACTTTTCCCCGTAAATCTCCAGCCATAAACTCCTCCCACTTTCATCAAACCTCCGTCTGTCTTCAGGTCAATGAGAGCGGTAAAGCCTTGCTGGACGTCCTCCAGCGCTCCCCGCCGTCGGACTCCGATGACCCGGCACCCAAGCCTGACTTCACTGCCGCCACGCATGGCATCATGGGAGTCCTGCACCAGGTGATGCAGGTACAGCTAACTAACCTGCACTTATATAGCGCTTTTCTAGTCACAAAGACCACTCAGAGCGCTTCCACTAGTACTAACCCTCTATTCTAAGGGCCTATAGGAAACAGATATCTAGGGACAATTTAGAACAGTCAATTAACCTAACATGCATGTCTTTGTAGCTTTGCAGCTCAGAGCGACCGTCCACACGACTGTTGCAGCTGCCGCAACTTCCTTTTACTAAGCCTGATGTGGACTTCCTGTTTCTGTTTGGTACAGGGTCACCATGAGGTGGAGGGGGCGTGGCAGCACCGTAAGCTCCGCCTCCATCAGCGCCTGCAGCTGTGCGTCTTTCAGCAGGACGTCAAACAGGTAACCCGAGTCTGTTTAATGAAGATTATTTAGGTGTGCAGGTTTTTATTGTTTAGATCGGTATTTAGAGCGTGGTGGTTTGGGTGTTTTTCTGGAGTGTGTGGCTGCTTTCTAGATTGTCCATCCATCCATCCATCTGTCCATCCATCCGTCCATCCATCCATCCGTCCATACATCCATACGTACGTACGTCCATCTGTCCGTCCATCCGTCCATCCGTCCGTCCATCCATCCATCCATCCGTCCATCCATCTGTCCGTCCGTCCGTCCGTCCATCCATCCATCCATCCATCCATCCATCAATACATACATACATACATCTTCTACCACTTAATCCTTTTTGGGTCTCGGGGGGGCTGGAGCCTGTGCCAGCATCTTTGGGTGAGAGGCAGAGTCCACCCTAGACAGATCATCAGCCCACTGCAGGGCTTTCTAGGTTGTTTGGAGTTAATTTTAGATTATAAAGCGTATATGTACAGCATGTCTGTTGTGCTTTGATGAAGATTGTCATTCGTCCAGGATGGTAAGTAAGTCAACCTGGATTCAAGTGTTTCTTTACTCTGAAACGTTTCTCCGTTCAGCCAGATGGCTTCATCACTCAGGAATGAATGTGTAGAACAGACGTATACATGCTCAAGATGGCGACCGGGATGGTCACACTTTTTCAGTGCTGAGACAAAGTCACTGATTTTGCCATTAAAAGTGGCTGGCCTGCAGCGATCGGCGCTCGTGGCGAACACGCACGGGCTGAATTGCCACCTCCGCTGGATTGCCCTTTAATCGCCTTTCTCCAGCGACTTCCTGCGCCTTCCTGAAGCGATTGCTAAGCTAACACTAGTTAGCTTAATGCTACCTGAAGCGATTGCTAAGCTAACACTAGTTAGCTTAATGCTGGCGCCAGTCTCTAAATAACTAACCTACAGCGATCGGATATACCTCCGGTGGATTACCCCTTTGATCGCTTTTATCCGGCCACTGTGAGTAAACTGACCAGCGATTCCAGCGCTTCCTTGTGATTCACTGATGTGCCCTACCTGAAGCGATTGCTAAGCTAACGCTAGTTAGCTTAATGCTGGCGCCAGCCATTCCACCTAACACCAGCCTGAATCAAAGCCCAGCTGCGAGGCCCAGCGGAGATACTACCAGGCAGGCGGCTATTTGTTGACGGGGCTCAGCAGAGATTTCACCCAGGCAGACGACGGTAGGCGGCGGTGCCCAGCGGAGGACTTACCGTGACTGCAGCGGCGGTGTGCGACGAGACTACCCGAAGCGATTGCTAAGCTAACGCTAGTTAGCTTAATGCTGGCGCCAGTCATTCCACCTTACACCAGCCTGAATCGTAGCCCAGCTGCGAGGCCCAGCGGAGATACTACCAGGCAAGCGGCTATTTGTTGACGGGGCTCAGCAGAGATTTCACCCAGGCAGACGACGGTAGGTGGCGGTGCCTAGCGGAGGACTTACCGTGACCTCAGCGGAGCTCGGTGGCAGCGGCGGTGTGTGACGAGACTCGGTTGGAGGAGCGGGACGGGAGACCAGTTACGGCGACTATGAGCAACGAGACCAGCAACGGAAGGGGCTAGTTGGCTAGCTGAGGCCCAGCTGGATTCGAGGACGATCGGATCAGATTCTGGCGATATAAGCAGAATTTATTTTACTATCCACAGATTTTCTTTTTCCTTCTTTCCAAGAAAGACTGAAGATGGCTGCCACCGGATTAAAAAGTGGGCTGATGGGCACCACTAATAAGCCTTCTCTACTTCTCTACTTCCTCTTCGTTTTGTCTTTGTGTGTCTGGACCTGCAACAAGAAGGATTTTCCGACAAACTCAACCAAAGGTGAAGTTAAAAAGTTTTATCTGTATTGATTTGGGCTTGGACATCTCACCCTACACTCTATGTGGTCTTTAAAAGCCCTGAGCAAAAACTTCCAAATTAAGGCAAACATGGCTGTTAAGCAAAAATCACAATATGGCAGAGGATATACAATTAAAGTTCTGTTAGTTCTGCTACTTCTGGCAGGAGATATTCACCTTAACCCTGGACCTGCCACTATTAAACAGCTGACCACTGGGTTAGCACAAAACCGAGCTGCACAAAAGCAAAAACAGCATTTATTTTTCCAAACTGTTAATCATGCACGAGTTCTTTGGGACACCAAGGCTAAACCAAAGGGGATCCTCGGCGGTCATTTAAACATACGGAGCATAATCCCCAAAAGAGATGAGATTTCGGTGTTGCTGTTGGACTCAAATCTGGACTACCTTTGTCTCTCAGAAAGCTGGCTACACAGGAACATAGACACTAATATGATCGATATTGTGGGCTACCAGTGTTTTAGAAAAGACAGGCATGTAGGGAGGGGAGGAGGTGTTTTAATTTACATCAAAGAGAAATATAAATGTTAACTGGTTGATTTGAATACTTCACTTGAATGTTTAGCTGTTAATGTATGTCTCTCTCCGGTAATGAATTTCAACATTGCAGTAGTGTACAACCCACCGTCACACAACTCTTCCTTTTATAATGAATTAAGTGATCTGGTTAAACAACTTGAGAAGAACAGAGAAACAATAATTCATGGTGACTTTAATATCAACTGGTCTGATAAAAAAGACAAACAAAAACTGAAAAGCCTCATGACTAAATTTAATTACCAGCAAATCATCAAAGGACCCACCAGGATAACCAAATAATCGAGAACACTTATTGACATGGTATTTACTAATAAACCAGAACGAATAACCAGAACCTATAATCTTGTAACTGGTCTCTCAGATCATAACATGGTTCTTGCTGTCAGGAAACTTACTAAAAAGCGACTACAGTATTTTGGGGGAGTCGATATTGACAAATCAAATTTTATTATCCCCAAATCAAAAAATGAGGAGTTTGAACATTACTTAGAGAATCAAAATTGGGAGCAGCTCATGTCAACATGTGAAGTAGATGATTGTTGTAATTTTATAACTGCAACAATCACAAAGTCTATAGAAAAATTTTCAAAGCAAATTAAAAGTAGACAACAGAAGATTAGCCTACCATGGTTAAATAATGAAATAAGAAAACTTATGAAGAGGCGAGACTCTGCATTGAAAACATCACTAACCTCCAAACTACAAAATGATCACCTTGTGTACAAAAGTTTAAGAAATAAAGTGGTACATGAGCTGCGAAAATCAAAAATATCTTATTACAATAAACTGATAGATCATGCAAAGGGTAACAACAGTTCCCTATGGAGGCATTTAAAGAACTTAACTAATAAAAAAAAACGATCAGAAGGGGGTAAAGGAACTTAGAATCAATGGCAAGACCGTCAGTGACAAGGCTACTTTGGCAAATGAATTTAATTCACACTTTGTGGGCTCTGTGGAAGACTTAACAAAAAATTTTGTGCTGCCAAATGTGCTCAACAACACAAATTCCATACTTCCAACAGATACTTTTCACATCGATGAGGTAAATGAGAAGTTAATTGCTGGTATTGTTAAAACACTGTCAAACTCAAAAACTAATGATATCTACAATATGAGCACCTCCTTTCTCAAAATGCACAGCAAAATATTAATCAAACCACTGACTCATCTCATTAATCTCTCCATTAGGTCTAGTACATTTCCATCTGGCTGGAAAAAAGCTGTCGTCATACCAGTTCATAAATCAGGCAGTAAAGACGATATATGCAATTACCGCCCAATCTCTATTTTACCAGTCCTGTCTAAGGTTCTTGAAAAAGTTGTAGCTACACAGCTGATAGACTACTTACAAGACAGTCAACTTCTTCATCCACATCAATTTGGTTTTAGACCAGGATACTCAACAGAAACAGCAAATTGTTGCCTTATTGAAAACATCAAACAGTCCTTGGACAGGGGTAATGTGGTAGGAGCTGTTTTTCTAGATCTCAAAAAGGCTTTCGATACTGTAAACCACAGTTTGCTTTTATCCAAAATGGTATCTTTTAACTTCTCCCCAAATACATTAGAATGGTTTGCATCTTATCTCCAGAATAGAGAACAGTGTGTAAAAGTTCACCAGGATAAATCCTCATTTTTAAACAACCGCATGGGTATCCCACAAGGGTCCATTCTTGGTCCTTTACTTTTCAGCATTTTTATTAATGACTTGCCGTTACACTGCTCAGCTGCAACATGCCAACTTTATGCAGATGATGCAGTTATTTACACAGCTGCCAAGACTCCAGCACAGGCTGCAGATGTACTGTCTACAAGTATGGTTGATGTCCAAGAGTGGCTCCTCAAGAACCATCTATTGCTGAACCTTCAGAAAACAGTCTCAATGTGCTTTTCAATCAAAAAATGTAACCTGCAACATTTTAAAGTTAATATACATGATCATGACATCAGTTTAGCTACAGAATTCAAATACCTTGGCATTGTACTAGATCCTCAACTCAAATTTAATCTTCATATAAAGAAAATTTCAAAAACAGTAAAAAAAAATCTGAACTGCTTTAAATTAATTAGATATTACATACCTTACGAAGCAGCTGCACTGTATATGCATTCTATGGTTTTTTCTCATATATCATACTGTTTGACAGTCTGGGCTCAAGCAGCCCCTTCCACAATAAGACATATAGGTTCATTATATAATCAAACCCTAAAAATCTTGGACAAAAAGCCCATTAGGTGGCATCACTGTAATGTTTTAAAAAAATACAACCTATTGAGTTTTGAGAGCTTCATTGACCTCTGTCTTCTGAAATTAACGTTCAAATGTTTCCATAAATCAGCACCCGAGCCACTTGCTGGTTTCGTCCAAAGACAGGACAGCAGCAGAGCCACCAGGAGTTCTGTTAACAATAACTGTAAAATATTCCACCGCAGAACCACATTTGGACAAACAGCTTTCTCTATAAAGGGCAGTCACATCTGGAACACAATGCCAAATGAAATTAAAATAATAACGGACTTTAAAACATTCACTAAAAATGTTAAAAACTGGCTGAAAAATAAACAAGAATGTACTCATGTATGAATTATTTGTCTGCAAAGTGAGAGTGAATGAAGGGAAGGAATAAATGTATTTGTTTATAGTGAGTGACGGAGGGAGGAAGGCCTGAAATAGGCAAATGTGAGTTATGTTATATGTGTTAAATGTGAGTCAGGCTGTTATATTTGTGTATTTATAATATTTATAATATTTATGTTAAATGTGAGTCAGGCTGTTATATTTGTGTATTTATAATATTTATAATATTTATAATTGTGTATTTATAATTTTTCTGCATTGATGTATGTGGTTATTGTGTATATTTTTTATCTTGATTCTTTTTTCTAAAGCCCATCCAGGGACAAGAGTTGCAAATTAGCTAATAGCTATACACTCTATGTGCAACACATCAGATTGATTGTCTTTGATTAATTGTCTATGTTTATTGCACTGTCCCTGTCAAATAAACTAATCTACTACTACTAATAATAACATCAGCTGTCGTAACTACCCCATTAGCACTCATACCTCAGGCCAACATCAGCAAGTTTACATCGGGAATACGTCTTATGGAGGTCATTTCACACTGGCAAGATGTTGGCTAAACGTCAGCGTGCCGAAAAAGTCTCAAATTTATGAAAAAGTCACAAATTTATGAAAAAAGTCACACATTTTAAGAAAAAAGTTGCAAATTTACAAGAAAAAATTGTAAATTTATGAGAAAAAAGATAAAAACATATAGGAAAAAAGCTGCAAATTTTTGAATGAATGAATGAATGAATTTTATTTATTTCGGATAGTACATTACAGGTTAAAAGAAACTGTATAATATAACAACAAGGTCAAATTAGACAAAGACTCCTTCTACTATACAATTCCACGTGAGTTATCCGAAATGGGTGATGGCTGAAGCCGCAGCTTATATTGCCCACCCATATTCCATCCAAGAATTCAAAGGAGAAAAAAGAGAAAACAAGACAAGAGCGATTACAATTTAAAACAAGGCTAAGACAAAATGTGACTGAGAGAAAAAGAAAACTGAGCTAGTCTAAGTTAAGCGGTTACTATTCAAAAACAAATCTAAGACATAGTGTCACAGAGAAAAAAAGAAAAAAAGAAAAACTAAGCTACAGCACAACACAGGCTGGAAATGTCAATCCTTATGTGAGTTTACATGTCGTCTTGTAAATATGTTTGGAGTATTTCTTCCTTTAGTTTTTGTTTAAATTGTCCAAGCTTTGTACATGATTTTAATTCAGGTCCAAAATCGTTCCATAATCTGACTCCTTGCACTGAAATACAGTGTTGCTTGGTGGTAGTTCTCACTGTAGGCTTTTGAAATATACATGTTCCTCTGAAGTGATATCGTTTCTCCCTTGTTTGGAACAACTTTTGGATATTTGCGGGCAGTGATAAATTCTTCACTTTGAACATTATTATTGCGGTTTTAAAGTCAATCAGATCTTTCAACTTGAGAGTTTTTTGTTTAAGAAAAAGTGGGTTTGTTGGTTCCCTGTAAGCTGCTTTGTTGATTATTCTAATAGCTCTCTTTTGAAGCATAAAGAGTGGATATATGTTTGTTTTATATGTATTTCCCCATACTTCATTACAATATGTCATGTATTTTATGTCATTTATTTTGAGAAAAAAATGAAAATTTAAAGGAATAAAGTTTCAAGTTTATGAGAAAAAAGTTGAAAATTTATGAAAAAGTTGCAGATTTGTTAGAATAAGTCTCAAATTCAGAAAAAAGCTGCAAATCTACAAGAAATTGTAAATTTATGAGACAAAGGATAAAAATTTATAAGAAAAAAGTTGCAAATTTTTTAGAAAAAATTTGAAAATTGAAAGGAATAAAGTTGGAAGCTTATGAGAAAAAAGTTGAAAATTTCTGAACAAAGCTTCAATATTATGAGAACAAAGTCACAAATTCTGAAAAAAGCTGCAAATTTATGAGAAAAAAGTTGAAAATTTGAAAAAAAGCTGAAAATTTAAAGGAAAAAGTTGCAATTTTTTTACAAAAAAGTTGAAAATTTTTGAAAAAGTAGCAAATTTATGAGAAAAAAGTCACAAATTCAGAGAAAAAAGTTTAATTTTTCAAAAAGAGTTGCAAATTTTGAGGAAAAAAAATTGAAAATCTATCAGAAAAAAGTTGAAAATTTCTGAAAAAAATCTCAAATTTTAAGGAAAAAAGTTGCAAATCTAGAAGCAAAAAGTTGAAACTGCAACTGAGCTCTATAAGACGTCTCCCCGATGTAAACGTTGGACGTTCGGCTAACGTGTGTGAGCTGTTGGGGATTTTCAAGACTTTAAGAGTGTGTGGACGCTTTCTGAATTATTTTTGAGCGTGGGATTTTTTTTTTACATTATTTAGAGCACACTTTTTTTTTCCTACATCGAGTGGAATTTTCTTGATCGTCTCTAAAGTCCCGGTCCAGATCTGAGTTCAGACTCTCCTCCGTCTCTTTTCAGGTCCTGGACTGGGTGGAGCAGCATGGGGAAGTTTTCCTCAACAAACACGGCGGCGTCGGCAAATCTCTCCACCGAGCGCGGGCGCTTCAGAAACGGCACAACGACTTCCAGCAGGTGGCGCAGGTAAAACGGGCGGGAAAATCCAGACTATGGGATTGGGGTCAAAAGGTCAAATGTCATGAGTTTTCATGAGGGTCTCTGCAGCTTAAAGGCACAAAAAACAGGCAACAGCATTGACACGCTCTCAGATTTCTGTTTGGAATGCTTCAATGTTTCAATGCGCACGTGGGCAACGACAGTGAAACCTGGAGGGGGGTGATTGGGAGGAACGGCCTGCCCGATCTGAACCCGAGTGGTGTTCAGTTATTGGACTTCTGTGCTAACCACAGTCTGTCTATAACGGACACCATGTTCAAGCATAAGGGTGTCCATATGTGCACCTGGCACCAGGACACCCTAGGCCGCAGGTCGATGATCGATTTTGTTATCGTATCATCAGACCTGCGACCGTATGTCTTGGACACCCGAGTAAAGAGAGGTGCAGAGCTGTCAACTGATCACCACCTGGTGGTGAGTTGGATCCGATGGCAGGGGAGGAAGCCATTCAGACCTGGTAGACCCAAACGTATAGTGAGGGTGTGCTGGGAGCGTCTGGCTGAGGCCCCTGTCCGGGAGGTCTTCAACTCCCACCTCCGGAAGAACTTCAACCACATTCCGAGGGAGTCTGGAGACATGGAGTCTGAATGGGCCATGTTCTCCACCTCTGTTGTTGAAGCGGCAGCCCAGAGCTGCGGCCGCAAGGTGGTCGGTGCATCTCGTGGTGGCAACCCCCGAACCAAGTGGTGGACACCAGTGGTGAGGGGGGCCATTAAGCTGAAGAAGGAGTCCTATCAAGCTTGGTTGGCTTGTGGGACTCCCGAAGCAGCTGAGGTGTACCGGCAGGCCAAGCGGAGTGCAGCTCGGGTGGTTGCTGAAGCAAAAACCCGGGTATGGGAGGAGTTCGGTGAGGCCATGGAACAAGACTTTCGGTCGGCTTCAAAGAGATTCTGGCAAACTGTTCGGCGGCTCAGGAGGGGAAAGCAGCTCCCCGTCCACACTGTGTATGGTGCGGATGGGACACTGTTGACTTCAACTGGGGATATCGTCGGGCGGTGGAAGGAATACTTCGAGGATCTCCTCAATCCCACTGATACGCCTTCCACAGAGGAAGCAGGGTTTGGGGACGAGGGGGATGACTCGCCTATCACAGGGGCTGAGGTCGCCAAGGTGGTTAAAAATCTCCTTGGTGGCCGGGCCCCGGGGGTGGACGAGATTCGCCCCGAGTACCTCAAGGCCCTGGATGTTGTTGGGTTGTCATGGTTGACACGCCTCTGCAACATTGCGTGGAGGTCGGGGGCAGTGCCTTTGGCATGGCAAACCGGGGTGGTGGTTCCTCTCTTCAAAAAAGGGGACCGGAGGGTGTGCTCCAACTTTAGAGGGATCACACTCCTCAGCCTCCCTGGGAAGGTCTATGCCAAGGTATTGGAGAGGAGAGTCCGGCCGTTGGTCGAACCTCGGATTCAGGAGGAGCAATGTGGTTTTCGTCCTGGCCGTGGCACATCGGACCAGCTCTTTACCCTCTCGAGAATTCTTGAGGGTTCGTGGGAGTTTGCCCAACCAGTTTACATGTGTTTTGTGGACTTGGAGAAGGCATTTGACCGCGTCCCTCGTGGATTTTTGTGGGGGGTGCTTCGGGAGTATGGGGTATCGGGCTTGTTGTTACGAGCTATTCGGTCTCTGTATGACCGTTGTGAGAGTTTAGTTCGCATTGCCAACACTCGGTCGGAGTCATTCCCAGTGAGAGTTGGACTCCGCCAGGGCTGCCCTTTGTCACCGGTCCTGTTCATAATTTTTATGGACAGGATTTCTAGGCGCAGCCAGGGAATGGAGGGTGTCATGCTTGGTGACCACAGGATCTCATCTCTGTTGTTTGCAGATGATGTTGTCCTGTTGGCTTCATCCAGCAATGACCTACAGCTCTTGCTGGGACGGTTTGCCGCTGAGTGTGAAGTGGCTGGGATGAGAATCAGCACCTCCAAGTCCGAGTCCATGGTCCTCAGCCGGAAAAAGGTGGATTGTCCTCTCCGGGTTGGGGACAGGCTCCTGCCCCAAGTGGAGGAGTTTAAGTATCTTGGGGTCTTGTTCACGAGTGAGGGGAAAATGGAGCGAGAGATCGACAGACGGATTGGAGCAGCATCTGCAGTGATGCGGACGTTGTACCGGTCTGTTGTGGTGAAGAGGGAGCTTAGTTCTAAGGCAAAGCTGTCGATTTACCAGTCAATCTACGTTCCTACTCTCACCTATGGTCACGAGCTTTGGGTAATGACCGAAAGAACGAGATCGCGGATACAAGCGGCTGAAATGAGCTTTCTCCGTAGGATTGCTGGACTCACCCTCAGAGATAGGGTGAGGAGCTCAGTCATCCGGGAGAGGCTCAGAGTAGAACCGCTGCTCCTCCACATTGAAAGGAGTCAGTTGAGGTGGTATGGGCATCTGATTAGGATGCCTCCTGGACGCCTCCCACTTGAGGTGTTTCAGGCACGTCCCACTGGGAGGAGACCCCGGGGCAGACCCAGGACTCGGTGGAGAGACTATGTCTCCCAGCTAGTCTGGGAACGCCTTGGTATCCCCTCTGAAGAGCTGGAGCAGGTGGCTGGGGAGAGGGAAGTCTGGGCTTCTCTGCTTGAACTGCTGCCTCCGCGACCCGGACCTCCGGAAAAGCGGTAGACGATGGATGGATGGATGGATGGATTTTCTACTTAATTGTTGTTTCTGTGAAAAGATTAAAAATCCGTCCCCCAGAAAGTGCTCCCTAGAACACCTCGGTGGCTCTTCTTTAGATTTCATAATCTGCAGAGTTGTAGCCAGTAGATTCACAAATGTAAGTACAAACACAACACAACATGAACCTAAAATAAGTCCATACTTCCAAGAATAAAGGTGGATTAAAATGACAAAAGATGCTAATTTACAATTAGCAAACGTCGCCTTGAGTCCCAAATTTATGAGAAAATTGTCACAAATCTGTGAGGAAAAAAACGTTGTGAATGAGGGAAAAACCTATTTCCAAGAAAAAAGACAATAACTTGACAAGAAAAAGTTGCAGAATTAATGGAAATAACAGTTGGAAATTTGTGACAAAAAAGTTGCAGATTTTCAAGAATTTTTTACATTGGTGCTTCAGCTGCATTTTGTTCTGTCATGGAACAGTTTTCTGTTTATCCAGGTTCCCCAAAACAGCTGCAAATTCAGGAACAAATTTAAGTAACAAGAAACAAGTCAAAAAAATTATAATTAAAAAGTTGGAAATTTATACAGGAAACTGTTATGTGTGGAAACAGGCTGGTATGAGCAAGATGGCGGCCGGGTTGGTCATGGGACAGACCAGGGTGGGCACTACCGGTTTCTGGCGGTGACGCCGCCCTAGGTATGAAAGAGTGGGCGGAAGAGGCTCTGCCTCTTTCGTTGTGGAGCCACCTGGCCAGCAGGAGAGTCCCGTAAGCCTCTGCCTATAGTTAAGTGTTATATTTAATAAACCCTGTTAACTGAGTTGAGACTTGCTTTTCATTTCTACAATTATGGACATAACATTTGGCGACAAGGTAAAAGCAGTGATGAAACACTCCATTACCAGCTTTCAGCCGTTCCTTGAGGCTCCGGGCAAGCCGTTTGTGCCGTGACCTAGATGGTTCGCTGTCTTTACCAGCTACCTTGTGGCACTGGGTTTGGGAGACATGGAGAAGCTCTGTGCATGAGCTGTGTTAGTCCATAATTTAGGAATGGAAGGGCAGAGGATTCTTGAAAACTTGGGCGGAGCGAACAGTTTTGACGACATGGTGCAGCTAATGGCGCGCTACTTTAAGGCGCCAGAGAACGTCATCGTGAAACGCATTCACTTTCAACAGCGCCGCCAGCGGTCGGGTGAGTCCGTATAAAGATTTGTGGCGGACCTCCGAGAGCTGGCGAAGGAATGCAGATTCAGGATCCTGGAGGACGAGATGATTCGGGACCAGTTGGCGGAGCACGTCTGTTGCACGGCGGCCCCATCCAGGTTGTTGACTCACCCAGGAGAGATGACGTTAGTGGAGGCCGTCGAACTCGCTCAACAGTACGAGGCAGCAGAGACCATTGCGAGGGGTCTTACTGAAGGGGCCTCTCTGGAGAAGAATACGTGTTGTGCTGAGGCACTGCGTCTGGAACCTGGTGATGGCGAGTGCAGAGAGGATGATTTTGCCTCCGTGGTCAGGATAAGGTCTGCCCCTGGTACGCCAAAGTGTTATGGATGTGGGTCCACTGAACACCGCTATAAGTCCAGAGTGTGCCCGGCGAAAGGAAAGCGTTGTGGCAAATGCGGGTTGTTAAACCATTTTGCCAGGGTGTGCGAAAACTTTGAACGCAGGAGCCGTGGGAGAGAACCAGGTGCTGTGCAGAAGACGCCGACTGTTGTGCACACTGTCTCCCCAGAAACGACAGGAAGGATTGGCTGCAACAATACGTTGGATGGAGTCGAGGTCCCACTCTTGGTTGATACGGGAGCGGTAATCTCAGTCCTGAATCTTGAAACCATGGACAGACTGTTTCCCCACCGACAAATAAGAAGGCAACAAGTAGAGTATTATGGTTATGAGCGGAACAGGTTGGCTATATTGAGCTATGTGGAGATGGATGTCCAATTTAAGGACAGTGTGGTGCCCAGTGCTCGCATCAACATCTCTGCGTCCGGCATTAACACCATCCGTTGCAACCTCTTTTACAGCTTGGGGCTCTCCATCGTGAACGTTTCCGGTGAGGAGTGGTCTGGGTGCGGACTGTGGAGCTGAGCTGTTCCTGCTTTGGAGGGTGCTGAGGTGTGGGACCAGGACTGGATGGTCAACGTAGATTTGGGAGAGCACACGCCGCGCCACGCGGAGACCTCTCGGGATGGACCCGATGCTGTCACGCAAGCTGCCCCGGACGAGGGTGCCGGACGGCACGGCGGGACCCCTGATGAGGCTCATCAGGACGAGGCGCCAACACCGGGAAAAAATGGGGCTAGACTGCAGAGCGTGGATGTCGTAAAGCGCTCCCGGCGCCGGCCGGCCAAAAGAAGACCCAGGAGAGCCCGTGAGTTGGAGCTGCTGGAGTCGGTGGCCAGTCGCAGGACCAGTGATCTGATGAAAAGGAAGTGGGCTTCCTTGAAGACCAAGGTTGAGGCTCGAGTACATATAGATCACAGTCCACGCCCGCAGCCGGACTACCAGAGGCGGTTCCAGGTGGAGCCCAGTCGGATAGAGGAGCTCGGGTGCAGGTCTGTCCATGTCTGGAGACATCCGAGGGACCTGAGGTTGCCGGAGATGGAGAGGAGACGGCGCGGCAGCAGCCCCGATGTGAAGAGATGGAGACGCCTTGAGGGGGATCTATCCGGGGACTGAGGGTTTTATTTTGCATGTTTGTCTTGTTTCTTCGGTCCTGTTTTATGTTCGGTTTTCCTATTTGGTACCCCGGTAAATTTTACAAAAGAACAAAAAAGGAGGGAAAGGAAGCCGAGGGACTACAGGTGGAAATTAGCACTTGTGCTATATCCTGGTACACTGCATCTTTCCTCTTTAAGGTCAATGTATATTGTGCATGTCCCTGCATAAATAAATAAATTTTAAACAAAAGCCCGAGTAGACCAAGAAATATTATATTTGAGCCTTTGTGTGGTGTTTTTCTATTACAGACGTGGACAAAATTGTTGGTACCCCTCTGTTAATGAAAGAAAAACCCACAATGGTCACAGAAATAACTTGAATCTGACAAAAGTGGTAATAAATAAAAATTCTATGAAAATTAACCAATGAAAATCAGACAATGATATCAGACATATATATATATATATATATATATATATATATATATATATATATATATATATATATATATATATACAGTATATATATATATATATATATATAATCAGACATATATACACATACACACACACCCTGGAGCCAAGCCTGGGGGAGGGGCTCAATGGCTAGCACCTGGTGGCCGGCTTTCCGCTCATGGGACCCGGCCGGGCTCAGCCCGAAGGAGTTACATGGGTCCGCCCTCCAGAGGGCTCACCACCTGCAGGAGGGACCATGGGGGTCTGGTGCTATGAGGATAAGGTGACGGTTGAAAGCAGAGACCTTGGTGGTCTGATCCCAAGCTTCCTAAACTGACTGTTGGTACGTGGAATGTCACCTCTCTGAAGGGGAAGGAGCCTGAGCTGGTGCATGAGGTTGAGGCATATCGGCTAGATATAGTCGGCCTCACCTCAACACATAGCTCCGGTCCCAGAACCAGTCTCCGGGAGAGGGGCTGGAGCTTGGCCTACTCTGGAGTTGCCCCGGACGAGAGGTGACAAGCAGGGGTTAGGTATTCTTGTATTCCCCCCACCTTGCTGCCTCTATACTGGAGTTTTCCCCGCTGGACGAAAGGGTTGTTTCCCTGCGCCTTTGGGTTGGGAAACAGGTCCTGACCATCATTTGTTCCTATTCACCAAATGATGTTTCAGAGTACCCACCCTTTTTGGAGTCTCTGACTGGGGTGCTGGAGGCTGCTCCTCTTGGAGACTCCATTGTCCTACTGGGGGACTTCAATGCGCACGTGGGCAACAACAGTGGAACCTGGAGGGGGGTGATTGGGAGGAACGGCCTGCCTGATCTGAACTCGAGTGGTGTTCAGTTATTGAACTTCTGTGCTAACCACAGTTTGTCCATAACGAACACCATGTTCAAGCATAAGGGTGTCCATATGTGCACCTGGCACCAGGACACCCTAGGTCGCAAGTCGATGATCAGTTTTGTTATCGTGTCATCAGACCTGCAACCACAGGTCTTGGACACTTGGGTAAAGAGAGGTGCAGAGCTGTCAACTGATCACCACCTGGTGGTGAGTTGGATCCAATGGCAGGGGAGGAAGCCATTCAGACCTGGTAGACCCAAACGTATAGTGAGGGTGTGCTGGGAACGTCTGGCTGAGGCCCCTGTCCAGGAGGTCTTCAACCCTCAACTCCGGAAGAACTTTGACCACATTCCAAGGGAGTCTGGAGACATGGAGTCTGAATGAGCCATGTTCTCCACCTCCATTGTTCAAGCAGCTGTCCAGAGCTGTGGCTGCAAGGTCATCAGTGCATCTCATGATGGCAACCCCCGAACCAAGTGGTGGACACCAGTGGTGAGAGGGGCCATTAAGCTATAGAAGGAGTCCTATCGAGCTTGGCTGGCTTGTGGGATTCCCCAAGAAGCTGAGGTGTACCAGCAGGCCAAGCGGAGTGCAGCTCGGGTGGTTGCTGAAGCAAAAACTCGAGTGTGGGAGGAGTTCGGTGAGGCCATGGAACAAGACTTTCGGTCGGTGTTGAAGAGATTCTGTCAAACTGTCTGGTGGCTCAGGGGGGAGAAGCAGCTCCCTGTCCACACTGTGTGTGGTGTGGAAGGGGTGCTGCTGACTTCAACTGGGGATATCGTCGGGCAGTGGAAGGAATACTTCGAGGATCTCCTCAATCCCACTGACATGCCTTCCACAGAGGAAGCAGGGCTTGTGGATGAGGGGGATGACTTGCCTATCACAGGGGCTGAAGTCGCCAAGGTGGGTAAAAATCTCTTTGGTTGCTGGGCCCCGGGGGTGGATGAGATTCGCCCTGAGTACCTCAAGGCTCTGGATGTTGTAGGACTGTCATGGTTGACACACCTCTGCAACATTGCGTGAAGGTCGGGGACAGTGCCTTTGGCATGGCAAACCGGGGTGATGGTTCCTTTCTTCAAGAAAGGGGACCAGAGGGTGCGCTCCAACTTCAGAGGGATCACACTCCTCAGCCTCCCCGGGAAGGTCTATGCTAAGGTACTGGAGAGGAGAGTCTGGCCGTTGGTCAAACCTCAAATTCAGGAGGAGCAATGTGGTTTTTGTCCTGGCCATGACACATTGGACCAGCTCTTTACCCTCTTGAGAATCCTCGAGGGTTCATGGGAGTTTGCCCAACCAGTTTACATGTGTTTTGTGGACTTGGAGAAGGCATTTGACCGCGTCCCTCGTGGTTTTTTGGGGGGTGCTTCGGGAGTATGGGGTATTGGGCTTGTTGTTACAAGCTATTCAGTCTCTGTACAACCGTTGTGAGAGTTTGGTTCGTATTGCCCACACTCAGTCGGACTCATTCCCAGTGAGAGTTGGACTCTGCCAGGGCTGCCCTTTGTCACCGATCCTGTTCATAATTTTTATGGACAGAATTTCTAGGCTCAGCCAGGGAACGGAGGGTGTCATGCTTGGTGACCACAGGATCTCATCTATGTTGTTTGCAGATGATGTTGTCCTGCTGGCTTCATCCAGCAATGACCTACAGTTCTTACAGGGACGGTTTGCCACTGAGTGTGAAGCAGCTCGGATGAGAATCAGCACCTCCAAGTCCGAGTCCATGGTCCTCATCCATAAAAAGGTGGATATGTCCCCTCTGGGTTGGGGACAAGCTCCTGCCCCAAGTGGAGGAGTTTAAGTATCTTGGGGTCTTATTCACGAGTGAGGGGAGAATGGAGCGAGAGATTGACAGACGGATTGGTGCAGCATCTGCAGTGATGCGGACGTTGTACCGGTCTGTTGTGGTGAAGAGGGAGCTAAGCTCTCAGGCAAAGCTGTCGATTTACCAGTCAATCTACATTTCTACCCTCACCTATTTTCATGAGCTTTGGATAGTGACCGAAAGAATGAGATCACGGATACAAGCAGCTGAAATAAGCTTTCTTTGTAAGATTGCTGGACTCACCCTTCGAGACAGGGTGAGGAGCTCAGTCATCTGGGTGAGACTCAGTGTCATATACTCCCCGTGCGCTTTTCCACAGCGCACGGAGGAGGAGAAGGAAGGAAAGAAAGATGGACTTAAATGCAGGGTTACACCAAACACACATTTATTGACATGAAGTTCACAAATAGAGACTAACAGATAGGTATTAATGTACACAAAAAGGCTGACACAAAAGCGAACAGCGGGCAGACCACTGTGTACCATGGCCACAGAAAAATAAGGCAATAACAAATGCGTTCGGGAGAGCGAGGGAGACTCTAGGAAGCTCAACTGACCCAGGGGAAGCAAACTGGGCAACAGCCTAAGCGTAGCAATAGAACTGTGGAGAGAAACGCTACCAGATAAGCGTAGCAGCGGTACCGCACAGAGAAACACTAAACAATTTACTCACGAGCAGG
This sequence comes from Pholidichthys leucotaenia, assembly GCA_020510985.1. Lineage (NCBI taxonomy): Eukaryota > Metazoa > Chordata > Actinopteri > Cichliformes > Pholidichthyidae > Pholidichthys > Pholidichthys leucotaenia. Next base: position 341,085,712 of record CM035845.1, read on the forward strand.
AACAGTCCAAAAAGTCCAATTCTCCCAATGAGCACAGACCATAAGTCCTTCAGTGACGTGATGGTCATACGACGGAGAATGACGTGTGACTCATATAATGGTCCAGTGTTGTTTGACTAGCAAAGAGTTACTTAAGTACAAACACCGCTGACCAGGGACAAGAGTTGCAAATTAGCTAATAGCTATACACTCTTTGTGCAACACATCAGATTGATTGTCATTTGATTAATTGTCTATGTTTATTGCACTGTCCCTGTCAAATAAACAAATAATCTAACCTAACAAATTGGAAACACCTGAGCAAGGCGCGGGAAAGATAATTATCGGGGCAAACAGCTGACTTTCAGAGAGAGTGGGGCGTGGTCAGACCGGCAAATGTTAGACAGCGCCCAACAGAAAGTGGGTCAAACAGCTGCCTAATGATCGCTGGCCAGAGCAGTGGCCAAGCACAGAAATAAGGCACAAAAGAGAACTCAAAACACAACATAAGGCCAAGAATGATCAGAACCGAGCCGCAGGAGAACACAGGCTCGGTTCATGACACTCAGAGTAGAACCACTGCTCCTCCACATTGAAAGGAGCCAGTTGAGGTGGTATGGGCATCTGATCAGGATGGCTCCTGGACGCCTCCAACTTGAGGTGTTTCGGGCATGTCCCACTAGGAGGAGACCCCGGCACAGACCCAGGACTCAGTGGAGAGACTATGTCTCCCAGCTGGTCTGGGAACGCCTTGGTATCATCTCTGAAGAGCTGGAGCAGGTGGCTGGGAAGAGGGAAGTCTGGGCTTCTCTGCTCAAACTGCTGCCTCCACAACCCGGACTTCCGGAAAAGCAGTTGAAGATGTATATATATATATATATATATATATATATATATATATATATATATATATATATATACTCATAAGTGTTACTGTGTGTGTTTATATGTTCATATATTTAGTCCATCTAGCTACAATGCTCCGCACTGTTTATATATCTATATATTTATTCCATCTAGCTGCAATGCTCCGCATCGTGTGTCTATATATTTATGTTTATATGTACATATGTATACTCGCTGCTCTTTTTTTTTTTTCTTGCCTTTTGATTGTTGCTCTGAGTGTTGCTATCCCTGTGCTGTTGCAATCCTGGAATTTCCCCGTTGTGGGACTAATAAAGGCTTATCTTATCTTATCTTATAAAGTTGAAATTTTTTCTGAAGTAGTGTCACCTTAATCATGATTAATAGTGGTTGAGTGTGATTAATGGCATCAAGGCGCGTTAATCACATGATGCCGTATCTCACTTCATGCATTTAACATGTTTAACGCTGCACCACTGTTTAATGTTGTACCGCTGTACCACTGTTTAATGCTGTACCACTATTAATCGTGATTAAAGTTGCTTCACGGTGACATTACGTCTGCAGCCTGCTTGAAACATATCACTTTGTCATGAATAGTGGCGAACGCTTCTGAGAGAGAGCAGACGCTTTTCTTCCCTCTCCCTCCTAATCCTCTCCCTTCTGATCCCAGCTTGCAATGTCACTCTTCTCCTGGCTGAATCTTAATCCAAATGGAAATTATGGATCTGGAAAGCGACTTATATGCGATTGTCACCACTTTAAAAAGTAGAAGATCGGGTCAGGGGGAACCCAAGGGAGACTCATGGTATTGGAATTCATGTGTCTGTGTGATTCGACTGAGATTGAACTGATCACAGGATCTTCTGTTTGGCCCCTGGAGTTTTCCTAGTGTATCGAAATTATCTGGGTGAGCTAATCAAATGCGGACCCTGGCGTAGCTCCCTTAACAAATTCAACAATTCGTCCAGCTGGGGGGAGCACTGACTGTCAGCGGCAGGATTAACATGGAATTTACTATCTGGCATGCATTGAAGAGAGAACGAACTCTCTGGACATGTTTTACCTATGTTTCGGTAGGTGGATAACATCTGTGGATCGCTGAGTGCTCTCCAGAGAATGATCTAAAGTATGATTCAAGCCTGTATGAAATTGAAGCACAGAATCGAAGAGAGAGAAATTTTTTATTCTCTGAGTGCACTGTGCAGATTTGACCTTGTGTTTTGGTGCCTTTGTTTACATTCCTCCTCGATGAAGATAACGCTGGGAAGTGGCTTATGTCTACCCATACATCAACAATCAGTTGTTGTCGTCAGCGGATTGGTCTCTCGAGGACATTGCCCATGTGCCTTCTGCAAGGAAGAGGAAAAGAGAGACAGACTCTGATCTTTGACTTGTTTATAAGTCACATGATTATAACATCTATCCACTGCCTGGAGGCGCCCTCTGCTGCTCACTAACAACTGTTACACTCACACTACACAATGACATGCAAATATACACACACTGCTCTCCCTCCCTCTGCTGTGTGATTGTATCTATTGTCTGCTAATGTGCATAGAGGGTTTTTTTCTGTGTAATCAAAATTTGGCTCATGAGCTTATATGAGCTTATACGAGCGTGATTCTGATAACTATGTTTTTTCTCTCTGCCTATTGTGTTTCCCCCCCCCTTCCCCCCTTTACCCCCACTGCAGACAGGCGCCTATGGCTGCCGTGTCATTGGATGCGCCTAATGTGCGCGCCCAATGTCAAGTCAAATTCCTTGTGTGTTTACTTGTAAATATACTTGGTAATAAAGCTGATTCTGATTCTGATTCTGATTCTGAACGCTTTAATCACGATTAAAGTGACTCCTCTGTGATTTTTTTCTCATCAAATTTCATTTTTTAAATACATTTGCACCTGTACTCTCACAGACATATTTGCCCAACAGCACACATATGTTGGCCCAACGCTTGCCCAGCATAGTTGAGGTAAACTTGCCAATGTTGGCCTGATGTACAGTATGTGTGCTGTTGAGGTTTAGTTGTACTGTATTACCTATATACTATCATAAATGTCCAGTTTTCGCTTCCTCTTCCTATTATAACTTGTAAAAAAGGTAAAACTCTTCAAAAAATAATATAAAAAATTAAGAAAAATGCAAATTTGCGACATAATGTTCTGATTTATTAGGAACACAATGCATCATTTGTGTAAAATGACAATAACGCTGTTATACCATGTATTCTGCTCAGTGTTGGTGTTAGTTAGGAACACCCAGCAGGAAATGACTCGTTTTAGTGCAGTGATACTAATCTACTGTTGTACAAGCTTCGGCCCGTAACACTGACCCCCATCATAATGAAGTGCTTCGAGCAACTGACTGTGCAAAACATCAAGTCCACCCTCCCACCCTCCCTCCCTCCCATGACCCATCTCAGTTTGCATACAGGTCAAACAAATCCACAGAGGATGCCATCGGTGCTGCTCTCCATTCAGCCCTCACCCACTGGGACTCAAAGAACTCCTGCATGCGAATGCTGTTCTTGGACTTCAGTATTCAACACAATCATCCTCCAGCACCTAATACAAAAACTCAGACACTTGTGACTCAAAACCTCTCTCTGTAACTGGGTGCTGGACTTAATCACAGGGAGGCCACAGAATGTGTGGGTTGGCAGCAACACCTCCAAGACCATCACACTGAGCACAGGGGCCCCACAAGGACGTGTGCTCAGTCCACTGCTCTTCACCCTGCTGACCCATGACTGCGTACCAGCCTACAACACTAACCACATCATCAGGTTTGCAGACGACACAACGGTGGTGGGCCTCATCACCAACAACGAAGCCAGCTACAGAAATGACGTAAGCCAACTGGTCCAGTGGTGTAAAGACAATAACCTCTTCCTGAACGTGGAAAAAACCAAGGAGATTGTGATCAACTTCAGGAGAGGACACACACAGCATCCCCCTCTGATCATTGATGGAGCAGCTATGGAGAGGGTGAGCAGCACCAAGTTCCTGGGGGTGCACATCTCTGAGGACCTCTCCTGGTCCAACAACACCACACCACTGACCAAGAAGGCTCAAACTCACCTCTATTTCCTCCGCAAACTGAGGAGAGCATGAGTCCCACCCCCCATCATGTGCTCATTCTTCTGGGGCACCATTGAGAGCATCCTCACCAGCTGCATCATGGTGTGGTATGGAAACTGCACCGCCTCCTGCCAGAGGACACTACAGTGCACAGTGAAAGCAGCCAGCAAGATCATCGGTGCCCCTCTGTTCCCCCTCTTGGACATCTACCACACCTGCCTCACCCGCAGAGCCATCGATATTGCAGGTGACACCTCCCACCCCTCACACTCCCTCTTCAGCACCCTGCCCTCAGGAAAAAGGTACCCGAGCCTCCGGTGCCTGCTCCACAAGACTGCTAAACAGCTTTGTTCATCAGGTTATCGGGACCCCGAACTCTGTTCATTCCACCCCACCCCTGTATCACAGCACAATTAACTGCACAATAACTACCTCAGCTGTTGGCACAGAAAGACTGGCACACCAACAGTAATACATTTGCTGCTGTATGTAGCTGCACCTTACTGCAACCATTTGCACAAATGCCATATCTGCTGCTGTCTGTCATTGCAATATTGATCATGTGCAGTCCTATCTGTCACTCTCTGCACCCATACTACCACATTGAACTTGCAACTACGAGTATTACTGCTGTACCATTTCTGTATATAGAATTGCTGGGTTTCATCATTTATCTTTATTTGCTCTATGGGTAGCATTACTGTACATAGACTGCTGTTGTTGTTTTTCCAGACTTATTACTTTTTTCTCTTTTTCTTAATATTGTACACACCACTGAAGAGAGAGAAACGGTATTTCAATTCTCCTGTATGTCTTGTACATATAGAGGTATTGACAAATAAAATCTTTGAATCTTGAATGTAAACAGTCACATGTGTTCTAAAGTTTAATTAATGCTCATTTACACACACGAGTAACAGAGTTATAAATAAATAATGTGTAATTGTAGTTTTAAACTGTAAATGAATGTTTATCCATCCAGACTCAGAAACGGTTTATATTTCACACCTTTTTGGGGGTTTTTTCAGAACACGTACACAAATGCGGAGAAACTGCTGGAGGCAGCAGACCAGCTGGCTCAGTCTGGGGAGTGTGAGGAGGAGGAGATCTACCAGGCGGCCCGCAACCTGGAGGTCCGCATGCAGGTACGGACCCCAAAATATTCCAATTTAATAACACTGTTGTCTATACGAGTATCAGCCATTTCTCCTAAATTCACATTTCTTTTCTAAATTTGTGATTTTATTGTAAATTTAGTACTTCATTCGTATGAATATGCCATTATTTCCTTGTAAAATTTGATTTGTTTTCTCTAAATTGGAGTGTTGTACTGTATGTTTAATGTTTCTGTTGTGTTGTTATGTTATGTCATGTTACTTATGTCATGTTATATTATGTCGTGGTATGTTATGTTATACCATGTTATATTATATCATGTTATGTTACTTAAAAACTAAAGTAAACTAAAGCCCATCCAGGGACAAGAGTTGCAAATTAGCTAATAGCTATACACTCTATGTGCAACACATCAGATTGATTGTCTTTGATTAATTGTCTATGTTTATTGCACTGTCCCTGTCAAATAAACTAATCTACTACTACTATTATGGTAAATGGTAAATGGCATTCACTTATATAGCACTTTTATTCTCATCTCTTGATGACCAAAGCGCTTTACAGATCCTGCTATCCACCCATTCACACACACATTCACACACTGATGGCGGCATGCTACCTAACATGGCGCTTCCAGACCCACCAGGAGCAATTGGGGTGAAGTGTCTTGCCCTGGGACACAACGGCAGGATGCCATGCTATATTATATTATGTCATGGTGTGTTATGTTATGTCATGTGTTATATTATGTCATGGTATGTTATGTCATGTTATGGCCCGTTATGGTACCATAACATGGTACCATGTTATGTCATGCTATGATATGTTATGGTACCATGACATCATACCATGTCATGTTGTTATGTCATAGTACCATAACTTGGTACCATGTCATGTTATGTCATGTTTTGTTGTGTCACATCATGTTATGTCATGGCATGTTATGTTATGTCATGTTTTGGTATGTTATGGTACCATAGCATCGTACCATGTCATGTTATGTCATGGTACCATAACATGATACCATGTCATGTTATGTCATGTCATGTTATGTCATGGTACGTCATGGTACGTTATGTCATGTTATGTTATGTTGTGGCTTACCACTAGGAGGCTCCACTCACACCCAGTGACTTGGGAGAAGGGCGGAGAGATGGGGAAACTTTATGTATGCGCATTGGTACCAAATGTCATTATTATTATTATTGCCATAGCTGAGTAAAGTTCTGAACTGGCAGCTCTCGTGTCTCGTCCTTTCATTCCTCCATACTGGTTACCTACGACGTTGGTAAAGCTCAAAATGGAAGACGAAGCGAGCCCCTCTTTGGGAACACCCACGCTGGGGTTTGCCTCCGTGACCCTGGCCTCATTCGCTGTAGCAGTCAGACTCCCGAACTTCTGGCTCCATGATCCCGCTGCGTGGTTCATCCACATTGAGGCTCAGTTTGCCATCTGTGGAATTTCTGCGGACAACACAAGATATCATTATGTGGTGGCTTTGCTTGACCTGCCCTCCACTCAGCGTGCCATGAGCCTGCTGCGAGACCCCCCACTCTGAGGGAAATAAACCGCTCTCAAACAGCTGCTGTTATGGCGTAACGCCCTCTCTGACGGGGAGAGAGTGGAGAAGCTCCTCTACCACTCTGAGTTAGGGGACAGCTCAGCTGCGGAGTTAATGGAAAGTATGCTGGCTTTGCTGGGCACGGATCTTTTCTCTTCGCCCATCTCTTCTTCAGGAAACTGCCGGTTTCGGCGCGGACAGTTTTGGCCAACTCGCCGCTGCTGGCTGCCAGAGACTACCGCGCACTGGCAGAAGAAGCGGATCATATTATCCTGGCGAATGGGAGTTTCGTGTCCAGATGGTAACACCGGGACCTTTGGCGGAGTCCACGGAGGCTGTTGAGATGTCGGTTGTGGCCGGGATAGCCACTCGAGGTTGCTGGAACAGGACTGTGTACTTCTACCATCAGCGTTTTGGCGCCAAGGCACAGCGTTGCCTCCTGCCATGCCATTTCAAGACGCCGGGAAACAGACCAGCCAGCAGTCAGTAGCAGCTGTGACCGCTGGCAATAAGGAGAAGCTGTTTTTCCTCAAGGATACACAGTCCAGGAGATGATTTTTTTGGTTGACTCTGGTTCCCAGAAGAGTCTTATTTTGCTGGCTGGTTCTGATAGACTGGCGGAAGGCTGTAGCCCATCATTAACTGCCACTAATGGCTCCCCTATCAAGACGTTTGGAGAAAGGTCAGCGACTGTATGTTTTCACAGACGCAACTACAAGTGGGACTTTGTGGTAGCTGCCTGCTCGGTTCCTATCATAGGTGCTGACTTTCTGTGTGCTTATGATCTCCTTATAGACGTTGCTAATAGACGTCTGGTTGATGCTGTTTCTTTTTCTTCACTGCCTTGTATAACTCTGGGAGCTGGGCCACATGCTAATTTTTTAGCCTCAGGGGACATGCTATTTGAATATATTATTCCTTATTCCTTTTCCTTTTTATGTTATGCACACCAATGAAGAAAGAGAGTGACGCCATTTCAATTCTCCTGTATGTCCTGCACGTATAGTAGTATTGGCAATAAAATCTTTGAATCTTGAATCTTGTGTACCAGCACTTGCTTTCTGATTTCCCCTCACTCATAGTGCCTAATTTTTCCACTGCTATGACCAAGCATGGGGTTGAGCATTTTATCACCACAAAGGGCCCTGTGGTTTTCGCGCGCCTGCAGCGCCTTGACACTGCTAAGTTAACCATTGCGTGGGAAGAGTTTGCTAACTTAGAATGTCTAGGGATCGTTAGGTGTTCCATTAGACCTTGGGCATCCCCGCTGCACATGTTGCCCAAGTCGATGGTTCGTGGCGACCGTGCGATGACTTCCATCGCTTGAAAATCACGGAGCACGACTGTAACCCAGCTGAGAAAATGACCCTTTTTCTCAGATTTCATTTGTATTAATGAAAGTGTGTGATTTTATTTTGAAAACCGACTATCTTGGGGAAGAGGAAGTGCGATCCTCGTCATCCAACCTTTGAATTTCTGGTTCATGGTCACGTTGGGTGATCTGGGTCTTTCCATTCGTTAAGAGCCCCGCCTTCCGAGTAGAGGCAGCCAGCGTGAACTCGGAATTCAGTCTTTCACGATATGAGCGCGGACGAGGGAGGTTGTGAAGTGGTCTGATTCACACAGATACCTCTTCTTGGTGAGTTTCATTCAGAAAGATGCTATAAATGGATCTAAACACTCTCCAAACGCTAATCTGCAACCTTTATTATCCTAAGTTGATGGGAGCACGAGCGTGAGGGGCATTGTGGCTGTGTCCTTTGCTGTATTCACACTGAAACCTCATCTTGGTGAGTCAGATACATGCTAATGTTATGCTAATGTTAGCGCTATGCTAATGCTAGTCGCGAGTGGATTGTTTCCTGTTTAAAAGCAATGGAAAAGGCTGTCTTTGTGTCTGTATGGTTTTCCTAAATGTGATTTCAGTTCCCAACAGTATGCTGAAGTACTTTTAGTTCTTATGCACTATTTCTGTTGAATGCAATGTGTAGTTTGATGCTAAAAGCACATGGTGTTGGTCTACTATGTAAATCCATAGGTTATGCTAAACCCAGTAGCTCAGACAGGGTTTTACTGATTTTAAAAGGGATTGTTGGAAGTGATGGGACAGTATATTCCCTGGTTATGTGATAAATTAATTGTATTTCATTTCATGATTTACAGAGACAAGGTTAGAGAGGATTAATCATAATTTCATGGTTAAATGATATAAAGATGAACAGAGGAATTCATTTAATTGGTTACATGAAAAAAAGGGTATTTCATGTGCTACCAGAGAGATTGTGAGGAAAAAGAACACATGCATGTAAGATGTAAGATGTGAAATGTAAGATATTACTATATTGCTGGATTGTGATAATAGTAATATGAGAGAAGAATTTAAACACCAAGCTATGGTGTTATATAAGAAGGGATTGGAAGACGAATTACTCTAGCTGTAAACAATAATACCATTATTGTCGTGCAGGCTAGGTTTTTTTGGTTGCCGACCAAAAACCTTCTGGATCCTGGATTCTCTCCGAATGGAGATGGTGAGCCTGACCCGAGACTGAACCGAGATTGATCTGAGATCTAACCAAGATCTCGATTGAAGAGCATCCTTCCTCTCTCCAGTGCCCAACGTTGAAGTGGTAACAACCCAAGGAACCGCTTTAAAAGAGGAAAGGAAACCTGAGTCTGTAGATACACGATATCTTGACTGGTCAAACGACTAACCCGAAAGGACAAACAAACACTGAGCTCAGTAGGACACTTTTGGGGTTTTATTTCATGCCGGCCGTTGTTATATTTGTATATTTGTACATTGTTTGTATATTTTGCTCCTTCTATATTTATTAATAACAGACATGAATTGCTCATTTCTTGCCTCCAGCTATTTCATTCCACACTCACTCTAATTCCCTATTGTAACCCTTACGAACCTAGCAACTGGTCTACACTTAATTATGTCCCTTACCTAATTAACATAAGGCAAGGGTTACAATAAGAAGTGGCGAGCCCAGCCAGGAGCCCTTTTTTTTCTCTCCCTTACGTTATTTCAAGCCTATAACGTACCCAAAATGGATATTGTTGAGCGTGAATCTGTGAAAATTCCAAATGCAGTGATAGTGAGTGAAATCGCTGGAGAAGAGCAGCTTGATGAGATAATCAAGTTACATCACACTGATATTAAAAACCTAGCGAAGATGAGTGGCAGAGATTTTGCAGATGTCCTGAAAGACGTGATGTTACAGATTTCTGAGGCAATCAAAGAATCTGAAAATGATCAATCAGAGCAAGTTAAGTTACCTGATAACTTACCTGAAGCTTTCTTAGATGAACCTCAACCTCAGCCTTCTGCAGCTGAGTCCAGTATTCAAGGTGCACAACCAACTAACCAGTCAAATCACACTACGAGCACCCCAGCTCGAAGTATGCCCACCATTTCTGCACATGATTTAAATCCCCCAGAAGTGCAACGTGTGGTAGTTGAGCACATTGTGAAAAGGGAAGATTTTTCCATGCAGCCGTTTTCACAAAAGCTCGGAGCTTTTTCTGGCAAAGACCTCTGACCAACTTATGAGCTAGATTATGATACTTGGCGCTCCAGTGTAGAATTAATCTTGACTGATCCTGCTATGTCCAAATTGCAACAATCCCGAAAGATCATTGAGTCTCTTTTACCCCCAGCAGCTGATGTAGTCAAGTACTTGAACCCCAACAGCTCACCATCAGAATACCTTCAGCTGTTAGATTCTGCTTATGGTACAGTTCAAGATGGCGGAGAGCTTTACGCCAAGTTTATTGACACCTTCCAAAACACAGGTGAGAAACCCTCATCATATCTACAACGTCTTCAAGTAGCTTTGACTCACACTGTGAAGCATGGTGGTGCTTCAAGCCAGGATTTTGACAGGCTGCTTGTCACACAGTTTTGTCAAGGTTGTTGGGATGATTCCCTTTTAACTGCACTCCAGTTAAAACAAAAATGAACAAATCCCCCAACTTTTCCTGATTTGCTTCTCTTGCTACGTACTGAAGAAGACCAAAATGCTGCCAAAACCTTGCGAATGAGACAACATTTGAGCAGTTCAAAACAAGAAGTGACATCCCACGTGCAAACTGTGCAATGTAGTTCAGATGAAAATGAGGACCGAATCACGGTAAACTCAATTCAAGAACTCTCAAAACAAGTTGCAGAAATTCAAAATCAACTAGCAAAACTAACTGCAAAACCAAAAGCCCAAAACTCAAAAAGTACACCCAGTACAAAGCCAAAAGAGAAACAAAAGCCGAATAAAGTGACAAAGGAACCCACAGAACAAATGGTTAGAACTCGAAGTACCCCACCCAAACCGTGGTACTGTTTCCAATGTGGAGAGGATGGCCACATCAAGCCGAACTGCGAAAACGAACCCAACCCAGCTCTAGTTACTGAAAAGTGTAAGCTGTTTAAAGAGAAACAAAAGAGATGGGGGTCTAGAAAGCCCACAGCTAATAAAGACTGGGTTAAACTAAGAACAGTCTCTATTACGGGGAAAATGGAGACTGTAGCCAGACAGTCATGTCCCACTAAGTACAAGCAACGCGCTAGCCTTAAGCAATCTGTTACTAACCCACCTAAGTATAGCCTGCCAAAAGGGTTAGTTGGCTCCAAATGCACAGCTGTAGTTAGCATTTCTGATGTTAATGTGCATTGTCTTCTTGACTCAGGGTCACAAGTGACTACAGTCACCGAGTCGTTTTACAAACAGAACTTTCCCGATCAAAACCTTAAACCACTCTATGACCTTTTAGAAGTAGAGGGCGCTGCAGGTCAGCCCATTCCCTATTTAGGTTATATAGAGATGTGTATTACCTTTCCAAAAGACTTCTTATGCACAGAGATTGACATACTGACCTTAGCTCTCGTCGTTCCAGATGCCAATCCTAATAGTCAGACACCAGTGTTAGTGGGAACAAACACACTTGATGTTGTTTATGGAAAGTATTTAGACATGAAGACTCCTGATCACTTACCTAGCTCTTACGGTTTTAGGACATTGTTGAAAACTCGCGAACTAAGACATACAAAGAACAAAGATGGGAACATTGGATTAGTTACCTTGTCAGGCAAAGCCCCAGCTGCAGTCCCAGCAGGTAAAACTGTAGTTTTAGAGGGGTCTGCCAACGTTCACTGTACCTCAGACACCTGTGCTATAGTGGAACACCCCTCTCAGTCTTCCTTGCCGGGTGGCCTTTGTGTTAAAACTTGCCTGATAACACTTCCTTCCCAAGCTCCACACAAAGTGCCTGTAATGATTACGAATGAAACAGAGCAAGATGTCACAATGCCGTCCACGTGTGTCATAGCAGAACTGGGAGCTTTCCATTGTATCCTGTCCCAGCACAATGTCGTCAGTACAAATGAGTCGGCCGCAAACAAGTCACAACTGAGTTTCAACTTTGATGATTCACCGATTCCACAGGAGTGGAAAGAGCGAATAACCAAACAACTAAATGACATCCCGGAAGTATTCGCTTTCCATGATTTGGACTTTGGGTGTACGAGCAAAGTGAAACACTCCATCAGTCTTCATGATCCGACTCTTTAAGCACCGTGCACGCTCTATACACCCCCAAGACCTTGAGGCAGTGCGTAAACACCTTCAAGAGCTGCTCGCTGCAGGTGTGATAAGAGAGTCCCAGTCTCCCTACTCGTCCCCCATTGTTGTGGTGAGGAAACAAAACAATGATGTGCGTCTATGTATAGACTTTCGCAAACTCAATTTGCAAACAAGAAAGGACTCTTACGCTCTCCCAAATCTAGAGGAGATGTTCTCGGCGCTCACAGGGTCCAAGTGGTTTACAGTCCTCGGTCTTAAGTCTGGATATTACCAGATTGAGGTAGAAGAAGCAGACAAAGAAAAGACTGCTTTTGTAACACCCTTTGGATTCTGGGAGTTCAACCGCATGCCGCAGGGCATAACCAATGCCCCAAGCACCTTTCAGCAGCTCATGGAGCGCTGCATCGGTCTTTCTAGATGATCTCGTCATCTTTTCAAATAGTTTGGAAGAACATGAATGGCGACTCATGCGGGTACTCCATCGTCTTAAAGAGTACGGGCTAAAGTTATCGCCAGAAAAATATAAATTTTTTCAAACAACAGTCCGGTACCTAGGTCATGTAGTCTCCGAAAGCGGTGTTGAGACAGATCCCGAAAAGATTCAGGCCCTTAAGACTTGGCCACGGCCTAAGAATCTCACGGAACTGAGATCCTTTTTAGGGTTCTCAGGGTACTACAGACGCTTCATTGAAGGGTACTCGTCTATAGTACGCCCTCTTAACGACCTCACACGTGGTTACCCGCCACTCAACAAAAAGTCAAAATCCAGAGTCACTGACCAAACCTACTTTGACCCCAAACTGCCATTTGAGAGTCGATGGACCACAGACTGTCAAGAAGCTTTCGACTCCATCATCGAAAAGTTAACATCAGCTCCTATCTTAGGCTTTGCAGACCCGAAGCTGCCTTACGTACTCCATACCAATGCTAGTACCACTGGCTTAGGAGCAGCACTCTATCAGGAGCAGGATGGTCAGCTTTGGGCCATAGCTTTTGCCAGTCGCGGGTTATCAAGGAGCGAAGCACGTTATCCAGCTCACAAGCTAGAGTTCTTAGCTCTAAAATGGTCAGTAACTGAAAAGTTTCACAACTATTTGTATGGTGGTCAGTTCACGGTAGTTACAGATAGTAACCCACTCACCTACATATTGACCTCTGCTAAATTAGACGCCACAAGCTACAGGTGACTTGTAGCTTTGTCTAACTACAACTTTAAGTTACAGTATAGAGCAGGCAAGCAAAACCTAGATGCAGATGGGTTGTCTAGACGTCCTCATGGTGAACTCGTTGACGATGTCCAGTCCAGGAAAGAGCAGGAGCGTGTAAGCCGCTTTGTAGAGCGCCACCTAACTGACAGTGACACCACAGAGATTGTAAATGATGAAGCTGTTCAAGCCATTTGTCAAAACCACCTTGTTAAAATTCGTAATGACAATCAGGATAGTGGTGTTACACTTGTGGAGTCACTTACCATCTCAGCTGACGCAATCCCAGACTTGTATGTCTTGGAGCAAGACAATGGCTTACCCACTATCTCTGTCTTGTCTCAAACAGAAATCAAAGACAAACAAAGAGCGGATTCGACACTCAGACAAGTTATTGAACAAATCGAACGTGGCCAAACACCCCCACCGACTGCTAGAGAAGAACTCCCAGATCTCCCTCTTTTACTCAGAGAACTCCATAGGTTGGAGATGTACAATGAAGTGTTGTACAGAAATAGACAAATTGGAGACCAAGTGACCCACCAGCTCGTTCTTCCCGAGGAACTCAGAGCTTCCGTACTCCAAAGTCTGCACAATGACATGGGCCACTTAGGTATTGACAGAACCCTTGATCTGGTCCGAACACGATTCTATTGGCCACGCATGGCAACAGATGTCGAGCAAAAGGTAAAAACATGTGATCGGTGCATACGAAGGAAGAGTCCTCCTGAAAAAGCAGCTAGCCTGGTCAACATAACCACCACACGACCTTTAGAGCTAGTCTGCATGGACTTCCTCAGTCTGGAACCAGACAGTAGCAATACCAGCAATATTCTCGTAATAACTGATCATTTTACTAAATTTGCCCTTGCGTTGCCTACCTCAAATCAAAGGTCCAAAATGGTTGCCAGGTGCTTGTGGGATCAATTCATCGTTCACTACGGTATACCTGAGCGCCTGCACAGCGATCAGGGTCCTGATTTTGAGGCAAAACTAATAAAAGACCTTTGTGAGATCTCAGGCATAAAGAAAATAAGAACAACCCCATACCACCCCAGGGGTAACCCTACTGAAAGATTCAACCGAACGCCACTGAGTATGTTAGGAACGCTTGAGTCCAAACAAAAGTCCCACTGGAAAGACTATGTTATGCCGTTAGTACATCATACAACTGCACACGCAGTGATGTAACCGGGTTTACTCCCTACGAATTAATATTTGGTAGAAAACCCAGATTGGCAGTTGATCTAGCGTTCGGATTTCCTCTCAACAAAGATCAGAAAGTTACTCACTTGCAATACGTTGAAAATCTCAAGAAAAGGCTCGAAGAAAGCTACAAGTTAGCTTCACAAAATGCACAAGATTGCAGACAAGAACAAGGCCAGGTTTGACCGCAAAATCACTGTTTCTGAACTTGAACCTGGGGATAAGGTTTTAGTTAGAAATGTGAGACTGCGTGGAAAAAATAAGCTTGCTGATAAATGGGAGGCCGATATTCATGTGGTAGTCAAACGTGCAGGTAATTTACCCGTTTACACGGTTAAGCTCGAGTCAAAGCAAGGTCCCTCAAGAACTTTACACAGAGACCTTTTGCTTCCCTGCAGTTTCCTCCCTGTTGCCACAGCAGAAACACCTGAACCAGAGCCTATTCACCACCCTAAGACACGCCAAACAACTGTTGCAGAGAACAATGATTACGAAGAGTTAACCGAAATTGAAAATGAATTTTTGATTCCGTGGGTTGAGGATTCCCCATGTGGAGAGATAACCAGATTTACTACTGTACATGATTATCCAAAACCTTTGCAAACACTGGAAATGACAAACCCACCTGGTTGTGATTTACCTGAGACCACTGCCAATGCAGAACCGGATAGGGAGCATAATGCAATTGAGATTGAACCTTCCTATAATTCGCCTGTGGAAAATGAAACAGCAACAATACTAGAGGAACCTTCTGACAATTCAGTCGAGGGGCAAGAACACCAATCGAATGATTTGCCTGATGAAATGGACAAAAATGATCACATTGCAATTCAACCAATACAACGATCTGAAAGAATCAGACAACTCCCAAAAAGACTAGAGTATCCTGAATTAAGAAATCCTCTAGTGACTGTTGTTAAGTCCCTTTTCCAAGGTTTGAATACAGCTTTCTCAGAGTTTCTAAATACTGACGATGGACAGTCTTGGTTACACATGCAACGGGACGTGCATGATATTAAGCGGGGGAGTGTGTAACCCAGCTGAGAAAATGACCCTTTTTCTCAGAGTTCATTTGTATTAATGAAAGTGTGTGATTTTATTTTGAAAACTGACTATCTTGGGGAAGAGGAAGTGCGATCCTCGTCATCCAACTTTTGAATTTCCGGTTCATGGTCATGTTGGGTGATCTGGGTCTTTCCATTTGTTAAGAGCCCCGCCTTCCGAGTAGAGGCAGCCAGCGCGAACTCGGAATTCAGTCTTTCACGATATGAGCGCGGACGAGGGAGGTTGTGAAGCGGTCTGATTCACACAGATACCTCTTCTTGGTGAGTTTCATTCAGAAAGATGCTATAAATGGATCTAGACACTCTCCAAACGCTAATCTGCAACCTTTATTATCCTAAGTTGACGGGAGCACGAGCGTGAGGGGCATTGTGGCTGTGTCCTTTGCTGTATTCACACTGAAACCTCATCTTGGTGAGTCAGATACATGCTAATGTTATGCTAATGTTAGCGCTATGCTAATGCTAGTCGCGAGTGGATTGTTTCCTGTTTAAAAGCAATGGAAAAGGCTGTCTTTGTGTCTGTATGGTTTTCCTAAATGTGATTTCAGTTCCCAACAGTATGCTGAAGTACTTTTAGTTCTTATGCACTATTTCTGTTGAATGCACATGGTGTTGGTCTACTATGTAAATCCATAGGTTATGCTAAACCCAGTAGCTCAGACAGGGTTTTACTGATTTTAAAAGGGATTGTTGGAAGTGATGGGACAGTATATTCCCTGGTTATGTGATAAATTAATTGTATTTCATTTCATGATTTACAGAGACAAGGTTAGAGAGGATTAATCATAATTTCATGGTTAAATGATATAGAGATGAACAGAGGAATTCATTTAATTGGTTACATGAAAAAAGGGGTATTTCATGTGCTACCAGAGAGATTGTGAGGAAAAAGAACACATGCATGTAAGATGTAAGATGTGAAATGTAAGATATTACTATATTGCTGGATTGTGATAATAGTAATATGAGAGAAGAATTTAAACACCAAGCTATGGTGTTATATAAGAAGGGATTGGAAGACGAATTACTCTAGCTGTAAACAATAATACCATTATTGTCGTGCAGGCTAGGTTTTTTTGGTTGCCGACCAAAAACCTTCTGGATCCTGGATTCTCTCTGAATGGAGATGGCGAGCCTGACCCGAGACTGAACCGAGATTGATCTGAGATCTAACCAAGATCTCGATTGAAGAGCATCCTTCCTCTCTCCAGTGCCCAACGTTGGAAATGGTAACAACCCAAGGAACCGCTTTAAAAGAGGAAAGGAAACCTGAGTCTGTAGATACACGATATCTTGACTGGTCAAACGACTAACCCGAAAGGACAAACAAACACTGAGCTCAGTAGGACACTTTTGGGGTTTTATTTCATGCCGGCCGTTGTTATATTTGTATATTTGTACATTGTTTGTATATTTTGCTCCTTCTATATTTATTAATAACAGACATGAATTGCTCATTTCTTGCCTCCAGCTATTTCATTCCACACTCACACTAATTCCCTATTGTAACCCTTACGAACCTAGCAACTGGTCTACACTTAATTATGTCCCTTACCTAATTAACATAAGGCAAGGGTTACACGACCATTATCCCATCCGTCACATTCAGGATTTTTCAGTGCACCTGGCCAGAATGTCCATTTTTTCTAATGTGGATCTGGTCCGCGGGAACCACCAGGTCCCAGTGCACACTGAAGACATCTCAAAAGTGGCAGTAATAACACCCTTCAGCCTTTTTGAGTTTCTTCGCATGTCGTTCAGGCTTAAGGGCATGGCTCAGACTTTTCAGAGGATGATGGATGCAGTGCTCTGTGATTTGCTGTTCGTCTTCATCTACCTGGATGACGTTCTGGTGGTGAGCGCATCTGAAGAGGAGCACCTCTTTCATTTGAAGAAAGTTTTACGATGGCTGGAGGTACACAGATTGATTGTTAATCCAGCAAAATGTCAGTTTGGGTTGCCGGAGATTGATTTCTTGGGCAATCGCATCTCATCGGAGGGCACGATTCCACTGCCTGATAAAGTGCGGGCGGTGTCAGATTTCCCACGTCCGCAGACCGTGAGGGCACTGCAGGAGTTTTTGGGGATGGTTAATTTTTACAACTGTTTCCTTCCCCGGGCAGACCAGCTGCTACAACCACTTTACGATGCACTTAAGAAGAAGAAACCCATGGATGGTATCGACTGGACCCTTGATCGAGTCCAGGCTTTTTCGGGCACCAAAGCTGCACTCACCAGTGCGGCTTTGCTAGCCCATCCATCCCTGTCGGCATGGATTATGCTAACTATGGATGCATCTGACGTTGTGGTTGGAGCAGTGGTGGAACAGTACGTCTCCGGTTCACGGCAACCTCTTGCCTTTTTCAGCGGCACACTGCACGACAGTGAGCTTAAGTGCAGCACTTTTGACAGAGAGTTATTGGTTCTCTACCTGGCCACGTGCCACTTCCAGTTTTGGCTTGAGGGTCGCGTATTTACTGCATTTGTCGACCACAGACACGTGATGTCCAAAATCTTGGAACCATGGTCAGCACATCAGCAACGTCATCTAACTGCAATATCGGAGTTCACTACCAACATTCAGCATGTGGCTGGCAAGCTCAGTGTTGTAGCCAACTGTTTGTCACACGCGCTGGTCTCTCCAGTCTACTTGGGCATTGATTTTTCCACCATAGCCGCCGACCAACTGGGAGACACAGACATTCTCGCGCTCCATTCCACGGGTATGGGCCTTAACAGCATGGGTGGCACATTTTGGAGTCCCGTGGGACATTACGTCCAACAGGGGCCCTCAATTTGTTTCCGAAGTCTGGTCCGCGATGGCCCGCAGCCTGGGTGTTACAATTCATCGCACAACCGCGTACAACCCACAGGCCAACGGGTTATGCGACCGTTTTCATAGATCACTGAAAGCAGCACTCAGAGCTTCACTGACGGATGCAAATTGGGTGGAGAGGTTGCCGTGGGTTTTATTGGGGTTGCGCTCCGCGTCAAAAGAGGATCTGGAAGCTTCCCCGGCAGAGCTGGTTTTTGCGCAGCCCCTACGGCTGCCCGGTGAATTTCTGCCAGATAATCCCGCGCCGGACAGCTGCCCGTCTCAGCTTTTGCAGCGTAGCGCAAACACAGGCACGCTGCCGGGCCCTGCCCACCACTGTTTTCCGCAAGTTTTCGTGCCTAAAACTTTGAAGAACGCGGAGTTCATGTTCGTCAGACACGACGCCCACCGCCCTCCATTGCGCCCACCCTATGATGGACCGTTCAGAGTGTTGGAAACAGGGGATAAGCATTTTGTGCTAGACTTGGGGGGTAGACGGGAGAAAATTGGCATAGACAGACTTAAACCCGCCTTTGTAGCAGCGGACGAGCAGATGCTGTTGGCTAAGGCCCCTTGGCATGGAAGATCCCCACGGAGAGCTCCCCAGGGAAGCGATGCAACAGAGCAGCCACACGGACAGGGCGAAGTTCCCCCCCCTCGCCACGGCCCACCCACAGTCAGACACACTCCCAGCAGCCCCCCACCGGCACAGCAGCGTCACGGAGGCAGTAAACCCCAGTTACAGCAGATATGGGAGGAGACTGAAGCCGAAACAGCATGTGGACTGATATTCTGTTGTTCTATCTAAGATGCTGGGGGGGCGGTATGGAAGTTAGGTTATTTCGCACCTCAGACAGAGACAATGAATACACATGGGAGAACAATGCCCAAGAGGGTGAGAGGGGGTTGAATGAAGTGTAGTGTAAATATCAAGCTGTGTATGAGGAAGTGCCTTGAAGCTTGTGAAGGTGACTTGATATATAGAGAGGACTGCTTGCTGTAACCAGTCAGTCCATTCTGAGCTTATGAGATGTGAGTGTATAATAAATCGTCTGCAATGAATCTGCCTCTTCATTTACACACTCCACACTGGTCCACACTGATCCTCACCACATTCCCGGGCTTCACCATTCTCTGTCTCACCTGGAGAAGCCCGGGAATGCGGTGAGGATCATGTTCTTTGACTTCTCCAGTGCTTTCAACACCATCCAACCGATGATCCTGAAGGACAAGCTGCTGTGCGCTGGGGTGGACCAACACCTGTCATCATGGATCCTGGACTACCTCACAAACCGGCCACAGTTTGTGAGAACCCGGGACTGTGTGTCCGACACGATCATCGGTAGCACGGGGGCCCCCCAGGGAACGGTTTTGGCTCCCTTCCTGTTCACCCTTTATACTGCGGACTTCTCACACAACACAACACACTGCCATCTACAGAAGTTCTCTGACGACTCTGCGATCGTTGGCCTCATCTCCAACGGAGATGAGGCTGAGTACAGAGGGCTTATCCAGGACTTTGTGGACTGGTGCCATCGGAACTGCCTCCAGATCAACGCGAGGAAAACTAAGGAGCTGGTGGTGGACTGCCGCAGGCAAGGACAACCCCTCACAGCACCAGTAAATATACAGGGAACAGACATTGAGATGGTGACATCCTACAAGTACCTGGGTGTTCATCTGAACAATAAATTAGACTGGTCACACAATACCGACGCACTCTACAAGAAGGGACAGCGCAGGCTGTTCCTACTGAGGAGACTCAGGTCTTTTGGTGTACAAGGGGCGCTGCTGAAGTCATTCTATGACACGGTGGTGGCATCAGCCATCACTTTTGGAGTGGTCTGTTGGGGCAGTGGCATTACAGCAGCCGATAGGAAGAGACTGAACAAACTGATCAAGAAAGCTAGCTCTGTCCTGGGGCAGCGCCTTGACTCAGTGGAGGAGATGGGAGAGAGAAGGATGGTGGCTAAACTGTCATCTCTGCTGGAGTCCGAGTTCCACCCTATGCAGGACATACTGAATGCACTGAGGAGCTCATTTAGCAGCAGACTACATCATCCTAGGTGCACAACCGAGAGGTTTCGCAGGTCTTTCCTACCTACGGCTGTCAGACTGTATAACCTAAGCAGGGCTGCTCGCAGAGATAGCAAAAAGACGTGACAACCTAATAGTATTGAATGCAAAAGATGCAATAGACTTACACAATGGTCCCCTCCGGTATACAACAAGGAAAATACCGGTCGCTATGGAGGGTGAGAATATGTATGGGTACATAATCATACCATGTAGGATAACTAAGTAGACGGTTATGCTGTTTCATTCCGTCTAGCTACAATGCTCCACACTGTGTGTGTTTATATATTTGCATATTTATTCCATCTAGCTACAATGCTCCGCACTGTGTGTTTATATATCTACATATTTATTCCATCTAGCTACAATGCTCCGCACTGTGTGTGTTTATATATTCATATATTTATTCCATCTAGCTACAATGTTTCGCACTGTGTGTGTTTATATACTGTATTTGTCCTTCAATTCACATATTAAATTTGTTTCTAAGACTGCCTTCTATCATTTGCGTAATATTGCCAAGATTAGGAGCATCTTGTCTCAGAGTGATGCTGAGAAACTGATCCACGCTTTTGTTAGCTCGAGATTAGATTATTGTAATTCTTTATTATCAGGCTGTCCTTAAACATCTTTAAAAAGTCTTCAGCGGATCCAAAATGCTGCAGCAAGAGTTTTAACAGGTACTAGAAAGAGAGCTCATATCTCTCCGGTTCTGGCCTCCCTTCATTGGCTTCCCATAGAGTTTAGAATTAAGTTTAAAATCCTTCTTCTTACTTACAAAGCTCTAAACAATCAGGCTCCTTTTTATTTAAAAGATCTGATACTACCGTATTATCCTAACAGAGCACTACGCTCCCAAAATGCAGGATTACTTGTAATACCTAGAATCTCCAAAAGTACAATGGGAGGCAGAGCCTTCAGTTATCAAGCTCCTCTCCTGTAGAATCAGCTGCCAATCTGGATTCGGAAGTCAGACTCGATCTCTGTTTTTAAGAATAGGGCTAAAACCTACCTTTTTGATATAGCCTACAATTAGGGAGGGATCATGTGTTTCTGAACCCTCCCTTAGTTATGCTGCTAATAGGTTTAGTCAGCCGGGGGACCTCCAGTAATGCACTGGGCCTCACTCCTTTCCTCACTCTCAATGAAATATTTTTTTTTGCTGGTCATTAACATTTGTTTGTTCTCTCCCATAGATTGAGTCCCCATCGTGCTGTTTGCTCTCTACATGTCTGTTCTTTTCTTCTTCTCTATCCCCTCACCCCCCAGCCAGTCGCAGCAGATGACTGCCCCTCCCTGAGCCTGGTTCTGCTGGAGGTTTCTTCCTGTTAAAAGGGAGTTTTTCCTCTCCACCGTCGCCAAGTGCTTGCTCGCAGGGGATCGCCTGATTGCTGGGGTCTTTCTGCAACTGTGGGGGTTCCCCCTACAGTTGATAGTGCTATGAGATGACTGTTGTTGTGAAATGGCGCTATATAAATAAAGTTGAATTGAATTGAATATTTACATATTTATTCCATCTAGCTACAATACTCTGCACTGTGTGTTTGTATATTTATATATTTATTCCATCTAGCTACAATGCTCCACACTGTATATACAGTATATATATATATATATATATATATATATATATACAGTATATATATATATATATATATATATATATATATATATATATATATATATATATATATATATATATATATATATATATATACACACATACTGTATATATATATACATATGTACATATGTATACTCGCTGCTCTTGTTTTTCTCTTGCCTTCTGATTGTTGCTCTGAGTGTTGCTATCCCTGTGCTGTTGGAATTCTGGAATTTCCCCATTGTGGGACTAATAAAGGCTTATCTTATCTTATCTTAAACTAAAGAGCAAGGTGGTACAAGAGGGTTGTCCCCCCCTGCTTTGCAACGTCTCCACCAGCTGTCCCTGCCCAGTTATTCCAATCTCTTGGCGCCACTGCGTTTTTGAGTCCGTTCACTCTCTCTCGCACCCCGGCGTACGCGCTTCGATTAAGCTGGTGGGGCCCAAATTTGTTTGGTCCCACTTTTGTAGGGATGTGAAAAAGTGGATTGCAGCTTGCATTGCATGCCAGCGGGCTAAGGTTCAGAGGCAAGAAGGATATTTGACCACGTCCACATGGACTTAGTGGGCCCCCTTCCGCCGTCACAAGGTTTCATACACCTTTTAACGATAGTGGACCGCACCATGCGTTGGCCAGAAGCAGTACCATTGGCTTCCACCACTTCTGCCAACGTAGTCCATGCATTTTTATCATCTTGGGTCACATGTTTCAGTCCCCTGTCGGACATTACCTCTGATAGGGGTCCCCAGTTCATTTCTGAACTCTGGTCCACTACGGCTGAGAGCCTGGGGGTCAAAGTTCACTGTACCACCGCATACAATCTGCAGGCTAATGGTTTGTACAAAAGGTCCATAGGTCGCTTAAAGCCGCCTTTAGAGCCTCGTTGACAACGTGAATTGGGTCGACCGCCTTCCTTGGGTCCTACATGGGTTGCACTCCGCGCCCGAGGAGGATCTTGCTGCTTCCCCAGCTGAGCTTGTTTTTGGTTGGCCGTTGCGGGTCCCGGGTGAATTTTTGCTGGAAGGTCTCGGGCCCGACACCGACTCGTCCACTCAGTTTTTTCCTAAGGTTGAGTCAGTGAGCGTTCCAGGGCTGGTGCACCATTGTTTCCCCTGTGCTTTTGTTCCGAAACGGTTGGAGAATGCCAAGTTTGTTTTCGTCAGACACGATGCCCACAGGACTCTGCTGCGTCCGCTTTACGACAGCCTTTTCAGGGTTTTGGAAATGGGTGCAAAACATTTTGTGTTGGATTTTGGGGGGTGCAGGGAAATTATTTGCATAGATAGGCTCAAGCCCGCTCATGTGTTGGCAGAGAAGCAGGTGGTGCTGGCCCAGGTCCCCGATGGGGACGCCCACCTGCGGTGGGTTCGCAGGTTGGTCTTTCCCCTACAGAGGACTTTTTGCCAAGACCAGAGACTGAGTTGTTTTCCTTCCTGCCTCGTCCTGGAGACCCCTCGGCTGGCCCAGCTGCTCCACGATATAATAGTTATGGGCGATTGCTGAAGCCCATGGTGCTGGACTGATAAGTCCCCTTCTCTCCAGGATCTGTACATCTCCAGGACCTGGAGGCGTGCTGGCCGGATCATAGCCGATCCCTCACACCCTGGTCACGTACTGTTTGCCCCTCTCCCCTCAGGTAGAAGACTTCGGTCCATCCAGACTAAAACCTCCCGTCACATGAACAGCTTCTTCCCCTCTGCCATCAGACTGCTGAACACTAAGTGACTTATTGACTCTCGTGCACTGTGTACAGCAGCTCAACCAGACTCATGTCAATCATCACTGTTTTCTTCCTGCATTACCGACTGCACTATATGGTTCTCCACATTATCTGCTGCTCGCTAATATATTTAAACTGCTGACTAGTATTACTCACTCTTATTCTACACTTTATTGCATGTATAGTTTATTTCTTTTATTTTATCATGTTTAATGTTGCAGCATTGCACCGAGACAAATTCCTAGTTTGTGTACTACATGAACAATGGCAATAAATCTGATTCTGATTCTGATTCTGATTCTGGATGTTCAGGGGGGAGGGAGGCTGTGTGGCAAACCACTAGGAGGGTCCACTCACACCCAGTGACTTGGGGAGAAGGGAGGGGAGATGGCGCCAAATGTCATTCTGGTTATTGCTGGAGTTGAGTAAAGTTCTGAACTGACAGCTCTCTTGTCTCATATTTTCATTCCTCCACAATGTCATGTTAAACCGGAGTGGTGGCTCAGTTGGTAGAGCATCCGCCCCACACCCGGGAGGCAGGGGTTCAAATCCCGGCCGGGTCATATCAAAGACCATATAAAAATGGTGCTTTCTGCCTTCTAGCGTGGTGCTCTGCTTAATGGAATGGGGAAAGTAAAGTTACACACAGAGCTACCAGAGGACTGACCCCCCGCTGTAGCTTTCACTACTTACAGTAGCTGTGTGGCCTAGGGTCAGAGAAACGGAGATAGGCGCCGCCCATATACACCTTCAGGTGTGAAGGGATTAACTAACTAACTAACAATGTCATGTTATGTCTTGTCATGTTATGTCATGGTACGTTATGTCATGTTATGCTATGTCGTGTTATGTTATGTCATGTCATGTTATATCATGTTATGTCATGCTATGTCATGTAATGTTATGACATGTTGTCATGGTATGTTATGTTATGGTATGCCATGCTACGCTATGTCATGCCATGTTATGTTATGTCATGTTATGTTATGAATCAGCCTCAAAAATAGAAAGGCCAGATTAGGCTTTGCCAAAAAACAAAATCTAAAGGAGCCAGCCCAGTTCTGGAACAGCATTCTGTGGACAGATGAAACCAAGATCAGCTTATACCAGAATGATGTGTAGAAGAAAGTATGGAGGAGTCTTGGACTGGCTCATGATCCAAAGAACACCACATCATCTGTAAAACATGGTGGAGACAGTGTGATGCTCAAACCTAATTGTCCATCCATCCATTTTCTACCGCTTTTCCAGAGGTTAGGGTCACGGAGGCAGCAGCTCAAATTAAAAAGCCCAGACATCTCTCTCCCCAGCCACCTGCTCCAGCTCGAAAGGATACCAAAACGTTCCCAGATCAGCTGGGAGACGTAGTCTCTCCAGCGTGTCCTGGGTCTGCCCTGGGGTCTCCTCCCAGGGGGACATGCCCGAAACACGTCAAGTAGGAGGCGTCCAGGAGGCATCCTAATCAGATGCCCAAACCACCTCAACTGGTTCCTTTTGATGTGGAGGAGCAGTGGTTCTACGTTAAGCCTCTCCTGGATGACTGAGCTCCTCACCCTATCTCTAAGCGTGAGTCCAGCAATCCTATGGAGAAAGTTCATATAGCCATTTGCATCCGCGATCTCAGTCTTTTGGTCATTACCCAAAGCTCTTGACTATAGGTCAGGGTAGGAACGTAGATTGACTGGTAAATCGACAGCTTTGCTTTAGAGCTCAGCTCCTTCTTCACCACAACAGACCAGTACAATGTCCGCATCACTGCAGATGCTGCTCAAATCCGTCTGTCAGTCTTCCGCTCCATTCTCCCCTCACTCATGAATAAGACCCCGAGATACTTAAACTCCTCCACTTGGAGCAGGAGCTTGTCCCCAACCTGGAGAGGACAAACCACCCTTTTCCGGCTGAGGACCATGGACTCGGACTTGGAGGTGCTGATTCTCATCCCAGTCGCTTCACACTCAGCAGCAAGCCGTTCCAGCAAGACCTGTAGGTCATTGCTGGATGAAGCCAACAAGACGAAATCATCTGCAAACAGCAGAGATGAGATCCTGTGGTCACCGAACATGACACCCTCCGTTCTTTTGCTGCACCGAGATATTCTGTCCATAAAAATTATGAACAGGATCAGTGACAAAGGGCAACCCTGGTGGAGTCCAACTCTCACTGGAAATGAGTTTGACCGGGTGTTGGCAATATGAACCAAACTCTTACAATGGTCGTATAGGAACCGGATAGCTTGTAACAACAACCCCGATACCCCATACTTCTGCAGCACCCACCACAAGAAACCACAAGGGACATGGTCGAATGCTTTCTCCAAGTCCACAAAGCACATGTAAACTGTGGGCAAACTTGTTGTAAACTTGTTGTAAACATTGGGCAAACGTCTATGAACCTTGAAGGATTCTCCAGACTGTAAAGAGTTGGTCCGATGTGCCATGGCCAGGACGAAAACCACATTGCTCCTCTTAAATCCGAGGTTCGAGTAACGGCTGGACTCTCCTTTCCAGTACTCTGGCATAGACCTTTCCAGGGAGGCTGAGAAGTGTGATCCCCCTGAAGTTGGAACACACCCTCTGGTCCCCTTTTTTGAAGAGAGGAACCACCACCCCGGTTTGCCATGCAAACGGCACTGTTCTCAACCTCCACACAATGTTGCAGAGGTGTGTCAACGATGACAGCCCTACAACATCCAGGTCCTTGAGGTACTCAGGGCGAATCTCGTCCACCCTGGGGTCCGGCCACCGAAAAGTTTCTTAACCACTTCAGCGACCTCAGTCCCTGTGATGAACGAGTTGTCCCCCTCGTCCTCAAGCCCTGCTGCCTCTGTGGAAGGTATGTCAGTGGGATTGAGGAGATTCTCGAAGTATTCCTTCCACTGACCAACGATATGCCCAGTCAAAGTCAGCAGTGCCTCATCCACACCACACACAGTGTGGACAGGGGGCTGCTTCCCCCTCCTGAGTCACCGGACAGTTTGCCAGAATCTCTTTAAGGCTGACCGAAAGTGTTGTTTCATGGCCTCACCGAACTCCTCCCACACCAGAGTTTTTGCTTCAGCAACCACCCGAGCTGCACTCCACTTGGCCTGCTGGAACACCTCAGCTGCTTTGGGAGTCCCACAAGCCAACCAAGCTTAATAGGACTCCTTCTTCAGCTTAATGGCCCCGCTCACTGTTGGTGTCCACCACTACTTGGTTTGGGGGTTGCCACCGTGAGATGTACCAACAACCTTGCGGCCGCAGCTCTGGGCAGCTACTTCAACAATGGAGGTGGAGAACATGGCCCATTCAGACTCCATGTCTCCAGGCTCCCTCGGAATGTGGTCAAAGTTCTTCCGGAGGTGAGGGTTGAAGGCCTCCTGGACAGGGGCCTTAGCCAGACGTTCCCAGCACACCCTCATGAGACGTTTGGGTCTACCAGGTCTGAATGGCACCCTCCCCTGCCATTGGATCCAACTCACCACCAGGTGGTGATCAGTTGACAGCTCTGCTCCTCTTTTCACCTGAGTGTCCAAGACCTATGGTCGCAGGTCTGATGACACAATAACAAAATTGATCATCGACCAGCGACCTAGGGTGTCCTGGTGCCAGATGCACATATGGACACCCTTATGCTTGAACATGGTGTTCATTATGGACAAACAATGGTTGGCACAGAAGTCCAATAACTGAACACCACTCGGGTTTAGATCGGGCAGGCTGTTCCTCCCAATCACCCCCCTCCAGGTTTCACTGTCATTGTCCACGTCTGCATTGAAGTCCCCCAGTAGGACAATGGAGTCTCGAAGAGAAGCACTCTCCAGCACCCCAGTCAGAGACTCCAAAAAGGGTGGGTACTCTGACCCATCATTTGGTGCATAGGCACAAATGATGGTCAGGACCTGTTTCCCAACCCAAAGGCGCAAGGAGACAACCCTTTCGTCCACTGGGGCAAACTCCAATGGAGAGGCAGCAGGCTGGGGGGATAAAAGAATACTCATCACTGCTCGCCGCCTCTCCATTGGAGTTTGCCCCAGTGGACGAAAGGGTTTGCTTCCTGCACCTTTGGGTTGGGAAACAGGTGCTCGCCCCTGCTCCTGCCTCTTGCCCATGGCAACTGCTCCCTGCTCCCCGCCTCTTGCCCAGGGCAACTCCACAGGAGGCCAAGCTCCAGCCCCTCTCCAGGAGACTGGTTCCAGACCCAGAGCTGTGCATTGAGGTGAGCCTGACTATATCTAGCTGGTATCTCTCAACCTCGTGCACCAGCTCAGACTCCTTCCCCACCAGAAAGATGACATTCCCCATCCCAATAGCCAGTTTAGGAAGCCGGGGATCAATTCGCCAAGGTCTGTACCTTCGACCGCCACCTGATCCACATAGCACCAGACCCCCATGGTCCCTCCTGCAGGTGGTGGGCCCACTGGCGGGCAAACCTAATTGTATCTTGTGTTACAGCTTCTTGCCAGAACCTAATTGTATCTAGTGAAATGTCTAAGTGTGGTTATTGGAGAATATAGGAACTCCTGGAATCTCTATTGTCCAATGAGATTGCTTGGCTGGGATTGTATACTTTTATTATTAAAATCAGGAGTTGGAGAAAAAAAAATCCAAAAATCACATTAGAAAACCTGAATATAGCCAGCTAGCACCTGGGTGATGTTATAGCTGTGATCAGCTGCAGTTTCTCCTGCTTCCTGTTTCAGGCATTTATCCAGAGGGTGGAACAGAGGAAGCTGCTGCTGGACCTCGCTGTCTCCTTCTACACTCACACCAAGGAGGTAACACACACAAGTCACATACTTTAAGGGTGCGCCCCAATTCACCCCTTAGCCCTTCCATTACCCTGCCCTTACCCCTTAGCCCTACCCTTCTGTTTTGCGTGAAGGGGGTAAGGGCACTCCAATTCACATAAGGGGCAAGTGTGCCTCACTTCACTCCGCCTTTACCCCTTAGCCCTTCCATTCTTACAAAACGGAGCGGTAGAGCTAAGGGGTAAGGGTAAAGGGGTGAATTGGGGCCCACCCTACCCCTTAGCCTTACCCCTCTGTTTTGTGCATTTACAGTGAATGTGCAAAATGGAGGGATAGGGCCAAAGGGTGTATTGGGATGCACCTCTTTTCAGATATTCACTCACTTACATTCACTACCCCACACCCCAAACAGCTGTCGGCATGGATGGAGGGTCTCCAGAAGCAGCTCTCCTCGGACGTACTGGTGTGCCCTGACACCGTGGAGGCCCTGCAGGCTCTGATCAGCCAGCAGCAGCAGCAGCAGGCCAACACACAGGTAACTGCCTCTGCCCACGGCTCCTGGCTCCACTCTAACTTTCACCACGTAACAAACTAACGGTAGCCCGAGTACTGCTAACCCCCGCACTAACCCTGGCTCTAACCCTGACCCACAGGAAGCTGCCATGAGCGTCATCCGTGAGGGAGAAGACCTCATCCTGCAGCTCAGGTATCCACAGCTGGTTTGTTGTTTCCATGGAGATGTGGTGGACTTTGATTGGTCTGTTTGTCGTGCTACATTTATGGAGTGTGTGTTGGTTGTGGAGTTACGGTAGCCCAGAGAGTGCAATGCACTGCAGCTTAACAGAAACAACTACAAATAAAGAAAACAAAATTGAAACTCACCAGAGATGGTATACCTCCACCAAGGCTGTTTGTCCACCGATTAAATGAGATCTACATAACTTTTTTGTTAATCTCATCAAATTCATTATGTTTACATTTATGTGCATTTTCTATCATAAACTGTCACAGAAGTTGCCGTTTTATTTCCAGATGGAGCCTACGTGAGCAATCTCCAACCCAAACACAATAAAACCATAGAAACTGGAGAAAATTCTGTTGTTTCACACTGCTACAATAGATAACTGTGTGCAGCAGTGAGGATAAGCCACCTGTGATTTTTTTCAGTACATCAGAACAAAAAACAAATCACACCGGTCCTGTATGAATTTTTTTTTTCCACTTCAGCCACCTCAGGCTACACTTTCAGCTGGCAGTGGAGCTTTGGGCATGCTAGCCCCAAGCTTATTTATGTTCTGGCCCATAACAATTTTACAGAGTGTTTTAAGTTCCCTATGAATGTCAGACATGGCGCTATAAGCTAGTTGTTGTTGGTAATACTAGCTATTGTCATAACAGTAGCTACTGTTGCTAACACTAGCTGTTGTTGTAAGACTAGCTATTGTGGCCATTACTAGCTATTGTTGCTAACACTAGCCTGTAACAATAGTTAGATTGTGGCTAACACGAGCTGTTGTTGCTAACACTAGTCCGTAATACTAGCTATCATGGCTAACATTAGCTGTTGTCGCAACACTAGCTATTGTGGCAAACACTGGCTGTCATTGCTAACACTAGCTGTTATGGCTAACATGCATTCCTTTCGGTACCAACATAAAATGTTTCTAAGATCAGCTGCATACCATCATCGTAGCGCAGCTTCTTGCCGATCTTGAACCACATGCTGTCTGGTTGGGTGAAAGTTGCAAATTTACATGACATTGAAAAGACACAAATTTATGGGATGAAGTCAAATTTTCAAGGGGAAAAGAGTGACAAAAGTGACAAATTTACAAGGGGGAGAAGTTGCAAATTCAAGAAACTGGCAGAAAGTTGTAACTTTGCTAATCTGTAAAAGTTACATATTATCCACCTATCCACCGGGACTAAAACTCGGAGCAGCAGCAGCTAGCCAAAATACATCAACCAAACTATGCCCACCCCTGCTTCTCTGAAATCACCAGTGTGTAGAAGTGAACCACTGTTTGTAAGCTATGCTACAGTATGTGCATGTAGCATATTTGTCTGAAGGCAACACAACTGTCCAAAAGTCGGGAATCGAATCGAATAACGACCTTAAAATTGAAGACGAAATCGAATCGACAATTTGAAGATTTGTGACACCCTTAATCATAACATGTTTCTTCTTCTTCAGGCCTCAGGGCAGCTCAGTAGCTCACGTGGAGTCGGTGCTTCAGCAGCTGGAGGAGTCTCACGTTCAGCTGGAGGAACTCTTCCACCAGAGGAAGATCCGACTGGACGTCTACCTGCAGCTACGCATTCTCCAGCAGTGCACTCTGGAGGTTCAGTTCACATTTTGATTTTATTTCTCGAAAATATTCTATATTCCATTTGGCAGGAAAGTATGGACTGTGATTGTGTTTCCAGGTAACCGGGGAAATGGATGCCTGGAAACAAGACCTTCAGAAACAGTCCCAGGACTTTTCCACTGAAAAGCTAACATCACCGCGGCTAGCGGACTCAAATCAGGACAAGCTAGCCCAGGATAAGCTAGCACTGGGCCAGTCACGGTTAGTGGAAGCTAGCCCTGAGGCGCTAACACTAGCACAGCAGCGCATTCACAGGTGAGAAGGCTTAGTTTATGATATCAAACTGGGTAAGCAGAATTATGAGCCTTGAAGCATGTTTTAATGGATGGACCGGAACAATGGTGTGTTGCTCTGCAGGCACATGGAGCGAAGGCTGGCTATGAACAATATGATTTATGAAGTCATCCAACAAGGTCATGACCTCCAGCAGTACATCACAGAGGTCCAGGCAT
Organism: Pholidichthys leucotaenia; assembly: GCA_020510985.1. Classification (NCBI taxonomy): domain Eukaryota; kingdom Metazoa; phylum Chordata; class Actinopteri; order Cichliformes; family Pholidichthyidae; genus Pholidichthys; species Pholidichthys leucotaenia. The sequence goes on from CM035845.1 coordinate 341,117,140, forward strand.
CAGGTAAGAAAATATAAAATACAATAGTTTTAATTGACGTCCAGGTACAAAGGTTTTCTAGAGGTCACTGAGTAGATCCCAGTTCTGCCTGTTAACATTCCTGAAAGATTTTCATTGATTCTTGTTAGTTTTACATTTACATTTACATTTATCCTCTTCTGCAAAGTTAGGCTAAAAGCCTGTTGGCAGGTCGGGTCGTGATTGATATCTACTGAGAACAGAGTAGGACTCATGAATCGACCACTGGCTGTACCGGAAGCCTGTCCATAGTTTGTCTAAACGGGACTTGAAAGCATTGAGACTTGGTGCATCGGCCACAAACTCTGGGATGCGGTTCCATGTGTTTGCTACTCTCTCGGACAGGAAGTTCTGGCGGGCTTTCTTCTGGGTACGGTTGATTTGGAGCCTAAACTTGTGACCTCGGCCGTCCCTTTGATCTGGTTTCATGCGAATGTAGTCAGCATCAATCTGGTAGTAGCCGTGAGTATGTTTGTAGACCTCAATGAGGTCGCCGCGAGCTCTCCGGTAGTAGAGGCTTGGGAGGTTCAGCTTTTCGAGTCTTTCCACATATGACATCTCCTTTAGCTCTGGGACCATCTTTGTTGCTCGTCTCTGGATGTTCTCAAGCATCTCGCAATCTTTCCGGTACATGGGAGCCCATGCCGGGTAGCCGTACTCGATTGTAGGTCTCACCAGGGCTGTATAGAGTCTTGTTAGGCTTGACTTATCCAGGTAAGAGTAGGACCGTCTGATGAGGCCCAGAGTCCTGTTCACCCGGTTTGCTTGGACTTCGCAGTGGTGTGAAAAGGTCAGCTCTGGGTCTATCCATATGCCAAGATCTTTCTCTGAGGTGGTCTCATGGAGTTCCACTAGTTCCCCAGCTCCGTTCTTCAGGTGGTACTTATGCTTTGGATTGTTCCGTCCAAGATGGAGTCTCTTGCATTTGTCCGTGTTGAAATTGAGCATCCAGATACAGCACCATTTCTGCAGATCGTCTAAGTCTCTTTGTAGTTTTCTTGTTTCTGTCACCTCAGAATATATCTTGGTGTCATCAGCGAACATGGCGATGTTGGTACTGATGCAGTCTGGCATGTCATTTACAAAGATCACGAACAAAAGCGGTCCGAGAGCGCTGCCTTGGGGGATTCCACTTAGTACTTCAACCAGTTGTGATAGTATACCGTTTATAGACACTTGTTGTTGACGGCCTATCAGGAAATCTGTTATCCACCTGAGTAGGTTGCCATGGACACCGTAAGCTTCTAGTTTCTTCAAGAGCCGTCGATGGGGGACAGAATCGAAACACTTAGCGAAGTCCAAGTAGATCGAGTCAATTTCACCTCCACGGTCGAGAATTTCTGTCCATTTGTCCAGAGTGGTCAGTAGTTGTGTAACACAGGATCGGCCTTTTATAAATCCGTGCTGGCATCTGGTTAACAACTGGTTCCTTACTAAATGTTCCATGAGTTGGTCTCGAAGCAATTGTTCCATGAGTTTTCCGACTACTGATATGAGGCTGACTGGACGGTAGTTTGTTGGCGACAGTTTATCCCCCCTTCTTGAAGATTGGTGATGCTGTGCCCAACTTCCACTCCACAGGTAGTTTGCCTTGTAACAGAGACAAATTGAACAGGGAAGTGAGTGGCTCGACTATTTCATCAGCAAGTTCTTTCAATACTGCATTGCATCCAGTCCAGGTGATTTGGCGGGATTCAGGGCTGTCAGTTTCTCTTTAACCTGGTCCTCAGTTATTTGTGCTCCTTCGATGCTGCTTTCATACGGTCTGTGAGGTAGGTATGGCATGTTCTGTGTGTCCTCCTGTGTGAAGACAGATGAGAAGAACCAATTCATGATATCTGCTTTTTCTTTGTCCTGGGATGTGATGGTACCGTCGTCCCCACGTATGTCTGTGATCCGACACTTGGTCTTCATCTTGGATCTGGCGTATCTGTAGAAAGCCTTGGGATTTCTTTTACATTCTCTGGCAACCTGCTGCTCAAAATTTCTCTCAGCGGACCGACAGACCCATTTCGCCTGGTTCCTTGCTCTTGTATAGAGCAGGTAATCAGCCGGGTCTCGTGTTCTCCGCCAAATCTTAAAACGTTTCTTTTTCTCATCGAGTTTACAGATCACTTCTCTGTTCAAATAGGGTGGACGTTGACATCTTTTCCCATTCGGTTTAGACTTCATGACATGATTGTCCATGAGGATTTTCATGTTGTTTGTGAATACTTTCCATGCCTCTTCAAGGTTCTCTGGGTCATTGGACGTCCAGTTCATACGACTTGCCTCAGTTCTCATATCATCGTAGCTTCCTTTATGATACAAGAAGTGGGGTTTATTCGTGGGTGGTAGTTCAGCATAGGCATCGAAGGTGAAGTTCACACACACATGTTGGCTCTTCCCTATGGGTGCGGTTAGTTGGAGGTTGTTAACCATACCTTCTTCATTCGTAATGACGAGGTCGAGTGTGTTGGGCGTCTGAGTTCCCCTGTAGTGAGTGGGATCCCTGATATGCTGATGAAGATAGTTATCTCTAAGACACTCCATGAACTGTGTTGCATCATTGTTTTCCAGGATTCTAGACAAACTGAAAGGGTACTTTGAAGTTCTTGAGTAGGTCTTGAAATGTTTTGATAAATCCTTTTTAGCGTTCCTCAGTTCTTGAAAAGATTCCTCAAGGTCTTTGAGTGGATTCTATTTCTTTGTCTTGTTTTCCTTGTCTTGTTAGCATGTCCCTGTTTGCTTAAGGTGTTCTAGATGTCTTGAAAAATGTATTCTAGCAGCCATGGATCCTGCATCTTCTGGTAAATGTACTTGAAATGTTTTCACTGGTTTTATTTTGTTCTGTTAGGGGCTTGCAGAAACCCTAAAATGATCTTTAGTTGTCACAGAATCAATTCTATTTCTTTTGATGACCATTCTTGAAAGGTTTTTGTTAGATTCTTGTTAATAAATCAGTGTTTAGTTTGGAGTTTCAAATAAACCTTGAAGGTTTCTTAGAAATCAATGAGTGGATCCCAATTCTTACAATTTACTGTACTTTCATGAAAGATTTTAATAGATTTTGTTGGTATACAGTACCAGTGTTCTTAAGACATTTTTAGGAGTCTTGAAAGGTTTTCTGGATATTCTTGTATTGTTCTTCAGCTTCGAGTATCTATTGGGGACTTCGAGGACCCTTAACTTTAGGTGGCATTGAGTGGATTCAGCTTTTGATTCTTAAAAGGTTTTCATAGGTCCTTGCTAGCACAATAATGTTCTGTTGTGGGTTTCTAGAAAACTTGAAATGATCTCTAGAGCTCATAGATCATATTCTATTTCTTTTAGTGTCCATTGTTGACAGGTTCTTCTTCGGGTGTTTTTAATTTGATGGATTTTTGTTAGTACACACTGTCAGTTTTCTTTTAAGACTTTCCAGGAGCCTTTTAACATTTTGGAGAGATTCTTGGAATGTTCTAGCACTTCCAGTATCTGTTGGAGACTTCCATTCCTAGGACACAGAAGAGCAGGACATGTCAAAGAGATTATCAATGTAGCTTTTACGCTTGTACTGACCCTCAGTCTCAGCATTCGCACACATTCTCTGAAGGCCACAGTTAGACAATACTTGCGCACAGACATGAAACAATAATATAAAGGAATATATGAACTTATTCTACATGGAATGCACATATAAACATCAGACATGAAATAGGAAAGGTATGATACAAAATAATAATAATAATAATAATAATAATAATAATAATATGGATAATATGGAATTTTTCTATCAGAAGTGTAATTTATCAGCTGGCTTTCCTAGGTGGGGCCACCCCTGCAAAGCTGTCACATCCACTGGGGTGGCCCCACCTTCCTTCCTCCAATGGTCTCTGGAGAATGTAGTCCCAGGTGTGGGAAAGTATAAATGCCCCCTCGTCCTGATTCATGCTGTCTTTTCCCCGCTTCCTGATTTCTATGGCCTCCTTGATCCAACGTTTGTGTCTGTTACTCTCCGATCCAGTGATTTTTGCATTGTCCCAGTCCATGATGTGATTATTTCTTTTGCAGTGATCTGATATAGCTGATTCTAATATTGCTTGTTCTGCCTTTTCTTTTTGTGATCTTGTGAGTCGTCCTTGTGTTTCCTTCTCACATTCCTTCTGGTGTTCTTTTTTCCTTGTGGTGAATGATCTTCCTGTTTCTCTGATGTAGGTTTTGTTACATGATCTGCATAATATTTCATATATTACGTTACATTTTTTGCTTTGTTCTATTTTGTCCTTGGGGTGTCCTTGGGGTCATCAAGTTTATTCTACTTTTTGATGTATGTTGTTGAAAGGCTCAATCGATTATTTTTAATTTGATGTATTCTTGTTAATATATCAGTTTGACGGTTCAAGAAACCTTCAAAGGTTTTTAGAAGTTATTGAGTGGATTGAAATTCTTTCTGTGTGTACTATATATTCTTGACAGATTTTGCAGGAGCTGTGTTAGTATGCACTGTCAGTATTCTTTTGGGAGTTTCTAGAAGTCTTGAAATGATTTCTAGAGGTCACTTATTGTGAATCTCCCTATGAACCTGTGAATATTCTTGGAACATGTATCTGTTGGGGATTTTCTGAAACCTTGAGATGATCTCTATAGGTCATTGAGCCAATTCTACTTCTTTTGATGTCCAGTCTTGAAAGGTTTCTATAAATCCTTCCTAGCATGTTAATGTTGCGATGGCAGTTTCTGTAAGCTTTGAAAGTAGTCTGCTGCACCAGTCGAAGCACAGATTCAGGGGGAAAATGGGAGATGATGTGATCACTGAAGTACTTCCAGGTTTTTAGATTTTATTTCTGGCACTTGTGGCCGATACTTGAGAGGATTTTGGCTTTCTGTTAATGGGGCTGCTAAAGGGGTACAATGGCACCAATCAGAACCAGCAGGAGCTGGCAGAGGCCTGAACAGGCAGGCAGGAGCAGATTTCAGAGGGGTTTGCAGTATAATGCAGAGCTGACTATATTTTACTGTCCTCAGTGAAGGAGGAACATGTCAGCACATTTCATGCTACGGTGTCCCCCTCCATCTGACCAATTCACTCCTCTCTGTGGTGATATTGGTGGTGGGGGGAGATAGAGGATAATGGGGCAGGAGGGGAGGAAACGGGGGATGGGGTTGCCATGGAAACTGCTCTCTGAAGCACACAGCTGGTCCCCATGGAAACCAACATATCAAATCTGCCACGGACACACACACACACACACACACGCACACGCGCGCGCGCGCGTGCACACACACACACACACAGAGCTGTGTTGCTACACTTGTGAGGCCCCCAGCAGCCAAAAATGACCCCACGCTTGTGTTATCTGTCCGTGTCAGGCATCGAGCTGTCCGAGGCGGAGGGAGGCATCTCATCGCAGGTGGAGGAGCTGCAGCACCTCCTGCAGGACAAGCAGAAGGAGCTGCAGCAGATCGCAGACCACACACACACTCACCTGGAGCAGAACCTTCAGCTGAGGCACCTGCAAAGTCAGGTCAAACAGGTAAAAAAACAGACATGTTCACACACACACTCACACACCCGGGGAGCACAGGTGATGTCTCCTCCTCCTCCTCCATCCCTCCTCAGGTGCTGGGCTGGATCTCAGAGGGGGAAGTGATGCTGTCCTCCTGCATGCTGAACTCCAGCTGTCTGTCCGAAGCCGAGCAGCTGCAGAGGGAGCATGAGCGCCTCCAGCAGGCCATAGAGGTGAGTGCAGAGTCATGTTACGATAATCAACATGTTCAGGAGTGACATAATCAACATCCCTAAAAGCACACATATGCCAACGTCGGGCCAACCTTGGCAAGTTTACATCAGGAATACATCTTACAGAGGTCATTTGCACATGCTGGCTCGAAGGGCCAAGTTTACATTGGGAATACATCTTATAGAGGTTGTTTGCTCATTGGCAAAATGTTGGCTAGATGTCGATGTATTCCTGATGTAAAGGTGGTACATCAGGCCAATGTTGGTGCGATGTATGTGTGCTGTTAGAGAATAGTTTAGTCTAAAAACCGTTGTTCCTGTGTTTGGTCTTTAAACGTCATCTGTCTTAATCAGAACTCACGCTGATATAAACTGGTTCAGTGAATCATGTGTTTGGGCCATTGCATCCTGGAACGATGTAGCGCCTCGGCTCCTGAAACCAACCACACAACCGTGTTGTTGTTCCTGTTCTCCCTCCAGGCTCTCCTCCACGCTGACTCCCTGCAGAGGACCCACCAGGTGGCGTTAGCGCTGCAGCAGAGGGCAGAGCTGCTGGTCAGGTTAGTCCAACTGTCCTCACTGATGCTGTGGAAAATCTGTGAATGTTCCCACATTTTGGTTTGTAAAGAGGAAGCAAGTGAAACATAACCTTAAATCACTTGGAAAAGGTTGCATATTTACAAATTTGGGGGAAAGCGTCAAATTTACAAGATGGGAAACTTTTTCCCTCAGTTTCATAATTTTACATCTTTTCTCTGGTTTGAAAATTTGTGACTGTTTTCCCAGTTTTGTAAATTTGTGACTTTTCCCCCCAAGTTTTCTTTATGAAGATTGGAGGGGGGTGGCAGTTTAACAAGGGGGAAAACTCCCCCCACACGCACATCACCTCCTGTTTATTATTATAACACAGCTAATCAAAGAGGCTAATCGGGATGATAAATCCAACATTGGTGAAGGACCTGACAGTTTTTGGTGCTATGTCTGTGTGGAGCCTATTTAACCTAGCTGTCAACAAATACAGTATATCCTCATTTTATGTTCACCTTGCTTCACTGTAATGCTTTAACAGAAACTCTATTGTAACTTACTGTAAAAGTACCAAAACACAGCTAAGTGGGCTAACTCTTAGCCTGAACCAGAAGGAAAAGAAAAAACAATCACATCCTGTTTGTGAATTCTCTGTTATGCAGCAAAAGCTACTAGACATTAGTTTTAGCCTTTTTCTCCCAGTATAAGAAGCTGAAGCAATTCCTCCTCAGGTCGGGTCACTACGATCCGGATGCGGTGAGGTCCTGTGCCCAGACAGTGGCGCTGCACTGGCAGACTCTGATGTTGAGGATTGAGGACCGACTCAAACTGGTCAACGCCTCCGCCGCCTTCTACAGGACGTCGCAGCAGGTAAATCCAGCAGGTCAACCCAGCAGGTCAACAGAGGGTGCCAAACACAAAGATTAAATTTCAGTTAACAAAGTTATTGTTGTCTTGAATTTTTATCCAATTAGCTGTTTTCTTGCATTCATCCTCTGAGGCTGTTTCAAACCAGTGTGTAGAAATGTGGAGCAGCAGTGTTATGTCCACAAACCTAGTATTGAAGATGGATGAGGATGCTGTGCTCGAACTCGAACTTTATTACTAGCCGTTTATATTACATTGTACACATAGTCACTCAGTTGTCCCTCTCTGTATTCCTAGTGTCAACTCCCCATGAGATGGCGGGCTTTTCCATATATATGGTGGTGTGATGATGTCACCCGTAGGCTGCGTCATCACGCTGTACTTTGCACCAAGTCCTAACATCACATTCTCACCCCCTTGCAAAAATGCAGAACACAACTTAGCATATCAAATTCCCCCTTTAACAACATCTATTACTTTAAACACACTTTTTTTTCTTGCATCAATGTATCAAAGCATTTAACACTACCGTTCGGGTTAACGCACAATTACTTTTGTTTTTTTAAAAGAACACTCTTATCTTATAAAGAATACACAGTCTTCTTCTTTTTTTGATACATAAAGCACACTTTTTATGAACACCACAACACAGACCTAACGGCTAGGGTCCACAGGTAGACCACCGCAGGACCCAACGCGGCTGGGTGGGTTATTCTGCCGCCGTGTCAGCCGCGCTCCTACCTGATGAGTCACTATTTTTTTCTCATAGTCTTCTACGGGGAGAACAGTTCTGCCTGAGGGGCTTTGTGGTGGGCCTGTGGTGGCCTCATCCCTGGGGCTTTGTAGCGGGCCCGTGGTAGCCGCATCCCTGGGGCTGTCGGACCCTCGGGGCCAGGGCCAGTCTTCATGACGATAGGGCCTAGGTCCCACACTGCGGTAGCTGACTCCTGTGAAGCCTCGCCATCTGGACCAGCCACCTGGACACCCCGCAGTTGGTTTGCGTGCCGAACTGAACCGTCTGTCAGCCAAAAGCATGCCATTTCCAGTTTCGATCCTCAGCAGTGCCGGTTGTTTCATTGGCTGTGGCCCCGTCAGTCGCCATCCCGATCTCTCACTGGCTTGAACCCAAACCCAGTCCATGACTTGTAGCGGCGCATTACTTGGTTTTATGTGTTGTTGTGCTCTCAGTGGCTCTACACGCTCGTTTGGCTTGGGACCTCCGTCATGCTGCGGTGGTTTGGTAGTCATCGTGTTCGTTGTGGACCTTTCACCCGTTATCTCCGTCGTCGGTTGAAGCTCGTCATGGGTACGGAAGTTGTCCGGTGCCTCTCCGGTGTCGCTCGTTGAGGTGGACTCTTCACCTGTCGACTCGGTCGTAACCTACGTAGCTTGTTGAACTAGGGTACAGAAGTAGTCCGGTTCCTCCTCTCTCCCATCTGAAGAGCTCTGTTGTGTCGCATCGTGCATTGTGTTTGTGCCCGGTTGCTGTTGCTGTTGCTGTTGCTGTGCTTCAGGGCTCTCTGCATGCTCAGGCTCCCTCTCCCAACGCGCCCATTCTGGTTGAGCAAGGGACGGAGGCGAGTCCAGCTGCTCCCCCTCTGGGTAGCTCTCCTTCTGAGAGCACAGGGTAGCTGGTGTGGTGCCGGTGTCATTCTCGATAGGCACGGGCTCCCTCTCCTCCAGCTGAGCGAGGAATGGAGGCAAGTCCGGCCACTGCCTCCCTCCCAGGCAGCCCTCCGCCTGAGCTCATGGGGTGGATAGAGTGTTGTTGGTGCTGTTCTGAATTACCTCGTCGGCATTGGTTTCGATAGACCCAGGCTCCCTCTCCTCCAGCTTCGGTTCTGGCTATGGGGGCAGACAGTGGCGAGTCCGGTCTCTGTTTTTTTCTCCATATCGTCTTCACCATCCATGCCATATCCACTCTCTGCATTACATTTGCTGGCTACACTGTGCTGTCCGGCTGCACCCACATCCGCAAAGCCTGGGTAAATTGGGCCTGGACCGTTGACCGTCTGCCCGCCGATTGTGAAAGTGAAACCCAGCTCGCAGAATAAATCCCACCCCATAACATTTTCGCCTTGGCATGTCACCTGGAACCGGAAGGCTGGAATCACTTTTTCACCGTACTGCACTGCAAATGTAACATTCCTGCCGGCACTGGAGTTCCCATCGTCTGGTATTTCCATCACATCAGGGCGCTGGGGGGGTGAGCCTCCGAGCCGTGGCCTTGTTCACTATGGACTGCATGGCGGCAGTGGCCACCAGCATGGGCACACTTACGCCGTGTAACTTCACTACATGCTGCAGTCCTGACCAACCTTGGGGGCCCACGATGTTTATGCCGTCTCCATAGGGTGTGGGGTTAGCTAGCTTAACTTCTCCTTGACGGTAGCAAGTTTTCATGTGCCATGCCACGTTTTGGGGTTTAGCAAAGTAGCTAGCAAGCATCTGGACTTCATCCTCATAATAGTTCGTCGGGCCAAGCATTTGAAAAATTCTCTGACCTTCTGTACCCAGGTAGTGGGCAAGTAGTATCCACATTTGAATTTCATCCAGTTCCCCCAAGTCCAGTGCTGAAATAAAGACCTTGAATGCGTGTTACCATTGTGGCCACAGGAGTGCTGGCTCACCAGGGGACTCGAGGAATGACTTTAGCCTGAAGCACGCATCCATGGTTCGTAATTCTCATCGCCACAAACCTAGTAATGAAGACGGACAAGGATACTGTGCTCGAACTTGAACTTTATTACAAGTCGTTTATATTACATTGTACACATTGTCACACAGTTGTCCCTCTCTGTCCCTAGTGCCAACTCCCCATGAGATCGCGGGCTTTCCCATATATATGGTGGCATGATGACATCACCCGTAGGCTGCGTCATCATGCTGTACTTTGCTCTAAGTCCCAACACCACAAGGAGTACCAGAAATCCTTTTTTTTTCACGTCAGCTACTCACAACAGTCCACTGGTGCCAAATTTCTGGCATGTGGAGTTTCTCTTTTACACGACTGTGGCACCTTCTGGCAATATTTTTATCTGACAGTGGAGCAGATGAAGTCCTCTTGGGCAGGCTAGCATCTTAGCTTATTTATCTTTCATGAATGATGTCCAATAATTTCTCTGTGTACCCTAGATTTGATGTTTATGCTAACTGTTGTGACTCATGCTCGTGTCTCTTTATACCAGAATATGGCATTAGCTTGAAAAAACTAGTCTTGTTCTTCTATTAAGACAAAGCAAAGAGATGTATCATACCTTTGACATGTTTTGACTGCAGATGACAGTTGAAACATGTCAAAGGTATGAAACATCTCCTTGCTTTATCTTAATAGAAGAATAAGACCAGTTTTATCATTAAGAAGACAAAATGTACCTGTTTGAGATATTAGCTTGAAAATGTTAGCTAACATCATCTTCCCCCACAGCACACATATATCGCACCAACATTGACCTGATGTACCAAGTTTACATCAGGAATACGTCTTATAGAGGTTGTTTACACATTCGCAAGACATTGCTAGACGTCTTATAGAGGTTGTTTGCCAGTGTGCAAACAACCTCTATAAGATATATTCCCGATGCAGACTTATTAATGTTGGCCCAACGGTTTTATGTTTTCCTGGTGAGACAGCTCAGCCTCATGACTGCAAAAACTTGCTACTTTAGTTGGAACACTAACCGTAAAGCAGCCTGACTACAGTATCTTTTTCCATGTTTGTTCCAATGACTCCAGGTGTGTGGTGTCCTGGAGAGTCTGGAGCAAGAGTACCGCCGGGAGGAGGACTGGTGCGGAGGAGGAGAACGGCAGCCAGAGCAGCTGCTGCCGCTCATCAACAAACACATGGAGCAGAAGGAGGCCTTTCTGAAGGTGGAAAAATGAGCTGTGAACGTCGTTAACAAGCTAGATCACAGCCGGCTAAGCTCCGCCCTCTGGCTGAGATTGTCCAATCACATTTTACCTGTGTATTCACGTCATATTTAACTAATTACCAATGTTTTCAAGTTCACATTGAATTGACAAGGAAAATGCCAAATGTCTGACTATAAAGTCAAAATTTTAGGAATAAAGATGAAATGTTAAAAATAAAAAAACTTCTGTTTTAATTTAAAATTTGAGTGTACTGTAAATTTAACTCGTTTTCTCTGTGTCCTGGTGGCCATAACAACCTTGTTTCCATGGTGACAGGCATGCACGCTGGCCAGACGGAATGCCGAAGTTTTCCTCAAGTATATCCACCGTAACAGCGTCACCATGGCAAATATTTCAGGCCACAACGTCACCATCTCTGGGGTAACTGGGGTCACCGAGGTCACCGGGCACTCCAGGGTGCCAGAGCAGCAGGTCAAAGGTGAAAAGATGATCGGAGGAAAGCTGAGCATAAACACAAAGTAACAGTAGAGCCAGGATATGGCCCTGAGGGACACCGCACTTAACTGAGTCATTTAGATTAAAGTTTAATGGGGGCCAATGGGAGGGTAAAAATTGAAGCTAGGGGCCAGAAGTTCTTCATTGTAAAAATAAAATAAAATTGCTCGCATGCGTGCAGAAAAAAACTTTCAACTTAATAATAATCACATCATCATCATAGCAGTCTGTCGGGGGTGAAAATGACTGTTTCATTTAAGTCTGATCAGATTCCTCCACGCAGCTCTGTCCTTCGCCTTCCACTGCCAGGAACTCCTGACTTTGTTAACCCCGGCGACGTCCGAGCCAGTATGAGTTGCTTTCTGACTGACCATTTCATGAAACTGCTTGCAAAGTATTTGAGTACCGCTAGCTTTTGCTGGACTAGCGGCACATTTTTGGCAGATAAAGGTATTATCAGTGGCAAGGACAGGCCAAGACAAACTGACTCCAGTATCTGTTGGAGTGACTGACCAGATGATAGGTTTGTTTATCTCTGTTCTTATGCATTCAAATTATAGCCACTTTTCCGAGCATTCAAGGACATTGTACAATGAACTCAAAACAACAAATACAATCATAGATTTAAAAACATATTACATTATAAGAGAGGGGAAAAATAGCAAATTGTGAGTGTAGGGAAAAATGCACATTTATTGTTTATTATTCTTTTTTCTAGGTTGGCGGGGACATGTACCCCCGTCCCCCTGGTTGATTTACACTTACATTGACATTGATATCTGTGGTTTATTCATGGGCTTTCGGGAAGGGGGGGGGTGTTGGTGGTTTAACTGATCCAGGTGTGTCCATGTGTCCAGGCATCCTCAGTGAGCTGCTCCAGAGGGAAAACAGAGTCCTTCACTTCTGGACTCTGAAGAAACGACGACTGGATCAGTGCCAGCAGTACCTGATGTTCCAGAGCCACGCCCAGCAGGTTCACACTTTTACTTCATAAACAGACTAATAATAATGATAGAGCCAATACACATTTGGATGATTTCTTCAATGCTGACACTTACCTAAATGATTAACTCCAGCGTCTCAAAAAACACTTCAAAAACAAATGTGTATTGCCCAAAATAGTATATTGTGGCTTTTTATACACAAAAACTCTTTCATTGCCTTAGAATTACTTGGAAAGCACGTTTACATCTTCCACCTACTTAAGTATGTGCAGATCTATGACTATTCTAATTAGCTCCACCCATACTCCCACCCACCAGTAGTGGATGTTGCAAGGCCAGCCCTCCACTCTCTGACCTGAGAACACCGAAGACTGCCTCGCTAAACAATGGCTAGTCAAAACATCGGAGTGATTCAGCCGTACATGTTTGAACCCAAGAGTGACTCACAAGAAGAACAGGAAGAAGAGGACATTGTACAAGGCTCCGAGAAGGCGATCCAACTTGACTGTCTACAGGAAGTAAAAGTGGTAATAAGGTTTCCGTAGGTGAACCTATGGAAGGATCATTCTCAGTGGAGTGGAGAGTTGCTGCCTGGGCCCGCATGGAGGCTGGAGGGCTACCCGCCAGTCTCTGGTTGCCTACTCGCCGAGGGTCTTCCCGGCTCGCTGTCCAAGTCTCTCCCATGTGGGAGTGAAGGAACCGATCGGTGTTGTGCCGAGAAATGCATGTCTGCCATGGAAAGCATCCCCCTTCTCCCCTCCCCACTTTTTTACTTCTAAAACCGTATATAGGGTTACAACACTGGCTGCAGTGTTATATTTCTCTTTTGTGTGTTTTTACAGCTCCGCTCATCAGACACGCATTCCGGCGAAGGGGGATGCTTTCTGCGGCAGACACGCATTTCTCGGTACAACATCGGCATCCCCTCTGGCTGGCTCGTAGCCATGCCCGGTGCTTAGCTTGGTTAATGTTTTAACCAATCAGGCTAAACACAAATACTTACATAACTAGAAACGGTCTGTCCAAAGTTGCCTTTTGGGGGTAAGGGGGGGACTTAAGTGGACATTCACAGCAGAAAAACACAGACTTGGGACTGATTTTGCTCTTGATTTGTCTTGAAAGTCACAAAAAAAACATGTTACAGACATGTTAAGAACAGAAAAAAACTTGATTTTTGGCGGAGTGATACTTAAATTTATATATTGATGTATATTAGATGTTTGGACCACTAATCAAGAAACTTTTGAAATTATTACTGTAATCTTTACTCTTAGATTTTATGAATTAATTAATTTTATGTCTTGCCAATGTGCAAACAGCCTCCCTCTATATGACATATTTCTGATGTAAACAGACGTTGGCCCGACGTATGTGTGCTGTTGGGGATTAGCTTAAATGTTAACATGGAAGGCGTTAGCAACCCAAAAAACATTTAGAAAAATAAAAATGTCCAACACTGATAAATATTAGCTTAAACGCTAAAATACAAGGTGTTAGCAACCAAAACAGCAGTGGCTCAGGAGGTAGAGCGGGTCATCCAATAACTGGAGGGTTGGCGGTTCAAATCCCGCTCTCCCCAGCCATCCTGCCATTGTGTCCCTGGGCAAGACACTTACCCACCTTGCCTCCAGTGTCCATGACACTGGGTATGAATGTGTATAAATGTTCGGTATTGGTCGGAGAGGTCGTTGGTGTGGATTGGCAGCCACGTTTCCGTCAGTCTGCCCCAGGGCAGCTGTGGCTACAGAAGTAGCTTACCAGCATCTGTCTGTGGAGTGAATGAATAATGGACTCATTGTAAAGCGGTTTGGGTATCATGAAAGGTACTATATCAATGCAGTCCATTGTTATTATTAAAAATGGCCAATGCTGATAAATATTAGCTTAAACACTAAAATGGAAGGTGTTAGCAACTCTCTTTTAAATCCCTGTGACTGCGGCGACATGAAAAATAAGGCAGCGAAGTGAGGTTTTAAATAGGTTTATTATCATACCGCCGTCACGGAGCTCGCTCCTTGAGCGAGCCCTCGGGCTCTCCAGCAAAGTGTGCAGATGAGCAGTAGCAGAGAATGAGAGACAGGGTTACAGAATAATGCAGCTTATATACCCAACTACAGACAATACATGAAAGGCATTCACAGCAGTAGGTATGGGCATTTGCATTTGAGAGAGACACATAACAATAAGGAGATTGCTAGCCAGGATTCGCCTCTGCTCCAGAACTGCAGGACAAAAGAGGTTACAAGGCACATCTACATATTGTCATCAGTGTATAGACACAGTAAGGACAGGAAGCATGAACACAATGCATGAATGGCACATTAACATCACAGTAGTGAGCCGGAAAAAGCCAGAAGAAGCGGGGCTGCCTGTTGACATTAATACACACATTACTGTGCCTGTCCCAGCTGTTGTGGGGGTTCCCACAGTGACCACACTAACAATTGACAACATTTCTGCTGTAAGGCCATCTTTGTCTCCACCTACAGCAGATCTTCCTGTTTCAACAATGTGCTCAGCTGTTTTTGACGGTTTTGACCCAGTGTCTCTTACTGCTCTGACTGATGCTGTTCAGCGTTTACGGCCTTCAAACTGTCCTTTTGACAGCTTGCCGCCTGACTTTTTAAGGAAGTTTTTAGCATTATTGGTCCCTCAGTAATTAACTGTCCTTTAACGTCTGATGATGTTCCTTCATCTCTTAAACGTACTGTGGTCCAGCACCTCATTAAAAAGCCTAATGTTGACTCCACAGTTTTATCTAATTTTAGACCCATCTCAAAACTTCCTTTTATTTCAAAAGTCTTAGAAAAAGTTGTTTATGAACAACTACAAACTCACATTGATCTAAATGACATTTCAGAGAAATTACATTCTGGTTTTAAAGCACATCACAGTAATGAAACAACACCTTTAAGAGTTTTAAATGATTTGCTTTTAACACTTGCTTGTGGTAACTCTGCTGTTCTCGTGCTTTTGAACCTAACAGCAGCCTTTGATTCAGTTAACCACAACATTCTTCTGTCACGTTTTGACCAGTGTGTGGGTGTTATAACCCACTTTCTGGGCCAAGACCAGAATTGCCCACCTCAGGCTGGGATCCCGAATCACAAAGTCCATTTTGACCCCCCAGTCAAGGTGGACAGACCTATGTCACTTTCACCCTCAGGAAAGGTAGACACACACCTCCTAATATCCCAGGCTGAGTCTCAATCCCATGACACTGTGATCTCAAAACCTCTTACTCTACCACTGAGCCAAAGAGGAATTCCTCACTAGCTCTCAGCTAGCAACCGAGGTGTATTCTATGGTGTCAGGGACTGCACCACTGACTAATTCCCTATGGAGGGGTGTGTAACAGTGGGCATTAGGGGCACTGCCCTCAAATGGTTTGAATCTTATCTATCTGACAGGAGTTTTTCTGTAAAGTTGGGAGAATATTCTTCAGTTGTTTACCAGCTGAACTGTGGCATCCCACAGGGCTCAGTTTTGGGCCCTCTATTTTTTCATTGTATATGCTGCCTTTGGGTTTTATTTTAAGAAAGCACAATATTTCCTTCCACTGTTTTGTGGATGATGTCCAAATCTACTTACCTCTTAAAACAAACACTTGCCCATCAATTCAGGTTTTATTGGACTGTCTCAGGGACGTCTTGGTTGGAAGTCAATTTCCAAAGCCTTAATAAGAATAACACAAAAATAATTTTATTTGGGCAACAAAGTATTTTAGAGGGTTGTGACAGTGCCATGGGCCCCCTCCAGTCACAGTGTCATTTTATTTGCAAGAAACCTTGGTGTAATTTTTGATTGGGAGTTCAAGTTTAACAAACAAATTAGTTCAGTAGTAAAAAATAGTTTCTTCCAACTCAGACTTCTCTCAAAGGTAAAGGCCTACCTCCCAAGAAATGACTTGGAGAGACTCATTCGTATTTCTATTACGCCACGTTTAGATTACTGTAAATCCCTCTATGTTGGTCTAGACCAGCCATCATTGAAACGATTACAAACTGTTCAAAATGCTGCTGCCCGCCTGCTGGATAGAAACTATGTGACCACATAAGTCCAGTTCTTGCATCATTGCACTGGCTTCCTGTAACTTTTAGGATCCAGATCAAAATTTTATTAATTGTTTTTAAATGTTTAAATGGTTTCTCGTCGGCCTCCGTCGGTCTATGATGACCATGGAAGAGAATCCTAAACGTCTACTCTGCTGGAACAGCACCGCCTGTGGCTGAACAGGCCGATGCGCACCGGTGTTCTACCTTCCAGCGTTGGGCGTTGGTAGGATTCAAGCCTGGCCAGGAAGATATGGAGGACAAGATGTTACCCATGCAGCATGTCCCCCCTCTCCACGTCACTGGTGAATCCAAAGGAACAGCAGGGCTGCTATAGTCTGGCACCAGCGCCGTCGCAGGAGCTGCCAGAACAATGTTGAGCACAACAGAGAACTGCCTTAGGGGCTCCGACTCCAGATTTTTCCTCAGGGTTGACTCCCGAAGCCTTTCCCGTGACCGGGTGTGCCGCAAGGCAGCGGAGGTTTGAAATCAGGGTTTACCTTCCCCTAGATGGGCTACCTTCCCAGGTTGACGAGCCACCATCTACCCGAAGCATCTGGTTTTAAGGCGCCAGAGATCTGCCCTCGCCCCTTCTCCTATTAGTAAAAGCAGTTCCGCCGGGCTTAGAGACTAAACCACACGGGCAGGCTAGGAGTTGGACTTAGTTGTCAGAGGCTTTTTAAGACGCACGCCGTAAGGAGCATTTTATGAGCACTGGGAGCTTAACCCCAGTGCCGCTCCTGGCTATGACAACCTTGGAACCCAAACCCAAAATGGTTTGGCTCCTTCTTATTTATTTGAGCTGTTGTACACTCACTCTACAGCCAGAGCACTGAGGTCATCAAGCCAGCTGCTTCTGGCTGTTAACAGGGCTCAGCTCAAGACTCATGCAGATCGAACTTTTTCAGTGGTGGCCCCTAAACTGTGGAACAGCCGACCTCATCAAGTTAGAGCTGCACAGACATTAGAGCACTTTTAAACTCTGTTAGACTCATCTTTTCACTTTGGCATTTAGTCCCAGCTAGGTTTAGGTTCAGGTTCAGGTTACTTTATTTGTACCCGTAGGTAGATTTGTTTTGCACTCTGGTGACATCCATATTTACAAGCCACAAATTACATTCAACATAGACACAAACACAGGCATGCATGAAATTGACTATAAACAAGGCAAGTTGTCTTGGCCTCTTTTTATTTTGTTCTTAATTATTATTAATGTTTTTAAAATTTATTTGTATTTATATCTGCTTTTATTTGAATTCTTCATATTTTAATCATTTTATGTTTACATGGTTGTATTTTATTACTTTTAGTTTACTGCGTTTAGCTTTGTAGCTTTTTATGGTTAATTGTATGTTTTTGGTATCTGTTCAGCACTTTGGTTAACTGAGGTTCTTTTAAATGTGCAATATGAATAAACTTTGACTTCACTAATATTAGCATAAATGCTAACATGGAAGGTGTTAGCAACCAAAACAACATTTAGGAAAACAAAAATGGCCGACTCAAACACCTGAATGACAGCATTCACACAGTAAGTGATATAAACTGGACACTGTGCTAAAGGCTAAAGTTGGATTCATGCTACACCGCCGCTCTCCATGTCCGCTCGACCGTGAGACTTGTATGACAAAAATTACATCATCATCTCCAGTCCGCTAGCCTCCACAGACCCCTTCCATGGACATCCGCGTGCAGACCAAATTTTGTGACCACGTTGCCAGGGCACATTGACTACGCATGCGCAAGATTAAACCTCCCATTCACGAGGTGGTGCTACTGACACAGTATACAAAGTCAAAGTAGACAAAGAAGAGGAGCAGCAGTGGCTTGAGTGGAGAAAAGCACTGAAAAGTGATAATTCCTCCTCTTTCTCAAAACAACGCTATTGTTGTTGCTACAAAAAAATGTGCGTCACTCTTGCGTTTCTTCCCTTTTATATAGCCGGTGAACAAATTGGCTTGTTAGTGCATTTGCGCCACCCATAGGACTGGGGTGAAACTACAAATGACAGTTGTGTGCATGCGTCAACGGCTTGGCCTGGTAGACAATAAAAATGAAGTATATACACAACCGTGTGGGCACTGGCCTCATCCAAAGCAGACACGCATCTCAGTGGACCAGAGTGGAAATGTAGCATGAATCCAGCTTAACGTTTGTCTTTTTTTATTACAGGCCCTTGATTGGCTGCAGCAGCCAGGTGACCACTATCTGGCCACCCACACGTCGCCGGGTGCAACCATGGCGGAGACCCAGGAACTGCTGAATCAGCACAGAGAGTTCTGCATTTCCGCCAAGGTATTTTCACGTCATTTCCACCCGTTTACAGCCATAATTCCTGATGACATTCTCATTTATACAGAGGGGAAAATAAGTATTAAACACGTCAACATTGTTCTCATTAAACATATTTCTGATGGAGCCATTGATCTGAGATTTTCACCAGATATCAGTAACAACCCAAATAATCCAAACATACAAAGTCATCAAGGCAACTGTGTTCACAAAACAAGTTATATTTAATAAAGTGGAATGACACAGGGAATAAGTATTGAACATGCTTGGTGAAATTAATTTAATATTTAGTAGAACAGCCTTTGTTGGCAATAACAGCTTCCAGATGCCTCCTGTATGGAGAAACTAGGCGCAGGCATTGCTCAGGAGTGATTTTAGTCCATTCTTCCACACAAATTGTCTTCAAATCTTGAAGGTTCCATGGGTGTCTTCTGTGAGCTCTGCTCTTCAGTTTGTTCCATAGATTTTCAATTGGATTCAGGTCAGGGGACTGACTGGGCCATTCTAGCAGCTTTATTTTCCTTCTCTGGAGCCAGTTGAGCGTTTTCTTGGCTGTGGGTTTGGGATCATTGTCTTGCTGAAATGTCCACCCTCGTTTCATCTTCAGCATCTTGGCAGATGGCAACAGGTTCTTATCAAGGATGTCTGTACATTTTTTCCATTCATCTTTCCTTCAGTTATATGAAGTCCGCCTGTACCATGTGCTGAAAAACACCCCCACACCATGATGAGATGTGCAGTACCATTTCTCCTCCAAACATGCTGTGTGTTGTGGCATCCAAAAAGTTTAATTTTGGTC
This sequence comes from Pholidichthys leucotaenia, assembly GCA_020510985.1. Classification (NCBI taxonomy): domain Eukaryota; kingdom Metazoa; phylum Chordata; class Actinopteri; order Cichliformes; family Pholidichthyidae; genus Pholidichthys; species Pholidichthys leucotaenia. Next base: position 341,136,709 of record CM035845.1, read on the forward strand.
TCCTCTGACCAGACTATATTCTCCCAGTATTTTACTGGCTTGCCAAAATGTTGTGCAGCAAACTTTAAACAAGCTTCAGCATGCTTTTTCTTCAGCAGTGGAGTCTTGCAAGGTGAATGGGCATAGAGCATAGAGCCCATCTCGGTTGAGTGCATTACTTATTGTTTGAAACAGCAGTACCTGCTAACTTGAGGTCTTTCTGGAGCTCTCCACGAGTGGTCTTTGGCTTTAAGATAACTCTTCTGATAATTCTTTTGATTCCTCTGTCAGAAATCTTGCGAGGAGCTTATGGGCGGTCATGGCCAGTTTATGGTAAAATGATGTTCTTTCCGCTTCTGAATGATGGCTCCAATAGTGCTCATTGGAACATTCAGCAGTTTAGAAATGCACCTGTAACCAATGCCACCATTATGTTTAGCAACAATAAGGTGGTGAAGGTCTAGAGAGAACTCTTTGCTTCTATCCATTATGAGTTCTTTGTGGTGTGACAATCTGATAATCACAGACCTTTTTAAAGACTATCAGTCAGGACTTAACCAGCTGAAATTAATTTGCAGTGACGGAGGATGGGATGGCTTCCTAAATTCTGATGGATTTCAGCTGGTTTCTTGGCTTTCTATGCCCTTTTGCACCTCTTTTTCATTTTCTAACAAATCACCCTGTGTCAATAGCTGCTGAACTTCTATCCAACTGTGCCTGCAATAACTTTGCCTTTTTCTTTACTGACAAAATTCAGAAAATCAGACAGTCAGTCAGTGCTCCTATGCCAGGTGCTGGACATGTGCTTCCTCTGTGTCCACGTAGAGAAGATGTAAACACGATCTCTAATTTTTTTCCAATCAATCATAAAATCTTGGATGACATCATACACCACCTGAAATCCATTACCTGCTGCCTTGATACCCTCCCAACAGGTTTAAAAAAAAAAAAAAAAAAAAAACATTTCATATTGTATGGCCTCAGATCTACTACAGATCATAAATATGTCTCTGCATTCAGGTGTCTTCCCTCAGTGCTTAAAAAAAGCTGTTATCAAGCCACTTCTAAAAAAAAACGAGCAACCTAGACACCTCACTCATGAACAGTTATAGGTCCATATTAAACCTCTCCTTTCTCAGTAAAATAGTAGAAAAAGCTGTTTGTCAACAATTGTACAACTTCCTGACATTAAATAACTGTTTTGATGTCTTCCAGTCAGGTTTTCAGTCACACCACAGTACTGAGACAGCTCTAGTTAAGGTCCTTAATGACATCTGCTCCAATACAGATAATGGCAACATTTCAATCTGGGTTCTACTGGACCTCAGTGCTGCATTTGACACAGTCAACTATAACATCTTACTAGGCTGGCTGAAAAACTGGGTGGGACTTTCTGGTACAGCACTTAGCTGGTTTGAGTCCTATTTAAAAGACAGGGACCATTTTGTGTCTATAGGTAACTACAAATCTGAGTGAACAAAAATAACCTGTGGAGTTCCCCAAGGTTCCATTCTGGGACCTTTGCTTTTCAACATCTATATGCCCCCACTAGCTCAGATCATAAAAAAACAACAAAATATATTAACACTAGAAAAGCACTTGGAGAGCGCAGACCTCCGCCAAGCGCCGCAGTTCCGCCCATACAGTCTTGAGATTCCTTGATCATGAAAACATATGAGAAGCAGTGGTTCAGTAGTTATTCACGAAAATGGCATTTTCCGTAATGGCGGCCACAGTTCCTCCTATACAGTGTTTGTGTGTACATTTTCAGATTCCTTGACCATGAAAACATATGACTAGCAATTGGATTGACAATGATAGGATTAGTGGTTCAGTAGTTATTGTGGAAAATGGCATTTTCCATAATGGCGGCCACAGTTCCTCCCATACAGTGTTTGTGTGTACGTTTTCAGATTCGTTGACCATGAAAACATATGAGTAGCAATTGGATTGACAATGATAGGAGTAGTGGTTCAGTAGTTATTTACGAAAATGGCATTTTCCGTAATGGCGGCCACAGTTCCCCCCATACAGTGTTTGTGTGTACGTTTTCAGATTCCTTGACCATGAAAACATATGACAAGCAATTGGATTCACAATGATAGGATTAGTGGTTGAGTAGTGATTGAGGAAAATGGCATTTTCCGTAATGCCGGTTTAGCGCTACAGTTCCCCCCATACAGTGTTTGTGTGTACGTTTTGAGATTCCTTGACCATGAAAAGATATGACAAGCAATTGGATTGACAATGATAAGATTAGTGGTTCAGTAGTTATTCACGAAAATGGCATTTTGCATAATGGCAGTTTAGTGCTACAGTTCCCCCCATACAGTGTTTGTGTGTACGTTTTGAGATTCCTTGACCATGAAAAGATATGACAAGCAATTGGATTGACAATGATAGGATTAGTGGTTCAGTAGTTCCTCACGAAAATGGCATTTTGCGTAATGGCGATTTTCTTGTGGACGGTGATGTGGATCACCACCAAAATCTAATCATCTGTAGGATACCCCATTTCTGACAATCTGTGAAAATTTCATGAAAATCTGTCCATAACTTCTTGAGTTATCTTGGTAACAGACAAACAAACAGACAGACAAACAAACGCCGATGATCACATAACCTCCCCCTTTGGCGGAGGTAATAGTTATGCAGATGATACACAAATCTACATAACCATCTCACCAGGAAACTATGGTCCAATTACACACGTGGACAAAATTGTTGGTACCCCTCTGTTAATGAAAGAAAAACCCACAATGGTCACAGAAATAACTTGAATCTGACAAAAGTGGTAATAAATAAAAATTCTATGAAAATTAACCAATGAAAATCAGACAATGCTTTTGAATTGTGGTTCAACAGAATTATTTTAAAAAACAAACTCATGAAACAGGCCTGGACAAAAATGATGGTATCCCTAGAAAAGATTGAAAATAATGTGACCATAGGGACATGTTCAACCAAGATGTGTCCTCTAATTAACATCACAGGTGTCTACAAACTTGTAATCAGTCAGTCGGCCTATTTAAAGGGTGACAAGTAGTCACTGTGCTGTTTGGTAACATGGTGTGTACCACACTAAACATGGACAGAGGAAGCAAAGCAGATAGTTGTCTCAGGAGATTAGAAAGAAAATTATAGACAAGCATGTTAAAGGTAAAGGCTATAAGACCATCTCCAAGCAGCTTGATGTTCCTGTGACTACAGTTGCACATATTATTCAGAAATTTAAGATCCACGGGACTGTAGCCAACCTCCCTGGACGTGGCCGCAGGAGGAAACTTGATGAAAAATGGAAGAGACGGATAATACGAATGGTAACAAAAGAGCCCAGAACAACCTCTAAACACATTCATGGTGAACTCCAAGGTCAAGGTACATCAGTGTCAGATCGCACCATCCATCGTTGTTTGAGCCAAAGTGGATTTCATGGGAGACGACCAAGGAGGACACCACTGTTGAAAACAAATCATAAAAAAGCCAGACTGGAATTTACCAAACTGTATGTTGACAAGCCACAAAGCTTCTGGGAGAATGTCCTATGGACAGACGAGACAAAACTGGAACTTTTTGGCAAGGCACATCAGCGCTATGTTCACAGATGCAAAAATGAAGCATACCAAGAAAAGAACACTGTCCCTACTGTGAAACATGGAGGAGGTTCTGTTATGTTGTGGGGCTGCTTTGCTGCACCTGACACAGGGTGTCTTGAATCTGTGCAGGGTACAATGAAATCTCAAGACTATCAAGGTATTCTAGAGAGAAATGTGCTGCCCAGTGTCAGACAGCTTGGTCTCAGTCGCAGGTCATGGGTCTTGCAACAGGGTAATGACCCAAAACACACAGCTAAAAACACCCAAGAATGGCTAAGAGTGAAACATTGGACTATTCTAAAGTGGCCTTCTATGAGCCCTGATCTAAATCCTATTGAAGATCTGTGGAAGGAGCCGAAACATGCCGTCTGGAGAAGGCACCCTTCAAACCTGAGACAACTGGAGCAGTTTGCTGATGAGGAGTGGGCCAAAATACTTGCTGAGAGGTGCAGAAGTCTCATTGACAGTTACAGAAATGGTTTGATTGCAGTGATTGCCTCAAAAGGTTGTGCAACAAAATATTAAGTTAAGGGTACCATCATTTTTGTCCAGGCCTGTTTCATGAGTTTGTTTTTTAAATAATTCTGTTGAACCACAATTCAAAAGCATTGTCTGATTTTCATTGGTTAATTTTCATAGAATTTTTATTTATTACCACTTTTGTCAGATTCAAGTTATTTCTGTGACCATTGTGGGTTTTTCTTTCATTAACAGAGGGGTACCAACAATTTTGTCCACGGCTGTAAAACCCTGATCAAATGCATTGGTCAAATTAAAGAGTGGATATGCCATAATTTTCTTCAGTTAAACGAAGACAAAACCAAAATAATAGATTTTGGAGCCAAAGAAGAAAGACTCAAAGTTGATACTCAGCTTCAATCAATGATGCTAAAAACCAACAGCCAAGCCAGAAATCTGGGTGTGGTTCTGGACTCAGACCTGAATTTTAATAGCCACATTGAGACAGTAGTGAAGTCAGCCTATTACCACTTAAAGAACATAGCGAGGATCAAAGGTCTGATGTCTCAGCAGGATCTAGAAAAACTTGTCCATACATTTATCTTCAGTAAACTGGATTACTGTAACGCTGTCCTCACAGGTATCCCTAAAAAGTCCATCAGACAGCTGCAGTTGGTTCAGAACACTGCAGCTCGAGTCCTCACTAAGACCAAGAAAGTGGATCAAATACATAACTGCAGTCCTCAGATCTTTACACTGGCTTCCTGCCTGTCAAAGAATAGATTTCAAAATACTGCTGTTGGTTTATAAAGCTCTGAATGGTTTTGGACCAAAATACATTTCAGATCTGCTAGTCCATTATGAACTACCCAGAGCCCTCAGGTCATCAGGGTCAGGCCTACTATCTGTGCTCAGAGTTAGAACCACATAGGGTGAGGCAGCATTTAGTTTTTATGCTACTCACATATGGAACAAACTCCCAGAAAGCATCAGGGCTGCTGAAACTCTCAGCTGCATTAAATTGAGGTTAAAAACTCTCCTATTTGCCACAGCCTTTCAGTAGAACAATTGTTAATCTCCTACATTGTACTGGAACTTTAATTTCTGTCTTATTCTATTTTAGTTTGTTTTTATGTATCTTTAATTTACTTTTTAGTTTGCTTTTAAATTCTTATGTATTCCTTTTGCAACTTGCTGTAATGCTTTAATGTTTTTATGTAAAGCACTATGAATTGTCTTGAACACGAAATGTGCTATACAAATAAACTTGCCTTGCCATGTGTTCAGTACTTATTCCCTGTGTCATTCCACTCTATCAAATATAACTTGTTTTGTGAACACAGTTGCCTTGTTTTCTTGGTATGTATGGATTGCTTGGGTTGATATTGATATCTGGTGAAAATCTCAGGTCAATGGCTCCATCCGAAATATGTTTAATGAGAAAAACGTTGACATGTTCAATACTTACTTTCCCCACTGTATCTTGATGTGACTCAGAAGCTCACATGACATTCATATATATTCACAATAATAACATATTCACAGATATACCGAGAAGGATATTATATTATGAGGAAAAACAGAGGGAAAAAAATTATCCCCAATTTTCACAGTGTTTCCGTGTTATTTCCCCCTGTTTTTACCTTTCTTTTTTCCTCTATTTATCCCTGTTTTTGTCCCCTTGTTTTTAGCTTGTTTTGTTTTGTGTCCTTTTCCCATGTTTTTCTATTTTAGCTTATTTCCCCCATTTTTACAGTTTTTTTAGTTTTGTTCTTGATTTTACCTTAACCCAGCCACAGGGGGTGCACAAGCCAGTGTACTCCTAGTGCCGGTCCCAAGCCCGGGTAAATGGGGAGGGTTGTGTCAGGAAAGGCATCCGATGTAAAATCTTGACTTGACTTTATTTTTTCCCATTTTATAAACAAACAAACAAACCAAATGAAAAAAAAAAACAAAGTAAAAGCTGGGGGAAAACAAGGGTAAAGGTAAAACTAAAGTAAAACAAGATAAAAACAGGGAAAACCGAGGAAAAAAGATAAAAACAAGGAAAGAATTGGGGAAAAACAAGGGAAAAGGGGAAAACAAAAAACAGGGAAAATGGGAAAAAGAAATGGGAAAAGGAAGAAAGAACAAAGTAGTAAGAGGGAAAGCCAGGGGAAAAAATACAGACAAAAAGTAGGGAAAAATGGAAAAAAACAGGGAAAAAGGAAACAGGGAAAAATAAAAAGTCAAAACGGGAAAAAGGTAAACTCATCAGAAAAGGGCAAAACAAAGTAGAAATGGAAAAAAGTTATAAACAGGGAAACAGTGTAAAAACAAGAAAAAACAAGCAAAAAGAAGGTAAAAACAAAGAAAATGGGGTAAAACCAGATTAAGATGTGGGAGAAAGGGAGAAACAAGGAAACTAAGGCAGAACAGGGAAAAGGGTAAAATCATGAGCAAAATGTGAAAACAATGGAAAACAAAGTAGAAGAAGGCCCCTCAAGACCCCCCATGCCTCCTTGACACCTCAAGTTGGAGGCGTCAAGGAGGCACCCTGATCAGATGCCAATACCACCTCAACTGGCTCCTTTCAATGTGGAGGAACAGCGGTTCTACACTGAGCCTCTCCCGGATGACTGAGCTCCTTACCGTATCTCTAAGGGTGAGTCCAGTAATACTACGAAGAAAGCTCATTTCAGCCGCTTGTATCTGCGATCTCTTTCTTTCGGTCATTACCCAAAGCTCATGACCATAGGTGAGGGTAGGAACGTAGATTCACTGGTAAATTGACTGCTTTGGCTTAGAGCTTAGCTCCCTCTTCACCACAACAGACTGGTACAATGCCTGCATCACTGTAGATGTTGCTGCGATCCGTCTGTCAATCTCTTGCTCCATTCTCCCCTCACTTGTGAATAAGACCCCAAGATACTTAAACTCCTCCATTTTGGGTAGGAGCTTGTCCCCAACCCGGAGAGGACAATCCACCTTTTTCTGGCTGAGGACCATGGACTCGGACTTGGAGGTACTGATTCTCATCCCAGCCACTTCACACTCAGCGGCAAACCATCCCAGTAAGACCTGTATGTAGGTCATTGCTGGATGAAGCCAACAGGACAACATCATCTGCAAACAACAGAGATGAGATCCTGTGGTCACCAAGCATGACACCCTCCGTTCCCTGGCTGCACCTAGAAATCCTGTCCATAAAATTTATGAACATGATCGGTGACAAAGGGCATCCCTGGCGGAGTCCAACTCTCACTGAGAATGAGTCCGACCAAGTGTTGGCAATACAAACGAAACTCTCACAACAGTCGTACCAAAACGAATAGCTCATAACAACAAGCCTGATACCCCATACTCCCGAAATATCCCCCACAAAAAAACACGAGGGACGCGGTTGAATACCTTCTCCAAGTCCACAAAACACATGTAAACTGGTTGGGCAAACTCCCACAAACCCTCGAGAATTCTCGAGAGGGTAAAGAGCTGGTCCAGTGTGCCCCGGCCAGGATGAAAACCACATTGCTCCCCCTGAATCCGAGGTTCGACCAACAGCCGGACTCTCCTCTCCAGTACCTTGGCATAGACCTTCCCAGGGAAGCTGAGGAGTGTGATCCCTCTGAAGTTGGAGCACACCCTCCGGTCCCCTTTTTTGAAGAGAGGAACCAGTTTGCCATGCCAAAGGCACTGTCCCCGACCTACACACATTGTTGCAGAGGCATGTCAACCATGACAGCCCTACAACATCCAGGGTCTTGAGGTACTCAGGGTGAATCTCGTCTACCTCCCGGGGCTGGGCCACCAAAGAGATTTTTAACCACCTTGGCGACCTCAGCCCCCGTGATAGGTGAGTCGTCCCCCTCATCCACAAGCCCTGCTTCCTCTGTGGAAGGCATGTCAGTGCGATTGAGGAGATCCTCGCCATATTCCTTCCACCGCCTAACGATATCCCCAGTCGAAGTCAGCAGCGCCCCATCCGCACCATACACAGTGTGCACAGGGAGCTGCTTCCCCTTCCTGAGCCGCCGGACAGTTTGCCAGAATCTCTTCGACGGCGACCGAAAGTCTCATTCCATGGCCTCACCAAACTCCTCCCATACCCGAGTTTTTGTTTCAGCAACCACCCGAGCTGCACTCCACTTGGCCTGCTGGTGCACCTCAGCTGCTTCAGGAGTCCCACAAGCCAACCAAGCCTGATAGGACTCCTTCTTCAGCTTAATGGCCCCCCTCACCACTGGTGTCCACCACTGGTGTCCACCACTTGGTTCGGGGATTGCCACCACGAGATGCTCCAACGACCTTGTGGCTGCAGCTGCAGGTGAAGAACATAGCCCATTCAGACTCCATGTCTCCAGAATGTGGTTGAAGTTCTTCCGGAGGTGGGAGTTGAAGACCTCTCGGACAGGGGCCTCAGCCAGATGTTCCCAGCACACCCTCACTATATGTTTGGGTCTACCAGGTCTTAATGGCATCCTCCCCTGCCATCGGATCCAACTCACCACCAGGTGGTGATCAGTTAGCAGCTCTGCACCTGTCTTTACCCGAGTGTCCAAGACATACGGTCGCAGGTCTGATGATACAATAGCAAAATCGATCATTGACCTGCGACCTAGGGTGTCCTAGTGTCAGGTGCACATATGGACACCCTTATGCTTGAACATAGTGTTTGTTATGGACAAACTGTGGTTAGCACACAAGTCCAATAACTGAACACCACTCGGGTTCAGATCAGGCAGGCCGTTCCTCCCAATCACCCCGCTCCAGGTTTCACTGTTGTTGCCCATGTGCGCATTGAAGTCCTCCAGTAAGACAATGGAGTCTCCAAGAGGAGCACTCTCCAGCACCCCAGTCAGAGACTCCAAAAAGGGTGGGTACTCTGAACCATCATTTGGTGCATAGACACAAATGATGGTCAGAACCCGTTTCCCAACCCGAAGGTGCAAGGAAACAACCCTTTCATCCACTGGGGAAAACTCCAATATAGAGGCAACAAGGTGGGGGGATACAAGAATACCCACCCCTGCTCATCACCTCTCACCTTGGGCAACTACAGAGTAGGCCATGCTTCAGCCCCTCTCCAGGAGTTTGGCTCCAGAACCAGAGCTGTGTGTTGAGGTAAGGCTGACTATATCTAGCCAGGATTGCTCAACCTCATGCACAGCTCAGGCTCCTTCCCCACCAGAGAGGTGACATTCCTCGTCCCAAAAGCCAGTTTAGGAAGCTTGGGATCAGACTGCCAAGGTCTCCACCTTTGACTGCCACCTGATCCACATAGCACCGGACCCCCATGATCCTTCCTGCAGGTCGTGAGCCCTCTGGAGGGTGGACCCATGTAACTCCTTCGGGCTGAGCCCGGCCGGGTCCCATGGGCGGAAACCTGGCCACCAGACACTAGCCATCGAACCCCTCCCCCAGGCCTGGCTCCAGAGTGGGGCCCCGGTAACCCCATACCGAGCGGGGTACACTGAATCCTTGTTCTAGCATTCACCATGAGTCTGGCCCTTAACCTAGGACCAGTTTTTCCAGGGATCTCAAGACTAGACTAAATGACAATATTGATCTCAATATTAGACTAAATGACAAACTAGACTCATCAAAACCTACTCTCAGACAAATGAAGACGAGTAAAAAAAATAAACTATATGCAGGAAACGGGAATAATAGATATGTGGAGGGAAATGAACCCCACAGGTCATGATTTTACCCACTTCTGTCACCCTCACTCTTTATATACGCACATAGATTACTTCCTGATGAACAGCACAGATCTACACAGGGTCACTAGATGTGATATAGGAATACTGATATATCAGACCATAGCCCAGTTTTTCTTAGAGTTAAACTGAATGCAAGGACCAGGCAAACGATATGGAGATGCAACTCAAACGTACTTAATAGCCGACAAATTAAAACGGAGCTCGACAAGGAGATTCAAATATATTTAGAGTTTAATGACGCAGGAGAGGTGGAGCCACCCGTGCTATAGGATGCATTTGACTGATGACTGACTGATGACTGGCGCCTAGCGGCTGCCCCGGCCTTGGATGCGCTCTGCAGAGTGTAATGTAAAATGGGAATATTAATAAATAATAAATATGATCAGGTATGAATTATTTAATTTATATTGATGTATTGGAATCTGAGCTCAAATCTCATTTCATATACATCAGAAAAGTTAATAACACTCGTAAGGGGCACCAGCTTCTATCTTTAAGAAGCAATTTGATCTTTAATCTCACTTTATACGTGTTTGATCACTCAATAAATTAATCAATAATCAGTCTCAAAAATTTTCCGTGAATTCGATACCTGGGCTTGAAACAGACTCAGAATGAAATAAATTCCCAACAACTTCTCAATTTTAAATATTTATTAAACGAAATGATTAACAGACATTGTAGTAATTTCATTAATAATTATAAAATCAATCTTGTAAATGACAGATTAACAATGTCAATATTTTCGGAACCAGGGTTAAACTGAGAAACGAATTTCTATCAGTTTGAGTTAACAGATTATTAAAAACAACACAAATTTATGGAGAAAGTTTACTGATTATGAAAAAGTCCTAAATTAATCTTAAGAAAATAAAAACGGAATTTTAATGAAAAGAAGAGTTATGTTAAGGGCTTCTTAATTTGCATCTGATTAGATATACAAATTATTACCGAACCTCAGACGTTAATTCAGCAGTGGAATTAAAGTTTGCAGCTCACGTGTTCCTCGGTCGATGATAGTTCTGTCGTCGTCCTCATGAAGTTTTGAAGTGTTGTTCAGGGGCAAAACCCAGAATATTTGTCCCGCAAATATTCTCTTGACGATTAATGATATTCATGAGATCGTAAGTTGGATCTCGATGGTTGAGATGCTGCAGAAGCGCGCTGATTCCTCAGCTGCGCGTGATGTGGAGAGCTGCGTCTTTTCTTCCTGGTAGACAAGCGCTGCAGGTCTTCGGGAATAATTAAAAGATATCTAATCCGATCTCAAATTAAAAAGGCTTCGGACTTTAGATAAAAATAGTAGCTTCTGGTGGGTGCTTGGTCAAGAAAAATATTATAAAAATAAAGTCAAGATTAAGTTTACATTAAAATTAAACAAATGGTGGTTTTACAGAAAGTTTAACAAAGAAAAAGTGATGAATAAAAATTGGAGTTTGACTCCAATTAAGAATTGAGCTCAAAGAAATAGGAATTCCTAGGTATTTAAGAGAAAAAGAAAATACAAAGTTACATAAATTACGAGTTATCTGCTCTGTGTTCAGAAAAGCGACACATGGTCGAAGTCTTTTGTTTTTCCTTGCTGTGTGTAGACAATGGAGAAGATCAGAAAAAAAACGAGCAGCCGGAAAGAAATCCGGGGAAAAAGAGGTGAAGCAGAGTCTGACGAAAAAGAGCTGACGACAAAAGAGCGTGAATCCGGAGTCTCTCTCCTTTATATAAGCTCTGTTGAGTTTCGCGGGTTTCTGGCCTGACCGGAATCTCAGCCAATGAGCGTCCTTCGTGGGCGGGCTCGATGAACCTTTAGTCCAATAACAGGCCTTGTCTGTGAGAGACCAATAGGATGAAGAAGCTGGGGTTCTATGAAGACTGGTGACACGTGATATCAGTCCACAGGAATACACAGTTTACATTGGAATGTATTGTTACAAACTTATGTATAACTAAACTAACCTTAGTGTATCTTATAAGCAGTGCTTCTAAATCAACATGCAGGAATAAACATTCATTTAACATTAACATGCATATATACTGTATATAAAATCACAGATTAATGCATTTCACACATATTATTGATTTTCCACATCAAACACATCAGAGTCCATCTGCATTTTCATAGTTCTGAAAAGAATGAAGGTTTAGAATTGAGTTTGTAATAATGTACTTTAAAGTTGTTTAAATCCAGCATGTCCACAGTTTAAGGAAATTAGCTGAGTCGTGGATCTGTGTAGGTTTTATGGGGGCAATAAAAGTGAAGCCGGACACTGGGGAAATTCCTTAGGCTGGTTTTAACAAAAGGGGATTTCAGCTGTGGCCTGGGGGAAGAAAATCCATTTATTTGCGTTATTCCTGGATGAAACAAAAATGTCTTTAAGCAGGAGAATAATTGTTGCTGAGCCAAAGTGAGATGATGCTACAAGAGCGTGCCCAAATGCCAAGTCACATTTCGTTACCTTAATGTGTAATGACAATAAAGTTGAATCTCATCTCATCTCATTTAAAGCCGTTATGAGAGGTAACATTATTGCACGCACGTCTTCGCTTAAAAAATGAAAACAAGAACAATTAGGGAACAGCCTCTGGAACAAACGGCGGATGCGCACCGGCCTCTGGGACAAATGATGGATGCGCACCGGCCTTTGGAACAAACGGTGGATGCGCACCAGCCCCTGGAATAAACAACAGATGCGCACCGGTCCCTGGAATAAACAACGGATGCACACCGGCCCCTAGAACAAACAGCGGATGTGCACCAGCCACTGGAGCAAAAGGTGGATGCGCACCGGCCTCAGGAACAGATGATGGATGCGCACGGCCTCTGGAACAAACGATGGATGCGCACCGGCCATTTGAACAAACGACAACTGCGCACCGGCCTCTGGAACAAACAATGGATGTGCACCGGCCTCTGGAACAAACGATGGATGCGCACCGGCCACTTGAACAAATGGTAGATGCGCACCGGCCTCTGGAACAAACGATGGATATGCACCGGCCCTGGAACAAACGATGGATACGCACCAGCCTCAACGATGGATGCGCACCTGCCTCTGGAACAAACGATGGATCTGCACCGGCCACTTGAACAAACGATAGATGCGCACCGGCCTCTGGAATAATCAATAGATGCACGCTGGACTCTGGAACAAACAATGGATACACACTGGCCTCTGGAACAAACGATGGATGTGCACCGGTCCCTGGAACAAACAGCGGATGAGTACCTGCCTCTGGAACAAATGATGGGGGCTCATCTGCCCCAGGAACAGATGTCAATGGCATGGAGGATAAGTGGAGAGCTGTGACTGGAGAGGAGACCCCTGTCTCCGATGAGTCAAAAGCAAATGGCTCATCCATCTCTGACGTGAAGAACTCATTGGAGAGCAGGCAGGCCTGAAGGAAGGCTAGGATGTCCTCCCACAAGTGGGACTTGGATGCCGCTATCCCACAAGCCCTTCTCCACGCCATGTCCTGCCACCCATTCTTCTAGTGACTGAGTTTAAAACACTCTGCCAACTGGTTGAAGACTGTCCATGGGTCCTCACAGGTGGCCAAGTCCTCGGGTGTGGAGCTTGGGAGACAGGAGAAGGGAGAAGCAGGTGAGAGTATGGAAGCGGCAGAAATTACAGCAGAGACAGGAAGAGAGAGCTCAGTGGTGGTGGATGGCTGTCGCTGAGCCCCCTTCCCAGGAACAGGGCAAGACCCTTCATTAATAGATGTAAAATAATGATAAGGTACTTGCCCTTGTTCCTGCTGTGCTGCTGCGTCAGGCAAGTCCTTCCGGGAGCTGCTTTAACTCGTCCAACTGAGGGGCTTGGCCTGATGGTGTGGAGCTGTGATGTGTCTCTGGAACAGACAGCTGGGACATGCTGATGTCCCACTCTCCAGCCGCTGGAGTTGCCGCTGATGGGGCACTTGAGGAAGGAGAGGCCGCGGCAGCAGAAACCCTTGGCAAATCCCCGAGCAAAGGGCCCGGGTAGCGAGCGGAGCAATGTCTCCTTGAAGCTTGCCTCCCTGCTGGCCCTTTAGATGGCGACTGGTCCTCACACACCGGGAAAAATACCTCAGTAGTGAGCCAGGGCTTATATTCCAGCAGGATGTCATTTTGTGCGAGCATCGCCCACCTCCGGTACTCCTGCTCCAACATGTCCACAGCTGTGGCTGGTTGGACCTCTCCTCAAACCAGCCAATTCCCACTCAGTATGGGCAAACACTCAGAGAAAATAGTGGAGGTGGCAGACAGCGCAGGAGCGACGGGGAAAGCAGGAGGCAGCTCACCGGAGACAGGAGTAGAAGGTGGTGATCTCGGACATGGCTGGACGGGACTGTCAGGGAAGTGCCATCGCCTGAGCCCATCCCAAAGTTGGTCTATCAAGCGGGTGGCCTGGGCAAAAACCTTCACCAAGTTATTCTGACCTGAGCCCTTCCTTCTCCTGCCAGTCTTGCCCGCTGAGTCCTTACTTGGTGGTGTCATTCTGTCAAAGGTTTGTGGGCACAGGACTAAGAAGCAGACAGCGATACAGTGCAGAACAAGGATTTTTCAACCAAAACTTAAACACAAATGAATGGCAGCGTGTGGGCTGCAAACAAAAGCAAAATGGAAACAGTCTGACTGACAAAGCTGGATTTGACTAAGATTATGCAGACATGGGATACTCACTGACGGGACGAACATGAAGACATTAATGACACCACGTCTGACAAAGGCCTGGGCACAGACATATATAGGCTGGGAGCAAATCGAGGTGACGAGAAACAGGTGGGTACAATTAGGGGCTATCAGAGAACAGCAGGGAGTGACTATTGGTATGGAAAAACATGATGGACTGAGACAAAAGGGTAAACATGGGGCATGAACAGAGGACTGGGAAAGACAGGACCATGACAATGATAATCATAATAATAATAATAGTAATCATGAGAACTAAGAATATGTAGCTGCAAGGAAACCACAGAGAAACATAATAAAGGGTGAGGGCATGGCTGAATTCATGCCCTAAAGATAACAGGAAGACCAAATAAGAAAATAAAGCCAGGACATGAGCACAGCCATGTCCCACCCTTACAATATACTCCAACAATGCCTTTTCCCAGAACTATTTATATACTTTTTAATTTGTTTATTTTTTTCTTCTTTCTCAGTTTGCTTCTGCTGTTCTTGTTGTTTTCTTTGTTCTTATTCTTTCTTACTCGTGCGAAAGAATGCCTGCAGAGGGGACTGAAAGAAGTTTTTTCTATTGGAATATGTCTTCAGAGCAGCCATGGATACAAAGAAGGGTCACTATCATAACTGCAGGAATGAGAGACTGTCTTAAATTTGCTGCATAACGATTCATTACTCTCTATTGGGTGCATACTGGGAAGCAAGGGATGTAATTGGTAAAATAGGTTGAAGTACCTCTGTATCTGGTGGAATTATGAATATGTCCTGTCAAACTTCAAGATTCAAAGATTTTATTGTCAATACTACTATTCATGCAGGACATACAGGAGAATTGAAATGGTGTTTCTCTCTCTTTTCATTGGTGTGCATTTTATAAAAAGAAAAGGAATAAGGCTGGATTAAAAAAAGAAAACCAAGAACAAACACCAACAGCAGCAGTCTATGCACAGACTATATACAGTGATGCAACCCGTGGTGCCAATGGCAGCCAGAAGGACTCTGACCTCCATAGAGGGAAACGATTAGTTTAGGTAAACCATTAGTGATAATAAACCCAGTAATCCTATATACAGACTGCTAGAGATGAATACCCGCAGTTGCATTGAAATGCAACTATGGGTGAACTCTGTTCACCCCCCTCTGTTTGGGGGGGGGGGTGAACAGAGTTCAGGGTCCTGATGGCCTGATGAACGAAGCTGTTCAGCAGTCTTGTGGAGCGGGCCTGGAGGCTACGGTACCTTTTCCCTGAGGGCAGGGGGCTGAAGAGGGAGTGTAGGGGATGGGAGGTGTCGCCTGTGATGTTGATGGCTCTGCGGGTAAGGCGGGTGGGGTAGATGTCCGAGAGGGGGGCAGGGGGGCACCGATGATCTTGCTGGCTGCATCCATTATACATTGTAGTGTCTTCCAGCAGGCGGCGGTGCAGCTTCCATACCACACCGTGATGCAGTTGGTGAGGATGCTCTCAATGGTGCCCCGGTAGAAAGACTGCATGATGGGGAGTGGGACTCTCCTCAGTCTGCGGAGGAAATGGAGGCGAGTTTGGGCCTTCTTGGCCAGTGATGTGGTGTTGGTCCAGGTGAAGTCCTCAGAGATGTGCACCCCCAGGAACTTGGTGCTACTCACCCTCTCCACAGCTGCACTGTCAATAATCAGAGGGGGGCGTTGTGTGTGTCTCCTCCTGAAGTCGACCACAAGCTCCTTGGTTTTTCCCACGTTCAGGAAGAGGTCATTGTCTTTACACGACTGGACCAGTTGGCTCATCTCATTTCTGTAGTTGGCCTCATCGTTGCTGGTGATGAGGCCCACCACCATTGTGTCGTCCGCAAACTTGATGATGTGGTTGGTGTTGTAGGCTGGTACAAAGTCATGGGTCAGCAAACTTCTGGCACAAAATTAAAATAAAAATATTTTTTAAAAAAAGAGGCAAACAAGGAAAAATAAGGCAAAACTGGTAAAAGGGTAAAATCATGAGAATAGAATAGAATAGGCTTTATTGTCATGGTCCAGTTGTACAGTACAACAAAATTGTGGGTGCTCCACCAGGCTACTGCTCAATAAAGTAAGAGAAGGATTAGGAAAAACACGGATTGAACATGATTAAACACTACCATACACAGGTATGGTAGTGGCTACGCGGGCGGAACTATGTACATAGGAGTGTAGAGTGCAGACACACAACTGAACAACACCTGAGTAAAATGGCCCAAGGATTATGGAAAATATACATAATAGTGATTTCACGGATGGGTCAATATACATGAAAGTGAAGAGTGCAAAGACAGGTGAGTTATAGTGATAATTAAAAATGTCCTCAGTTCTGAGCATGTGAGCGTTCAAAGGGAGGGGGTGGGGACTCTGACTGTTTGCAGTTCAGATGGCCCGGGGGAAGAAACTGTCTGGAGGTGTGGGACCTGATTGATCTGAACTGTCATCTAGAGAGAAGCAGGTCAAACAGGTGGTGGGCGGGATGTGAGGGGTCTCCTGTGATGGCCTTGATCCTTCTGAGACAGGAAGATATGGAGATGTCTTCCAGGGAGGGCAGAGGGTTGCTGATAATTTTTTGGGCCGTGTTGATGACCCTCTGCACAGCCTTCCTGTTCCCGGCCGTGGAGCCGGCGTACCACACACCTAGACAATAGGTGAGCAAGCTCTCCACTGAGCAGCGATACAACGCCAACAGCAGCTTCTGGTCCAGGTTCTTCTTCTTCAGGACACGGAGGAAGTGCAGCCACTGCTGGGCTTTCTTCACCAGGGCCTTGGTGTTGACAGTCCAGGAGAGGTCAGAGGAGATGAGATGGTAGAGATGGTAAAAAAAAAAAAAAACAGAAAAAGTAGAAAAGACAAGGTAAACAGGGAAAACAATGTAAAAACAAAAGCTAAAATCAAGGTTAAAAATAAGGAAAAAACTAGGGAAAAACAAGGGAAACAGGGAAAAATTGGGAAAATATAAGGGCGAAAACAAGGGAAACCAAGGGAAAAATGGGAACATAAAGAAAAATAACATGGTAAAATTGGGGAAAATGTAAAAACAGGAAAGGGTAAAAATAAGGAAAAACAAACCGGGAAAAGGCAAGGTTAAAACTGGAAAGAGGAAAAACAAGGAAAATGGGAAAATGAGGAAAAAATAGCAAGGCAAAACAGGGAAAAAGGAAAAATCATGAGGAAAAAGGTAAAAAGATTGGAAGAAAGTAGAAAAGGGAAAAGGCAATAGAAAAACGGGAAACAGGGTAAAGCAAGAAAAAACAAGGAAAACGGGAAGATACAGGTAAAAATGGGAAAACTGGGAAAAACAAGGTAAAACAGGAAAAAAGGGAAAATAGAAAAGTGGAAAATGGAAAAACTGGAAAAAGTAAAAACAGAAAAACAAGGAAAACCAAAACAGAAACAGGGAAAAGCAAGGTAAAAATGGAAAGGGTAAAAACAGGGACAAGGTAGAAATCCAGGTGAAATGGGGTAAATAAAAGGTTTTTGACATAAATTTTATATCAACTGATATTTCGGCAGTTATGTGTTAGTGGCCAAAACAGACATACTGCACCGATGTATCGGCAGATGAGCTATACTGGTTAATATAGGAGTGTTTCCTCAGAAATAACATCAGACGAGTGTTGTCATCCTGACTCTGATTTCATCTTCCTCAGCACACACAGGAAAAGGTTCACCTGCTCATCCAGCTGGCTGAGAGCATGCTAGCCAAAGGCCACGTCCACCGCACTGAACTCCGCCGCTGCGTTGCCACGGTGGACAAACGTTATCGTGACTTCACTGTCAGGATGGGACAGTACCGCCACCTCCTGGAGACAGCGCTGGGTGGCTGCTCGCAGGTATTAAAAAAATATAGACAGATTGTAAAGTGAATGTTTCACTTGTAAAATGATAAAGTTAGTGTTCAAAAACACAGCAGTGGAGTCAGTAGGCTGAGAACCATGTGAACAGGAAAGGGACCAATAATGACACCTGAGGAACTCCAACGCTGTTGTTTTCTGAGAGAAAAAATGAAGTGAAAACATATAAACTTAAGAAGAAAGTTGCAATAATTTAATAGAAAAGAAATAGTACATTATTGGTGAAGAATTCCATAGTTGCAAATTTACATGAAAAAGTTGCGGATTAACAAGACAAAAGTTGCAAATAAATGACAAAAAAGTTGCAAATTTATGAAAATGAAAGTTGCAAATTTAAATTAATTTGAAAAAAGTAGCAATTTAATTAGAAGAAAGTTGCAAACTTAAAAAAGTTGCAAATTTACATAAAAAAGTTGCAGATTAATAAGAAAAAGATCACAAATCTATAAGGAAATAGATACAAGAAAAAAGTAAAAATTTAATTTCAGAAAGTCAAAAAAATTTACTACAAAATGTTGCATAGTTACTAGACAAAATTTCAAGTTTTTAAAGAAAAAAGTGTCAAATTTAAGTGAAAATTTTGCTAGAATAAAAGTCTAGAATCTACATGGAAAAAAGTCACATATTTGATAGAAGAAAAGTTGCATAATTATTAGGAAAAAATAGAATTTATGTGGTGCCTCATGGATAGTCACCTTATCATGGTGGGGGGTTTGTGTGCCCTCGTGATCCCAGGAGCTATGTTGTCTGGGGGAATTTGCCTCTGGTAGGATCACCCAAGACAAACTGGTCCTGGGTGAAGGGCCAGACTAAGACCGATCCAACAGACTCTCATGATGAATGCTAGAACAAGGATTCAGTGTACCCCGCCCAGTAAAGGGTTACCGGGGCCCCACCCTGGAGCCAGGCCTGGGGGAGGGGTTCGATGGCTAGCGTCTGGTGGCCAGGTTTCCGCCCATGGGACCCGGCCGGGCTCAGCCCGAAGGAGTTACATGGGTCCATCCTCCAGAGGGCTCACGACCTGCAGGAGGGACCATTTGGGGTCTGGTGCTATGTGGATCAGGTGGCAGTCAAAGGTGGAGACCTTGGTGGTCTGATCCCAGACTTCCTAAACTGGCTTTTGGGACGCAGAATGTCACCTCTCTGGTGGGGAAGGAGCCTGAGCTGGTGCATAAGGTTGAGAGATATCGGCTAGATATAGTCGGCCTCACCTCAACACACAGCTCCGGTTCTGGAACCAGTCTTCTGGAGAGGGGCTGGAGCTTGGCCTACTCTGGAGTTGCCCCGGACGAGAGGCGATGAGCAGGGGTAGGTATTCTTGTATCCCCCCACCTTGTTGCATCTATATTGGAGTTTTCCACCGTAGATGAAAGGGTTGTTTCCCTGCACCTTCGGGTTGGGAAACAAGTCCTGACCATCATTTGTTCCTATGCACCAAATGATGGTTCAGAGTACCCACCCTTTTTGGAGTCTCTGACTGGGGTGCTGGAGAGTGCACCTTTTGGAGACTCCATTGTCCTACTGGGGGACTTCAATGCGCATGTGGGCAACGACAGTGAAACCTGGAGGGGGGTGATTGGGAGGAACGGCCTGCCCGATCTGAACCCAAGTGGTGTTCAGTTATTGAACTTGTGTGCTAACCACAGTTTGTCTATAACGAACACCATGTTCAAGCATAAGGGTGTCCATATGTGCACCTGGCACCAGGACACCCTAGGTCGCAGGTTGATGATCAATTTTGTTATCGTGTCATCAGACCTGCGACCGTATGTCTTGGACACTTGGGTAAAGAGACGTGCAGAGCTGTCAACTGATCACCACCTGGTGGTGAGTTGGATCCGATGGCAGGGGAGGATGCCATTAAGACCTGGTAAGCCCAAAGGTATAGTGAGGGTGTGCTGGGAATGTCTGGCTGAGGCCCCTGTCCGGGAGGTCTTGAACTCCCACCTCCAGAAGAACTTTGACCACATTACGAGGGAGTCTGGAGAATGGGCCATGTTCTTGACCTCCATTGTTGAAGCGGCTGCCCAGAGCTGTGGCCACAAAGTCGTCGGGGCATCTTGTGGTGACAACCCCCGAACCAAGTGGTGGACACCAGTGGTGAGGGGGGCCATTAAGCTGAAGAAGTTATATCAAGCTTGGTTGGCTTGTGGGACTCCCGAAGCAGCTGAGGTGTACCGGCAGGCCAAGCGGAGTGCAGCTCGGGTGGTTGCTGAAACAAAAACTCGGGTATGGGAGGAGTTCGGTGAGGCCATGGAACAAGACTTTTGGTCGGCATCGAAAAGATTCTGGCAAACTGTCCAGCGGCTCAGGAGGGGGAAGCAGCTCCCTGTCCACACTGTGTATGGTGCAGATGGGCACTGCTGACTTCGACTGGGGGATATCGTTGGGCGGTGGAAGGAATACTTTGAGGATCTCCTCAATCCCACTGACACGTCTTCTGCAGAGGAAGCAGGGCTTGTGAACGAGGGGGACGACTCACCTATCACAGGGGCTGAGGTCGCCAAAGTGGTTAAAAATCTCTTTGATGGCCGGGCACCAGGGGTGGACGAAATTTGCCCTGAGTACCTCAAGGCCCTGGATGTTGTAGGGCTGTCATGGTTGACATGCCTCAGCAACACTGCATGGAGATCTGGGGCAGTGCCTTTGGCATGGCAAACCGGGGTGGTGGTTCCTCTCTTCATAAAAGGGGACCGGAGGGTGTGCTCCAACTTTAGAGGGATAACACTCTTCAGCCTCCCTGGGAAGGTCTATGCCATGGTACTGGAGAGGAGAGTCTGCCCGTTGGTCGAACCTCGGATTCAGGAGGAGCAATGTTGTTTTCATCCTGGCCGGGGCACATCGGACCAGCTCTTTACCCTCTCGAGAATTCTCGAGGGTTTGTGGGAGTTTGCCCAACCAGTTTACATGTGTTTTGTGGACTTGGAGAAGGCATTCATCCACGTCCCTCATGTTTTTTTGTAGGGGGTGCTTCTGGAATATGGGGTATTGGGCTTGTTGTTACGAGCTATTCGGTCTCTGTATGACCGTTGTGAGAGTTTGGTTCGTATTGCCAACACTCGGTCGGACTCATTCCCAGTGAGAGTTGGACTCCGCCAGGGTTGCCCTTTGTCACGATCCTGTTCTTAATTTTTATGGACGGGATTTCTAGGCGCAGCCAGGGAGCGGAGGGTGTCATGCTTGGTGACCACAGGATCTCATCTCTGTTGTTTCCAGATGATGTTGTCCTGCTGACTTCATCTAGCAATGACCTACAGGTCTTACTGGGACGGTTTGCCACTGAGTGTGAAGTGGCTGGAATGAGAATCAGCACCTCTGAGTCCGAGTCCATGGTCCTCAGCCGGAAAAAGGTGGATTGTCCTCTCTGGGTTGCAGACAGGCTCCTGCCCCAAGTGGAGGAGTTTAAGTATCTTGGGGTCTTATTCACGAGTGAGGGGAGAATGGAGCGAGAGATTGACAGACGGATTGGAGCAGCATCTGCAGTGATGCGGACGTTGTACCGGTCTGTTGTGGTGAAGAGGGAGCTGAGCTCTAAGGCAAAGCTGTCGATTTACCAGTCAATCTACATTCCTGCCCTCACCTGTGGTCATGAGCTTTGTGTAATGACCAGAAGAATGAGATCGCGGATACAAGCAGCTGAAATGAGCTTTCTTCGTAGAATTGCTGGACTCACCCTCAGAGATAGGGTGAGGAGCTCAGTCATCCGGGAGAGGCTCAGAGTAGAACTGCTGCTCCTACACATTGAAAGGAGTCAGTTGAGGTGGTATGGGCTTCTGATCAGGATGCCTCCTGAACGCCTCCCACTTGAGGTGTTTTGGGCATGTCACACTGGGAGGAGACCCCGGGGCAGATCCAGGACTCACTGGAGAGACTATGTCTCCCAGCTGGTCTGGGAACGCCTTGGTATCCTCTCTGAAGAGCTGGAGCAGGTGGCGGGGGAGAGGGAAGTCTGGACTTCTCTGCTTGAACTGCTGCCTCCGTGACCCGGACCTCTGGAAAAGTGGTAGAAGATGGATGGATGGAATTTATGTGAAAAAGTCACAAGTTAATGTGGAAGAAGTCTCAAATTGACATAGAAAAAACTACAAACAAAAAGTCTTTAATTTATTAGGAAAAAGTGCAAATTTCTAAGAACAGTCACAATGTTAAGTTAAAAAAAGTCTCATATTTATTAAAAAAAAGTAAAAGTAAAAAAAACATTTAAAAAAATCACAGAATCAAATAGAAAAAGTCTAAGTTTATGAGAATAAAACTGTTTTATTTTTTAGGACAATAAAGACCTGGAGCTGGAGCTGATCCCCAACAGTCTGTCCGACTCTGACCCTGAGGTCAACCTGTCCGATCCCAGCCACCAGGTCAGCGACGAAAAACGCCGCTCCGCCCGCAAGAAAGAGTGAGTATTAGAGTCAGTACTACTGCGGTGTTAGCAGTGCAACCAGGAGGTGATTTGGGGTGGGGGGGTCATCCTCTTCATTAGCAAACTGACCAAAAATCATCCCCCATCCCCATAAAGAGTCCAGAAGAGTCCAAGGACAGATAATGACTTACGTTTACTACATGTTCCCAAGTAGATTTTTTTTTACCAACTTG
Organism: Pholidichthys leucotaenia; assembly: GCA_020510985.1. NCBI lineage: Eukaryota > Metazoa > Chordata > Actinopteri > Cichliformes > Pholidichthyidae > Pholidichthys > Pholidichthys leucotaenia. The sequence goes on from CM035845.1 coordinate 341,159,543, forward strand.
TACTTACTACACTTTTCCCTCTATTTCATAAATATGTGATTTTTTTCTCCCAGTTTCATAAATTTGCAACTTTTCACCCTAGTTTCAACTTTGTGACTTTTCCTCCAGTTTCATCAAGTTATGATTAGCTGCACTTGTGCAGTGTTAGCAGTGCTACTGTGGTGTTAGCAGTACAAGTCTGGTGTAATATTGCAGTAAACAGTCGAGTGTTTCCTCCTCAGGTACATCATGGCTGAGCTCCTTCAGACTGAGAGGGTTTACGTCAGAGACCTGCAGGAGTGCATTGAGGTACGAATACGGGGAACAAAAAATCTCAAATTGAAAAAAAAAAAAAAACAAGAAAAAACTGTAAATTTATTTATAAGAAAATCTGCAAATTAACAAAATGTCATGATCTGAGCATGGTCAGAGACCATGCCAACAATGCTTTATGCTCATTCTGGTCTTTGTTTTTCCTTATTATTATTATTATTATTATTATTATTATTATTATTATTATCATCAGTATTATTATTATTATTAAGTGTCCTTTGTGCTCCCCCATCGTTAGTCACTGCATGTAGTCCTGTGCTCACCCCCTGTTGTTGTTTTGTGGTTTTCCTTTATAATTTGATTATTATTATTATTATTATTAGCGTTACATGTCTCCTGTTTCCCTTGTTCCTCTGTGCTCATCCTGTCGTCATTATTGCCCTCATGTGCACTGTTCAGCCCTGATTGTCTCCCAGCTGTCCTGTGTTCCCCTGATTAGTTTCCGCCCTGTATATGTTGCCTTTTGCTTTCCATTCATTGTTGGACCATTGTCATTTTTCCCTCGTGCTCCCCGTATGGTTCTGAAGTTATCTCCGTGAGTTGTTGTATATATTTCTGAGTTATTTTCCAGCCCCCGTGCTGCTGTTTATTTGTGTTTTGCTCCTCAAGTTTTTCTTTAATAAATCATTATTTTGCACTGAATCCTGCCTGTGCCATGAGTCCTCCCTCTAAACTCTCATCTGCCCAGAGGGCAGATTACGACACAAAAGGGAAAACACAAATTTCAAAAAAAGGGGAAAAATGCAATTTACAAAAGAGAAAAAAAAAAAACCTCACCGATTTACAGTGAGGGTAAAAGGGTTTGGACATGACTGTGCTCATGTCCTCACTTTATGTTCACATTTGTTTTTCTGTTGTCTTCAGGACATGAGTTCAGCCATGTCCTTGCCTTTTGTTATTATGTTTCTCTGTGCTGTGATTATCATTTGTATTTTGGTCCCAGTTTGCTCCGTCTGTTCAGCTCCGCCCGTCCTGTGCTGTCTCCGTTCACCTGTCCTGTGTTATCTGGATTACTCCCGTCTATATATGTGCGTCTCAGCCTGTGGTGACCTTGTCATATCTGCGTCTACACTCACACTTCTGTTCTGCTGTGTCAGTTTTGCCGTGCCTTTTGTTCATTTCCAGCTCTTGAGCTGTGTTTATTTTGTTATTTTCTGTGATAATAAATCCTGCTGAGAAAACGCCATGCTCACGAGTCCCGTTCTCTGCCCTCCTGGGTACAAGCCATGACAAAAAATGTAAATGAGCCGCAAAATTTATGATCGGTCCAGTTGAAGTATGTGGGTGGGCCGTATCTGGAGCCCGTCCCTGATACTGAGCAGTACTACCTAGTACTTCCTGTTGGTAATACTGTCATGTGACGCAGACATACCTGTGGGAGATGACGAGCGGCTCAGAGGAAGTCCCACCTGGTCTGACCAACAAGGATGACGTCGTGTTCGGAAACATCCAGGACATCTACGAGTTCCACAACAGGTACTGCAGTATATACTGTCAATACTGCAATACCAACATGTACTACTATAGTAAACATGCAGGACATCTACGAGTTCCACAACAGGTACAACAGTAGGAAATGCCTTAGATTTACAGTGGGGAAAAAAAGTGTTTAGTCAGCCACCAATTGTGCAAGTTCTCCCGCTTAAAAGATGAGAGAGGTCTCCAATTTTCATCATAGGTATACCTCAACTATGAGAGACAAAATGAGAAAAAAAAACCCAGAAAATCACATTGAAGGATTTTTAATGAATTAATTGGTAAATTCCTCGGTAAAATAAGTATTTGGTCAATAACAAAAGTTCATCTCAATACTTTGTTATAAACCCTTTGTTGGCAATGGCAGAGGTCAAACATTTTCTGTAAGTCTTCACAAGGTTTTCACACACTGTTGCTGGTATTTTGGCCCATTCCTCCATGCAGATCTCCTCTAGAGCAGTGATGTTTTGGGGCTGTCGCTGGGCAACACGGACTTTCAACGCCCTCCAAAGATTTTCTATGAGGTTGAGATCTGGAGACTGGCTAGGCCACTCCAGGACCTTGAAGTGGCTTCTTACGAAGCCACTCCTTCGTTGCCCGGGCGGTGTGTTTGGGATCATTGTCATGCTGAAAGACCCAGCCACGTTTCATCTTCAATGCCCTTGCTGATGGAAGGAGGTTTTCACTCAAAATCTCACCATACATGGCCCCATTCATTCTTTCCTTTACACAGATCAGTCGTCCTGGTCCCTTTGCAGAAAAACAGCCCCAAAGTATAATGTTTTCACCTCCATGCTTCACAGTAGGTATGGTGTTCTTTCTCCTCCAAACACGACAAGTTGAGTTTTTACCAAAAAGTTCTATTTTGGTTTCATCTGACCATATGACATTCTCCCAATCCTCTTCTGGATCATAAACATGCTTTCTAGCAAACTTCAGACGGGCCTGGACATGTACTGGCTTAAGCAGGGGGACACGTCTGGCACTGCAGGATCTGAGTCCCTGGCGGCGTAGTGTGTTACTGATGTAGCCTTTGTTACTTTGGTCCCAGCTCTCTGCAGGTCATTCACTAGGTCCCCCCATGTGGTTCTGGGATTTTTGCTCACCGTTCTCGTGATCATTTTGACCTCACGGGGTGAGATCTTGCGTGGAGCCCCAGATCAAGGGAGATTATCAGTGGTCTTGTATGTCTTCCATTTTCTAATAATTGCTCCCACAGTTGATTTCTTCACACCAAGCTGCTTACCTATTGCAGATTCAGTCTTCCCAGCCTGGTGCAGGTCTACAATTTTGTTTCTGGTGTCCTTTGACAGCTCTTTGGTCTTGGCCTTAGTGGAGTTTGGAGTCTTACTGTTTGAGGTTGTGGACAGGTGTCTTTTATACTGATAACGAGTTCAAACAGGTGCCATTAATACAGGTAACGAGTGGAGGACAGAGGAGCCTCTTAAAGAACAAGTTACAGGTCTGTGAGAGCCAGAAATCTTGCTTGTTTGTAGGTGACCAGATACTTATTTTACCAAGGAATTTACCAATTAATTCATTAAAAATCCTTGAATGTGATTTTCTGGATTTTTTTTTCTCATTTTGTCTCTCATAGTTGAGGTATACCTATGATGAAAATTGGAGACCTCTCTCATCTTTTAAGTGGGAGAACGTGCACAATTGGTTGCTGACTAAATACTTTTTTGCCCCACTGTACGTATAGTAGATTCTCAGGATTTACTGCAAAATATACTGATGGTACTACAATACCACTGTGTACAACTGCAGGAAAAAAATTAGATGTATGTGTATAGGTTCATCAGAAGCTATAGCAGCAAATACTGTCAGTACGACAACACTACCATGTACTACTGCCATCAGTGTGTGAGTGTGTGCGTGAATGGGTGGATAGCGGAATCTGTAAAGCGCTTTGGTCATCTAGAGATGAGAATAAAAGCACTACATAAGTGAATGCCATTTACCATTTTACTGCAGAAAATTGGTCTGTACAAGTTCCACAACAGGTACTGCAATATGTATTCTGTTTGTACTACAATGTATCCATGTACTGCCATAGTGAAAAAACTAAGATAGCCTTATCTGATTGGGCTAAGTTTTCTGGGTGAAGCACAGTTAAGGTGATCATGACTAACGATCAACCCTGAAGTAATGCTAACTGCTAAAAGCCTCTACATCCTCCACAAGAACAGAGAAAGCTGTTAGTTTTCTCGAGGTGGCAAGAACAAGAACAAAGTTAGTTCTGGCCAGGACATTTCATACTTCACGAGAAACTCAAGTGCACAACTCCCGTGAGATGCTGTGTGTGACCCCTCCTGAAGTCAACCACAGCCTCCTTGGTTTTTCCCCACATTCAGGAAGAGATTATTGTCTATACACCACTGCGTCAGTTGGCTTACCTTATTTCTGTAGTTGGCCTCTTCATTGTTGGTGATGAGGCCCACCACTGTCGTGTCATCCGCAAACTTGATGATGTGGTTGGTGTTGTAGGCTGGTGCACAGTCATGGGTCAGCAGGGTGAAGAGCAGCAGACTGAGCACACACCCTTTGCTCAGTGTGATGTCTTGCAGGTGTTGCTACCAATCCTAGCAGAGCACACCAGCAACCCGCGGCTGTGGACGAATTGATCATGGTGTCTGGCGACCTACTGTTGGCGAAGGCGGTGGAGTTGGCATTCCAGCTGGAGGCCGCCGAAAAGCTAACATCTCAACTAGGTGAGCCACAACAGCGAGCCCTGCTAGTGCCTGTAGTTACACCAGCAAAAGAACCCGGTCACGCTGCGACCTTCTTGGAGGACGACGAGGTGAACACTGAAACATCATTCATGCGGTAACTGCGGCTCCCCGATGCACCAAGAGAGTGTGATCCTGCCCGGCCAAGGGGCAGCAATTCAACCACTGTGGCAAGCTCAATCACTTTGCCAAGGTGTGCCAATCATCACGATGGACATCAAGTCCGCCACCCAGTCCAAAAGAACTACCAACGACCACCATCTACACTGTGGGCTCCAGCAGGATGGCGTACATGTGGTGCATGGTGAGGTTAGATGACCTCGACTTGCCGTTGCTGCTGGACACCGCTACTGTGAGGTCAGTGATGAACTGGGTTACAGTTAAACATTTTTCCCCAATCAGGATATTGGGAAGAATCCAGTGGAGCTGTGTGGCTATGGGCACACATGCATCAGCTTAGTAGGGACTGTATTGCTGGCAGTTCGCTATGGGTCGAGTCCTCCCGGCGTTCATCTTCCAGGTAGCCACACATGGAGATAATATCCTGGGGTGTGATCTCTTCTATGAACTGGGTTTTATCATCCGTCATAACCTTGGCTGTGTTTGGCTGCTGATGATGGGTGCGCCATCCAGACATGGGTGCAGCCATTCCGTGCTTGACACTGCAGGGAGAAGACAGCGAGGAGAAGGGGCAGAAACCGGACTCATCTTGCATCCACACCTGGCGTCAGCAGCAAGGAGCCGCTGCAGTGCTGCAGGGTAGAGAGTTTGTGGCCCAGCAGGACCCAGCGGGGTGGCACCAATCAGGGGCACATCCTGCCACCGGCATGAACATTATGTCACCACAGCAGCAACCAGCATCAGGGACGACAGAGCAGCAGCAGCGCTGCATGAAGCCAACTAGGTCCGGATTCACGGTGCTTGATTGAGTTCAGGTCCACCGATCCAAATGCCCAGATGACCTGCAGATGTTCTTGTCCCCACTGATGCAGATCACCGTGCAGTTGGGGCCAGCCACCTTCCAGATGACCGATGGTTCGAGATAGCACCCAGGTCCGCCGCAGTCAACACCTCCTGGGCCGCGCCCACCGTGGGCTCACCTGAGGCCCCTGAGGTTGAACTGTAAAATGACTCAGTATTTTTGAAATGTTTAAACAGAGCATGGTTGATAACAGTGGCAGAATAATCCTCTCAGCTGTGCAGGGTTTCACCGGCAGTCCGGTGAAACCCTGCACAGCTAACGTCTAACATTAGATAAGATATTAACCCTGCTAATATCTAACATTCACCTCCCCCCTGGGCTTTCCCAGGGGGGAGGTGAATGTTAGATATTCCCATATTGACAACAGGCAGCACAGATGTGAAGGTGCAGGCACGGGTGACGTCATCACACCGTGCCTGTATTAGGGGACTGTCGGTGGGAGACAGCCTCTTCGGTGCTCCGCCTCTATGCCAACACCAGCCTGTACCTGTTCGGGGTTAGCTTAATAGCTAGTGGGACACATGCTGTTCACAGTGTTTGTGATAGTCATCGTTCAGTACAGCTCCGGCCTTCGCTGTCCTAATTCTCAGACACAACAGCAGTGACAGCTAGAAACTGGTTATGTGTCTTTTAAATCCTGATATAAACGATAAAGTTTTGTATGAAACAGCATACATTTTTTATCACGTAACCGATATATATCGTCATATCGCACAGCTCTAGTTGAAACCATCTCAGCCTTGCCTGTCTACTTTGTCTTTGTCACCACAATTGAATAATTCGACTAAAAGCATCACAACAGCAATCAACATACAGTAGTTTTAGATAGTGTAGCATTCATGTCTTTCCTTATTTCCACAGCATAACAATGCTAAGCTAACCACCAGTTGTTCAGCCATGCCTATAAAATATTTACTTACCAGTTGTGGGTTTTGAAGTACAGCCGTTGGTGTTAATGTTAGCACAGATGCTAACAGTCCTCTGATCCTCTGAGCGGAGGTTCTCTGGCTGCGGGGGCCTGCATATACTACAGTAGTACATTGTTAGAATATTCATACAAGTATTGAAGAAACACGGCAAACTACATTGCGTGTAGTAATTGAGTATTTTGTGTATTGCAGTATCTTCCTGAAGGAGCTGGAAAACTACGAGCAGCTTCCTGAAGACGTGGGCCACTGCTTCGTTACCTGGGTAACCGTTTCATTTCAGCTCATGTTTGTGTAGAAGTACACAGTACTCTGTAAAACACTGCGTAGTAACTGTGCCGTGTGTATTCCTGTCTCAGGCTGATAAGTTCCACATGTACGTGACGTACTGCAGGAACAAACCGGACTCCAGTTTACTGATCCAGCAGCACGGCGTGGGATTCTTCGAGGTTACGGACGTCTTCACATGACCGACTCACATTATTCACATCAGAAAGTCTTTCAAAAGCCTTTAATTCACTTGTTTAAAATTAAGGTCTTAAAATTATTCCATAAATCAGCCTTTAAAGGTCTTCAAAATACCACAAATACCACATAAATTAGCAACTTTTTCTCCTAATTTCCACATTTTGTTCTCATAAATTCACAACTTTTATTTGGTAAATTTGCAGCTTTTCTCCTCATAAACTTCTCCAACAGCACGCATACACAGGGCCGACATCAGCAAGTTTACATGGGAATACATCGTGCAGAGGTTGTTCGCACATTTGCTAGACGTCGGCACTGCATTGGCATTACGGCAAGATGCATGTGTGCTGCTGGGGTTTTGACTTTTGTCTCTTTAATTGGAAGCATCATAAATTTTAAACTTTTTCTATTAAATTTGCAACTTTTCCTCCTAATTTTCACATTTTGTTCTCATAAATTCACAACTTTTATTTGATAAATGTAGAACTTTTTTCCTTATAAATTGGCAACTTCATAAATTTGTAACTTTTGTGGGTTGGAAACTTTATTGTCATAACTTTGCACCTTTTTCTCTGTAAACATAACTTTTTTGTTGTAGAATTTGCATCTTTTGTCTCATAAATAAATTTCTTCTTTTTTTTGTATGTTTGACACTTTTTTCTCTCAATTTTAAACTTTTTTTTTGTAAACATATGACTTTTTTGTTCTGGATTTTCAGCATTTTTCCTAATAAATTTGTGACTTTTTTCCGTCCAGGTTCCAGTAGGGGTTGTGGTGGTATGTCTGTTTTAGTGAATAACTTAATTATCTGGTACCAACGTGGATCCTGGAGAAGACTCGACTGACCTGTTATGGCTGGGTAATGAGACCAGCGGACACGTTCTCTGTGCTGAGGGTTAGCTTTATTGAACAGGCTAACACACGTGTAGCAAGCTAATGGGAGTGTGGTACAGGTTGTGGACAGGTTGAAGGCAGAGCGCCAAAGACACAGTCTCCCGCTGTTAGCCCTTTAATGATGTCGTCACGTCGTGTGTGCGTCCCCACATCCGTGACGTGTATGGTGGTGTTTCAGTATGCCACATTTACCACCACTCCCTCCCGGGAAAAACCAGAACTCTGCTGGTGATGGCTAGCATTAGCTGGGTACCTTGATTGTGGCATACTGCTAACACAGCACAAACATAACCAGGACCATTTTGTGTAATGTAGCACAGAGCTAGCTAGCAAACATGCATGGCCTGGCTATCGGCAGGTGGTATATTGCATGATGGTTAAGCACATTAAAGTGCCGATGTTACAGTACACATATTCGCTTGGTGTTAAGGCACAATATGGTAATGTTACCAACTAGACCCATAACCATAATTTACCTAAGGTTTAATGTACCAAAACCAAAACCATTATTTTTAAACCAATATGACCCTGGGCAACCGGGTAGACTGCTGGTAAGACCCTGCACGGTTGAGTGGATTATTCTGCCACTGTTATCAACAGTGACCCTGGAGGTGCTGGCCGCAGCAGACCTGGGCACCATCCCGCTGGAATCATGGCTCACTCGTCAGCAAAGTCCCAGTCTGGGTCCCACACTGGCTGAGTTGGTTCCAGTTTTGCGTCTTGATCCGGGGCAGCTGTTGGTCTTACCTTCCTCAGATGGTTGGCATGCCATCGTGAACCATCAGCCATCTGGAATGTGGCTGACCTCACTTGCACAGTGATTTGCATTGGCAGTGACAAGAGCATCTGCAGGTCGTTTGGGCATTCAGATTGGCGCAAACCCAATCGAGCACCATGAGCACTGACCTGTTGACCTTCAGGCAGTGCTGCTGCTACTTTCTCGTCTCGATGGTTTCGCCTGATGCTGGTTGCGATTGTGTTGGCGTGACATTCTTGCCGGCGGCAGGACACACTTCAGGTTGGCGTCGTTCACTGGGGTCCTTCTTGGTCATGGACTCTATCTCCTGCAGCTGGATGGCGGCTCCATGAGGCTTATGCCGGCCGAGGATCTGAGTTGAGTCCTTGCTCCGCTCTCCATGCGGTGTGACGCTTGGAGCGGCTGTACCTACATCTGGGTGAAACGTGCTCCGGCCATCAGTAGTCAAATAAAGTCCTTCGTGGTCATGAATGGCGACACCCAATTCGTAATAGGGGTCGCACCCCGGAATGTTATTGCCATGCATTGCTATCTGGAACCGTCAGCGTGATGGTTCCTACGAGGCTGATTTGGGTGTGCTCGTATCCATAGAGCCCCACCGCGTCTGGCTTGATTGGGTGCCAAGGGATGAATTTCTTCACTGTGACCCAGTTCATCAGCGACCTCATAGCAATGGTGTCCAGTAGTAATGGCAGAGTGATATCGAGCTTCACTGTGCACCACTTGTACGTCAAATTGCTTGAGTCCACAGAATGAATGGTTGTTTGCAAAAGCAGTCCAGTTGAGCTGGGTCGCAAGCTCGTCATTGACCATGTTGAATGGCACACTTTGGCAAAATGGTTAAGCTCACCGCAGCGCTGGAATCGCTGCCCTCTGGCCGGGCAGGAGCGCACGGACATTCGGTGCCCAGGGGAACCATATTTGCCACTCGTTCGGCGTCCCATGATTTCCTGTTGTCCCTTGGTGTTCACCTCGGAGTCCTCCAAAAAGGTTGCGGTGTCAACAAGCTCTTCTGCCGGAGTAACTGCATGAGCTAGCAAGGTGTGTTGTTGTGATGAAGCGGCAGCCCGAGAATGCTTGTGCGGCGTGAGGACTAGCTCCGGGTCCTGTATGGATGCTGACTGGAGCTCCTGTGGTGGCTCTGGGTCCTGCGTAGATACAGACTGGAACTCCTGCGGTGGAGTAGCAGCTCGGGGACGCTTACACCATGCAAGGATCAGTTCCCAGTCTCCTGTGCTCTGCTCGTCACGCGGTGTGAAACAGGGAGTTGCTGCGTCCACTTCCAAATGCAGCGGACTCGAGCCGTCGTTGGCTGAACTGAGTTTACCACTGGGTTGGTTCATTGTGGTGCCCTGCTGTCCTGAGGCGTCTACCTTGGGGCCCTCCTGAGAAGACGTGGGGTCGGCAGGCTCAGCAGCTGGGGCAACCATCTGTACCAGTGGAGCTGACTGTGGGGAGCGTGGGCCAGGGCCCGCTAGCTGCGATGCTAACTGGGCAGCCTCTTTTAGCTCAATGCTAGTGCTTCAGCCAGTGGCATGCTGCAAGGCACCATCACTAACTTCTCCCACAGCTTTGCATCCTTGGTGTGTGCCGCCAACTTATCTTGCACCACCTCCTCTTCCAATCGTCCAAACCTGCATGTACTTGCCAGACGGCGGAGGTCGGCGATGAACTGCTGGACAGACTGTCCCGCCAGCGCCAACAGCAGCCGTCACAGCAGCTGTCACACTCTCCGGGTTGAGTGCCAGACACGCTTCCGTCTTCAGGAAAATGTTGTATTTTCCTCCAGAAGATTTAGTTTACCTTGTCGCCAATGTTAAGTCTGTGTAATGAGACCAGCGGACGCGTTCTCTGTGCTGAGGGTTAGCTTTATTGAACAGGCTAACACACATGCAACAAGCTAATGGGAGTGTGGTACAGGTTGTGGACAGTGTTGTGTATAGTTTGGACTCTTATTTTTGAGGTATGGGTGGTGGCTCCACCTTCCGGTTTCGCCACCACCCATGGCTATAAGAGGGCAGTGGACAGGAGGGGCGGTCTCTCTGCCACCTCTTCTGCCTGACGGGGATGCCTGTACTGTATAGTGCCTCCCTAATAAACGTGTTCAGTTCGACACCTGGCCTCGTCCTTGGCTCCATATATAGACATAACAGACAGGTTGAAAGCCAAAGAGACAGTCTCCCTCAATTAGCCCCTTAATATAGTCACCACGTGATGATGTCACGTCATGTGTGCATCCCCACGTCCGTGGTGTGTATGGTGGTATTTCAGTATGTCACATGACCATCCAAAATTTGACCTCATTTCAGTTTCATTAAATAACTGGACAAGGATGACTGTCAAGTGGTCACTGACTTTTTACCATTTTGCAAATCTGAGGTCTTTAATCTTGATAAAACCACCCTAAAAAGGTCTAAAATCTACAACACAAAAGTTGCAGATTTACAGGAAAAATTTTGCAAATATTTGAGAAAAAAATTGCAAATTTACCGGGAAAAAATTGCAAATTGAGGGGAAAAAAATTGCAAATTTAAAGGAAAAAAGCTGCAAATTTTTGAGGGAAAAAAAATTCAAATTGAAGAGAAAAAGTTGCAAATTTAACCTCTTAAAATTCTGGTGTTCTGCTGGGGGGACGTTAAATTTTCTACTGCCATTCGTTGAAGAAAGAATTAGACTTTCTTTGCCAATGCTAAATTTACGGAAATTGGCCAGAATGCCGACGTTTTTATGGTGATGAGTCAGTTTGTAACGCCAGCTCCTGGCTTGGCAGAGGGCCATTACTGCTGACTGCAGCTCATCATTTCCATCACAGGAGCTTTAATGGTTAATGCTCCCTGCAGGAGGTCCAGAGGAGACACGGACTGGCCAACTCCATCTCATCGGCGCTCATCAAACCCGTCCAGAGGATCACCAAATACCAGCTGCTGCTAAAGGTAACGCATTCACCCACATTTTCTGTTTTTAGCCACGGGTGAGTGCTCAGAGTGACTTCTCTTTGCCAGGCCTTAAATTTAGAGGAAAAACTTGAAAAGGCTTCTTTCTGCTTCCTGTTTGGAAATGTGACACCTCAGAGAAAAACAGTAAAACTGAAAATGAAAACGATGGAAACTGAGATTAAACAGTGGGAGGTTGTAAAAATGTAAAAGCTGTTTAATGCTGCTTCTTTGTGTTCATTGACACTCAACAAATATTTAGAAACGCAAAGTGTTTCCATTTAAGCCACTGCTGCGCAGCCTGCGGCTTCAGGGCCAGAGGTGGCCCTTTTACTCATAGTGACTGACTTCCTTTGATGAGAAAATTCTGATTTATTGGGCAGAAAAAGGGACAGCAATAAGGTTACAGGACTACTAGTTTTTTGTTTTTTCTTATTTCAGACAAGAACAAAAAGGAGATTTTTTTTACCTTTACATGTTTCCATCGGCGACTGCAGTCTTCCTCAGAAGTAAGGTTACAGGACGCAGGAGGCATTCTTAAACTGGTTTAGCATTCCTAAATTACCTAGTGTGGCGACATGGGATAATAAGCGGCGAACTGAGGAGTTTAAAGTGCCTTTATTAAATCACATCGCCAACACGAGCTCACTCCAGTGCTGTGCAGAGCGCACCAGAGCGAGCCCTGAAGGGCTCTCAGTAGCGTGGAGACAAATGCAGTCAGTGGAGCAGTAGCAGAGAGAGATAGTTACAGGATATGTGCGGTATTTATACCAGTTACAGACAATGCATGAAAGAGCATGGGCATTTGCATATGAGAGAGACATACATATCAAATAGGCAGATTGCCGGCCCCTGCTCCAGCTTGCAGGACAAAGAGGTGACAAGTCACATCTACATATTGATCTGTCTCTAGGTCACAGTGAGGACAGGACGCGTGAACACAAAGCATGAATGGCACATTAACATCACACTAGTGCTGCGGAAAATAACCAGGAGTAGCGAGCTGTCTGTCCTTAGTCTGTGGGGGTTGTCCCACACTAGTACCATTGCTAGGCTGACTATTGCTCTTTCTAAGGTAACTATTAGGATTCCTTGGATGACAATCTTCTTCTTCTTCTTCTTCTTCTTCGTCTTGCCGCTCCCTTCAGGTGTCCCTCCTATGTCTGGAAATAGGAGAGGGGAGGCAGGAGTTGAACCATACACAAACTTTATTACAGGAACACAATGATGGTACACGTGTTATGGTCATAGCTTACAAGCTAATGCTAAACTAATATAGACTATTGTTGTTACGGACTCCCTCTCCTGCGGCTCCACGGTGGCTGCTTGAAGCTCATGCTGGGGGAGGATCGGAGGTGAGTCTGGTTTGTGCTCTCTCTCCGTACTGTGTTCTCTCTCTGTGCTGTGTTCTCTCTCCATAGTCTGATCTTCGGCTGTACCCACATCCGCAAAATCATACGCTCCCTCCTGTGATGAGGCTGCAGCTTGAAGACACCCGTGCTGTGCGTGGACTGTCTCCGGGTCCCGTGTGGCTGCGGATTGGGGCTCATGTGGCTGCTCCAGTTCAGCTAGGTTGTGTTCGGCGTGCAGTGCGAGGCAGGGAGAGGCTACGTCCACATCGGAGTGCAGTGGACCCACACCGTCGTGAGTTAGCACAGAATCTGTGATGGAGAGGCCCAGTTCACAGAACAAATCCCACCCCATAATGTTATCACCATGGTGTGTCACCTGGAACTGGAACGCTGGGATTTTTCTGTAGGCGTATTGCACTGCAAAGGTGATGTTTCTGCTGATCTTAGATCATCTGTCGTCCGGGAGTTCCACCGCTTCAGGTCGCCGGGAAGTAAGCCTTCTAACCATGGCTTCGTTTACCAGGAACCTTGAGGCAGCGATGGCCATCATCATTGATACACTGATGCCGTCCAGCTTCACTACACACTGCAGCCCTGACCAGTTCTTGGGGCCTACAGTGTTGATGCCATCCATGTCAGACGTGGGGTTGACACACTTAGCAACCGGGACAACCGTCTGCACCAACGAAGATGATTGTGGGGAGCGCGGGCCAAGACCCACTAACTGCGATGCTAACTGAGCAGGCTCTTCTCACTCTAGCTGGGACGCTATCTCCAGTGCTTCAGTTAGCATCAGGCCATCCGGCAGCTTTTCACACAATCTCCTCTTCTAAGTGTCCAAACTCACATACACTAGCCAAATTGCGGAGGTCGGTGACAAGCTGCTGGACCGTTTAGCCTGGCTCGTTTAGCTGCCAAACTCTCCGGCCGGGGTGCCTGACATGCACCTTTCCTCAGGAAAAGCGTCAAGTTGTCCTTCGGAAGGTCAATTTTTCTCCTTGTCACCATTTATTATGTCTGAAAATAGGACAGCGGAGGCAAGAGTTGAACCAAACATGAACTTTATTACAGGAACAAAGTGATGGTACACGTGCTATAATAGCATACAAGCTAATGCTAATCTAATATAGGCTGTTGTTATTACGGAGGCAGAGCACCAAAGACCCCAATTCCCGCCATCAGTCTCTTAATATAAGCACAGCATGATGATGTCACCCGTGCCTGCGTCCTCACGTCCATGCTGCCTATTATTAATATGGGGACATATCTGACAGTCTCCACAGTGGATCATCTGCCTCCATCTCCCCCTATCCCTTCATCTTCTTCTGTAACACCAACCCTCTCCATGTCCTCCTTCACTACATCCATGAAGCTTCTCTGTGGTCTTCCTCTTTTCCTCCTGCCTGGCAAGCTCCATCTTCAACATCCTTTATCCAATATCTCCACTATCCCTCCTCTGCACATGTCCAAACCATCTCAGCCTTGCCTCTCTTACTTTGTCTCCAAACTGCTCAACCTGAGCTGTCCCTCTGATATACTCATTTCTAATCCTGTCCCTCCTAGTTACTCCCAATGAAAATCTTAGCATCTTCAACTCTGCCACCTCCAGCGCCATTTCCTGTCTTTTTGTCAGCGCCACTGTCTCCAAACCATACATCATCGCAGGTCTCACTACCGTCTTGTAAATCTTCCCTTTCACTCTTGTTGCTATCCTTCTGTCACTAATCACCCCTGACACTCGTCTCCACCCACTCCACCCTGCCTGCACTCTCTTCTTCACCTCTCTTGTGCATTTTCCTAGGATGACAATGATTCCTAGGATGACAATGAGCATTCCTAAACTGCCCATTAGTATTGTTAGGCTGGTTATTAGCATTTCTAGACTCACTATTCGCATTCCTAGATTAGCTGTTTGCATTCCTAGGCTGACTATTAACACTGCTAGGCTAACTATTAGGATTCCTAGGATGACTGTGAGCATTCCTAAACTGGATTAGCATTCCTAAACTACATATTAGCATTGCTAGGCTGACTGTTAGCTTTCCAAAACTACCTGTTAGCATTCTTAGGCTTGTTATTAGCATTTCTAGACTTGCTATTAGGATTCCTAGGATTACTATTGGCATTCCTTAACTATTAACATTCCTAGGTTGGCTTTTAGCATTCTGGGGCTAGCTGTTAGCATTCCTAGGCTGGACAGTAGCAGATTCACAGATTTAGATTCAGATAAGTACAGCATATTTGTCATAAATGCCTCTCAGGGCAGGAAAGAAGACCCAAACGCTGGATCTGTGAGTTTGCAGGGATTTTAACAAAGCACAAAAATATAACAAGAGCAAAAAAAAACCTTACAAGCTGAGGCAAAGGCAGGATATAAAGGGAGGACAGCCCAGGGGCTGAGACGTGGGACACACACTGGGAGAGAAACAGAGGCTGAAGTGTGGGACTCACGCCAGTTAGACCAAATAGTCAAAATGAGAAAATAGTGAGAACAGCCTGGACGGAACACTGGCTGAGGCATGGAACACACACTCGTTAGAAAATATAGTGAATAGCAAATGCTAAGATGTGGGACGCACGTCTGAATACTGAGAAGGATGCTGCAGCGCCCTTAAATTGGACAAAAGGAATAATGACAAATGAGGACAGGTATGGGAAACAGAAGCAAGGAAAATCAGACCAAACTAATGACAGCTGTGACAGCTCATGAACTTGAACTAAAAGAGGAAGTAAACAAGGAGCGCTGTCAAAATAAAAGCACAGGAGAATATAGCAAAAAAATAAATGACTATAAATATGAAATGATTGCAAAAAGAGAAACAGGCCAGATGATACAAACAGGGAGACATGACCCATAAGGGCGAGGGCAAGATAAATATAAAAACGAGAGATGTAAATACCGGAATACTAATATCAATATTACCAAAAGAGGACTGAAGGAAAAGGTGAGGGTAGGCTCATGTCAGAACAAGCAGATAATATTTATAATGCAAAACTAGATGGTCATCAACACATCACTCTATCATGACTCTTAAAGCAAGAAATCTCTGTGTGTCTGTCTGTCACATTTATAGGGCATCATAGGATGGCCTGTGAACTCAGGCATCATAGGACTCGCAATGCCGTCATAAAGATATGATGTCTATATGACGGCACATAGACAAATGTGTCTTTATGATGTCATATAGACCATCACTCACGATGCCTAGACTAATGTGTCTTTATGATGTCATATGGCTCAAAATTGGCAAGGTGAATAAGTCACAGGGCCAGTCTTTACAGCGCATTTGTGTTTTCTGCACAACAGATTTCTGCAGCCATGGCCAATTCTACGTTGCCGCGAGCAGAGTTGCCAGATCAAGCAGTCTTCATATTGTTGCTCAAGATGAAGAAACTAAGCAAAAGCGTTGCTTTCTCAGCAATGTTGTTTTTAAAGAGGTGCTGACACAGTAAAAATGTGTAACCTTGAAGAATGCCAGTCTGCACTACAAATGTGTAAAATGCCAAGCAAAGCGTTGATTTTCTCCAGGTGCTCCGGTTTCTTGGTTTCTATGGGCATGCGTGGGCCTTCCTGAACAGGGTCGAAAGCCACGTTTTGCTCAGATCTATTTTCATGATCCTGTCCATGAACTGGAATTATGACGCACTTATCCCACAACCAGTGATCTGAATGAAGAAGAAGAAGACCCACCAGATGGAAAGCAAGATAATGAGAAGAACTGCTGCACGTCAGAAAAGATGCCGTGAACATGAAACACCTCAGGTTCCAGCAGTATGCCGCAGGCATGACTGTGAACAACACAGCCGTCTGAGAAAGGAGGAGACCCTTCAGCAACGGACATGCAGAAATATTTGCTTGTACTTGGTTTCTATGGGCATGGACAGGTATGCACGGGTATGTACTAGTACTATAAATAGATGGGACATGGTAATCAAGATGAAGTCCCAGTTCCTGGACACAGTCCAAGGATGGATAATTTTTTCACACATAAGGAGTTGTTCAGAACTCCTTATAAGAACTTATACAAAGATATAGAGTGATGATGAACAAGTCAGTGGTGGTTGTTATGTATGAGAGTGTGTGTGTCTGGAATGCCGTGCCCACCCACAGGGTGACGTCAGGCGGGCATGCCCACTCTGTATATAAACCCAAGTTCACATAATAAAGTTGTTAGTTGCTGCATGAAGACTCGCCTCCTGCCTGGTCATTTTACAAACATAACATTTGGCGACGAGGAGACTAACGGGAGCGTGCGGGCTGCCTCCACCACTGGCACTGTTCCTGGAGCACGCAGGAGAGCCGGTGATCCTCTGGCCGGAGTAGAGAGCTTCATTTGAAGAGTACATCAGAGCGCTGAGCCTACACAGGCTAGACGGGAGATGACGGCGGGCACTCCTGGCTGATAACCTCGGCACGGAGGACTGAAAGATCCTCGACTCGCTGGGCACGAGTGAGGGCTATGAGGAGGACGTCGGGCACATGGAAGCACACTTCGCGGAGCAGACGAGGGCCGGAGAGCTGTGGGTGAAGGAGTTTTTGGTGCTAGGGTCAACAGAGCTAGTTAGCTTGGGAATGCTAAGGGCTCAGTCGGAGTCAATGGACAAGCTAATCCCATGCCAAAACAAAGCTGAGGGTGCCAAACTGGGCCTCGAAGCAGAACCGGGGCCACATGTGGAGGAGCCCCTGGCCACTGATGACAGCGGACATGGTGTAAACATCGCACGCCCCAAAGGATGGCTAGGACCGCAACAGGTGGTGATGCTGGACGGCGTGAGGATGCCCATGTTGATAGTCACCACCGCCACGCAGTCCATCGTGAGTGAGGCCTGGATTCGGAGGCTCACACCCCAGCACCCGGAAGCCGTGGAACTGTCGGACAATGAGGACTCCAGTAACGGCAGGAGTATTACGTTGACAGTGCAGTACAGCGAGAAAACCTTTCCAGCGTTCCGGTTCCAGGTGGCACGCCAGGGCGAAAATGTCATGGGGTGGGACCTGTTTGACGAGCTGGGTTTCACTCTCGAAATTGGTGGACAAACGGTCAGCGGCCCAGAACCAGTTCCCACAGGCTTTGCTGACGTGGGTGTGGCCGAGGATCACAGTGTGGACAGTGAGAGTGGAACAGACAGTGAATGGGACACAGAGGGTGATTATAGCTCGGATGGTGAAGATGAAATGGAGGATGAACGAGAACCGGAATTGCCCCCACCCTTCGAGCAGCCAGAACCAGAGCAGAGATAGAGAGAGCCCGAGTTAGGTGGGACCAACACCGGCGGAGAGGAGATACGGCAGGAGTCAGCCCGGCTGCTGGAGGCTGAACAATGGATGAGCGAGACCAAGCAGGCTGACGACCCCAGGAAAGAGCAGCAGCCGCAGGACACTGTGACAGTGCAGCAGAGCGCCAGCACCGAGAGCACTGGATGCAGCGGTGAGGAGCCCGGGTCGGTGAACAAGCCCGGTGAAGAGTATGGTGCATGCCCTGGAGGTGAGCATCAGCGGGACGCAGAGGCGACGTAGCGGGACACCTGGAGCAAGGTGGCCGAGAGCAGTTACGGCATGTCCGGGTTGGGAGATGGAGCCGACGGGAGTGTCACCGAGAGCCCCGAAGGACAGCAGCTACAGCTGGACATGGATGACGGCGCGGTTTGGGATACTCTGGCGAGCTGGGAGGTGGTAGTGACTGGAGCAACAATAACCCAGTGAGGGTAGACCCCGGTGCCAGTGGCCACGTTGCCCTTGGTGTGGGAACCAGACGGCACTGTGGGGTCCCCGTGAGGAAGGCTGCCGAGGCTGGAGGACAAGAGAGCAGGGCAGAACAAATTGACGCGGTTCTGCAGTGTGCCAAACACCATCGTCAGGATAAGAGTTCGGACCGGGTCGGCGGGACAGCCCGACACAGGAAGGAGGTCCAGAGATGGCGTGGTAGGCACGGGAGACCGGGTCGGGTTTCCCTGCAGGTTGGTGGCGAGGTCCAGCCCAGAGAAGAAAAACAGGTTTTGGCGGGTAGAGACATTTTGGCTAGGGAGGGGTGTTTTGACCCTGGGGGGAGGCAGCGGCCGGACTTACTGATGCCGTGGGGCTGCCCAGGCCCTCCATGGTGGTATAGAAGATGGTGGCTGCAAAGAGACATTGGTGTTACTTAAAAAATAATTTTTCTTGTGTAAATACCTGTGTATATATTTGGGAAAGTGTGTAGTTTGTATATATTTGATACTGATGTGCATGTGAGTGAATGTGAATAATATGGGATTATTTTGTATTTTCAAGAGACAAGGTCCAGTTTAGTTGTTTTGTGTGAGTTTGATAGGATGTCCATAACAGTATATTATTCTCCTTGTTCTTAGTGTGTGATTAGGGTTTCTAAATTTGGGAGGTTACGACGGTGTGTGTGGTTTTGCATTTTTCTAAAGGGAGGGGGAATGCTATGTATGAGAGTGTGTGTGTCTGGGATGCCGTGCCCACCCACAGGGTGACGTCAGGCGGGCACCGTCAATTCTGTATATAAACCGAAGATCACATAATAAGGTGTTAGTTGCTGCTTGAAGACTCGCCTCCTACCTAGTCATTTTACAGACATAACAGCGGTAATGCACCTGTAAACTGGTTGCCAACCGCCAATCAAATCTAAAAGAAGAAGAAGAAGATGATAACTAAGAAACAGGAATTCTCATGAACAAACAGAAACAAAAGGTAAACTCAAATATCATCATACATATTACATACTAAACAGAAGTCGGGAAATTACCGAAAATAATCTGAATAACAAAGGAGCGTGAGCACAGTTCCCCAACTGTGCTCTGCATCATGACAATACTAATCCCATCAGGGATTTTTTTCTCTCCTAAACTTGTGGCTGCAGATTTATTTGCATTTCTTTAAAAAATTAAAATGAAAGCAAAGAAAAAAGTAATTAAAAGTTGACAAAAAGTCAAGAAATGTTTGTAAATAATCACAAATTAGAAATAAACTTATAATTTATTACCCCTCCTGTTGTGAATGGCCCTTTTCAAGGGCTATTGAAGGACACCAAACGTACATTGAGGTTTCTGCACCTTTAATAATGTAAAGACAGACACGAACGTAAACATACAAAAACTAAATCATGGAGTGCAAGGCGCTAACAAACGAGTACACAACGACAAACCCTGGAGGAGAGTGGGGCTCGATGTCCAGGGGGACATGAAGCCAGGAACACTGAGCAAGGGGCGGAATCCAGCCGGAGCTCTCCCGAAGGCTGCGGGGGCTCACGGCTGGAAATAAAGGAAACACATACCTGGACGGAGCTCTCCTACTCTCCTCAACAGTGGCCCCAAACACACTCAGGTTGAACAGCTCTGCTCCTGAGGACGGGGTAACGTGGAAGAAGGACACGACAAACCCCAGAGGTTTGCCGTGCTCTTATATGCAATACATAATTAGACACAGGTGTGGATCCATGAGTAACAGAATGAATAACAGCTGTGCAGCTCCGAACAGTTTGACAGCCGGAATTTGCACAGCACTGTCAAAATAAAACACAACCGGAAACCATAACGATACAAACACAACAGAACCCAAAATGTACATAATAATACTACAGATGCAAAATGACAAATAAAAACAGAAACAAAATACAACAGATATGAAAACAAGGAACAAGCGGGCAGAAAAACACTAAACTAGACTGGAAACTGGGCACGGTGTCCTCCCCTGCCCCAGGATCGTGATACCGCCCTAAAAAATTGGAAAATGTATTTTAAAAAGTCAAGCAATATATCACCAATTTACCAAAAAAAATTGAAGGTAAACTTGTAAATTTCAGAGCTGTTTAAACTTAAGGATGTAACTTTACGTGTTTTTTTTAAATAACTGAAATAATTGTGCAAGCGTGTTTCTATGTGTTTGTAGGAGTTGTTGGCATGCTGCGAAGAGGGTAAAGGCGAGATAAAGGAAGGTCTGGATGTGATGCTGAGCGTCCCAAAGAGGGCCAATGACGCCATGCACGTCAGCATGTTGGAAGGTAACGCCAACACTCTTAATGGTTAAATTCCCTGACGTGAACCTGGTGCTGATTGCAACATCTCCACCAGGTCTGGAGGAGGGTCTGGAGGTCCAGGGTGAGCTTCTCCTGCAGGACTCCTTCCTGGTGTGGGAGCCCAAATCTCTGATCAGGAAAGGGCGGGACAGACATCTGTTCCTGTTTGAGCTGTCACTCATCTTCAGTAAAGAGATCAAGGACTCGTCAGGACGGACCAAATACCTGTACAAGAGCCGGCTCAGGGTAAAACACCAAAGACCCAGGCCTTAAAATATCTTTGGCTCAATTTACATTATTTTAATATTACCAATTTTCTTAAGTGTACGGACACATTTGACTTGTTTTTCTGTTGGTTTATGGGGACATTTGATTTGTTTTCTGGTTTATGGGGACGGTTATTTCACTGATGATTTATATGAACACATGACTTATTTTTTTCTTGATTTATGGGGACATTTGACTGTTTATCTTCTGGTTTATGAGATATGTGACTTGTTTTTGTTGTTCTTTATGGGGACATTTGACTCATTTTTCTCTGGTTTTATGGGGACATTTAACGTTTTTATTTTTTCACTAATGTGCGCATTAGACTTTTTTCATCTCTGGGTTTATAGGCACATTTGACTTGTTTTATGTGGTTTTATGGAGACAGTTAGCTTGTTTATCTGTTGATTTATAGAAACACATTTTGGGGGGGTTTATGGGGGCATTTGATTCTTCTAGTTTATGAAGACATTTGACTCTTTATCTTCTGGTTTATGAAGACATTTTGCTTGTTTTCTGTGGATTTATGGGAACAATTGTTCCACTGATGATTTATATGAACACAAGACTTATTTTTTTCTAGGTTTATGGGGACAATTGACTTGTTCATCTTTTGGTTTAGAAGAAGCCTTTCTATTGTCACTCAGTCCATACAGCCAATCATGTACAGTAGAACGAAATTACGTTTCTCCGAACTACAATGTTAATCACATCTAGAATCAGAGGGGTTGCTGCCATGCAAGGCACCACCACAAACAACTTCTTCTTCCTCCATTCTAATATGCTGAGCACCAAGCTAGAAGGTGGGAAGTACCATTTTTATATGGCCTTTGGTATGACCCGGCCAGGACTTGAACCCCAACCTCCCAGTTATGGGGCGGATGCTCTATTAACTAGGCCACCACTCCGGGCGGTTTAGGGGGACATTTGACTTTTTTCCTTAGTCTAATTGGACATTTGATTTGATTTTCTCTGGTTTGATGCAGACAGTTGAATTGTTTATCTGTGGGTTTATGGTAGTATTTGACACTTTTATCTGTTCATTTATGGGGACATCAGATTTTTTTTAATCTATTTATGGGGGCATCCAGCTTGATTTTTTGAGCACATTTAACTATTTTAACTGTGGATTTATTGGGGATGTTTGAATTTTGTTTGTATCTGTTGGTTTATGGGGACATCCGACTTGTTTTTTCTCTGGGTTTATGGGGACATCTGATTTGGCTTTCTTTTGGTTTGTAGACACATTTGACTTTTTAAAAAATCTGTCATTTTATGCAGATGTTTGAATTTTCTGTTGGTTTATGGGAATTATTTAAATTCTTATTTGTTGGTTTATGGGGACATTTGACTTGTTTTTCTTCTGTGTATATGTGAATATTTGATTGTTTTTAATTGGAGTTTATGGGGACATTTGACTTGGTTTTCTAGTGATTTGTGGGCATGCTTGATTTTTTTTTTTTTATCTGGGTTTATGGGGACATTTAACTTGTTTTTTCTCTGGGTTCATGAGGACCTTAGACTTTTTTTTATCTGTAAGTTTAGGGGACGTGTGAGTTTTAAACTTTTTTGTGGGCATTTGG
This sequence comes from Pholidichthys leucotaenia, assembly GCA_020510985.1. Taxonomy (NCBI): domain Eukaryota; kingdom Metazoa; phylum Chordata; class Actinopteri; order Cichliformes; family Pholidichthyidae; genus Pholidichthys; species Pholidichthys leucotaenia. Next base: position 341,182,240 of record CM035845.1, read on the forward strand.
CTTAATTTTTGTGAGTTTATTGAAATATGTTTTGAGTTCAAATATTCTCTCAGAATTACAGTGAACACTCAGTTCTACAAAACTTTGTTTCATTTATTTTCTTGTTTGCTACGTTTATCCAGAGATCTAAAATGTGTGTTTCCATGTCAGACCTCTGAGCTCGGTGTAACGGAGCACATTGAGGGAGACCCTTGTAAGTTTGCACTGTGGGTTGGAAGAACGCCGACCTCTGACAACAAGACAGTCTTAAAGGTATGTTAAAGTCCTTCTTTATCATAATGAATCCAACATTCATCTGTGTGTGAAGACTGTAAAGTCAACATATTGTTTCCACAGGAATTTGAGTATCTGGAATGGCTAGCAACACAAAAATGCTGAAGAAAAAAACACATTCACAACTGCAACTTGTCTAGTCAGCTTAGCAGGGGGGGCATGGTTTTTATAGCTCATGTCAGTATCTTCTACTTACCATGCTAGATATCAGCTGGTTCATTGATCCATACTTGACCATAAATCTCACTTCCACCAGTGTTTTTCTAGCATATTTTGTGATATTTTGACCAGAATGGCCCTGTAATCACACTGAAAGACATACTAGCCAAGTTAGCCTAGCTTAGCTACAACTGGTAGCTTCCATCAGCATCGCTTACTTGTACGGTCAAGTGTTGGTTGATGATCTAGCTGGGATCACAAATGTTTAGTGGGTGAATAGATTACATAGATCGTCGGCTCAACGTTGGTGACGTCTAGCCAAAGTCTGGCCAATGAGCAAACAACCTCTATCAGATGCATTCCCAATATAAACTTGCCAATGTTGGCCCTGTGTTTTCTGTTTCGTCCGCAGGCTTCGTCATTGGAGCTGAAGCAGGAGTGGGTTCGCAGTATTCGACAGGTGATCCAGGAGAGGCGAGGCCACCTGAGGGGGGCGCTCCGAGAGCCCATTCCCCTCCCCAAAACCCCCAACCCCACACTGGGCCGTCAACGTAGCATCACCCGCAGGTCAGCAAACACGGTTATGCCACAGGACTTAATGTTAAATCACCAAAAAAAAAAAAAATACTAAATTTACGTGAAAATCATGAATGTGGCAGTAAAAGTGTATTTGCCTCTCAGGGAAACGAGTGAGGATGCCGACAGTCTGGGAGACGCCAGTAGCCAACCCGATACAGTTTCTATAGCGTCCAAGACATCACAGAACACAGCTGACAGCGACAAGGTAACAGAGTCACACATGCAAAAATTACTGTTTTTGCATTTTAGCAAAACAGAAGAAGAAGTGGCAATCAGTGAGTTATAAACAGCTGTAGACTTCAAAGTTTTGTACTGTTTGTCATCAGCATTTAAAACCTAAGCGTGCTACACATTGGGTTTTAAAATACACAGGAGAGATATTTTGTACTTCAGTTATTTTTCCTGGAAAGATTTGAACCTGGGACCCTCAGCATGCCAGTCGCCTTAACCACTTACACCACAGGACTGCTTCAGTTCACAGTCTGACTTCCTCAAAACAAAATGTTCCATCAACAAGACACAAAGGCTGACAGACGTTTCATAAAGGTGATTTTTGGCACATGAACAGAAATGCACAAAATTTACTGTGATTCTAAAGAATACTGTTGTGATTGTGAGTGTGATGTTTCATCAAATTTGTATCACTACATCAGGAGATAAACCAGAACACACATGCCACAGAGAAATTGTACAAACTCATTGGCCTGTAGCATAGAATTGAAGAAAGATTTTTGCATGAAATTTGGTGTATTTATAAAGAATTCCATTGTGATTGTGAGTGTCAAATTTCATCAAGTTTGGATTACTACATCAGGAGATAAATCAGAACATATATGCCAAAGAGAAACTGCACAACTTCATAGGCCGTTAAAATCAAAACGGATTGACATTTTTAGATAATTTTAACAAGTTCTTGTTATCAATGTCTGCCAATGGTTTCTCCTTAAAGGCCAAATGTCACGTAACAGGGTACTTTAAATATCTTGAAACTAGATATAAAAGGGAACCGATCCGTTCGGGTCTTGGTGCATATGCTTCAGTAACAACGGAATATTCGTTAATTTAAAACTGCCGCGCTTGGCCTGACACGGCCCCTGGAATCGCCTGGGGAAGAAGGCGGAAGTGACGAAATCGATTGTACCCTAGTTTGATGCTTGGGGTATTTCAATTGATTGTTTATATGGAGACTGGAAGGTTGAAGTGAGCAACAAGAAAGAAAAAATTGGATATTTCACCCATACCTTAAAACGGGACTATCAGGGACAGCTGGGTAATAAGGGACACTTCTCTGGGAAATGTTTTCTTACCTGTCAAGTGAGACGTTTTCGCCGTACTTCAACACCGTAAAAAGCGGCTATAAGCAACGGCGGAGCAACAAGGCACACCTCTCTGGGATCTCTGTCTGTTCCGCAACCGCTGCACAGCTCAACGTGTTAAACCATTGTCCTAATGACTTCTCATGGTAGTGAGAATTGCTCCCGCTGAGCGATCAGCCCGCCCAGACAATTAAACTAATGAGTGACTCCACACTTCGAACAGTTGTGCGAATAGCTCCCGCTGAGCGATCAGCCCGCCCCAGCTGTGAGTGATCACACACAGGAGTGCTCCTCAAGACACTCAGTTTTTTTTCCAGTATATTTTTTCTTTTGGGCGTACAGAAATGGCAATACGCCCGTTTTTGCTAAAATTGCATTTTCCCCGTATTTTCCTTAAAATATTTGACAATAACAACACGAACTACATTTAAAACATTTCCCAGAAAAGTGTCCCAAACCACTGCGCCGTCCCCCACAGCCGCGCTTGGCACCAAAATACGGTGAAAACGTCTCCCTTGACAGGTATGCGCCTCCATTTTCATATTGATCTGGTCAATTTCTTGACAGCAGCGGCTCTCCTCCACTGTAATAATAATGGCTTCCGAAAAATCAATATTTATGGGGCGCCCTCGACAGACCCCCTCCGGCTTCGCAATTCTGGAGGCGATTAATGTCCAGTTCAATGACATTTTCCACTGGTTCTGCTCTCTGGTCATCGTTGGAACTGTTGTCATCAGACAAAGCATCTGATTCCGTCTCGGACGGCTCGAACCGGTAAGGTTCTATGCCTCTGTCACTGTCTGAACCACTGACAAAAAAAAAAAAGACAAAACTAAACTAATTTGTTCACAATCGCTGTCACTTTCCGTCATGATTGTCCAATGTTGATAAGTGTGAATGTGGATAGGCAGGGCAGCCAGGGTACAACTGGTGATGTCAAAAACATGGGCGTGGTCTGGACTGGCTGTCACAAGCCAGCAAGCAAGGTGGGGCCTTTTGTGCAATTATGTAAATACGGGTGGGTGATATGGTCTCCGGTATGAATATTTGGTTTAAGCTATGTGTATTTTATCTAAATTCGTTGTCATTTAGAAAAAAAATTACGTGACATTTGGCCTTTAATTTCAAGCAGTTTGGATGAATGGCCTAGGAGGAGTTCAGTTTGACTTCTCTTGCACATTTTTGAAAATATGGTGCAGAAACCTCCCTTTTTAAAGCATAAGATCCATGGAGAAACATTGGGGAAGATTTCAAAAAATAGAATGATAAAAGAATTTTGAGTCTAGGTCTGGCCGTTCTTGAGATACTGGCCGTACTCGAGACACATGAGTTGGCAGCCTTTTGCAGCAGTGGCACAGTTCTGAGCTTTTTTTTTCATTTTTATTTACTATCCGTTTTTCTTTGCTACAGCTTTTCTGATCTTGTTACCCCATATCCATCACGGACACCATGAACACTAATATCGCCGTACTGGCAGTGATATTAGCTGTCTTTCTATTCATATCGCCAATGACTGCTGACCCGGTGAGTGGTGGACCCACTGTTTACTGTAGGAGTCAATTGTTAGCATTACGCAACCCTGCGATGCTAACTGAGAGACACGATATCCCTCAAGAAATCAGGTGAAAACGATGGGGATGTTGAGCTGGAGCGAAGCAATATGCAAGGAAGATAAAGTACAAGCCCGTTCTACCATCCGTTATTATGGGAAATGTGAGATCATTGCTTAACAAGACAGACAAACTAGTGGCTCGGTCCTGGTATGAGAAAATCTGCAGAGAGGTTAGCATCATGCTGTTCACTGAAACATGGCTAACAGAGCTAACAACAGACGCTAACATCGGACTGGAGGGTTTCCACTTAATACAGGCAGATTGGACACTAGATAGTGGCAGGAGCAGAGGTGGGGGATGGACAGTGTTTGTGAACAACAGATGGTGTAATCCTGGGCACATCATGATTAAAGAACAACACTGTAGCAAGGACATTAGTTACTAGCCATTAGCATGTGACCGGCATACCTCCCCAGAGAGTTCTCACACGTCATCGTGACTGCCATTAATGGACCCCCTCCATAAGTGCTGAGACGGCACATGACATCATCCACACAGTCAGCAGCAGGCTGACTATGTGGATGACTGTGTCAGCAGCACCCAAATGCTGTCCAGCTCATCTCTGGTGATTGTAACCATACTTCCCTGTCCTCCATTCTGCCCACTTTCACCCAGTATGTCACGTGCCACACCAGAGAAAATAAAACACTGGAGTTATGTTATGCAAACACCAAGGAGGCTTACAACTCACCCCCCCCCCCCCCCCCCCCCGGAAGATCTGATCACAACTTCGTTCACCTCTGGCCTGTGTACAAACCCCTGGTACATAGACAACCTCCTGTTACTCGCACAGTGAAGATATGGTCCGAGGAGGCAGAGGACACTCTGAAGGACTGTTTTGAATCCACTGTGTGGGAGCAGCTCTGGTATCCACATGGTGAAGACATCAACAGCCTCACACACAACATCACAGATTTCATCAACTTCTGTGTGGACAAGATCAGAGAGGGAAAGGACAGTTACAGGAAGAAGATGGGGGACAAGCTGTAGCAGAGTGACATCAGCAGTTTTCTGGAGAGGCCTCAAAACTATCTCTGGGCACCAGGATACCTCCTCCCAGGCCGTGGGGGGTAGGGAGCGAGTGAACAACCTGAAACTGTTCTTTAGCAGGTTTGACCAACTGCCGCTCCTCCACCTGCCACCAACCCCTGCTGCCTCCACCTTCATCTTGTCCCCATGTCCACTGTCCTCCTTCCAACCCCCTTACATCCCCAGCTCTCAGTGCACATCCACAGCAGTTTTTCCCATCACAGACCCAACCCCCCCCCCCCCCCCCCGCACACAGCCCCCCTGCCCCAGTCTGTCCCTCACTAAGACCCAGATGAGAGCTGAGCTGAAGAAGCTCAAGGTAAGGAAGGCTGCAGGTCCAGACGGCATCAGCTTGAGGCTCCTCAAGTCCTGTGCAGACCAGCTGTGTGGGATCGTGGAGCACATCTTCAGCCTGAGCCTGAAGCTAGGGAGGGCACCACAGCTGTGGAAAACATCCTGTGTGGTATCCGTGTCAAAGACTCCGCACCCCAGGGACCTGAACAGCGACAGACCAGTGGCCCTCACATCACACCTGATGAAGACCCTGGAGAGGCTGGTCCTCACCCACCACCACCCCCTGGTGGGACCAGCAATGGATCCACTTCATTTTGCCTATCAGCATAGCGCTGGGGTGGAGGATGCAGTGATCTTCCTCCTACATCATTCCCTGTCCCACCTGGAGAAGCCTGGGAGCACTGGGAGGATCATGTTCTTTGTTTTCTCCAGTGCTTTCAACACCATCCAACCAGTGATCCCAAGAGACAAGCTACTGTGTGCAGGGGTGGACCAGCACCTGTCATCTTGGATCCTGGACTACCTCACAAACCAACCATAGTTTGCGAGAACCCAGGACTGTATGTCTGATACCATCATCTGTCATATGGGGGCCCCCCAGGGAACAGTTATGGCTCCCTTCCTGTTCACCCTCTACACTGCTAACTTTTCACACAACACACCACACTGCCATCTACAGAAGCCCTCTGATGACTCTGCGATTGTCAGCCTCATATCCGATGGGGATGACACAGAGTACAGAGGACTTATCCAGGACTTCGTGGACTGGTGTCTGCGAAACTGCCTCCAGATCAATGCGAGGAAAACCAAGGAACTGGTGGTGGACTTCCACAGGTGTGGACAACCCTCCACAACACTGGTACATATCCAGGGAATAGACACTGAGATGGTGACATCTTTCAAGTACCTGGGTGTTCACCTGGACAATAAACTGGACTGGTCACACAACACCAGTGCGCTCTACAAGAAGGGGCAGCGCAGGCTGTTCCTTCTGAGGAGACTCAGGTCTTTTGGAGTGTGGGGGGCACTCCTGAAGACCTTTTACGATTCTGTGGTGGCATCCATCCATCCATCCATCTTCGACCACTTAATCCTTTTCGGGTCACGTGGGTGGGTGGGGGGTGGGGGGCTGGAACCTATCCCAGCATCTTTGGGTGAGAGGTAGGGTACACCCTGGACAGATCGCCAGTCCATCACAGGGCCTCTGTGGTGGCATCAGCCATCACATTTGGAGTGGTCTGCTGGGGCAGTGGCATCACGGCAGCCGACGGGAAGAGACTGAACAAGCTGATCAAAAAAAGCTCTGTTCTGGGGCAACGCCTCGACCCAGTGGAGGAGATAGGAGAGAGGAGGATGGTGGCTAAGCTGTAATCTCTGCTGGAGTCCGAGTACCACCCCAAGCGGGACACGCTGAACACACTGAGAAGCTCATTTAGCGGTAGGCTGTGTCATCTTAAGAGCATGAGGGAGAAGCTCCACAGGTCCTTCCTACCTGTGGCTGTCAGACTTTATGATCTAATTGGTGTTGTTCATAGAGGCCGTATTAAACATCACAGCTTTGCACAATAGAGATCATCCCCTCCAATACACAACTAAGACAATTACAATTATTATCGAGGTTGGCAACAACACTGTTGATTCAATGTGAAATATACTATCTGGGCCCATATTTATATTTTGCTGGTAATTTAACTGTAATGCTGTTGATACCATCTAGCTGCAATGCTCCTGCACTGTCTATATACAGTGGTGTGAAAAAGTGTTTGCCCCTTCCCGATTTCTCATTTTTTTGAATGTCACACTTAAATGTTTCAGATTATCAAACAAATTTAGATATCAGACAAAGATAACACAAGTAAGCACAAAATGCAGTTTTAAAATGAAGGTGTTTATTATTAAGGATAAGAAAAATCCAAATCTACATGGCCCTGTGTGGAAAAGTGACACCCCCCCCCCCCGTTAAAACATAAATTAACTGTGGTTTATCACATCTTTGGAAAGCTGAGTTCAATTTCTCTATCCACACCCAGGCCTGATTACTCCCACACCTGTTCTCAATCAAGCAATCACTTAAATAGGACCTGCCTGTCAAAGTGAAGTAGACCAAAAGATCCTTAAAAGCTAGACATCATGCTGTGATCCAAAGAAAATCAGGAACAAATGAGAAACAAAGTAATTGAGATCTATCAGTCTGGAAAAGGTTATCAAGCCATTTCTAAAGCTTTGGGACTCCAGCGAACCACAGTGAGAGCCATTATTCACAAATGGGGAAAACATGGAACAGTGGTGAACCTTCCGAGGAGTGGCCGGCCAGCCCACCAAAATTACCCCAAGAGCGCAGCGGTGACTCATCCTTCTCTCTTCTTCACTTCTTCATAGCAGTCTGTCGGAGGCGACAATGACTGTTTCATTTAGGTCTGATCAGATTCCTTCACACAGCTCTCTCTTCGCCCTCCGCTGCCAGGAACTCCTGACCTTGTCCAAGAGGTCACAAAAGACCTCACAACAACATCTAAAGAACTGCAGGCCTCACTTGTCTCAGTTAAGGTCAGTGTTCATGACTCCATCTTAAGAAAGAGACTGGGCAACAATGGCCTGCATGACAGAGTTCCAAGACGAAAACCACTGCTGAGCACAAAGAATATAAAGGCTCATCTCAGTTTTGCTAGAAAACATCTTGATGATCCCCAAGACTTTTGGGAAAATACGCTGTGGACTGACGAGACAAAAGTTGAACTTTTTGGAAGGTGTATGTCCCATTGCATCCGGCATAAAAGTAACACAGCATTTCAGAAAAGGAACATCATACCAACAGTAAAATATGGTGGTAGTTTGATGGTCTGGGTCTGTTTTGCTGCTTCAGGACCGGGAAGACTTGCCGTGGTAAATGGAAACACGGATTCTGCTGTCTACCAAAAAAATCTTGAAGGAGAATTTCCGGCCATCTGTTCGTGACTTCAAGCTGAAGCACACTTGGGTTCCTCAGCAGGACAATGATCCAGAACACACCAGCAAGTCCACCTCTGAATGGCTTAAGAAAAACAAAATGAAGACTTTGGAGTAGCCTAGTCAAAGTCCTGACCTGAATCCAATTGAGATGCTGTGGCATGACCTTAAAAAGGCGGTTCATGCTCGAAAATCCTCCAAGTTGGCTGAATTACAACAATTCTGCAGTGATGAGTAGGCCAAAATTCCTCCACAGCGCTGTAAAATACTCATTGCCAGTTATCACAAACACTTTGATTGCAGTTGTTGCTGCTAACGGTGGCCCAACCAATTATTAGATTTAGGGGGCAATCACTTTTTCACACAGGGCCATGTAGGTTTGGATTTTTTTTCCCCCTTAATAATAAACACCTTCATTTAAAAACTGTGTTTTATGTTTACTTGTGTTATCTTTGTCTAATATTTAAATTTGTTTGATGGTCTGTGTAGGGAGCTTGAAATGAAGAAGCGATGTGATTTTATAAATCAAGATTTATTATCAGCTTCACCTCCCAAACATGTCTCATCTCGATGCAGAAGCAGAATCAAGAGGTCGAGTGCAGTCAGACCCTCATACTTATACCCACAGTCAACAAAAGACATTGCATATCAAAGCTGACATCCCGCATTAACATAATCCCCCTCCATTGTCCTCCATCTCCTCCACCTGACCCTGGGTGGTCAGGAAGTTTGATCCGGTCTCCGCTGCTGCGACTCAGTCTGTTCTTTGATCCTCGCCAGTGGTTGAGACCTCTTGTCCTGTTCTGAGGCGTGAGGTCATTCCACATATGTAATCACTAAACATTCTAATATGTCTATACATATGTAGGTATGGAATAGATGATTAATATAAGCCACAGCCCCCCCCAAACGACTAAGAAAAGGACAATCAAATTAAGTTTACAGTTTAAGATAATCGCTATGACATATTATACTGTTAAACATCTTGACAGGGAAAACAAGGAAAAAATCTTTCCAGCAGTCATGATCCTGTAGAAGGTTCAGTGGTAACAACAGCAGTATAGTAATGTCACAAATCCGCCTTAAAACTGTCACGGCACAATCTGATAACATAGTTAATAACTCTTTGTCAATTTAGCATCAGTCCATGTGCCGTCTGGGTTTTAATCTTCTCCCGAATCTGCTGTAGGTCCGCTTTGGCGTCCTGGTGGGACCCTCCTGTAAGGAATCTGCAGCTTGGGGAGGAGAGTGGTTATTTGTTCCCTGCAGGGGGGCTGAGTTTTTTTTCTTGGGTCGCCACCAGGCTCGGCTCGTCGCTCAACAAGAAGGCAGGTTTAAGTCTGTCAATGTTGACTGTTTCTTTTCTGTCCCCTAAATCAAGCACAAAATGCTTATCACCAGGTTCCAGCACTCTGAATGGTCCGTCGTATGGTGGACGGAGGGTTGATTTTAAAGGTTCGTGTCTAACAAAAACGAACTTGGCGTTTTTTAAAGCTTGGGGGACAAAAACCCGTGGAAAAGAGTGATATGCCGGTCCGGGGAGCGTGTCCGGTCCGGTGCTGCTTAAGGGCCCCAGGGCTGGAAGATGCCCGGGCTGTGGATGCTCTGGTAAGAACTCACCTGGGAGTCTGAGAGGTTGTGCAAAAACTAATTCTGCTGGGGAGGCGTCTAGATCCTCTTTAGGCGCAGAACGCAACCCTAATAAAACCCAGGGAAGTTTATTCACCCAATCTGTATCCGTTAGTGAGGCCCTGAGGGCGGCCTTTAAAGATCTGTGAAAACGCTCGCATAACCCATTAGCCTGAGGGTGATACGCGGTGGTGCGGTGAATTGTCGCTCCTAAGCTGCTGGCCATGGCTGACCACAGTTCTGAGACAAATTGAGGTCCCCTATCGGACGTGATGTCCGATGGGACGCCGAAACGTGCCACCCAGTTTGTTAAAAAAAACGCGAGCGACTTCCGCGGCTGTGGTTGACGCCAAAGGGACCGCCTCCGGCCAGCGCATAGTACGGTCTATCATTGTTAACAGGTGTGTGAAACCTTGAGATGAAGGTAGTGGTCCCACGAGGTCGACATGAACGCGGTCAAACCTCCTGGCTGGGATTCGAAAAGGCTCTAGAGGAGCTTTTGTGTGTTTGTGTATTTTGGCGCGTTGGCAAGACATGCAAGTCTTTGTCCATTCCTTTACATTTTTGCGCAGGCCCGGCCAAACAGACTTTTCCGCGACCATTTTAACCGAGGCATGCACCCCTGGGTGCGCGAGGGAGTGAACCAAGTCAAAAATGCGGCGGCGCCATGCAGCTGGAACTACCGGGCGAGGTCGGCCGGTTGACACGTCGCAGATTAGGGGGGGTACACCGTCACGTAAACCCCTTTCCTCCAGTCTTAACCCTGTTGGTCCAGACTGGAGCGCGCGCACGTCCGCGTCACTGCTTTGTTCCTCTGCCATGGCTGCGTAATCTATCCCTACGTGAATTGGGGCCGCGTACGCGTCCGCGTTGGCGAAGAGTTCTGCGGCTGAGGTAGTATAATCTGTCTCCTCGTGCTCTGGCGATGTCACAGCGCGAGAGAGGCAGTCTGCTACTACGTTAAGTTTGCCTGCCACATGTCGAATGTCTGTGGTGAACTCTGAAATTGCAGCTAGCTGTCTTTGTTGTCTGCCTGACCATGGTTCTGAAATTTTAGCCATTGCAAAAGTGAGTGGTTTATGGTCTACAAAAGCTGTGAAACGCCGCCCTTCCAGCCAGAACTGGAAGTGGCGGATGGATAAATGAAGCGTTAGCAGCTCCCTGTCAAAAGTGCTGTATTTGCGCTCGGTTTGGTTTAAAGATTTGCTAAAGAATGCTAACGGTTGCCAGGTTCCGCCAACGTGTTGTTCCACAACTGCCCCTATGGCCAGGTCTGAAGCGTCTGTGGTTAGCGCTATGCGGGTCGAGGGATCAGGGTGAACCAACAATGTGGCATTCGCTAGAGCACTCTTTACTTCCGCGAAAGCGCTTTCGCGCTCCGGGGTCCATTCGACCGCGTTGGAAGGTTTTTGTTTTCTGAGCGTGGCATACAGGGGTTGCATGAGTTGAGCTGCGCGGGGGAGGAAACGGTTGTAAAAATTCACCATTCCCAAAAATTCTTGCAGCGATCTGACCGTTTGTGGTCGTGGAAAATTTTTTACCGCGCGGACTTTGTCTGGCAATGGGACTGCCCCCTTTGGTGAAACTCTGTGTCCCAAAAAATCAATTTGTGACACGCCGAATTTGCATTTGGCTGGATTGATTATTAACCCGTGCTCTTCTAGTCTCTGAAAAACTGTAGTGAGGTGTTGTTTGTGTTCTTCCTCTAACGGGCTGGCTCCCAGCATATCGTCAAGGTAGATGAACACGAAGGGTAGGTCGCGTAATACCACGTCCATCATACGCTGAAAAGTTTGAGCAGCGCCTTTGAGGCCAAACGGCATTCGCAAAAATTCAAAAAAGGGGTTATTACAGCCGTTTTAGGAATGTCTTCCGCTCGAACGGGGACTTGGTGATAGCCGCGGACCAGGTCTATTTTAGAAAAAATGCGCGCACCCGCCAGATGTAGTGAAAAATCTTGGATGTGAGGAATTGGGTAGCGGTCATGCGCTGTCGCATTGTTTAATCTGCGGTAATCGCCGCAAGGTCTCCAAGAACCATCGGTTTTCGGGACCATGTGGAGTGGCGATGCCCAAGGGCTTTTTGAGCGCCTAATAATGCCTAATTTTTCTAGGCTGGCAAACTCGTCACGTGCTATGGCGAGCTTGGTCGCGTCTAAGCGCCGAGCTTTGGCAAACACGGGTGGGCCTGTTGTGGGGAGGAAGTGTTCAACCCCGTGTTTCGCTACTGTTGCTGAAAATTTGGGAACTGTGAGTGCTGGAAATTGGGTGAGGAGTTGGTCAAACTTACCTCCTGCTGTGGTGACGCTGGCCTGCACGGGTGGTGGAGAAACACGAGCTGAGCAGGGAATAGAAGAAAATGACAGTGCATTAACCAAGCGTCTATTTGCAAGATCGACTAACAACCCATATGCACACAAAAAATCAGCGCCCAACAAGTTAAAACTCACTGCCGCTATAATAAACGTCCATCTATAGTTGCGGCCGTGAATGCAAAGAGGCAGGTTCCTTTCACCGAAAGTGTCGATGGTCGAGCCGTTGGCTGCCATTGCTCCGTTTCCCCGGGGTCCCATGGCTCGGTCTGCGTTGGAAGGGGTGATGAAGCTCACCTGAGCTCCAGTGTCGATAAGGAACTGTCTCCCGGTGTGTCCGTCAGTCACATAAAGCAGCTTATTCGTCTCGCCGAGAGCCGTAGCTGCTAACGTTTTCCTGGCTTTGGTGTTACCCGAGTTTTTGAAATTGCAGGGGGGCACGCATTTGTACGCCCTCTCGGCGAAACGCTGATGATAATAGCAGAGGTCGTTCCGCCTGCTGCGCCTTGGTTGTGTCGCTGCCATGGTGGGCGGGCTCTGCTCCGTTGTCTGCGGTTCTCCGCTGCTCTGGGCTTCCGCGCTGAGATCTGCAGATGCTGCTGTGGCCATCTGTTCGCCGCAGGCATTGATGAGCCGCTGCGCTTCTCGGGCCAGCGCGCGGAAGTCCTGCTGGGTGTTGCACCGCATGTTGGCCAGTGTCCCTCTCATGTGTGGCAGCAGAGTGCTGAGGAAGATATGCTGGAAAAGGAAGTTGTCGTTGTCTGCTTCCTTAAGCTGCAGCATGTCCTCCATGAGGGCCTTGGGTCTGCATCCTCTGTGGCCGTAGATCGCCAGAATCTTCTCCGCTCTCTCCTCGGCTGACGGGACGAAGTTCCTATGATGGTCGCCTTTAATTCTCTGTATTTGTCGTGGGCGGGCGGTCGTTGAATTATGCTCCGCGTGCATCTTGACGTGGCGGCGTCGAGTTTGGCGACGATGTGGTAAAATTTAATCTCGTCCGCCGTTATGCCCGCCAGTACAAACTGAGCCTCAGCTTGCTGGAACCACGAGCTCGGGTCGTTTTGCCAGAACTCTGGCAGCTTGACGGTGACGGCGCTTGTGTGGGCCGTCTCTGATGTGTCCGCCGGGTGAGGACGCCTTTCTTCTGTCCTCACGGCGGAGCTGGGGATGGTGCTCGGTTGAGCCCTCTCTGTGGATTCTGCCGTGGGGGGACGTCTTCCATCCGTTCCCCTGTCTGCATGGGCGACGGCGCTTGCCTGGGTCGCCTCCGATGAGTTCGTTGCAGGAGAACGTCTCTGTTCCATCCTCACGTCTGGTCACCAGTGTAGGGAGCTTGGGATAAAGAAGCGATGTGATTTTATAAATCAAGATTTATTATCAGCTTCACCTCCCTATCATGTCTCATCTCGATGCAGAAGCAGAATCAAGAGGTCGAGCGCAGTCAGACCCTCATACTTATACCCACACTCAACAAAAGAAACTGCATATCAAAGCTGACATCCCGCATTAACATAATCCCCTCCATTGTCCTCCATCTCCTCCACCTGACCCTGGGTGGTCAGGAAGTTCGATCCGGTCTCCACCGCTGCGACTCAGTCTGTTCTTTGCTCCTCGCCGGTGGTTGAGACCTCTTGTCCTGTTCTGAGGTGTGAGGTCATTCCACATATGTAATCACTAAACATTCTAATATGTCTATACATATGTAGGTATGGAATATATGATTAATATAAGCCACAGTCTGAAACATTTAAGTGTGACAAGCATACAAAAAAATGAGAAATCAGGATGGGGGCAAACACTTTTTCACACTACTGTAACTGTGTACATACACTACCGTTCAAAAGTTTGGGGTCACCTCAGACAATTCTGTGTTTTCCATGAAAAGTCACACTTTTATTTACCACCATGAGTTGTAAAATGAATAGAAAATATAGTCAAGACATGGACAAGGTTAGAAATAATGATTTGTATTTGAAATAATAATTTTTTCCTTCAAACTTTGCTTTTGTCAAAGAATCCTCCATTTGCAGCAATTACAGCATTGCAGACCTAACATGATTGCACAAGGGTTTTCTAATCATCCATTAGCCTTCTGACGCAATGAGCAAACACATTGTACCATTAGAACACTGGAGTGATAGTTGCTGGAAATGGGCCTCTATACACCTATGTAGAGATCGCACCAAAAACCAGACATATGCAGCTAGAATAGTCATTTACCACATTAGCAATGTATAGAGTGTATTTCTGATTAGTTTAAAGTTATCTTCATTGAAAAGAAATGCTTTTCTTTCAAAAATAAGGAAATTTCTAAGTGACCCCAAACTTTTGAACGGTAGTGTATGTATATTTATTTACTGCTTTGGCTAACCAGTTCTTATCTTATCGTCTTATACAGTATACTATTTCTCTGAGTGCTGCTATCCCTTTGCTGCTGCAATCTGGGAATTTCCCCATTGTGTGACTAATAATAGCTTATCTTATCTTGATTTTTGGTCTCTGAGTAGTGGGGAGAGTTTCTGACCAGACTGTAAAATTTCAGGGTTTTTTTTTGTTTTTTTTTGCTACACGTGCACTTTTAGTGGAGAAAAATAATGATAAGAACTAGAATCAGAAGAAAAACAACAGGGTTCCCACGGCTGTGTTGCTCGGTAGACCACAATACCAGACTGAGACCAGTGTAGAACGACCAAGACTTAGGGTGTGTCTCAATTCACCCCTTACCCCTACCCCAATGCGCAAAACGGAGAGGAGAGATTTTTTGACCTACCCCTCCAGTTTTTCCTGTAAATTTTCATCTTTTTTCTCCAAAATTTACAACTTTTTTTTTTTACAAAAATCTGACATTTTTGTGTAAATTTGCAAAAACTGTCTTTTAGTTTCGCAACTTTTTTCCTGTAAATTTCCTACTTTTTCATAAATTTGTGTATTTTTTGTCTCATTAATGTGCAACTTTTTTCTCATAAATCAGCATTTTTTGCTTGTAAATTTGAAGTTTCTCCTGTTAATTTTCAGTTTTTTTCTTAAAGATTTGCAACTTTTTGTTCAAAGATTTTTGACTTTTTTTCTCTTAAATTTGCAACTTTTCCTCAAAAATTTGTCACTTTTTTTTCTCATAGATTTGCTACTTTTTCCTGGAAATTCTCATGGGATTTTTTCATAAATTTTCAACTTTTTTCTCATAAATTTGCTTTTTTTTTTGTCAATGTGCAATTTTTTTCCTGTCAATTTTCATTTTTTTTCTGGGCTAAGGGCTAGTCGTGACCAAGACCAGTGTGTATTCAGGAGGTCTTGACCCCTTATGTTCCTGGTCCCGGTCCAGTCTTGATGAGGTGTTGACTACCACCCTGCTGCTTGGAACCCTAATTATGAGAGGACAATGTTCCAGCCCTCTTCAGTCCTAAGTCTGTTTTTTCAGCTGTCTTAATAGCAAAATGGACTCGAACACACCCATAAAGGGGTTTTGCGGTTTCGACATGCTTTTGCCTAGACGGTAGTAATGCAGCCCCCAGACAGACACACGGTCGCACATAAAAACTGTCAGAACCACCCTGTAACCGGCGGCTCCACAGCTGGGTGTGTCAGTGATCTCATCTGCTCAGCAGCTGTGTGGGTGTGTGCTCTTTCTGCTGTTTTGGGGAGTTTCTGCGTCTCCGTGGTCAGTGGTTGTTGTCGAGCTCCGCGGTTCTGCTGACGACGACGTTAAAGGTACGACTTATTCCTGCTGTTTATTTACTTATGTCCATATGAGGCAGGTAGAGGAGGTCGGGGGGTCGTGACCTCTGACCTCTGACAGCTGCGGGGCATTAGTTCAGTTCAGAGACTTAACGATGTACGACGGTGACTCATGACTGATGGAGGGTTTTACTGCAGATTTTACTTAAATTTAGTTCAGTTTTACTTAAAGGACAGTGCAGGTTAATGAGCATTAATAATAATAATAATAATAATAATAATAATAATACATTTTATTTCTAGGCGCCTTTCAGCCCCCAAAGTCACCTAAATAAACAGTCAGTGTGAACTTGCCAGATTGTAGCCAATGGCTAATTTCCATCTGTTGTCCAGAAATAGATGTTCCTTATACAAAGAAGGAAGAAAGTACAATAAAGCATAAAAATAATTATCATTCAGCTTCTTCTGGTATTTTCGACTTTTTTCCTCATAAATCTGCAACTTTTTTCATAAAAAATTGAGACTTTTTCTCATAAGTTTGTGACTTTTTCATAAAAAGAATCTGTCACTTTTTCTCATAAATTTTCAGAATTTGTCTTTTAGTTTTGCAGCTTTTTTCTTGTAAACTTGCAACTTGTTTCTCATAAAGTTGCAGCTGTTTTCTTTCTAATTTGCAATTTTTCCTCTTAAATTTGAGGGTTTTTTCTTGCAATTTTCCTCACTTTTTATTCTAATAAATGTGCTGCTTTTTTTCTTGTAAATCTTCATATTTTTCTCATAAATTTGCAGCCTTTTTCAATTCAATTCAACTTTATTTATATAGCGCCATTTCACAACAACAGTCATCTCATAGCACTTTCAACTGTAGGGGGAACCCCCACAATTGCAGAAAGACCCCAGCAATCAGGTGATCCCCTGTGAGCAAGTGCTTGGCAACGGTGGAGAGTAAAAACTCCCTTTTAACTCCCTTTTAACCCCCCCGGCTGTCTAAACCTATTAGCAGCATAACTAAGGGAGGGTTCAGGGGCACCTGATCCCTCCCTAATTGTAGGCTATATCAAAAAGGAAGGTTTTAACCCTATTCTTAAAAACAGAGATCGAGTCTGACTCCCGAATCCAGATTGGCAGCTGGTTCCAAAGGAGAGGAGCCTGATAACTGAAAGTGCTGCCTCTCATTGTACTTTTGGAGATTCTAGGTATTACAAGTAATCCAGCATTTTGGGAGTGTAGTGCTCTGTTAGGATGATAAGGTACTATCAGATCTTTTAAATAACAAGGGGCCTGAAAAAGGTGTATTGTCCTCTCTGGGTTGGAGACAAGTTCCTGCCCCAAGTGGAGGAATTTAAGTATCTTGGGGTCTCATTCATGAGTGAGGGGAGAATGGAGTGAGAGATTGACAGACGGATCGTAGCAGTATCTGCAGTGATGCGGACGTTGTACGGGTCTGTTGTGGTGAAGAGGGAGCTGAGCTCTAAAGGAAAGCTATGGATTTATCGGTCAATCTACGTTCCTACCCTCACCTATGAGTTTTGGGTAATGACCAAAATAATGAGATTGTGGATACAAGCAGCTGAAATGAGCTTTCTCCGCAGGATTGCTGGACTCACCCTTAGAGATAGGGTGAGGAGCTCAGTCATCCAGGAGAGGCTCAGAGTAGAACCGCTGCTCCTCTACATCAAAGGAGACAGTTGAAGTGGATTGGACTTCTGATCAGGATGCCTCCTGGACGCCTCCCACTTGAGGTGTTTCGGGCATGTCCCACTGGAAGGAGACCCTGGGGCAGACCCATGACACGCTAGAGAGACTACGTCTCCCAGCTGGCCTGGGAACATCTTGGTATCCTCTCAGAAGAGCTGGAGCAGGTGGCCGGGGAGAGGGAAGTCTGGGATTCTCTGGTTGAGCTGCTACCTCTGGAAAAGCGGTAGAAGATGGATGGATGGTTGGATGGATGGATGGATGGATGGATGGATGGATGGGGCCTGATTATTTAGAGCTTTGTAAGTGAGGAGAAGGATTTTAAACTTAATTCTAAATTCTATGGGAAGCCAATGAAGGGAGGCCAGAACCGGAGAGATATGGGCCAAATTTCAGTCTCCTCCCCAAACTCTTGAGCCCTGAGCCCTTGTAGACTTCGGCTGCCGCCATCAGTAGTGCTCAAGTGTGTGAGTCTGTGAGGACATGAAGTGGCTCAAAATGATAGAAATGGGACACATGATTTCTTCTGGGGCACGGAACAAGATGGCGGCATAAAGCAGAGCTCCTGAGTCGATTAGATAATTACTCCCCCAAAACTATGAAAGGAACGATACACGACTTTTAAACTGGCACAAAATGAGTGGGGGAAGAAAACAGAGAAGTTTGGGGGAAAAAATGATGTCCAAGGGCCAAGAAGAAAACGAGGCTGAACACAAACTAGTAATCGAGGACATGTCCATCCAGCTGTGCTTGTTTTTAGAGGAACTAACTGCGATTACCAAAGAAATATGGGACCTCAAGAAAGAGATGAAAGAGAGCCTTTTGGAATTCAAAGAAGAGTTGAAAGAGGAGGTGAGACTTGAGTTCACCAATTTTAAAGAGGAAATTAATTGAAAATTGGTGGAATTACAACAACAGCAGTAGGATATTACAGACGCACAGAGACAGATAAGAGAGAGTGAAGAGTGGCACACTGACGCCAAAGATGCCATCATTACCTTATTAAAACAACATAAAACTGCAAGAGGAGTTGACTGAAGTAGAAGGTCACGGAAGATGCTGTAATTTGAGAATTTATGATATGGCTGAACAGGAAAACGAATCTGTGCTGGAGTTGGTGAAGGGGCTCCTGCACCGGGAGCTCTTGTTACCAGAGGGAACTGAACTTCACAGTCAACAGGCGCACAGAAGCCTCGGAAAGAAACCACCACCGGGAGCACCCCCGAGATCCACAGTGGTCAACTTGAAATAGGAAACTAAAGAAAGCATCCTGGCCAAAGCTTGGAAAAAGAAAATACAGGTGGATGGAAGACAGACAGTTTTTGACTACGACTGTCCCACTGAGATGATGAAGAAACAGAAGACATACTCAGAGATTAAAAAGATTCTGAGAAACAACAAGATTTGCTTCCAGACGCCACTGAGCAAAATAAGGATCTACTGGTCAGATAGACCCAGAATCTATAACAATGCAGACGACACAGCACGAGACATGAGGAGCAGAGGGCTGGAGATACAGGAACGGCATGGTGGTGGACCCCCACTGGAGGAGAGGGTCCTGAGAGCATCATTATGGCAACGCGTAGGGGAGAAACGAGGGACAAACGGGGAGACCGCCGCTCCGGAGGATCACAGCCAAGATGCAGGGAACCGGGCGAGGGAAAGGCTGCAGGACTTTTAACTATGAAGTAATGATGGAGATAAGGCCATAGGAGAGGGGGTGTAAGAAGAGAAAATATTGCCATGGAGCCAAGGTGAGTTAAATACGCCCTGATTTTGAGTTAAATTCGTTACAGAGGGTGGGTGAGTAACTAGAACTAAATGGATAACCAGTCTTCCCTTTCCCTCGTTTTCTTTTTCCACCTGTTATTTACAGGGAGATAGGTTCGCTAAGACTTTTATTTCTGGGTTTTATACCCCGGTTGTCAACCTGGGGCTTTCTTATTTATTATAATAGAACAGCATCTCTAAGTCAAACTTATTAAGACTCTTAAAATCACCCCCTTTCCTACAAGCACAAGACTTCTCTAACTAAGATTTACATAAGATTCGAAAGGGAGAACTACCTAATTAGAGACTGTTGGACCCATCTAGTGCCATGTTGAGACCTATTTCAGGTCTGCCCCAATTCACTAGGGGGGGCCCTTTATACATAAAAGGCCATCCCTCCCTCCTACCAACAGGGAGACAGGGCCAGGGGGAACAAGGCCTTATTTGCTGGGGAGTTCAGTTTTTGGGTTCATTCATATTGTGTTCATGAACAAATGCTGGCTGGTTTTACTACAGTGCAGGTGATTAGAAATATTTCAAGGAATTCAAATGATGCATTATAATGATATAATGGTGGTGTCATTAAATATTAATGGCCTACAAAATGTTTAAAAAGAGGTAAAGCATTAGCTAAGTTTAGAAAAGAGAAGATGCAAATAATTTTTTTAGAGGAGACACATTTACCATGAGAGGAGCACATAAAGTTAAAAAAGTTAGGCTACAGGAATCATTTTTTCCAGCTCCTCTGGACAAAATCAGAAGACAGGTGTAATGATATTGATTCCCAACATGATACAGTTTGAATTGATCAAGGAAATTGGTGATAAGGAGGGAAGATATATCCTGATAAAAGGTAAATTAGAGAATCAGTTGGTGACACTGTTTAATGTGCACGCTCTTCCAGGAAGCAGAAAAGCCTTGTTTGAGAAAATATTTGATCTTATAAATTTGGAATCCAAAGGAACACTGATATGTAGTGAAGATTTTAACGTGGTTTTAAATTACAGGCTAGACACAACGAGTACAAAGGGAAGCAAAAGACAAATGAATAGATAAATGAATGCTATGATGACAGAAGTGGACATACGTACTAGATGTATGGAGGGAACTCCATCCATTTGATGAGGACTCTCCCATCACTCAGTCCCTCATGCAACATACTCCACAACTGATTATTGTTAATGAATAAGGGAGATTTACACAGAGTAAAGGAATGCAGGGTAGGGCTAACTGTGTCAGACCACAGTGCAGTTTACCTTAAAATTAAACTGAATAATAAGAGGAAAACACGCAATGAAGACGCAATGAAGGAATGAAGGAATATTAAACAACAACAACAGACTCGTGGACGAATTAAAAGGGGACATAACTAGATACAGGGAGGAAAATGATAATGGGGAAGTGGACCCGACAATATTATGGGACGCCATGAAAGTAGTAATAAGAGGGAGGCTGATCTCATACACAGAATTTGAAAAAAAAAGAAGAAAAGCCAGTTAGAAACATCTTCTTCTTGGAGTATCAGGTCTGTTTGCAGACATGGATGATCAAGGCTGTCCGTCTACTCTGTGGATGAGTTCTATGCTGCTGATGTTTTTGCCTATGAAATCTCTGAGGCTGGTGATGTATGTCTGCCACGATTTTTCTTTCCTTCTATTTTCCCAGTTAGCATTACTTTTTCCAAGTTGTCTTTTCTGATCACGTGGCCAAGAAATTTGAGCTGCATCTTTCTGATTGTTGTGATGAGTGATCTTTTTGTTTTTGCCAACTTCAGCACTTCTTCGTTCGTTTTCTTTTCTGTCCATGATATACGTAACATTCTTCTTATGAACCACATTTCAATAGCCTCTAATTTTCTTAACTGTTTGTTTAAAGTCCAGCATTCACAGCCATAGAGTAAAACTGGCCATATATACTGTTTGTCTTGAGGACTCAGAGTTTGATGTCAAGTGAGATATTTCTATTTTTGAGGATAGGACTCATTTTACTGAAAGTGTCTTTTGACATGGCGGAGAAAGTCCATCTGCTTCACTGTGGGCTACTGCGATGTTTAGGATGTTCTGCTGCTTTCTTTCAGAGTCAGCAATTAGTACAGTGTCATCTGCAAATCTGAGGTTATTTGTTTGTTCCTCCTACTTTTATTCCTTCTTTTCCACAATATCTTTATTGAACCTTTTTTTTTTTTTTTTTTTAACAAACATGATACAAACAATCAAACACTAACACTAAAGTACTACAAAAAAAAAAAAAATGCACTAAGAACACCAACAACCACCAACAAAATCAAGTCTTCAACAATGCTCCTCTGTTTAGTCTAGACAATCCAATACATAAGTATACATATTATGTTCACCAGTTTGGAATTTACAAGGTCCACACACATCATTCACCTTCTTCTTCAAGAGTTATGTTTAAATTTTTTACATAATCAATAAAAGGTCTCCATATATTCTCAAACACAATTTCCTTTGATTTTAGTATATATGTTATTCTTTCTAATGGAAGGTTTGTTAACATCTGTCTTAACCACTGAGTCACATCTGGTCTATGAGTCTTTTTCCATAATAGTGCAATACATTTTTTGGCATTAAGCAAACTGAGGTCTATGAATGTTCTTTCACTTTTATTAAAATTATGCTTTTCTGGGTACAGACCCAACAAAAACAGTTTAGGATTCAATATGATTTGTTTTGAGATTATTTTTTCAATTGTTACCCTCACCTCTTCCCAAAACATTCTTATTAATCTACATTCCCATAAACAATGAAATAGGGTTCCTTTACTTTCCATGCATTTTGTGCATGTATCTGGTATATTTTTGTTATATCTATTTAACTCCTCCGGTGTAACATACATCCGCATTAACCATTTGAAATGTATCAATTTAAGGCGTGCATTTATTGATTTGGTTTGAGCTTCTGTACAAGCCAATTCCCATTGTTCCTCTGAAATTTCAATTTGCAGATCTTCTTTCCAGTAGTTTAATCTTTTCAGTGAATTTTCACTTGAAGATAGTGTCAGTGAGTTATAAAACTCTGAAATAATACCCTTTCTTTTACTATCTTTCATCATCATTTTTTCCAAGGATGAATAAATAGGTCGAGTGAGAGCTTTATTTTGATTTGATCGAATAAAGTTTCTAAGTTGAAGATATTTAAAAAAATGTGTTCTATTGAGATTAAATTTGATCCTCAGCTCTTCAAAAGACATTATGTTATCTGCACATGGCAAATATAAATCCTGAATCTTTTGTATCCCTTTTAAATTCCATACTTTAAATACAGCGTCCGCTCTCCCTGGTTTAAAATATTGATTACCCCATATTGGACTAAATTGTGACAATAACTGTGGTTCTTTTAAATAGTTTTTAGCTTCACACCATATTTTGATCATATGCTTTACAAATGGATTTTTAACTTGTTTTTGTAATTTTTTTGCCGAATCTGAGTATATGAATATGGGAAGAGGTAAAGGTAAATTGTATGATTCCATTTCAGTCCAGTGAGGGAGATCATTTGATGAAAAATAATATGTCATAGACCTCAGTTGTGCCGACCAATAATACAACATAAAATTTGGACATTTCAGACCTCCACGATCAAATGGTAAATATAATAAAGACAAACGTAATCTAGCCCTCCTGTTGTTCCATATAAATTCCACTAACTTTTTTTTTATTCTTGAGAATAGATCTAAAGGTGGTGATAAGGGAATGTATTGAAATAAATAAAGTATTTTAGGTAAAATATTACTTTTAAGTATATTGATTCTCCCGATCATCGACATTGGTAGTGACATCCATCTCTGAGTTAACTCATTGATATCTGACATTAAGGCTTCATAGTTGACACTGGCGACTGATTCTAGCTTAGGCATAATTTGGATTCCTAAATATTTAAACTGATTTACAACATTGAATTGATTTACCTCAGGGGCTGGGTAATTTCTCTGGGTCTCATTTAGCATTAATATTGAAGATTTAGTTTTATTTATTTTATATCCTGATATTTCCCCAAAATTCTTTATTAAATTCAACAAGGTTGGAATTGATTTTTTTAGATTCGACATAAACAAAATTATGTCATCGGCGTACAGGGAGATTTTATGTTCTGTTGGTCCAACTTTAATTCCATATATTTGTGAATGTAAACGTATCGCTATCGCTAAAGGTTCAATTGCCATAGTAAACAGTAAAGGTGAAAGTGGACAGCCTTGTCGACATCCTCTATTGATTTTTATTGGTTTTGAAATATTGTTATTTGTTAGGATTTCTGCTGTAGCATTATTGTATATTATTTGAACCCATTTTATGAAATTATTTCCAAGTCCAAACCTTTGTAGGACTTCAAAAAGAAAGGGCCATTCAACTCTATCAAAGGCCTTTTCGGCGTCCAATGATAGGAGAGCTGTATCCGGTGCTTCTTTATTAAAATAAATAATATTAAATAGTCTTCTTACATTATGGAAGCCTTGTCTACCCTTTATAAAGCCATTCTGATCTCGATTAATAATATTTGGTAAAATTTCTTGTATTCGTCTTGCTAAAATTTTACAGATTATCTTAAGGTCGGCGTTTAATAGGCTTATTGGTCTCATATTTTCACATTTATTAGAGGGCTTACCTGGTTTTGGCAGCAGTATAATTAAGGCATTATTTATGTATGATGGTAAATTATTATTTTGAAATGCTTCTAAAACCATTTCCAAAAAAGGTTTTATTAATTTATTCTTAAATTTTTTATAAAGGTCAACTGGAAGACCATCTGGTCCTGCACTTTTTCCTGATTTCATATTATCAATGGCTAGCCCAACTTCTTCTTGACTAATTTTAGACTCCAATATCTCCCTGTTTTCATTTGGAATACACGGTATAGATAGTTCGTTCAAAAACCCATTTAGTTTTGTTAAATCAGGTTCATTTTTGGTATCATATAATTTTTCATAGTAATCTCTAAAGGCTCTATTAATTTCTAAAGGATCTATAACTACCTGTCCCTTACTTATAATACTGGTAATTGGTGTTTTAATTTCCAATTGTTTAATCTGCCATGCTAATAATTTTCCTGATTTTTCACCTTGTTCATAAAAAGATTGTTTCAATCTTAGAAGACTCGAGGCAGCTCTATTCGCTGATTTTTTGTCGTATTCAGCTCTCAAAATCAGTAATTCATTCTCCAACCTTGGGTCACTTCCTGCATACACTTTTTCCTGAAGATTTTTTATTTTATGTTCCAATTTAGCTCTCTCCTCTCGAGTCTTCTTAGATTTTGATCCTGTATAACTAGTAGTAGATTAGTTTATTTGACAGGGACAGTGCAATAAACATAGACAATTAATCAAAGACAATCAATCTGATGTGTTGCACATAGAGTGTATAGCTATTAGCTAATTTGCAACTCTTGTCCCTGGATGGGCTTTAGAAAAAAGAATCAAGATAAAATAATAATAATAATAATAATATGTCCCCTAATAAAAGCTTTGAAAGCCTCCCACTTTACACATGCTGATGTTTGTGTAGTATTGATGTCAAAGAACTCGTCTATCTGTTTTTCTATATACTTGACAAATTCCTCATCCTGAAGCCATTTATGCTGAAATTGCCATCTACCTGATTCCTTTATCAATTTTTTATCTACATATATTAGACAACAGGGTGCATGATCAGAGATCACGATGTTATCATAAAAGCAGTTTTGAATCTTGGACCTTAATTCTGTGGAAATCAAAAAATAATCAATACGTGAGAATGTCTTGTAGGTACTGGAATAACAAGAATAGGCTTTAACTTGTGGTTTCATTTCTCTCCATATATCTAACAATCTCAATTCTTTCATAAAATGATTAATAGTCATCCTACATCCAATGTGCGTACAATCCAGTCCTGTTGATCTATCCACACCTGGATTCAATGTACAATTAAAATCCCCTGCTATTATATGTTGCCCTGTAAGTGATGATAAGATGAGAAATAAATTAGCAAAGAACTTCTGGTCATCTATATTGGGACCATATAAGTTCACAAGATTTATATTTTCTAATAGCAAAGAACCTTGAATGATTACATATCTTCCAAATTTGTCTCCAATTACATTTTTCACTTGAAAAGGAACTGATTTATGTATGAGAGTCATAACTCCCCTGGCTCGGGATGAAAATGAAGAGGTGAATACACTTCCCTGCCATCTACTCCTAATTCTTTTAACATCCTCCTCTATCAGATGAGTTTCTTGTAAAAACACAATTCTTGAACCCATGTCCTTTATTTTATTCATAACTTGTTTAAGTTTTTTTAAATTTTGTAGACCTCTGCAATTCCATGAAGTTAAATTAAGATTAACACTTTGGTCCATGATCAATAGAGAGTTTGGGATTACCTTGCAGTATAAACATGCTCATACAGAGAAGCAAAAACATGAGTGGTTGAACATTCATCCTACAAACTACACACAAACAAATTTCCCCTTCCCACACTTGTGGCAAACCCCCCAAAATCAAAAGAAAAATTCTGTCTCCCGATATAGCCATCGACCGTTCCACACCCACGGGGAACAGCCTAAGCCACTCCTTCTTCATCCTCCCAATCACCCTAACTCTACTGCTTTTAATGACGTAACATTAACTCTCCTCTGTAGTTTTCCAACTTAACTCCAAAATTTTTAACAACTTTGTACATCATAGTTTTTTTTTTTTTTTTTGTTTGTTTTGTTTTTGTTTTGTTTTTTTTAATATATAATACAATCTATATTTTGTAAACTTACTATTTACTTCAAGTCAGTCAGATGCCTGTGCAAATGCTTAATTATTCTACCTTATATTTTGTTCATGCTTAGCTCCCACCAGTCTCTTCTTCTTCTTTGATCTTCTTGATGAACTCCTGCGCCTCCTCTGGGGTCTTGAAGATGTGGGTTCTGCCCTCATACGTGGTCAGCAGTCTCGCAGGATAGATTACACCATGACGAATCCCAAGGTTGCGCAGCTCCTTACGTACGGGATCAAACTGCTTCCTCAATTGCTGGATTCCTGTGGCCAAATCTGGGTAGAACCGCACCTGCTGGTCCTGGTGTTTAATCTCTCCTTTAGCACGTGCAGCGTTGAAGATCTTCATCCTGTCTCTGTTGCTTAGAAACTTCATAATTAAGGTCCTCGGCGGTCCCTTATCTCTCCGTGGGCCAATACGATGTGCTTTTTCCAGAACCACTGCTGATTGCAACTCCTCGCTGCCCAGCACCTCCGGAATCCACTTTTCCAGAAAGGAACATACGTCCCGACCTTCTGATTCCTCTGGAAGACCCACCAGCCTCAAATTATTCTGTCTCGACCGAGATTCCAAATCCAAAATATTATCTTCCAGAGATTTTTTTTTTTTTCCAAAGTGCGCACCTTTAATTGAAGACAGGTGACGTCATCTTCAGCACTAGCGAGACGGAGCTCCATCTGCGCCGTTCGTTCTACACAGTCACCCAATTCCTTTCTTATTCCTTCCAGCGCTGTCATAATCCCATCAAATCTAGAGGAAAAGTCCGCTCTCATTGAACTCATGGCAGCCATCAGCGCATCTGCGCCATTCCCCGCAGAAATCGCACCGCCGCCAGCCTCCTCCGCCATATATGGAGCCTTGTTTGCTGCGTCACAGACCTGAAAGTCCGTTAATTTGGACTGTTTCGGCGGCTCGCTTTTTCCTTTTCCTGGTTTTCCAGCCTTAGGCTTCGCCGACATATCCTCGCCCAAATGCTGGGATACGTTCTGTCCCAAATGAGAGAGTTATTTGCCGATTTTTTTCTCCAGGAGCAGAGCAGAGCGAGACACGTCCGTCCTACGTGGCAGCCATAACCGGAAGTACTTTTATTCCTTCTTGATCATCAATGTTGCATAAGATCATCTTACTGTAAACGCTGAACAGATCTGGAGATGGAACACGACCCTGTTGATTATTACCTTTTGTTCTTATTAAAGACAAAAACAGAAAGGAGATGTTCCTACTTTCAGCCTTTGTCACGAAGGCTGCAGTGAAGAGTCGAAACATGTAAAGAAGGTAAAAACATCTCCTTTCTGTTTTTGTCTTTAATAAGAACAAAAGGTAAATAATTAAAAGAAGACAAAATGAACCTACTCGAGCTACAACCCTGTTGAAGTCCTCAATGAATTGGCTTGGATTCACTGCATTCTCCATCTATTCTGACGGCTGCCTCTTGTTCCCAATATAAATTTCTGATAATCCTCAGGTTTTCCTGTCAATATCTATTTCGCTTAGAGACGTACCAGAAGCAAATTGAAGAATTAAAAGAACTGGAACATCAGCATAAACAGACAAAAGATTTCAGAACACTTAACCAGGCTAAAGAAGTCAGGAAAAAAATTGATAATATCTTCTGGGAAGAGGTGGAAAGGAAAGTGAGGTTCATAAAACAAACTTACTATGAGGGAGGATCTAAAGCCATTAGATGTCTGGCTAGATGCATAAAGGAACAACAGGCATTAAGAAATATTTGATTTTGATTTGGTTTGATTTGATGTACTTTATTGATCCCCAGAGGGGAAATTCAGGGCATCCACCTGAATGGATGAAGCAGCCATGGTACAGCGCTATCCCTTCACCATTCACACACACATTCACACCTAGGGCCACAAATATACATAAAATCAGAGACCCAGTAACCCAAAAACTCCTATATGAACCAGAAGAAATAGAAAGGGTATTTGACAAATATTACAGGAACTTATACACCCAACCCCCATCTGCAGGAGAAGAGGACATGAATAAGTTTTTAGACAAATTAGACTTGCTTGCAGTATGGGCGGCGCGGTGGAGGAGTGGTTAGCACTGCAGCAGCACAGCAACTCACCCTTGGCCTGGGGATCCTGGGTTCGATCCCAGCTCCCGACCAACAGTGATCTGTGTGGAGTTTGCATGTTCTCCCCGTGTCTGCGTGGGTTTACTCCAGGATTTCTCCGGTTTCCTCCCACATGCCAAAAACACGCAAGTTAGGTTAATTGGCATCAAAAACTGGGGATTCTAAACTGTCCTTAGGTATGACTGTGAGAGTGAATGGTTGTCTGTCTCTCTGTGTTGGCCCTGCAATGGACTGGCGATCTGTCCAGGGTGGACCCTGCCTCTCGCCCAAAGATGCTGGGATAGGCTCCAGCCCCCCCACGACCCGAAAAGGATTAAGCGGAAGAAGATGAATGAATGAATGAATGCAGTAGGTACAAAACAGAATGCAGTGATGTCCTCCAAAATAACAGTGGAAGAGATAGAAAAAGCAATTAGCTGGGCTAAATTGGGGAAGTCACCAGGAGCTGATGGACTGGGGGCTACCATCTATAAAAGCTTTAAAGAGGAATCAGTTCCATTGCTATATGAGTCATTTATCTACATTCTGAGGACAGGCAAGATCCCTCCTTCATGGAAAGAGGTGATCATTTCCGTCATTCCAAAGGAGGACAAAAATGTACGTTTATGCATGTAAACGCGGTTTTAGGAATGAAAGTGAACCTGTAACCACGTGACATGACACTGATCCTCTGGGTAGGAGCATTATACCAAATTAACCACACCTGTGGATGCATACCCTACATATATCTCCTGCATGCACTAACTCTTCCTCTTTCTGACGACTGAAGGAGCCTGCCTCCAACGATGAAGGACAATGAATGGTTACAGGTTCACTTTCATTCATCAGAATCAGAATCAGCTTTATTGGCCAAGTATGCACAACACATACAAGGAATTTGACTTTGGCTAAAAACTTGCTCTCGTTGTTCAGGTGGAGGATTTAAATAAGATTTAAATAAGGATTCAATGACAACAGAGTATGTACAGTAAATTACAGTCTGTCCACGTTTCTATAAAAGGATGCAAATATATACAGGAATATATGCAGTTATTTACTCAGACTATCCACACTTTGCAAAAATATATGAAAAGATATACAGTCACACAGTATTTCAATGTGAACTCAGATTCAGTGATATAATGTGAATGAAGTAAAAAGCAGTGTGAGAGTTATGTGCAATGTAAGAATGGATGAAAAGTCATGAGTACAGCAACAGGTAATAATAATAATAATAATAATAATAATACATCAGTCTTATATAGCGCTTTTCTAAATACTCAAAGACGCTTTACAAAGCAGCATAGGGACAAACATATAGAGAACGAGTAAACAGACAAGGTAGGTACACATAGGTAGAAGAGGCAGTCAGTTTTTGTAGGTAGATTTGAAAAGATGGGTTTTGAGTTCACTTTTAAAAGAAGCAAGTGTGTTGGCAGACCGGATGTGAAGGGGCAAGGAATTCCAGAGGGTTGGTGCGGCAATGGCGAATGATCTATCACCCAGGGTGCGAAATTTTGTCTTGGTGATGGGGGTAAGAAGGTGAGCGTCAGCAGAGCGGAGGAGACGAGTGGGAGAATGACGAGACAGAAGGTCCGTTAGGTATGAGGGGGTGAGGTTATGAAGAGCTTTATAGGTGATGAGGAGGATCTTGAAGTTGATGCGCTGTTGAATGGGGAGCCAGTGGAGCTGACGGAGGAGAGGAGTGATGTGGTCTCTGGAGCGGGAGTGAGTAAGTAGGTGGGCGGCTGAGTTTTGGACATACTGTAGTTTTTGGAGGATGGTGGAAGGAAGTCCATACAGAATGCTGTTACAGTAATCAAGTCTGGAGGTGATGAAGGCGTGGATGAGTATTTCAGCAGCAGAGGGTGAGAGGGTTGGACGGAGGCGTGCAATATTACGAAGATGAAAAAATGATGTTTTGGTGATATGGTTGATGTGAGATTTGAAGGAGAGGGTGGGGTCCATGATAATGCCGAGGTTTCTGGCCAGGGGGGAGGGGGTGACTGAGTGACCATCGATTTGGAATGAAAAGTTCTGGGAAGAGGGTAAAAGAGATTTTGGTCCAAAAATGATTTCTGTTTTATTGCTGTTTAGCTTGAGAAAGTTGTTAGTCATCCAGGTTTTTATGTCTGTAAGGCAGTTGGTGATGGTGGAGAGAATGGCGGGGTTGATGGATTTAGAGGAGATGTACAGCTGGGTGTCGTCGGCGTAGCAGTGAAAGTGAAGACCATGTTGACGAATGATGTGACCAAGCGGAAGCATGTAGAGAGTGAAAAGGGTTGGACCGAGCACAGAGCCTTGAGGGACACCGTGTGAGACGGGGGTGGTGCGTGATTTATGATTGTTGATGGAGATGTACTGGAATCTCTCAGACAGGTAGGAGGTGAACCAAGAGAGGGCGGAGTCAGTGATGCCAATAGAAAGCAGACGACGGAGCAGGATGGAATGATTGATGGTATCGAAAGCAGCGCTGAGATCGAGAAGGAGAAGAATGGTGAGGGAGCCAGAGTCAGAGGCGAGCAGGAGGTCATTGGTGAACCTGAGGAGGGCGGTTTCAGTGCTGTGGTGAGAACGGAATCCAGATTGAAATGTTTCGTAGAGTTTGTTGGAGAGGAGGTGTTTCTTGAGTTGGGTGGCAACAGCTTTTTCCAATATTTTAGCCAGAAATGGGAGGTTGGAGATAGGTCTGAAATTGTTGGGGTCGTCAGAGTCCAGGCCAGGTTTCTTAAGGAGGGGGGTGATGGCAGCAATCTTAAGTGATGGGGGGACAATGCCAGTGGTCAGGGAGGAGTTGATGGCAGGACTAGGTGAATGTTAGGAGTTCATCAGAGTGATGGCTTGAGGAAAGAAACTGTTCCTGTGACGGGTGGTTTTGACCTTCAGTGATCTGTAACGACGACCAGAAGATAGAAGTTCAAACAGTTTGTGGCCGGGGTGTGACGGGTCAGCACAGATGTTTCCCGCCCGTTTCCTGGTTATGGACCGATATAAGTTCTCAATGGAGGGTAGGTCGGTATCAATGATCCTCTCCGCAGACTTAATGATCTGCTGCAGTCTGGTCTTGTCCTGTTTAGTGGCAGATCCAAACCAGACATTGATGGAAAAGCATAAAACCGCATTTACATCTGTAAACGTACGTTTTATTTCATTTCAGTGAACCTGTAACCACGTGACAGCTGGATACCAAATGAATCCTGAGGTGAAATGGGGAGGGTGACACCCACAGGTCGAAGGAGCACAATGCATAACACAGTCAGATGCATTTGGCTCCTTTATTGTACTCACCTGAGTGCATACAAGTCAAGTCGGTTCCTACCAGTAACCGGACCTGAAACAAACCTCTCTGAGCACAAAGCACACATGCCAACTCACATGAGGGAGACTAAGACACAACTTAAGAACTTGTTGTGATCCCCAGAACAGATGAGTTGATTCCTTTATCGTACTCAACTGGATACCTACAAGTTAAGCCAGTTCCTACAGTTAAAAGGAGCTGAAACAACCCTCTTTGAGTACAAGGCATACATGCCGGCTGACATGAGGGAGATTAAGATACAACTTAAGAATCAGCTGCAACCCCCAGACAGATGAGTTTGACTCCTTATTGCACTCAACTGGATACCTACAAGTCAAGCCGGTCCCTCCAGGCAACTGGAGCTGAACAAAAAAAAAAAAACATTCCGGGCACAAGGCACACCTGCCGGCTCGGTGAGAGAAAAATTAAGACACAACTAAGAATCTGTTGCGACCCCTAGAACATATGAGGGGATGACTGATGAGGCCAAATTGAGCCTATAGAACCGGGTGAATGTTGAGGAAGAGACCAGCCAGTGGCTTTGCATACATCCTCGGGGGGTACACTCCTGAACAATGCCCACATAGAGGCCATTCCTTGAGTCGAATGAGCCACCAGCCTCTCTGGTGGTTCCGCTCCAACCTGTACATATGCGAAGCAATCAGGTCAACTATCCTAACTACAACTAGGAAAATACTGGTCGCTATGGAGGGTGAGAATATGTATGGGCACATAATCATACCATGTAGGATAACTAAGTAGACGGTTGTGCTGTTTCATCCCATCTAGCTACAATGCTCTGCACTGTGTGTGTTTATATATTTACATATTTATTACATCTAGCTACAATGCTCCACACTGTGTGTTTATATATTTACATATTATTCCATCTAGCTACAATGCTCCGCACTGTGTGTGTTTATATATTTACATATTTATTCCACCTAGCTGCAATGCTCCGTACTGTGTGTGTTTATATATTTATATATTATTATTATTATTATATATTATTCCATCTAGCTACAACTAATAAAGGCTTATCATAAGATAAGATAAGCCTTTATTAGTCCCACAACGGGGAAATTCCAGGATTGCAACAGCACAGGGATAGCAACACTCAGAGCAACAATCAAAAGGCAAGAAAAAAAAACAAGCAAGCAAGAGCAGCTAATATACATATGTACATATTTTTTTTTTCCACAATATCTTTATTGAACCTTTTTTTTTTTTTTAACAAACATGATACAAACAATCAAACACTAACACTAAAGTACTACAAAAAAAAAAAAAAATGCACTAAAAACACCAACAACCACCAACAAAATCAAGTCTTCAACAATGCTCCTCTGTTTAGTCTAGACAATCCAATACATCAGTATACATATTATGTTCACCAGTTTGGAATTTACAAGGTCCACACACATCATTCACCTTCTTCTTCAAGAGTTATGTTTAAATTTTTTACATAATCAATAAAAGGTCTCCATATATTCTCAAACACAATTTCCTTTGATTTCAGTATATATGTTATTCTTTCTAATGGAAGGTTTGTTAACATCTGTCTTAACCACTGAGTCACATCTGGTCTATAAGTCTTTTTCCATAATAGTGCAATACATTTTTTGGCATTAAGCAAACTGAGGTCTATGAATGTTCTTTCACTTTTATTAAAATTATGCTTTTCTGGGTACAGACCCAACAAAAACAGTTTAGGATTCAATATGATTTGTTTTGAGATTATTTTTTCAATTGTTACCCTCACCTCCTCCCAAAACATTCTTATTAATCTACATTCCCATAAACAATGAAATAGGGTTCCTTTACTTTCCATGCATTTAGTGCATGTATCTGGTATATTTTTGTTATATCTATTTAACTCCTCCGGTGTAACATACATCCGCATTAACCATTTGAAATGTATCAATTTAAGGCGTGCATTTATTGATTTGGTTTGAGCTTCTGTACAAGCCAATTCCCATTGTTCCTCTGAAATTTCAGTTTGCAGATCTTCTTTCCAGTAGTTTAATCTTTTCAGTGAATTTTCACTTGAAGATAGTGGTCAATGAGTTATAAAACTCTGAAATAATACCCTTTTCTTTACTATCTTTCATCATCATTTTTCCAAGGATGAATAATAGGTCGAGTGAGAGCTTTATTTTGATTTGATCGAATAAAGTTTCTAAGTTGAAGATATTTAAAAAAATGTGTTCTATTGAGATTAAATTTGATCCTCAGCTCTTCAAAAGACATTATGTTGTCTGCACATGGCAAATATAAATCCTGAATCTTTTGTATCCCTTTTAAATTCCATACTTTAAATACAGCGTCCGCTCTCCCTGGTTTAAAATATTGATTACCCCCATATTGGACTAAATTGTGACAGTAACTGTGGTTCTTTTAAATAGTTTTTAGCTTCACACCATATTTTGATCATATGCTTTACAAATGGATTTTTAACTTGTTTTTTGTAATTTTTTTGCCGAATCTGAGTATATGAATATGGGAAGAGGTAAAGGTAAAATTGTATGATTCCATTTCAGTCCAGTGAGGGAGATCATTTGATGAAAAATAATATGTCATAGACCTCAGTTGTGCCGACCAATAATACAACATACAAATTTGGACATTCAGACCTCCACGATCAAATGGTAAATATAATAAAGACAAACGTAATCTAGCCCTCCTGTTGTTCATATAAATTCCACGAACTTTTTTTTATTCTTGAGAATAGATCTAAAGGTGGTGATAAGGGAATGTATTGAAATAAATAAAGTATTTTAGGTAAAATATTACTTTTAGTATATTGATTCTCCCGATCATCGACATGGTAGTGACATCCATCTCTGAGTTAACTCACTGATATCTGACATTAAGGCTTCATAGTTGACACTGGCGACCTGATTCTAGCTTAGGCATAATTTGGATTCCTAAATATTTAAACTGATTTACAACATTGAATTGATTACCTCAGGGGCTGGGTAATTTCTCTGGGTATCATTTAGCATTAATATTGAAGATTTAG
Source organism: Pholidichthys leucotaenia (assembly GCA_020510985.1). Lineage (NCBI taxonomy): Eukaryota > Metazoa > Chordata > Actinopteri > Cichliformes > Pholidichthyidae > Pholidichthys > Pholidichthys leucotaenia. The sequence continues at coordinate 341,216,680 of CM035845.1, forward strand.
TTTTATTTATTTTATATCCTGATATTTCCCCAAAATTCTTTATTAAATTCAACAAGGTTGGAATTGATTTTTTTAGATTCGACATAACAAAATTATATCATCGGCGTACAGGGCGATTTTATGTTCTGTTGTCCAACTTTAATTCTCAAATATTTGTGAATGTAAACGTATCGCTATCGCTAAAGGTTTCAATTGCCATAGTAAACAGTAAAGGTGAAAGTGGACAGCCTTGTCGACATCCTCTATTGATTTTTTATTGGTTTTGAAATATTGTTATTTGTTAGGATTTTCTGCTGTAGCATTATTGTATATTATTTGAACCCCATTTTATGAAATTATTTCCAGTCCAAACCTTTGTAGACTTCAAAAAGAAAGGGCCATTCAACTCTATCAAAGGCCCTTTCGGCGTCCAATGATAGGAGAGCTGTATCCGGTGCTTCTTTATTAAAATAAATAATATTAAATAGTCTTCTTACATTATGGAAGCCTTGTCTACCCTTTATAAAAGCCATTCTGATCTCGATTAATAATATTGGTAAAATTTCTTGTATTCGTCTTGCTAAAATTTTACAGATTATCTTAAGGTCGGCGTTTAATAGGCTTATTGGTCTCATATTTTCACATTATTAGAGGGCTTACCTGGTTTTGGCAGCAGTATAATTAAGGCATTATTTATGTATGATGGTAAATTATTATTTTGAAATGCTTCTAAAACCATTTCCAAAAAAGGTTTATTAATTTATTCTTAAATTTTTTATAAAGGTCAACTGGAGACCATCTGGTCCTGCACTTTTTCCTGATTTCATATTATCAATGGCTAGCCCAACTTCTTCTTGACTAATTTTAGACTCCAATATCTCCCTGTTTTCATTTGGAATACACGGTATAGATAGTTCGTTCAAAAACCCATTTAGTTTTGTTAAATCAGGTTCATTTTTGGTATCATATAATTTTTCATAGTAATCTCTAAAGGCTCTATTAATTTCTAAAGGATCTATAACTACCTGTCCGTTACTTATAATACTGGTAATTGGTGTTTTAATTTCCAATTGTATTAATCTGCCATGCAAATAATTTTCCTGATTTTTCACCTTGTTCATAAAAGATTGTTTCAATCTTAGAAGACTCGAGGCAGCTCTATTCGCTGATTTTTTGTCGTATTCAGCTCTCAAAATCAGTAATTCATTCTCCAACCTTGGGTCACTTCCTGCATACACTTTTTCCCTGAAGATTTTTTATTTTATGTTCCAATTTAGCTCTCTCCTCTCGAGTCTTCTTAGATTTTGATCCTGTATAACTAAGAATATGTCCCCTATAAAGCTTTGAAAGCTCCCACTTTACACATGCTGATGTTTTGGTGTAGTATTGATGTCAAAGAACTCGTCTATCTGTTTCTCTATATACTTGACAAATTCCTCATCCTGAAGCCATTTATGCTGAAATTGCCATCTACCTGATTCCTTTGTCAATTTTTTATCTACATATATTAGACACAACAGGGTGCATGAACAGAGATCACGATGTTATCAAAAAGCAGTTTTGAATCTACATATGTACATATTACTATAAAATATATATACACACACACACACACAGACACACAGTGCAGAGCATTGTAGCTGGATGGAATAAATATATGAATATATGAACACACAGTGCAGAGCATTGTAGCTAGATGGAATAAATATGTAAATATATAAACACCCACAGTACGGAGCATTGCAGCTAGGTGGAATAAATATGCAAGTATATAAACACACACAGTGCGGAGCAATGTAGCTAGATGGAATAATATGTAGAGATATAAAAACACAGTGCGGAGCATTGTAGCTTCGATGGAATAATATGTAAGTATATAAAAACACAGTGCGGAGATTGTAGCTAGATGGAATAAATATATAGATAATCTAAATATAAACACACCCAGTGCTGAGGCCTTGTAGCTAGATGGAATAAATATGTAAATATATAAACACAACACATGTGCAGAGCATTGTTGCTAGGGTGGGATGAAACAGCATAACCGTCTATTAGTATCCTACCATAGGCTCTGATTATGTGCCCATACATATTCTCACCCTCCATAGCGACCGGTATGTTCCTAGTTGTATGCCGGAGAGGACCATTGTGTAAGTCTATTGCATCTTTTGCATTCAAAAAAACTATTAGTTTGTTACGTCTTTTTGCTATCTCTGCGAGCAGCCCTGCTTAGGTTGTACAGTCTGACAGCCGTTGGTAGGAAGGACCTACGAAACCTCTCGGTTGTGCACCTGGGATGATGTAGTCTGCTGCTAAATGAGCTCCTCAGTGCATCCAGTATGTCCTGCATAGGGTGGAACTCGGACTCCAGCAGAGATGACAGTTTAGCCACCGTCCTTCTCTCTCCTATCTCCTCCATCGGATCAAGGCGCTGCCCCAGGACAGAGCTAGCTTTCTTAATCAGTTTGTTCAGTCTCTTCCTATCGGCTGCAGTAATGCCACTGCCCCAGCAGACCACTCCAAAAGTGATGGCTGATGCCACCACCGTGTCATAGAATGACTTCAGCAGCGCCCCTTGTACACCAAAAAGACCCTGATCTCCTCAGCAGGAACAGCCTGCGCTGTCCCTTCTTGTAGAGTGCGTCAGTATTGTGTGACCCAGTCTAGTTTATTGTTCAGATGAATACCCAGGTACTTATAGGATGTCACCATCTCGATGTCTGTTCCCTGTATATTTACTGGTGCTGTGAGGGGCTGCCCATGCCTGCGGGCAGTCCACCACCAGCTCCTTAGTTTTCCTCGCGTTGTATCGGAGCAGTTCCGATGGCACCAGTCCACAAAGTCCTGGATAAGCCCTCTGTACTCAGCTTCATCTCCGTTGGAGATGAGACCAACGATCGCAGAGTCATCAGAGAGAACTTCTGCAGATGGCAATGTGTTGTGTTGTGTGAGAAGTCCGCAGTATAAAGAGTGAACAGGAAGGGAGCCAGCACCGTTCCCTGGGGGGGGCCCCCGTGCTACTGATATCGTGTCGGAAACACAGTCCCGGGTTCTCACAAACTGAGGTCCGGTTCGTGAGGTAGTCCAGGATCCATGAGGACAGGTGCTGGTCCACCCCTGCGCGCAGCAGCTTGTCTTCAGGATCATCGGTTGGATGGTGTTGAAAGCACTGGAGAAGTCAAAGAACATGATCCACCCATATTCCCGGCTTCTCCAGGTGGGGACAGAGAACTGTTAAGGAGGAAGAACACCGGCATCCACCCCAATGCCATGCTGGTAGGCGAACTGGAGTGGATCCATCGCTGGATCCACCAGGGGGCGGAGATGAGCAAAGAGCAGTCTCTCCAGGGTCTTCATCAAGTGGGACGTCAAGTCCACCGTCTGTAGCTGTTCAGGGTCTTTGGGGGTGGAAGTTTTTGGTACAGGTACCATACAAGATGTTTTCCACAGCTGTGGTACCCTCCCCAGTTTCAGGCTCATGTTGAAGAGATATACGTCACAATCCACACAGCTGGTCTGCACAGGACTTTAGAGCTTTGCGCTGATGCCGTCCGGTCCCGACGCCTTCCTCGCCTTGATCTTCCTCAGCTCCGTCCTCACCTGGGTCTTGGTCAGGGTCAGGATGGGGGGCTGTGTGTTGGGAGTGGGGGGGGGTGTCGGTGGAGTGGGGAGTGGGCAGCAGGACTTGATTTCTTAGAGGCAGCAGTGGTTGTTGTGCAGACAGGGGGGAGGGCGGTTGGTCAAATCTATTGAAAAACAGATTCAGGTTGTTCGCCCACTCCCTGCCCCCCGTGGCCTGGGGGGAGGTATTCTGGAGCCCCGAGATGGTTTTGAGGTTTCTCCAGACCCCGCTGATGTCGCTCTGTTGCAGCTTGTCCTCCATCTTCTTCCTGAAGCTGTCCTTGCCTTCTCTGATCTTTCTCCTCAGCTCCCTCTGTACGGACTTCAGCATCTCCCTGTTCCCCGACCTGAAGATCCTCTTCTTCTCTCTCAGAAGTGTTTTTATCTCAGGGTTGATCCAGGGTTTGTTGTTTGAGTGACGCCGTATGGTCTTGGTGGGAACGGATTTGTCCACACAGAAGCTGAGGTAGCCCGTGAAGGTGTGAATGAGGCCATCGATGTCCTCACCATGTGGATCGCAGAGCTGCTTCCAGGCAGTGGCTTCAAAAACAGTCCTTTAGAGTGTCCATTGTCTCCTCAGACCATAACTCCACAGTGTGCATGGCCGAGGTTGTCTGTGCACTAGGGGTTTGTACACCGGTCGGAGATGAACCAAGTTGTGATCCGATCTCCCAAGAGGGGGGAGTTGTGATGAGGTGTCCGCCTCCTTAGTGTTTGCGTAGAATAAATCCAGTGTTTTATTGTCTCTAGTGTGGCGTGTGACATACTGGGTGAAAGTGGGCAGAATGGGAGACAGTGAAACGTGGTTGAAATCGCCTGAGATGAGGAGAAGAGCATCTGGGTGTTCTGTCTGCAGCCTGCTGGTTACTGAATGGATGACGTCACGCGCTGTCCCAGCGTTCGCCGTCGGATTTGCATAAACAACAATGCAGATCACGTGTGAGTGTTCTCTCGGGAGATATGTAGGCCTCATGCTAACAGCTAGCAACTCAATGTCTTTGCTGCAGTGTCGTTGTTTAACAGTGATATGTCCCGGTCTGCACCAGTTGTTGTTAACATACATTATCACTCCACCGCCCCTAGTTTTGCCACTCTCTGGTGTTCGGTCAGCTTGTATCATGTGAAAACCCTCCAGCTCAATGTTAGCATCTGCTGCTAGTTCAGTTAGCCACGTCTCAGTAAACAAAAGGAGAGAGCACTCCCGGTAAGTGCTATCATAACGGGAGATAGCCGCTAGCTCATCTAACTTTCCCAGTATCGACCGTACATTTCCCATGACAACAGATGGAAGGGAGGGTCTGTACCTTATATTTTTTGTCCTCCGCCTTACTCCAGCCCGGCAGCCGCGACGCTTTCGCCTCAATTCTCTCGGTATGTCGAGTTTTTCCAGTGGGACCGGGTGGCGGTTAAATGCTAGCAGCTCTTCCCTGTTATATCGTATCCTGCTATAAACAGTGGCTCCGTCCACCGGCTCAGGAGACATTTGGGACGATCTGTGTGTCCGTGATATAAGTGGGGTGAAAAAAAAGTGATCAAAAGAGAGAGGAAGGGAAAAAAAACTCGGAATCGAGCCGCTGTTGCAAAAGGCAGCCTACTGGTGTGGCGCCGAGAGGATCTTATCTTATCTTATCCAATGGGACAGGCACTACTTAAAGATAGGCCTGCCCAACGTGGAGCCCCCATAGGATATAAAAAGCCCGTCTGAAGAACGGACAGACCACGTCTGGTCAACCTACGTAAAGCCTAAGGGCTCCACTGGGCACAACTATAAAGCTTCTCAGCCTCTGAAGAGGTGTGCAAGACGGGTAGAAGGCCTCAAGCATAAGAAGGCAGGAAACAACCCATTAGCCAGTACCCTTGGCTGAAAGCTGGGTTGGGCCGCAGGTGAACCACCTGATCACATCAAACCTAAGGCATGCCATGTCCACAGAGAGCGCATTCAATTCACCGACCCTCTTGGCTGAGACAATTGCCAAGAGAAAAGCGGTCTTCCAGGAGAGCAGACGAAGGTCAGCACTGTGGAGCGGCTAAAAAAAGGGTTAAGCATAGAGCCCTAATAACTCTCTGGAGATCCCAAGTGGGCAGCAACGGATGCCGAGACGGACGGTTCCATTTCACGCCTCTCAAAACTTCTTAACCAAGGGATGCACCCCACGAGATAAGCCATCACATTTCTCACGGACAGTTGACAATGCCACCAGGTAGCCCCTGATAGTCAACCTAGGGCAAAGAGGTACTGGAGGTAAGACAAGATGACAGAGATGTGACATGACAAGGGATCCTTCCCCTTGGTCCAACACCAGTTCAAACACTCTCCACTTCACACTGCATCGCAGCTGGGTAGATGGGACCCATGAAGCCTGCGCAGTGTCCATAACGTCCTTCTCCAAGCCCAGTTTCCACAATTGTTCACATCCAAGGGTCATACATGAGCTCTCCAGAGCTGGAAATTCGGATGCAAACTCTCGCTCTGTACCTGCAAGAGTATATCCCATGTGGTTGGGAGAGGCCAAGGATGAACCCCCCCCCCCCCCCCGCAACATGGATCTCGGCCATCTATGGTCTTGTGGTGAATTCGGGCCATCAAAACTACTTGAACAGACAGCAGTCTCGCCTTTCTCGAGAAAAGCTGGCAGAAGAGGCAGTAGTGGAAATGCAAACAGTTCTCTGGAGGCCAGGCACGCTTAGTGCATCTGTCGCTAGTGGACCTGGCAGGCTCGATGCCACACGAGCAGATTGCGCACCCTCGCATGGAGAGGGGGACCCCAGTTCATCCTGCTGGTTGGTGTTCGACACCACAGCCATGCTGTCTGTCCGTACCAGAATTTTTCTGCCCTGAATGACTGGAAGAAAAAACCCCAGAGCCAAACGTACCGCTTCCATCTTGGGAGGGTTCATATGCCAAGACTGCTGTGCCAGAGCTCAGTGTCCACGAACAACCTGCCCTCCCAGACTGCACCCCAGCCTGCTTGGGAGGTGTCAGTTATAATGGTCACCCTGTAGCCCTCCTGGCCCAGGGGAACACCATCCCAGACTGCTGACAAGTATCTCCACCACCTGAAAATCATGCGGCTCCTTCGGAAGAACTAGCCTCCTCCTTTGTCTCTGGGCAAAACCACCTTCTGAAGTGCAAACCACCACTGAAGGGGACAAGTATGCAAAAGACCCAGCGGCACCACCTGGGCAGCTGCAGCAAAGAGGCCCAAGACTTTCTGGCACTGCTGCACTGACACAGTCCTCTGTGAGATGCAGCTCTTGATGCATTCCCTGATAGCATGCCTCCTCTTCGGAGTCAGGGATGCCCTCATGGCAACTGAATCCAGGGTGAGCTCCAAGTACTCGACGACCCTGGTTGGAACCAAGCAGTGCTTTTCCATATTCAAATGCAAGGTAAGCCAATATGGGCTCCATATGGCTCCTTGTTTTGGGTTCCGATGGTGCACAAACCAGCCAATCGCCCAGATAATTGAACTCAAATGCCCCTCTGCCACAGTGGACGAGTGCAGCGTCCATGCACTTTGTGAATATCCAAGGACAGTGACAAGCCAAAAGGCAGTATGTCGTAACCGAAGGCTGTCCTGAAGGAACCCTGAGGAACTTCCTGTGGCCGGAGTTATAGGAATATGGAATCAGCATCGCAAAGGTCCATTGCTTTGAACCAATCACCTGGCCCTATGGCCTGAATAATGTCTCCAGCCTGAGCACCAGACAAGGGAGTGCCTTGAGATACCTGCTCAACCGTCTCAGGTCCAGAACTGGATAGAGACCCCCGGTTTGTTTAATTAGTTAGTTAATTCCCTCCCACAGCATGTGGGACACCATACAGTGTATAGGGCAGCACTTATCCCATTCCTCTGGCCTTGGGCCACACAGCCACTGTAAGTAATGAAATTACAGTGGGGGAGGGAGGTCAGTCCTCCAGTAGCTCTATGCATCATGCACCAATCTGCTTGGAAACAAGGAATAGGCAGTGTAAAAGCCTCTCTCCTCTTCTCATGGAGACAGAGACCGTATCGCGCTCTCTCCCAGCAGGGCAGAGACCTCGCTGCCCAGAACTGCGGAAGAGAGTCCTTCTTACTTTTGTTTCCAACACTTTGAAGTTGGGAAAAGAGATCTCAATTGTAGGCGGTATCCACACACCAGTGTATCAATCACCCATGGACCCAAGGCATACTGACGCCAACTCATGTGGTGTGCCACGGAGAAAGTTGACGTCAGGGGAAGCGAACCATCAGGGATGCTGGCAGGGCTTGGCAGAACCACGGCCTGCATGCTCCCGAGAGCGCAGACGTGCATGCTGCTGAACCTGCACCCACTGCCAAAAGGCCCTCTTCTTTGGGTGACCCAAGCTCTGCAAGGTACCTGACTCTGTAAAAGAAGCCGTTGTGGGTTTTCACACCCCTCAAGAGGTCTCCAGACACTCGACATGGGTGGTCCTGGCCGAAGAAAGGACTGCGCATGCAGTCTCGCCTTTTGCATCTCGCCTGACACTGCCGTGGTTAGCTGGCCAAGGAATTGTAGCTTGAAAGCTAGTTCCTTGAATCACAGCGTCCACAATCCTTATCAAATCTGATAGAAGGTTAGTTCCACTTTGGCTGTAGATCAATCAAATCAATCAATCAATCAACTTTATTTAAAAGCACTTTAAAAAGCAAACACTCGCTACACAAAAGTGCTGTACAGCTAGAGACATAAATAGCAGGGCAGACTAACACAAAGGGCACTAACACAAGAACCACAGTAAAAAATTCATAAATAAAATAAAAAGTAAAATAAATAAAAATCCATTTCATTCAATAAAATCAATGTCTCATACTGGGTCAAAGGCGAGGGAGTAAAAACTTGTTTTAAAGACGTGTTTTAAAAATGGACAGTGAAGGTGCTGTCTAATGTCCAGGGGTAAATCTTCATAACCTGGGGGCCATGATCGAAAAGGCTCTGTCCCCTCTGAGCTTGCGCCTCGCCTTTGGTACCTCCAAAAGCAGCTGTTCAGCTGACCTAAGGGACCGGGTGGGAGCGTAGGGATGCAGAAGCTCAGAGAGGTAAGATGGAGCAAGACCATTCAAGATTTAAAAACAAGAATTTAAAATGAACTCTAAAATGCACGGGCAGCCAGGTGGAGTGAAACTAAGATGGTGTGATGTGATCTCTTCCACGTGCACCTGTTAAAAGACGAGCAGCGGTGTTTTGAACCAGCTGCAGACGGTAAAGAGATGACTGGCTGACACCGGCGTAAAGTGCGTTACAGTAATCCAGCTGAGATGAAATAAAAGCATGGATTACTGTTTCTAAGTGTAGTCTAGAGAGAATGGGTTTTACTTTTGCTAAACGCCTTAGATGAAAGAAGCTGGATTTTACCACAGAACGAATCTGCGTGTCTAATTTAAAATCATTGGTCCATGATAAAACCAAGGTTCTAGCTGTGGATTTAACATAAGGAGTAAGGGGGCCCAAGTATACAGGAAGGGACTCACAGGGGCGACTAGGTCCTAACACCATCACTTCAGTCTTCTTATCATTAAAATTTAGGAAGTTTATTACCACAGGAGCTCAATGCCTGGATGAGCCAATCTATATCAGGAGGAGGGGTAGTTGTAGATCCAAAGACTTGACACAGCAGATGTCGAAGTTGTAAATATTTCCAAAACTGATTCTGTGGTAGTCCATACTGTGCCCGTAGAACATCAAATGATTTGAGAGCTCCCCCTTCATATAGATCTTTTAACATCAAGATGTCCTTTTTCACACCCAGGATTTTCCACATAAATGGGGATTTTCCAATATGGAGACTTGGTTTAAGCCAAATAGAAGCCATTAGAATGAAGATGAGAGCTAAACTCTAGTATAGAAGCAACCCTCTTCCAAACGTATTGTAAAAAGGATACAATAGGATGCGGACTGAAATTCAGAAAGGAAGTTTGATTGTGATTAGATATACTAGGGGAAGAGGGCTGCTCAGATAACTCTCCAAATAAAACCAAGGGGGAGCTCTCTCAGGGGGGAGAGCCCAATGAATCAAATGTCTAAGACTAAAAGCGTAATGATATAAAACTAAATTTGGGACCCCCAAACCTCCTGAATCTGAAGACTTTTGTAATCTTTTCAACTTTAATCTAGGGCGCTTACCATTCCATAAAAACTTATTGCAAAACCTATCAAATTGTCGAAAATAACCAACTGGGATCCTAAGAGGAAGAGATTGTAGAAGGTAATTAAATCGGGGTGCACAAATCATCTTAATAACATTGACCTTGCCCCAAAGAGACAAAAAAAGAGTCAACCACCTTTCTATGTCTATTTTAAATTTTTCGAGCAAAGGCTCAAAATTAATCTGAATCAGATCCGAGAAAGTGTGAGGAAACAGGATGCCAAGATATTTAATTCCTAATTTTGGCCAAGAAAAGCCTATATTTTGACCAAATGTAAACAGTGTTTTAGGGCAATAAGATGTTAGAGGGAGAATTTCTGATTTTATCCAGTTAACTCTATAACCAGACAAACGTGAGAATTGGTTAATAATTTTAAGGAGAGCTGGAATTGATTTTTGAGGTTGTGTAATCAGTACCAATGCATCATCAGCATACATCATTATCTTATGGGTATTGCCATGGACCTGAATACCTGGAAAATTGCTGTCTTTGCGAATAGCAACAGCTAATGGTTCTAATGCCAAAGCGAAAAGCAGGGGACTTAAAGGGGAGCCCTGGCGCGTACCCCTATAAAGTCTAAAAGGCTGTGATGTAACTCGATTTGAGATCACTGAAGCTCTAGGTTCATTATATAATAATTTAATCCAAGAAAGAAACTTTGAACCAAAACCAAAAGTCTCTAGAGTCGCAAAGAGATACTGCCACTCTACCCTGTCAAATGCTTTTTCAGCATCCAGGGAGAGGGCTGCTACTGGAGAGAGGTGTGCAAGTGAGGGATCATTTTGAACTGACCGTATGATATCAATAAATCGCCTAATATTGTCTGCCACACCCCTGGAACGAATAAAACCCACCTGATCAGGATTTATAAGGGATATCATTACTTTATCTAATCTTAATGCCAAAATTTTGGAGAGAATTTTACAGTCACAGTTTATAAGACTAATTGGTCTATAATTCTTACACTCTAACGGATCTTTATTGCTTTTTAAAATAAGCGAAATGAAAGCCTCTGTTAAAGAAGGGGGCAGACGGCCTTGTTCAAAAGATTCCGCAAACATTTCTAAAAGTAAAGGAGAAAGCTCGTCAACACAGGCCCTGTAAAATTCTACAGTGAATCCGTCAGGGCCCGGTGCCTTTCCAGTCGGGAGGCTCTTAATAACTTTCACAATTTCCTCTTTAGTAATTGGGGCGTCAAGCAAGTCTGCTTGTTCCTTCGTTAGGGAGGGCAAAGACAGGGATGACAAAAATGCATAGATCTCTTGAGATCCAGCCTCCATTTCAGAAGAATAAAGCGAAGTGTAAAATTCTCTGAAAGCACCATTAATTTCATTTAAGTCTGACACCAGAGTACCATCCTGTGTCCTAATAGCAGTACCTGCGGTAAAAGATGTAAGGCCTCAAATTTTTATTTAATGCTCCTTAAGAGCTCAAATAAAGATTCTTCATCCCTTAAACTTCTTCATCCCTTAGTTATGCTGCTAATAGGTTTAGTCAGCCGGGGGACCTCCAGTAATGCACTGGGCCTCACTCCTTTCCTCACTCTCTATGAATTTTTTTTTTTTTTGCTGGTCATTAACATTTGTTTGTTCTCTCCCATAGATTGAGTCCCCATCGTGCTGTTTGCTCTCTACATGTCTGTTCTTTTCTTCTTCTCTATCCCCTCACCCCCCAGCCAGTCGCAGCAGATAACTGCCCTTCCCTGAGCCTGGTTCTGCTGGAGGTTTCTTCCTGTTAAAAGGGAGTTTTTCCTCTCCACCGTCGCCAAGTGCTTGCTCACAGGGGATCGCCTGATTGCTGGGGTCTTTCTGCAACTGTGGGGGTCCCCCCTACAGTTGATAGTGCTATGAGATGACTGTTGTTGTGAAATGGCGCTATATGAATAAAGTTGAATTGAATTGAAATTGAATTGAATTGAATTAAACATGTATGGGAAAAAGATCTGAATTCACAATTTACTGATGTTGAATGGGCAAATATTTTAAAGAATGGGAAGAAAGTGTCTAGGGAATTGAAAACCAGACTTGTTCAATTTAAAATTTTGAATCGATTTTACTGGACACCTCGTAAAATGATGAGAGCGAATCTCATTCATTCTTCAAGCTGTTGAAGATGTCTACAGGGGGAGGGGACATTAATCCATATGATCTGGAGTTGTCCGGTAATACAGGACTTTTGGTTGCAGATCCATAGACATATTATGACAATTGTTAAGCAAGAAGTGCCATTTACTCAGAGACTTTTTGTCCTTGGGGATCCATCAACTATTCAGGAACCAATCTCTGATGCCGAGTGGATTCAGACTGCTCTGATGGTCGGCCGAAAGTTGGTCACTTCTTACTGGAAATCTTCCTCTGCCCCACCCGTAGCTCAATGGCTCAGGGAGTTGGGCAAGCTTGCTGCACTAGAACGCCTTTCATATAAACTTCTGGACAGGATGGACAGCTTTTACAATAAGTGGGGATCCTATCTTACCTTTATAGGTGTTGTAGATTAAGCCAATCATCTTAGGAGTATTAGGGTGGAAATGGAATGTTTTATCCTCTCACTGGGTATATTTGTTTTTGATCTTGTTGGGGTTTTTTTCTGTTTTTTTTTTGTTTGTTTGTTTGTTTGTTTGTTTGTTTGCTTTATTTTCTAAATTGAAAACCCAATAAAAATTCAAATTACAAAAAATAGGGCCATCCAAGACTTTATGTCTTCAATGCACGCCAGGAGTGAATTTACTGATGAGGCAGCTTTTTGTTTTAGAGGGACATAAATCTGACAGTCTTCAGCATACAGGTGGAAAGAGATACCATGTTTTTTAAAAATGGAACCCAGTGGAAGTATGTACAGAGAAAAAAGCATGGGCCCTAGAACTGACCCCTGTGGGACCCCGTAAGGCAGAGGAGCAGAAGAGGATTCAAACCCAGACATGCTAACTTTAAAAGTCCTGTCTGACAGATAGGATCTAAACCAGTTGAGAGCAGTGCCACAAATGCCCACTAGGTGCTGCAAACGGGAAATTAAAAGGTCCCTTAATAGGTCCCTTATCAGACCCTCTAAATACACTAAAAAGAAGTGTATTAGCATTTGCCCACCTTGAGGCCACAGCCACAGGCCGATAGGCACTAGCCACTAACCCATCAGTGGCATGACACTTGCCGTTAGGGTGGCGTATAGACTTGCTGCCTGTGGGGGGAGCTCCAGCCAGCAAAGGTAGGGCCCACCTTCAACGCACCATCCAAGCCCTGCTCCGCAGCACCACTCAGAACACTGAGCCCAGAGCGAGGAGCAGCAACCTCCCTTGGACGAGCCCATGACTTCTGCAGACAACCCACGAGGTCAAGATAACTGGCACGAAAACCTGCCCGCCGGCTGCAGGACCCCTGTCCAAAGCCCAAGCCCTAGGTGGAGCAGATTAAGAAGTCCAGCAGCTGATGCTGCCCTAGAGAGCAGTGCCTTGAGGGATTCTGATAGAATAAAATTGAATTAAATGAGACTGAGTCAAAAATACAATAGGCGGATTCTGAGTTATGAGCCATTTATTTTCTGCCCCAGGAGAAAGTGTACATTCAACTACCCACAGAGTTGTTCATGCACCTTTCTGACCATTCATTCTGAGCTCGGTATTTTTATAGCCCTTCAAGATAGATAAACAAAGAGGGAGACATCCTTGTGGCATCTCCCGGAGACAGACAGAGTGTCTATAAATCTAATCTTCATGAACTGGAAGTTTTAGCACATTCCTCGGTCACAGAAACTTAGCAGAGCGAGTCAATAAAACAAAGAGATTATCAGTGTAGCCTAGGTCATCCTTTACGTCTCTGCTGACCTGCATTCTCAGCATTCACACGCACATCCACTCAAGACTCTGGGACATGAAGGCCACAGATAGAGAATAATTGCTCACAGAAGAACCTTGGTTCCAAGGTTGTCATAGCCAGGAGCGGCACTGGGGTTAAGCTCCCAGTGCTCATAAAATGCTCCTTATGGCGTGCGTCTCGAAAAGCCTCTGACAACTAAGTCCAACTCCTAGCCTGCCCATGTGGTTTAGTCTCTAAGCCCGGTGGAACTGCTTTTACTAATAGGAGAAGGGGCGAGGGCGGATCTCTGGCGCCTTAAAACCAGATGCTTCGGGTAGATGGTGGCTCGTCAACCTGGGAAGGTAGCCCATCTAGGGGAAGGTAAACCCTGATTTCAAACCTCTGCTGCCTTGCGGCATACCCGGTCACAGGAAAGGCTTCGGGAGTCAACCCTGAGGAAAAATCCGGAGTCGGAGAGCCCCTAAGGCAGTTCTATGTTGTGCTCAACATCGCTCTGGCAGCTCCTGCAACGGCGCTGGTGCCAAACTGTAGCAGCCCTGCTGTTCCTTTGGATTCATCAGTGACATGGAGAGGGGGGACATGCTGCATGGGCAACATCTTGTCCTCCATATCTTCCTGCCCAGGCTTGAATCCTACCAACGCCCAACGCTGGAAGGTAGAACACCGGATCACTGGAGAGGACACTCCAACTTCGCCTTTGGCGTAGACAAAACACGGGGAATGACAGTTACCGGTTATAAGCCACTGCTCAATTGGCGTAGAGCGTGGCGCCAGGGGTTGTTCCCGACGGTGGGAGGGATCATCAGATCTCACTGGACAGCTACCGCCCGCCTCAAGCTGGGCAGCCCCAGCCAATAAGGTGTTGTCCCGCCACAGCTTGCTTTCCTCATTGGGTGCATGGGGATAAGGAGAAATCCAAACAGCAGGCTGAGAACCTTCACACCAGGCAAGACAATAAAACAAAAGAGACCAACTGTAAAACTGGGAACTTGGAATGTCCGCACTATGATGACAGGACTCGCTGCTAACCTCAAGGACATCAACGACACCAGGAAGACTGCCATCATCAATAATGAGCTGAAGAGACTGGGAGTGGATATCGCCACTCTCCAGAAAACACGGTTAGCTGATGCAGGCACACTGAGAGAGAAGGACTACACGTTCTACTGGCAGGGAAAGGGCAGTGACAGACACAGGGAACACGGAGTGGGCTTCGCAGTGAAGAACACTTTGCTGAAGATGGTGGAACCGGGCAGCACTGGCTCTGCACGACTCCTCACCCTCCGCCTGAGCACCACTCAAGGCCCAGTCACCCTCGTCAGTGTGTATGCCCCAACACAGACAGCCACACCAGAGGCAAAAGACGAGTTCTACGAGAATCTCGCAACAACTGTCAGGATCATCCCCAACTCTGAACAACTCATTCTCCTTGGAGACTTCAGTGCCAGAGTGGGTGCTGACCACGACTCCTGGCCCTCCTGTCTTGGACCTTTTGGCATGGGCAGATTGAACGACAACGGACAGCGGCTGCTCGAGTTCTGCACATATCACGATCTGTGCATCACAAACTCGTTCTTCAAGACCAAGCCCCAACACAAGGTTTCCTGGCAACATCCGCGCTCAAAGCACTGGCACCAGCTAGACTTGATCCTGACCAGGCACACCTCACTGAAGAACGTGCTAATCACCCGTTCGTTCCAGAGTGCAGATTGCGACACAGACCATTCATTGGTGTGTTGCAAGGTCAAGCTGCAGCTGAAGAAATTCCATCGTGCTAGACAACCTGGAAAGGCACGGATTGACACCAGCAAGATGGCCCAACCAGAACTTGTTGAGCAGTTTGCCTCCACCTTTGAGAAGGAACTTGGTATACCACAAGGAGGAGAATCTGCAAAGCAGAAGTGGGAAGAGCTGCGAAACACCATCTACCGCACAGCCTTGGCTACCTTTGGGAGGAAGACCTCGAAGTCACAGGACTGGTTTGATGCCAAGTTGACCGAGATGACCCCCCGTCATTGAAGCCAAGCGCTCAGCACTTGCTGAGTACAAGAAGTACCCAAACGAGAAGAATCTCCAGATTCTCAGGGCTGCGAGAAGCAAAGTTCAGCAGACTGCTCGGCACTGTGCCAACGAGTACTGGACTCAGCTCAGCCAAGACATTCAAACCGCTGCCATAACAGGGAACATCTGTGGTATGTACGATGGCATCAAGAAAGCACTTGGTCCGGCTCAGAGCAAGACGGCCCCCCTCAAATCTTCCACTGGGGAGATGATCACAGAGAAGAGCAAGCAGATGGAGAGATGGGTGGAACACTACTCCGACCTCTACTCTAGACAGAACACCGTGACACCGTTAGCCCTTGATGCCATCGACTGCCTGCCATCCATGGACGAACTTGACGCCGAGCCAACCATCGACGAACTCAGTAAGGCCATTGATAGCTTGGCCGCTGGCAAGGCACCCGGCAACGACGGCATACCCCCTGACCTGATCAAGCACTGCAAGACCGCCCTACTGCTGCCATTGCATGACGTCCTCTGCCAGTGCTGGAAGGAAGGTGCCGTACCACAGGACATGAGGGACGCCAAGATCATCACCCTCTACAAAAACAAAGGGGAGAGAAGCGACTGCAACAACTACAGGGGCATTTCCCTCCTCAGCGTTGTTGGCAAAGTCTACGCACGAGTTGTTCTCGTTCGTCTACAGAAGCTTGCCGAACGTGTCTACCCCGAGTCTCAGTGTGGCTTCCGCGCTGAGCGATCGACGGTAGACAAAATATTCTCCACCGCCAACTCCAGGAGAAATGCAGAGAACAGAACATGCCTCTGTACGTCGCCTTCATCGACCTCACCAAAGCGTTCGATCTGGTCAGCAGAGAGGGCCTTTTCAAGATCCTGCCAAAGATAGGATGCCCACCAAAGTTGCAAAGCCTCATCGAATCGTTTCACACCAACATGCAGGGGATAGTGTAGCACGATGGCAATGTCTCAGAGCCATTCAACGTACGCAGCGGAGTGAAACAGGGCTGTGTACTTGCGCCAACCCTCTTTGGGATTTTCTTTGCTATGCTCCTGAGGCATGCCTTCAGCACAGCAACAGAGGGAATCTACCTGCACACAAGATCTGACGGCAGGCTTTTCAACCTCGCCCGCCTGAAAGCCAGAACCAAAGTACGTGAGGCTCTAATCAGAGACATGCTGTTCGCAGACGACGCTGCAGTCGCAACCCACACACAGCAGGAGCTTCAGACCCTGATGGACCGCTTCTCCCAGGCATGCAAGGACTTCGGGCTTACCATCAGCCTGAAGAAGACTAACGTCTTGGCGCAAGGCACGGAAGCACCACCAACCATCACCATTGATGACTACAAGCTGGAGGTCGTGAATCAGTTCACGTACCTGGGGTCCACGATCAGCAACATCCTCTCCCTTGATACAGAGATCAACAAGAGGATTGGAAAATCAGCCTTCACACTCGCTCGCCTCACCACACGAGTGTGGGAGAATCCCAAACTCTCTGTCAAGACGAAGATGGCAGTGTACAACGCCTGCGTCATCAGCACACTGCTCTATGGGAGTGAGACGTGGACAACATACGCCCGGCAGGAAAAGAGACTGAACTCCTTCCACTTGCGCTGCATTCGCCACATACTGGACATATCCTGGCAGGACAAAGTGCCCAACACAGAAGTTCTGTCCCGCGCCGGCCTTCCCTCCATGTTCACTCTACTCAGGCAGCGCAGGCTCCGCTGGCTAGGCCACGTTCACCGTATGGAGGATGGCAGAATCCCCAAAGACGTCCTCTATGGAGAACTGGCAACTGGCAGGAGAGACATTGGCCGCCCACAGCTGCGCTTTAGAGACGTCTGCAAGAGAGACATGTAGGCCCTGGATATCAACACAGAGCGCTGGGAGGACCTTGCAACGGACCGCTCCAAATGGAGAGGCACCCTGACCAGACAGCTCAAGGCGGGTGAAGAGAGACTGACTGCTGCAGCAGATGAAAAAAGGACCCGCAGGAAGAACCGCCACAGACCCAGCAGCACGGAGACCACCCACAAGTGTGACCTGTGTGACAGGGACTGTCATTCGCGCATCGGCCTGTTCAGCCACAGGCGGTGCTGTTCCGGCAGAGTAGACGTTTAGGATTCTCTTCCATGGTCATCATAGACCGACGGAGGCCAAAGAGCTCACAGAAACACACCAAAAATATATCAGACATATAATATGAAAGAATATCGAGGAATATATGAACTTATTCTACATGAAATAAACATATAAACATCAGACATGAAATAGAGAAAAGTCATGTAGTAATATAAGAATACTATAACAATAATATGGAATTTTTCTATCAGATACATCATAGGGGGCAGCGTGGTGGCGGAGTGGCTATCACTGCTGCAGCACAGCAACTCACCCTTGGCCGGGTGATCCTGGGTTCGATCCCAGCCCCCAACCAACAGTGATCTGTGTGGAGTTTGCATGTTCTCCCTGTGTCTGCGTGGGTTTACTCCAGGATTTCTCCGGTTTCCTCCCACATGCCAAAAACATGCAAGTTAGGTTAATTGGCATCAGAACTGGGGATTCTAAATTGTCCTTAGGTATGACTGTGAGAGTGAATGGTTGTCTGTCTCTCTGTGTTGGCCCTGTGATGGACTGGCGATCTGTCCAGGGTTACCCTGCCTCTCGCCTAAAGATGCTGGGATAGGCTCCAGCACCCCCCCCCCCTCCCCGGCGACCCGAAAAGGATTAAGCGGAAGAAGATGGATGGATGGAAGGATGGATGGATGGATGGATACATCATAGGGCTCCGGACAGTCATTCCCGGCTGGAGGGTCACTGTCATCCTCATTCTCAGAGACATCCACTTGCCCACTGGAGCCACAGCCAGAGCTGGTGGTCTTACCCAGGTTATCAGAGGCAACACAGGACAAAGCATCAGGATGTGGTCCCGGGGCACATGTTGATTTGCCGCCATATGGTCAATGGTCTTACGCATTGATCTGCCGTTATATGCTCAATGGTCTTACGCATCTCTTCCAACTGCCTCTGCATGAAATCCACCTATAGGTTGTGCAGCCAACTTCCTTCAATCTGCTTCTGCCTCCTGCTGGCCTTCCTGGTTCCAACTGGAGCGGCAACGGCTGGAGGAATAGAGCCCTGGACTGTTGCATACCAGTATCCGGGCCATTTCCTCCTCCTTCACTCCCACAGAAGCTATTACTCGTCCAGGAGAACATCATCATCATAGTAGTCTGTCGTGGGCGACAATGACTGTTTCATTTAGGTCTGATCAGATTCCTCCACGCAGCTCTGTCGTTAGCCTTCCGCTGCCAGGAACTCCTGTCTATATCCAGCTTCTTCAAGTTTCTTTTTACGGTGTCTTTAAATCTGAGCCTTGGTCTACCCTGATTGCGTTTGTCCTCGCAAAACTGTGAGTAGAGTAACTGCCGAGGGAGACGCTGGTGGTCCATCCTCTCAACATGTCCGAGCCATCTCAGGTTCGTCTGTATTAGCATGTCCTCCATTGATGGTAGACCAGCTCGTTTCAACACTTCAGTGTTGGTTATCATGTCTCTCCATGAGATGTTCATTATGGCTCGAAGGTGTCTCATCATGTACGCGTGGAGTTTCTTCACCTGCACTCTGTAGACAGTCCAAGTTTCAGCACCGTACAATAGAGTAGCCAGTACTGTCACTCTGTACACTTTGCATTTCGCACGGATAGACACATGTTGATTGTTCCACAGTCTGTTCCTCAAGTTTCCAAACACAGTACTTGCTCTTCCCATTCTGAGAGATAGTTCATCCTCCAGCCTAGCATTCTCTGAAACAGTACTCCCTAGATACTTGAAAGTTTTGCACTTGACTAGTGGCTCTGTACCAATGCTGATCTCTTTTGGTAGTGATGTTGAGAACTGGAACTTTGGTGGTTGATAAAGGCACTCTGTCTTCTTGATGTTGATTTTGAGACTGAATTGGCTAGCTGCTCTTGCAAATTTCTCCACCAAAGATTGCATATCTTCCACACTGTGTGCAACTAGAGCACTGTCGTTGGCAAAGAGCATTTTTGTTACTACATTTATCGATGTCTTACTCTTGGTTTTAAACTGTGCAACATTGAACAAGTCTGCTTCTTTCCTTGTTTAAATGTATACTCCTTCTGAAGTGTCTTTGAAGGCCACCTAGAACATGGCTGCCAGATATAGCAAGAAGAGTGTAGGCGCCAGCACACACCCTTGTTTCACCCCGTTGCTTCCTGAAAAGTCTTTAGATACTGAACAACTCATTGCCACATTTGCTTGCATACCTGCATGGAGTGCCTCAATCAGGCTAACAAACTTCTCTGTACAGCCATATTTTTTAAGTACCTGCCAAAGTCCTTGTCGCAAAACAGTATTGAAGGCTTTACTGAAGTCTATGAAGACTACATAAAGCGGCATGTTCTGTTCGATACACTTTTCTTGAACCTGTTTCAAGCAGAAAATCATGTCCATTGTGCTTCTTCCACTTCTAAAGCCGCACTGGGTTTCTGGTAGTACATTCTGCGAGATGTATTCATTGAGTCTGTTCAGTAGTACACATGAGATAATCTTACCAACAGTGGGTAGCAGTGATATATCTCGGTAATTTCCACAATCTTTCCTGTCACCTTTCTTGAACAAAGGCACAATACTTGCATCCTTCCAGTCTTGAGGTACTTTCTGGGCATTCCATATCTCTTGGATGAGCTTGTGCAGGTAGTTAGTCAGCTGAAAACCACCAAATTTCCAGACTTCTGCTGGAATTCTATCCCTTCCTGGAGCTTTATCATCCTGTGTTGTCCCGATAGCTGTCATTAGTTCATCAAGATTTGGTGGTTCATCCAGACTTGATACAGCTGGTTGCTGCACTAGAGCTTCTTTAGCCTCTTTAGTGAGATCTCCAGGGTTGTTTAGTAGTTGGTCAAAGTGGTCTTAGTAGTTGGTCAAAGTGGTCTGCAAATCTGTCCAGGATCTTGTCTTTCTCCTGCAAAACCGTTTCACCATCCATAGCCTTTAGTTGGATCAGTCCTCTTGGTTTAGGGCCGTAGATTTCTCTCAAACCTGTGAAGAATGTTTTCATGTCCTTCCCAGCTGCTGCAGTTTGAAATTCCTCTGCTTTTTCATCCCACCAGTTGGACTTCATCTCTCTGGTGTACTTATGTAGCTCACTCTGAGCCTTTATTTCTTCTTCTTCAACCTTGTGTTACACTGTAAGTTTTCCTGCCTAGCTGTATTCCTCGCTTCTAGTAGTTTCTTCAGATGTTCATCATGCTCATCAAACCAATCTTGATGTTTCCTCTCAGGGTGGCCTAATACACCACTCACAGTCTGATACACCATATCCTTCAGTGTTGCCCATTTCTCTTCTATGTCATTCTCTGAGTTGTTGCTATCCCAGTCTTTCAAGTTTTCATCCATTTCCTGTGTAAGTTCTTCCTGCTTCTTTTGGCCTTTCAGTGCACTAGTGTTTAGCTTCCATGGTGGCTTCGCTCCCGTCCTGTAGTGCTGTTTTTGTCTGTAAATCCTTAATCTAGATCTCAGCATAACATGATCAGTACCACAGTTCGCATCTCTCATTGCTCTGGTGTCCAATACATCCCTTCTGTCTCTCTGCCTTACTATGATGTAGTCTAACAAGTGCCAGCGCTTGGATCTTGGGTGCATCCATGTCTTCTTGTGTGTGTCCTTGTGCTTAAATAGAGTGTTGGTTATCACAAGGTTGCACTCTGAACATAGTGCAAGTACAAGTTCTCCATTAGCATTGCACTTGCTTACTCCATGACTGCCTAGCACTCCATTCCATTTCTCCGTGTCTGAACCAACTCCTGCATTAAAATCTCCAACGAGTATCAGCCTGTCATTAATTGGTACATGCCTGATAGTCTCACGTAAATCACTGTAGAACTCTTCCTTCACCTCCTCTGTGTTGGTCATTGTTGGGGCATATACACTGATGAGTGTGGCATACATCTTCCGCTGTAGTGGGAGTCTCATAGTCATTATCCTGTCGTTAATTGGCACCGGTTCCTCATCAAGCATTGCTGCTATCTCCTTTCTAACTGCAAAGCCCACTTATGCTTCTCTCCTTTCTTGAGTTGATTTCCCACTCCAAAAGATGTACCCATGGTCTTAAAGCTGTCATATCCAGGCAATCTTGTTTCACTAAGTGCAGCTATGTCTACATTGTACCTGTTCATTTCCTGGGCCACAAGCGCGGTCTGTCTTGCTGGGCGCTGTGATGTTGTTCTGTCTAACAGAGTGTGTACATTCCATTCTGCAACACACAAGGCTGCTGTTTTCCTCTTCTTTTGTCTTCCTGCTCCTAGCTTACTTTTCGCTGCCTGTCGGAGTGTGAACAGATCAGCACGGACCTTGTTAGCCCGGGCGGCGTCCGAGCCAGTATGAGTTGTTTTCTGACTGACCATTTCATGAAACTGCTTGCAAAGTATTTGAGTACCGCTAGCTTTTGCTGGACTAACGGCACATTCTTGGCAGATATTGGTATTATCAGTGGAAAGGACAAGCCAAGACAAACTGACTCCAGTATCTGTTGCAGTAACTGACCCAATGATAGGTTTGTTTATCTCTGCTCTTTGTGTAGTGAATGTCACGATGCACTGACTGGCACAGTCCACCACAGACCTTGTGACAGATGTGTTTATCTGCCAGGATGTCCAGTCTCACCCCGTGTAACTGGGAGTGGTCCACCACAGACCTGTGGCAGATATTGTTTTTAGTTCTGCCAGAATGCCCAGTTTCACCCTCCATGCCCTTCGAAGGGCGGGGATGCCGGTTGAGTCGCCGACGGCCTGACCCATGAGACAGGTAGTACCGGTTTTCATGGTTATCCGGTAGCAAGCAAGCCAATGCCTTACCTGACAAAAAAAGGGGGGGGGATGTAAGTCTCAGTTAAAAGCTGTCAATTTCTGACCAAAAAAGTAGTATTTTATGGGTGAAAAAGCTGCAACTTTAGCAAAAAGACAGAAAAGGTGTAAATTACCAACTGTTTATGACCTAAAACACTGCAAGTATAAGATTTGAATAAAATGCTGCAAATTTAAGTGCTTTTTTTAATGCAAATTCAAGACTAAGAAAAGTTCTAAATTCATGAGGAAAAGCTGCAAATTTTTGAATAGCAAAAAGCTGCAAATTTTCAAGTAAGAAGCTGCGCATTTCTGAATAAAATGGCTGTAACTCTGCAGGAAAATCCTGCAAATTTATGAGAAAAATCCTCACATTTACAACAGAATGTTTATAATTTACATGAAAAAGGATGTGATAAATTGGTGTGTGTTGGCCATTTTACAATGACAGCCGTGAGGAGGAACTAAACGGTGGTGTTTGGTGGTGTTAAATCCTGCAGATCTGCACTAATCAGCAGGGAAAAGGAGAAGAAGAGGAATAGGTGATCCCCAGCAGCAGAAATAATCCAGTTAACCCAGGAGGAGTAAACACATGACACCCCATGACACCTAACAGGTCCCCCCCGCCCCCCATGGCATCAGTGGGAACAGCTGGGACAAACTTCACACCTCTGTCGATTTACATGTTCCCTTCTGAGGACAATTCAAACAGAGCTGCTGCTGAGATGGAAGCCAAAGGGTTGAAGGGTGACGTGGCTTTAACAGCAGCACTGATTCCCCTCACCCCACCCCCAACTGACCTGCTGGACAGGAAAGAACAACTCCTCAGACCTGTTAACACAATTTTAACAACAAAAGAATATGCAAAAGAACCAAGATTCCCTTTGATTTAACAGGATAACAGCGTGAATATTCTGGTCTGTGAATGAACAGAGCAGCCATGAGTGTTTCACGGAGTCACTTATTGAATTATAATGGTTAATCTAAGTCACAATTTCAGGAAACATAAACTTCAGGGGACACTTAAACCCATGACACATTGTTTTAAATTTTGCTGATTTTTTTTTCTTTTTTATCACTTCTTTTCCAGTCCTTATGGCCACTTTCTGATTGCTTTGAGTTTTTAAAAACACCACTTTAAGAATAATGTTAACTGACTTAAGGTACATTTCTAACTACACTATATAATACAATATGCCGTCTAACCCCTTGCACTCTGGTCAATTTCCCTAAAAACGCCAAAAAATAACGTACCCAAAGTAAATCAAAAGCTGTTCTTCAACCCTTTGCAGCATCTTCATGGGGTTGGTCTCATTTAAAAGAAAACACTTTGAATTTTTTGGCAAAACAGTCATAATCTCTCTAACTGCTCCTGCCACTGAGTAACAGTCATCTAAACATACTGAAATTTTGCCTGGGTGTTTTTTTGGATACAAATGCTTGCAAATAACACACAGCTGTCAGATCAGGGCTGGAAAATGCAACAGAAATGTACAACCAAGTGTTATCCAGCTGAGGTCAAAATTTTGTAACAATACCACAAAAAATGAATATATTACACAGCTTTTTACTCAGGTAGTTCCCAGGCATTTTTGAACTGTGCCAAATTGTGCCAAATGGCACAGTTTGGAAAAACGTCTGTAACTTTTGAATGATTCAGTATAGAAGCTTGATCTTGGGCTCTAATGAAAGTTGAAGGGCTGTGTGTGTGTGGGGGGGGGGGGTGTTTATTCATTCATGAATGAATGAATGAACAAACAAGCCCCCACACACAAAGAAGCATGCCACGTAAAAAATGTGTGGCTTTTTTTTTTTTACAAGAAAAAATAACCTACAGTGCACTAAAAATTATACTAAAATATCTGTAATATAGAAGATAACAACTCCCACCCCCCCACCCCCACCCCCGCTACAGAGGACGGCCATCGCCCATCGCTACATGACGGACTGCGGGGACGGTGCGCCGCGGTCTACTACGCACAGTTGTACTCAAATATCTGCAATAATATCTGCAATCCACTACAGAAGAGTGGCGGGGGGGGGGTGTTCACGGTCCGGACGCGACACACGAACCGTGTCCAGTCCATGCGCTGCGGTCTTCATGTTGCGATGACGCACAGTTGTAATGTACCGATCGTTCAAAAGTCATTTTGATTACAATTTTCAGGGATAAAGAATAATTTAGCTTATAACACTTACCTGTCCACAACAGCAGTGTCGCTGGCGAACTTCTCTTCCTCATTGTCAGACGAACATGACGCTGGTCCGCTTGTTACGGACTCGTGGTTCTGGTCACACGATCCGGTCAAACTATGATTCCATTATTGCAGTTTTGCGCTTCCATGATTGCGGTTTTGGCGAACGATTTTTCAAAACAAATAAGAACAGTAGTAAGAAAAAAAGACTGGCGAATGCGTGTGTGTCACCCAGCGGCTTACACAAAACAGATTTTACACACGGGACGTACGCTTTCAATCGTCGAAGTTCTCTGCTTCATTTGGCTTGCTGCATTCGCAGCCGTTGGTAGGCGGGTCCTTCTTGCTAGGTTTTCAGTCATTGGTTCTTCAAGGTTTCAGAAACCCAATTCAAGGCTCTTATTAGTCGAATGAGAGGTCAATCAAATCTAAACCAATCAAAGCACTCCTTTGGCTTTCTGTTCGCTGCTGTGTCTGCAGCTTTTTTTTTCAGTGCGCCCTAGGACGCAGAGACTTGACCGCCCACGGTACCCCGGAGTGCAAGAGGTTAACATACAATTTCATTTGATCACATTTAGATCTTAATTCAAACAAGCAGAGTATTTGCAACCAACTTAATTAAGACTTGAACTAAAAACAATCAATCTGAATACAACTGGGAGTGTTTAAGAATAAAAATCTTTGGATTCCTTAATAAGATAAGATAAGATAAGATAAGCCTTTATTAGTCCCACAACGGGGAAATTCCAGGATTGCAACAGCACAGGGATAGCAACACTCAGAGCAACAATCAGAAGGCAAGAAAAAAACAAGCAAGCAAGAGCAGCTAATATACATATAATGAAGTTCTGCCTGCGAGATCACCTGCACTCAAACATTTCAAGTACCATTCATGGGACGGACCAGATTCCATACAAAAATGTTAAAATTTTGCTTTGGCTTTGTCTTTAAGAGGTTACTGTTCCAGTTAAAAAGGCTCAAAGTCGCTAAAATAATCCAAAGGTTAAACGGGCTGTTGGTGTCATTTAAACCCTGCATGGCTTCGACAACGTGGAACCGGCATTTCACTTTGAAACGGATGGCAATGAGTTATTGCAAACGAGCAACTTTAAAACACACATAACACCAAAGTTAAGAGTATTGCAAGAATTAATATAAAACACAGCTGTCTTACCTTGAAATGTCCTTTACAAATGAAGATATTCAAACTGAAGAATGGAGGAAAAACATAAAAACAGTCCAAAATATCCAGTAGATTCCACAGAGGCATTACAATATATACAGACGTGGACAAAATTGTTGGTACCTCTCTGTTAATGAAGGAAAAACCCACAATGGTCACAGAAATAACTTGAATCTGACAAAAGTGGTAATAAATAAAAATTCTATGAAAATTAACCAATGAAAATCAGACAACGCTTTTTAATTGTGGTTCAACAGAATTATTTTAAAAAACAAACAAATGAAACAGGCCTGGACAAAAATGATGGTACCCCTAGAAAAGATTGAAAATAATGTGACCATAGGGACATGTTCAATCAAGATGTGTCCTCTGATTAACATCACAGGTGTCTACAGACTTCAACCTACCTCTGCCTACCTAATCTACCTCAGTCAGTCGGCCTATTTAAAGGGTGACAAGTAGTCACTTTGCTGTTTAGTGACATGGTGTGTACAACACTAAACATGGACTAGAGGAAGCAAAGGAGAGAGTTGTCTCAGGAGATTAGAAAGAAAATTATAGACAAGCATGTTAGAGGTAAAGGCTATAAGACCATCTCCAAGCAGCTTGATGTTCCTGTGACTACAGTTGCACATATTATTCAGAAATTTAAGATCCACGGGACTATAGCCAACCTCCCTGGACGTGGCCGCAGGAGGAAACTTGATGAAAAATGGAAGAGACGGATAATACAAATGGTAACAAAAGAGCACAGAACAACCTCTAAACACATTCAAGGTGAATTTCAATGTCAAGGTACATCAGTGTCAGATTGCACCATCCGTCATTGTTTGAGCCAAGTGGACTTCATGGGAGACGACCAAGGAGGACACCACTGTTGAAAACAAATCATAAAAAAGCCAGACTGGAATTTGCCAAACTGCATGTTGACAAACCACAAAGCTTCTGGGAGAATGTCCTGTGGACAGACAAGACAAAACTGGAACTTTTTGGCAAGGCACATCAGTTCTATGTTCACAGACGCAAAAATGAAGCATACCAAGAAAAGAACACTGTCCCTACTGTGAAACATGGAGGAGATTCTGTTATGTTCTGGGGCTGCTTTGCTGCATCTGGCACAGGGTGTCTTGAATCTGTGCAGGGTACAATGAAATCTCAAGACTATCAAGGTATTCTAGAGAGAAATGTGCTGCCCAGTGTCAGACAGCTTGGTCTCAGTCGCAGGTCATGGGTCTTGCAACAGGATAATGACCCAAAACACACAGCTGAAAACACCCAAGAATGGCTAAGAGCAAAACATTGGACTATTCTAAAGTGGCCTTCTATGAGCCCTGATCTAAATCCTATTGAACATCTGTGGAAGGAGCTGAAACATGCCGTCTGGAGAAAGCACCCTTCAAACCTGAGACAACTGGAGCAGTTTGCACATGAGGAGTGGGCCAAAATACCTGCTGAGAGGTGCAGAAGTCTCACTGACAGTTACAGAAATCGTTTGATTGCAGTGATTGCCTGAAAAGGCTGTGTAACAAAATATTAAGTTAAAGGTACCATTATTTTTGTCCAGGCCTGTTTCATGAGTTTGTTTTTTTTTAAATAATTCTGTTGAACCACAATTCAGAAGCATTGTCTGATTTTCATTGGTTAATTTTCATAGAATTTTTATTTATTACCACTTTTGTCAGATTCAAGTTATTTCTGTGACCATTGTGGGTTTTTCTTTCATTAACAGAGGGGTACCAACAATTTTGTCCATGGCTGTACATGGCAAAAATGCCTAAATCACAGCAAATATACATAAACTCACGCTGTTGATTTTGCTCCTTCCTCTTCTGTTCTTGAGTATCTGTTTAATTACCATACAGGTTATAAAAATAGATGCCTTAACATTAATCTGGAGTGTTATAGGTTTGCTTACATTAACTGTGATTGCAGGCTATAAACTGGCTTGAACAGAAAAAAAATCATGACTTTGAGACAAAGACTGAACAAGAATACCCTGTATAGAAAGCTAATAAGAGAGCCAGTTTAGAGTCACCAGTTAACCTAACATGCTTGTCTTTGGAAACTAGAGTGCTCAGACTAAACCCACAGAGTTTAACACCAGCAAAACCAAGGAGCTCATAGTGGACTACAGGAAGGAGAGGGAAGAGACACATGACCCCATCCATATCAATGGCATAGCTGTTGAACGTGTCCCCAGCTTCAAATTCCTGGGGACCCACATCTCGGAGGACCTGTCCTGGTCAGTTAACACCACCAGCCTGATCAAGAAGGCCCATCAGCGCCTCTTCTTCTTGAGGACACTGAAGAAGAACCATCTGTCAACTGACATCTTGGGCAACTTCTACCGCTGCGTGATAGAGAGCACCCTGACCAACTGTATCACAGTCTGGTATGGGAGCTGCTCTGTCGCTGACCGCAAGGCGCTGCAGCGGGTGGTGAAAACCGCCCAACGCATCACAGGGACTCCACTTCCAGTTATAGAGGACGTCTACAGGAAAAGATGTCTGCGCCGGGCACGCAGCATTCTTAGGGACTCCAGCCATCCTGCTCATGGACTGTTCCAGCTTCTCCCCTCCAGAAGACGTTTCAGAAGCCTTCGGACTAGAACCAGCAGGTTTAGGAACAGTTTCTTTCCAACAGCTGTCACGTTATTGAACTTAGTTCCCCGCTGACTCTCTTACCATCTTCTCTTACCATCCTCACCTGTACATAACTGCATAACTACATAACTACATCTAACTTATTGCACATTATTTGCACATAACAGTACTCTTAACTTTCTGCACTGCTGCATACAGTATATTTGCATATATTTGCTTAAATTGCACATACTGTTAATTACCGTATATACTGCACTGCTGTCCTTTACACTTCTGATTGGATGCTAAACTGTGTTTCGTTACCTTGTATTCATACATGTGTAATGACAAAGTTGAATCTAATCTAATCTAATCAGAGAACATTCAAATTCCACACAAAAAGGTTCCTGTCCCTGCTCGTCTGGGGATTTGGACCTTCTAGCTGTGAGGCAATGGTGCTAACCACTATTCCACATTGCTTTTCCTGAGCTTACAGCACATGGTGTTTCCAAGTTGTCTCCTATTCAAGTGCTCACCAGGAAGAACCTTGCTTAACTTCTAAGATCAAATGATATCAGGATTCTCCAAGGTGTTACATATGTACCAAGCAACCTTCTAATTCTTAATAACAGTCTGCACAGTGCATTTAGGAAATCATTCAACAGTGCCTTGCCACCCAGAGCTGATTATTTGCTTCAGCTACAAGGACTCCCTCCATAGGAGAGAAAACAAGACAGTTATTCTTATTATAGATAGATAGATAGATAGATAGATACTTTATTTCGAACAAAAAAGTAAAACAAAAACAAAACAAATGACAAGTGCAATAAAGTGACAGTATACAGTGTTTGAAAGGGAGAAGGAAGAAGTGAACACTTATTAATTCCAACTCCTCTTTTCCATAAATACACCCATGTGAAATATATACAAATTACCACATCTAAGACCCCAAGTAAACAATTAACTATATTTTGTACATATCAACATTAACACCCATCCATCCCAACATACATACAGACCATACATCAAAACCAGCCCCAAACAACACAAATACACAGTGCTGTCCCACCCACCATTCCATAGTGTTTATTATTATTATTATTATTATTATTATTAGTATTAGTATTAGTATTGTCATCATAAACAGGCCAAAAGCTGTTCCATGAGGTACAAGCGTGCTAGTCATAAGACAACACAGAAATATCAGATTTCAGTTCCTTCCTGGATGCAGTACCACTCCTCCACAGAAGGTGGCGAGTGTCAAGTGGCCCTCACTCTTGTGAGGTTTGACCAGCAGTTTCCCCCACTTGAACGGGAAGCTTGCTTCGGAAGATAGAACTGGAAGTCACTCAGTAACCAAGACTCAACTTTTTCTTTTTCTTTCCTTTTATTTTGAAACGTCATCAAAGCCGAGCACAGGTGAAAAACCTTTAAATACAAACAAATAGAAGGTTAAGGAAAATGTAACCCAAGAACCCATAATAAATCAACATAACCCAAAATCAAATACTCAGTTTTTAAACTACTAAAAATTAATCTTGAAATAAGTAGAAAATACCCACATCAAAAGCACCCCATATACTAAATACATCTTAAAACACTGTTCAATAATGATTTTTAACCTTACAACTTTAGCAGCTTTTAACTTTTAACTCTTTTAAAATACACTCCATTTTTAAAGGCCAAATGTCACGTAACAGGGTATTTTAAATATCTTGAAACTAGATATAAAAGGGAACCGATCCGCTCAGGTCTTGGTGCATATGCTTCAGTAACAACGGAATATTCGTTAATTTAAAACTGCCGCGCTTGGCCTGACACGGCCCCTGGAATCGCCTGGGGAAGAAGGCGGAAGTGACGAAATCGATTGTACCCTAGTTTGATGCTTGGGGTATTTCAATTGATTGTTTATATGGAGACTGGAAGGTTGAAGTGAGCAACAAGAAAGAAAAAATTGGATATTTCACCCATACCTTAAAACGGGACTATCAGGGACAGCTGGGTAATAAGGGACACTTCTCTGGGAAATGTTTTCATACCTGTCAAGTGAGACGTTTTCGCCGTACTTCAACACCGTAAAAAGCGGCTATAAGGAACGGCGGAGCAACAAGGGACACCTCTCTGGGAAATGCCCCAAATGCAACTCGTGCTGTTATTGTCAAATATTTTAAGGATTCATGGATATTTGACAATAACAACACAACTCAGCGTCCGGCGCCAAATAAAAAAAAAAAAAGCAGAATTCTGTATTTGTCAGGCGATCTCTGTCTGTTCCGCAACCGCTGCACAGCTCAACGTGTTAAACCATTGTCCTAATGACTTCTCATTGTAGTGAGAATAGCTCAAGCTGAGCGATCAGCCCGCCCAGACAATTAAACTAATGATTGACTCCACACTTCGAACAGTAGTGATAATAGCTCACGCTGAGCGATCAGCCCGCCCAGACAATTAGACTAATGAGTGACTCCACACTTCTCATGGTAGTGCGAATAGCTGACGCTGAGCGATCTGCCAGCACCAGCTGTGGCTGATCACACACAGGACGTGCTCCGCAAAACACTCAATTTTTTTTCCAGTATATTTTTCCTTTTGGGCGTACAGAAATGGCAATACTCCCGTTTTTGCTAAAATTGCATTTTCCCCGTATTTTCCTTAAAATATTTGACAATAACAACACGAACTACAATTTAAAACATTTCCCAGAAAAGTGTCCCAAACCACTCGGCCGTCCCCCACAGCCGCGCTTGGCACCAAAATATGGCGAAAACGTCTCACTTGACAGGTATGAAAACATTTCCCAGAGAAATGTCCATTATTACTCCGCTGTCCCTTATAGCCGCGTTTTACGGTATTACAATACGGCGAAAACGTCTCACTTGACAGGTATGCGCCTCCATTTTCATATTGATCTGGTCAATTTCTTGACAGCAGCGGCTCTCCTCCACTGTAATAATAATGGCTTCCGAAAAATCAATATTTATGGGGCGCCCTCGACAGACCCCCTTCGACTTTGCAATTCTGGAGGCGATTAATGTCCAGTTCAATGACATTTTCCACTGGTTCTGCTCTCTGGTCATCGTTGGAACTGTTGTCATCAGACAAAGCATCTGATTCCGTCTCGGACGGCTCGAACCGGTAAGGTTCTATGCCTCTGTCACTGTCTGAACCACTGACAAAAAAAAAGACAAAAAAAAAAAGACAAAACTAAACTAATTTGTTCACAATCGCTGTCACTTTCCGTCATCATTGTCCAATGTTGATAAGTGTGAATGTGGATAGGCAGGGCAGCCAGGGTACAACTGGTGATGTCAAAAACATGGGCGTGGTCTGGACTGGCTGTCACAAGCCAGCAAGCAAGGTGGGGCCTTCACCTGGTGTATTTTGTGCAATTATGTAAATACAGGTGGGTGATATGGTCTCCGGTATGAATATTTGGTTTAAGCTATGTGTATTTTATCTAAATTCGTTGTCATTTAGAAAAAAAAATTACGTGACATTTGGCCTTTAACTATACTTTTAAACCCACGATATTAAATATATGACATTTTAACTTACATTTCAATCACATGATTTTTTAATACATCACATTTAACCTAAATTTGATCAAATGATTTTCCAAATGCAGCTACAAAGACACATATCACAAATGAATGCTCACCGGCTCCTTCCTCCTTGTTTGAAACAAGCTTTAGTCCTACAGTCTCCTTTTTCCAAGTCCAGACTCTCCAACCATTTCTCTCACACACTGCTTACTCCCCACTGCCCTGCGAGTAACTGCCTTCAAACTCCCTTAATCACCAGATCATTCCCACCTGGTGCAATCAACCAGCTGCCTTCGGGCTGGGAGGCACAACCAGACCTGAAGCACTCAGGCAGAGAGAGCATGGCCTGCAGCTCAGCTCAACACCTCCCACTCGATCTTCCCATGGAAACTGCTGGAAAGATCGCACACAGTGAACTAGCAGTCAGAGATTTCCTCTTGGGCCTCCTACCTGCTCCTCCACTGGCAGCAGGACCACCAAACGTCGGATGTCCCGGTGAAGAATTGTGGACTGAAGGTCCCTCTGAATGCTGGGGGCAGGATGCTTGGATGCAGGGTGCTTGGATGCTGATTTTGCAGGCCTCACCTCAGGAATACAGGAGCTAGCCACAACTCTAACATTCACATCCCGTACAATGCCTCTGGAGTCTGGGTTGACGCTGATGACTCTCCCAAGCTTAAAATGACCCCACAATGCATTCTGGTCGCACAGCCAAACAATATCTCCAACTGCAACATTCCTCTGTGGGGTGTGCCATTTACTCCTCACAAAGGGATTAGAACCGGCAAGTTGGCTCCAGGACCTCCAGAATTTGTTTACCTGGTGCTGCATTTCCTGAAGTCTCTTATAGGGATAGCTTGTGAAGTCGAATGTTTTCCAGTCGCCACTTGATGATGCTCCTCCCAGCAGGAGTGTATTGGGTGTGATGTACTGCACAGTGTCTTCATGGCTCTGCACCGTGGCATCAATGGGACACTCATTAGAAAGATTAGCGGTGAGCTCAAGTGTTGTCTGAAGTTCGCTGTAACTGAGCCCTGAGACGCTTCCCAGACTCTGGAATGCCTTCTTCACAAGCCGAACAGCTGCTTCAGCAGAGCCATTTCGATGCGGTGAATCAGCTGGCTGGATTTTGCAATGCCAGTCGGTTCCATTTTGAGCTGAGGTCTCCTCCACAGCAGACCTGTCCAGGCCATCCAAAAACTGATACAGCTCCTTCAGAACAAGCTTGGCACCGACAAAATTGGTCCCTGGATCAGACCAAATCTCCTTAGGATGCCCTCGACTTGCTGTCAACCTCTGATAAGCCATCAGAAAGCTTTCAGTCGACATGGTGTTGGCCAGCTCTGTGTGGATTGCCCTACTGGCCATACAGCAAAATTTGACTCCCCAAACCTTCATTGTGACTCTCTTCCTCACATCGTTTTTGACCTGATAAAGTCCAAACAGGTCAACTGCTGTGAACTCAAATGGGGATGCTGACCCAGCTCTCTCTTGAGGCAGATCACCCATCACTTGCTGGCATCTTCTAGCTCTGGCTTTCTTGCAGATCACACAGTTTTCAATGACTTTTTGAGCAGTTCTTCATCCATTGATGACCCATGCTCTCTTTCTCACCTTCAATAGAGTTGCAGCCACTCCCTTGTGACCCTTGCTGTGAGCTTCATGAACCAACAGAGTTGCAACCCAGGCACTGTAAGGTAAGAGGGGGACACCAACTCTGTCTTCATTAAAAGCCTGGACTCTCCCACCACAAACCAGTAGCCCAGTTTTTTCCTCTTTGAAGACTACCAGCCGGTCTATTGTGGTAGTTGGAAAGGTCACACCCTCTTGTGCAGCAAGGAAAAGGTCTCTTAAAGCATCTTGGCGCTCTGTTGCAGTGATGACCCCAGTTGATGAAACCACCTTCTACTTTGGAGTTCCCAGGATCTTATTTTTAGCTGCAAAGCATTTTGCTGCCCTCCATGGAGTTGGAGTTAATAAGTGTTCACTTCTTCTTTCTCCCTTTCGAGCACTGTATACTGTCTCTTTATCACACTTGTCATTTGTTTTGTTTTTTTACTTTTTTGTTCGAAATAAAGTATGTATCTATCTATCTATCTATCCAGACACGACCGACCGTCTTAACCAGGTGAGCCAAATTGCTGAACCGTCCTTCATCCACCAGGTTTCGGACAGCAGCACCAGCAGGTGGCCTCCAACGCTCCAGATCTGGTGGCTCTTTCTTCACCTGAGCTCTTGTGAGTGCAGCAGCAAATGATTTCTTCTGCATCTTTCCAACACTCTCTCTGGCAGTTGCTGATACATCCTTTGCAGACTTAATTGGCCACTCATCAGCTGGTAGCCTCGGGAGCTCTGGTCCTTGCTGCCATGGTGAATTTTCATCCAAATCTTTTGGACCAGCCCCGCGCATGATGATATCAGCAATGTTCAGTGGTCCAGGGATCCACCACCAATCCTGAAGTTGCATGCTGCTTTGGATTTCTCCAATCCTGTTGGCGAAAAAGGTCTGGAAGCCATAGCTTTCACGTTGAATTGCACCAAGGACTGTTTGGCTGTCAACAAAGTGGTACCATTGCTTGACTTGAATTTGGCTATGTTGCTCAAAGTACTTCTTCAACCGAGCGGCGAATAACTGGTAAATGACGTTCACTTATATAGCGCTTTTTCTCATCTCTGGATGACCAAAGCGCTTTACAGATCCTGCTATCCACCCATTCACGCACACATTCACACACTGATGGCGGCAGAGCTGCCATACACACACAGGCGCTAGCCTGGCCACCAGGAGCAACTGGGGGTTCAGTGTCTTGCTCAAGGACACTTCGACAGTCTCATTTTCCTCTACCTCTTTGAGAAGTTTATCCCAACCATGACATAAAGCTTATCATCCTCCAGGGAGTAGCCGAGGCCAAGAGCTTTGTTGTCCTCCTCTTTGAGCTGATTCGGCGGGATCACAGTCTTTGGAATAACCACCTGTTCCTGTTTTCCAGCAGACTCCCTCCTACTTTGACCAGAGAAGACCCACAGCTTCAACTCAAACCCTCCTGCTTTCAGGATCTGCTCTACATTTTTTGTAATGACTTTAAGTTGGTCTAAGTTGTCATGAGTGGTTAACAGGTCATCGACATAGCTGTCCTCCTGCAGCACTCGATGCTGTTCCTCAAGATGGCTGAACTGGAAGAGATTAGCCATCTCTCTCATGGCGAGTTGAGCAATGCAACCTGCTGGCTTATCTCCAGTGTTAACTTTCGTGACTGCATATTCACCCAGCCCCTCCTCTTCAGAGCTACGCCACAGGAACCTATGCAAATACACCTCTTGGTCTTCGAGCCACACTGAATTGTACATTTTCTTTAGGTCTCCCAACGCAGCAAAAACTCCCCTCCGGAATTTGAGAAGCACAGCACGGATGGAGTTGAGGACATCTGGGCCTTTTAGCAGGAGATCATTGAGACTCACCCCTCTTCACTTTTAAGATAAGATAAGATAAGATAAACCTTTATTAGTCCCACAATGGGGAAATTCCAGGATTGCAACAGCACAGGGATAGCAACACTCACAGCAATAATTAAGAAGATACGAAAAATATAAATAAGAGCAGTGGATATACATACGTACACATAAATACTGTATATAAATATATATACAAAGTGCAGCGCATTGTAGCAAGATGGAATAAACAGTATAACCGTCTACTTAGTTATCCTACATAGTATGAATATGTACCCATACATATTGTCACCCTCCATAGCGACTGATATTGTCCTAGTTGTATACTGGAGGGGACCATTTGTTACCTCCGCCAAGGAGGTTATGTTTTCATCGGCGTTGGTTTGTCTGTCTGTCTGTTTGTCTGTCTGTCTGTCTGTTTGTTAGCAAGATAACTCAAAAAGTTATGGACGGATTTTCATGAAATTTTCACAGATTGTCAGAAATGGGGTATCCTACAGATGATTAGATTTTGGTGGTGATCCAGTTCACTGTCCACAAGAAAACCGCCATTACGCAAAATGCCATTTTCGTGAATAACTACTAAACCACTAATCCTATCGTTGTCAATCCAATTGCTTGTCATATGTTTTCATGGTCAAGGAATCTGAAAACGTACACACAAACACTGTATGGGGGGAACTGTGGCGCTAAACCGCCATTAGGGAAAATGCCATTTTCGTCAATAACTACTGAACCACTAATCCTATCATTGTGAATCCAATTGTTAGTCATATGTTTTCATGGTCAAGGAATCTGAAAACGTACACACAAACACTGTATGGGGGGAACTGTGGTGCTAAACCGCCATTAGGGAAAATGCCATTTTCGTCAATAACTACTGAACCACTAATCCTATCATTGTGAATCCAATTGCTAGTCATATGTTTTCATGGTCAAGGAATCTGAAAACGTACACACAAACACTGTATGGGGGGAACTGTGGTGCTTGGCGGAGGTCTGCGCTCTCCGAGTGCTTTTCTACTTTAAGTCTGTTGCGTCTTTTGCATTCAGTACTATTAGGTCGTCACATTTTTTTGCTATCTCTGCGAGCAGCCCTGCTTAGGTTATACAGTCTGACAGCTGTAGGTAGGAAGGACCTGCAAAACCTCTCGGTTGTGCACCTAGGATGATGTAGTCTACTGCTAAATGAGCTCCTCAGTGCGTTCAATATGTCCTGCATAGGGTGGAACTCGGACTCCAGCAGAGATGACAGTTTAGCCACCATCCTTCTCTCCCCTATCTCCTCCACTGAGTCAAGGCGTTGCCCCAGGACAGAGCTAGCTTTCTTGATCAGTTTGGTTAGTCTCTTCCTATCGGCTGCTGTAATGTCGTTGCCCCAGCAGACCACTCCAAAAGTGATGGGTGATGCCACCACCGTGTCGTAGAATGTCTTCAGCAGCGCCCCTTGTACACCAAAAGACCTGAGCCTCCTCAGTAGGAACAGCCTGCGCTGTCCCTTCTTATAGAGTGCATCGGCATTGCATGACCAGTCTAGTTTATTGTTCAGATGAACACCAAGGTACTTGTAGGATGTCACCATCTCAATGTCTGTTCCCTCTATGTTTACTGGTGCTGTGAGGGGTTGTCCTTGCCTGCGGCAGTCCACCACCAGCTCCTTAGTTTTCCTCGCGTTGATCTGGAGGCAGTTCCGATGGCACCAGTCCACAAAGTCCTGGATAAGTCCTCTGTACTCAGCTTCATGTCCGTTGGAGATGAGGCCGACGATCGCAGAGTCGTCAGAGAACTTCTGTAGATGGCAGTATGTTGTGTTGTGTGAGAAGTCCACAGTATAAAGGGTGAACAGGAAGGGATCCAAAACCGTTCCCTGGGGGGCCCCCGTGCTACCGATGATCGTGTCAGACACACAATCTCGGGTTCTCACAAACTGTGGCCGGTTAGTGAGGTAGTCCAGGATCCATGATGACAGGTGCTGGTCCACTCCTGTGCACAGCAGCTTGTCCTTCAGGATCATTGGTTGAATGGTGTTGAAAGCACTGGAGAAGTCAAAGAACATGATCCTCACCGCATTTCCAGGCTTCTCCAGGTGGGACAGGGAACGGTGAAAGAGGAAGATCACTGCATCCTCCACCCCAATGCCATGCTGGTAGGCAAACTGGAGTGGATCCATCGCTGGTCCCACCAGGGGGCGGAGGTGAGCAAGGAGCAGTCTCTCCAGGGTCTTCATCATGTGAGACGTCAGGGCCACTGGTCTGTAGCTGTTCAGATCTTTGGGGTGGGAAGTCTTTGGTACAGGTACCACACAAGATGTTTTCCACAACTGTGGTACCCTCCCCAGCTTCAGGCTCAGGTTGAAGATGAGCTCCACAATCCCACACAGCTGGTCTGCACAGGACTTGAAGAGCTTCGCGCTGATGCCGTCCGGTCCCGCGGCCTTCCTCGCCTTGATCTTCCTCAGCTCCGTCCTCACCTGGGTCTTAGTGAGGGTCAGGTTGGGGGGCTGTGTGCTGGGAGTGGGGGGGTGTTGGTGGAGTCGGGTGTGACAGCAGGTCTCGATGACCTTAGAGGCAGCAGTGGTTGTTGTGCAGTCACGGGGGAGGGCGACTGGTCAAACCTATTAAAAAACAGGTTCAGATTGTTCGCCCACTCCCTGCCCCCCGTGGCCTGGGGGGAGGTATTCTGGAGCCCAGAGATGGTTTTAAGGTTTCTCCGGACCCCGCCGATGTCGCTCTGTTGCAGCTTGTCCTCCATCTTCTTCCTGAAGCTGTCCTTGCCTTCTCTGATCTTCCTCCTCAGCTCCCTCTGTACGGACTTCAGCATCTCCCTGTTCCCCGACCTGAAGATCCTCTTCTTCTCTCTCAGAAGTGTTTTTATCTCAGGGTTGATCCAGGGTTTGTTGTTCGAGCAACACCATATGGTCTTGGTGGGTACGGTGTTGTCCACACAGAAGCCGATGTAGTCTGTGATGGTGTGAGTGAGGCCATCGATGTCCTCATCATGTGGAACGCAGAGCTGCTCCCAGGCAGTGATTTCAAAACAGTCCTTTAGCGTGTCCATTGCCTCCTCAGACCATAACTTCACCGTGCGCATGACTGGAGGTTGTCTGTGTACTAAGGGTTTGTACACCGGCAGAAGATGAACCAAGTTGTGATCCAATCTCCCGAGTGGGGGGAGTGGTGATGAGGTGTACTACTGTTGACT
This sequence comes from Pholidichthys leucotaenia, assembly GCA_020510985.1. Taxonomy (NCBI): domain Eukaryota; kingdom Metazoa; phylum Chordata; class Actinopteri; order Cichliformes; family Pholidichthyidae; genus Pholidichthys; species Pholidichthys leucotaenia. Next base: position 341,255,281 of record CM035845.1, read on the forward strand.
ACTGTTCCAGACCAGTCTCACTGGAGTTGTGACGGAGTGCGGGTTGGGTGCGATGAGGTGGCTGATGTACCATACTGGACCAGTCCATGCATAAAGGACATCTTTAGACAACTTCATTGCGGCCCGGCACTCGACCATCTCATGAACTTGTGCAGCATAGGTAGCCTTCCGCTCTGGCTCCCTGGCCAGCTGCCTCTCAGTCCTGAAAAATGTCACCTCAACTGCACTCCTATTGCTTGGTAATGAGGCTGGATCTGCTACCCAGGGGTACTTGGTGTGCCAGTGAGGCTTCTCACTGTGATCATCAGCAGCTACATACAGTATATGAGGCCACTCTTTACCACCTCCAGCTCCCTTTCTTCAGCGAAGGTCATTTCCTTACCCCCTGGCTGGCAGTTTCCACAACGACAGCCCCCACATTTCGGGACGCAACCAGCACCATTACTATCCCATTTCCATCACTTGAGGAAGTTGGATGTAGTAGCTGCACAACTAGATTGCTGAGGTTGGATGGCAATTGAGGCTTGCTGGCTTTGTGGAGGATAAATGGGGACTACACAGGTATGTTCTTCATACTTTACAGCAGCAGTTCTCATAGACCTTGCGAAGTGCGTTCTTGATGTGTGGGCTGATACATTGACCTCTGCAAACAGCTCAGGATGAGTGCCTGCAACTATCTTTCCCATTGGTCCATCCCACAGCACAAGGTTCCCCACTGTGTGAATTTTCTGTGGAGCCAGCTGACCCTCCATGTGACTTACAAGGAGCTGAATCTCTCTTGGTCTTACCAGGTCACTGAGCGGGACGTCTGGGAAGAACTCTTGCAGTTTTTTGACTGACACATGTCTGTGGATATCTGCAATGCTGTCTAAGCCATAACAAATCAGCTGGTGGGACTTGAGAGTACCTCTTGAGGTGTTAATACAAATTTTCAGGAAGTACTGCTTTGTTTTGACGTAGATTTCCATGCCTCCTACACCATGGACCACAAGCGAGATGTCTTCACTTCTAAGATTAAGCCGACCTGCTGCCTCATGGGTGATATAATTGGAGTCAGAAGCTAGGTCGATTAGAGTCCTAATTTTCTGCCCAGCATTGGCTGTTACCTCCAGCAGCATCATGATGACAGGCCACTCCGCTAGGCCACTCTCTGCTAGAAGACTTGAATGACTCTTTGTGACATGGGAGGTGCTTACTGCTGTGTTACAGAATGCGTCCCAGCATTGTTGGGCTAATTCAGGTGAGAGCTTTCTGAAGAATTCTTCCTGGGCCTTGGTGTAATTCCTCTTATTGCCTCCTCCCACTGTACTGCCTTTGCTCCTCCTCTGGGCCGTGCTGCCTCTGGATGCTTCAGCATTGGGACACAGATAGTAGTGATGGTCTGTGGCTCTCTTGTCCTCACACTCAGGATTTTTGCACAGGAATGAAGTTTTGCAGTGACTGTCATCATCATGGACCCCCAGACATTTCCAGCAGGCTCCCAGCTTTCACACTGCATCCTTCTTCTCTGTGAACTTGAGCACACAGAACTTTTTGCAGAAGTACAGCTTTTTCTTATGCTTGATGTCCCCACAGACGACGCATCCTGAGAGATGGCTACTCTACTGGTTTGAGGCTCTGGTTCTGGCTTGCCTTTGCTCAGGTCGTATTTCTTTCCTTGGCAGCCCTTCATCCCTCAATTGATCCAGCTGTTCATAGATGCTCTCGACTCTTGAGGAAGGCCAGAAGACTGTCAAAGCGCTTCTCTGGTTTGGCACTGATTCTCTCAGCTGCATAGAGAAGCCACCCTTTGTTCAACGCATCAGGAAGCTTGCTTTCAACTGACTTTTGTCACCCAGAGGGTTCTTTAAAGCACCAGTGTCTCCAAGGTCACTCAGGTCTTCAAGGGCTTTCTCAACAGCTTGGATGAGCTCAACAATTTTCCTGGGCTGGTGGCTTTTGATAGCTGGAAGTCTCTGGAGCTCCTCAACTATTTCAATAGCCATCGCAGTTTGGCTTCCAAACCGATTCTCCAGGACACGAAAGATGTCGTCTGCTGTGTTGTAGGCCATCAATCGAAGATCTCTCATTATTTTCTCATCCAAACTGTCAAGAAGCTGGAACTTTTTGACTTCCTTTGACCCAGTGGGTTCTTCTTGCCTCTGAAGGGCCTCCCAGTCTCTTTTCCAGTGATGAAAGTATTGCCTGATGCCAGTAAACTTGAGGAAGGAGGTTGGCTTCAGTCTAATGGCTGATGTTGGGTAGCTGATGGAAGCTGTACTCACAACTCTTTTAGCGTCTTCTTTAGCTTTTGCTTGAATAAACTCTGCTTTTCTTAACATTAACTTAAGAATGAACTGCTCAAGCTCTCGTACATGCAGCTGGAAGTCTTTCTGCTCAACAGGAGGGGCCCAACACTTCCACTGTGTATAGCTCTTTTGCCCTCTTAACCAGACTTTCCATGTAATCGAACATGAAGTCAAAGGCCTCTTTATTTCTGCCAGGTTCAAAGGAAATCACACTTTTTACCTTCTCTGCAGCTTTTACCGGCATCATCAGTTCCTCCTTGCCGAAGTTGGCCCAGAGTGTCTTTTGGATGAGGTCCTTCAGCTCTTTCAGTTTCATCTCACACTCACTTGCAGTTTTCCCAGTATCGACCTTTTGCTTCTCACTCAACCCAGGAACTTCTTCAGGATCTGCATCCAGCTCTGCCTCTGCAAGGTACTGGGTCGCCACATCATCATTGGCTTCCATGACTTTGTTGGCCTCAACTATGAGCTTTTTGAAACTGTCTCTGAGCTCCTCTTCGGGCATTATGGCGTGCATCTGGACAATTTTGGCCAGCCGGGAGAATTGCCGCTTCACAGATGTCCTATTGGCTTTAAGCTGCTCCAGTGCCTTTGAGTCAGCCATCTTCTTTTCCAACAGAATTGAGTAAGGTGCTGTTCAGTGTGTTACCAGGCCTCTGGGTCTGGCCGGTTGCTGTTCAGGGTTCTCTGTTCCAGTCTCCACAGCGGTTTTTCACTGTCAAGTGGCCCTCACTCTTGTGAGGTTTGACCAGCAGTTTCCCCCACTTGAACGGGAAGCTTGCTTCGGAAGATAGAACTGGAAGTCACTCAGTGACCAAGACTCAACTTTTTCCTTTTCTTTCCTTTTATTTTGAGAAGTCATCAAGGCCACACACAGGTGAAAAACCTTTAAATACTTGAAATGTTTTTCAGCGGCAGGAACTGGGAGACTAGTCAGGATAGAGGGAAAGATGAATACAGCAATGTACAGAGACATCCTAGATGAAAACCTGCTCCAGAGTGCTCTTGACCTCAGACTGGGGTGATGGTTCATCTTTCAGCAGGACAATGACCTTCAGCACACAGCCAAGATATCAAAGGAGAGTCCTCAGAACAACTCTGTAAATGTCCCTGAGTGGCCCAGCTGGAGCCCAGACTTGAATCCAATTGAACATCTCTGGAGAGATCTGAAAATGGCTGTGCACCGACGCTTCCCATCCAACCTGATGGAGCTTGAGATGTGCTGCAAAGAGGAATGGGCCAAACTGCCCAAAGATAGGTGTGCCAAGCTTGTGACATCATATTCAAAAAGACTTGAGACTGTAATTGCTGCCAAAGGTGCATCAACAAAGTATTGAGCAAAGGCTGTGAATACTTATGTACATGTAATTTCTTAGTTTTTTATTTTTAATAAATTTGCAAAAATTTCAAAAAAAAACTTTTTTCACATTGTCATTATGGGGTATTGTGTTTAGAATTTTGAGGGAAAAAAATGAATTTTATCCCTTTTGGAATAAGGCTGTGACATAACAAAATGTGGAAAAGGTGAAGCGCTGTGATGACTTTCCAGATGCACTGTATATTATACACCTCAGGTGAGCACAAACCGTGCAGGCCACGGTATACAGCTGCTGCAAACCTTCTCTCATTCAGCAGAAAACCACAACAATTTTATGACACAGCACAGGGGTACCAAGCAAAGGCAGCCCGCACAGCACACAAACACAATATTAAACAGACTGGTATAAACTCTTACCGTACCAGGAGGAAAGAAAGAGGAAGAGTGAGTGGAGGCAGGGGATGTATGTAGGGTGTGCATCCACAGGTGGGGTTAATTTGGTATAATGCTCCTACCCCGAGGATCAGTGTCACGTCACGTGGTTACAGGTTCACTGAAATGAAATAAAACAAAGAATATTGCTGTAATTACAGACCAATGTCGATTTTAAATGTGGACTATAAAATCTATACCTCCATAATAACTAAAAGACTGGAAACTTTTATACACGTCTTAGTTGATGAAGATCAAAATGGCTTTATTAACAAAAGGCAAACACGAGACAACATAAGAAGGAGTTTACATATGATAGATCATATTCAAAAGAAAGGAGAACATGCAATTTTGGTAAGCATTGCTGCAGAAATTGTTTTTAACAGTGGAAATTGGACATTTCTGTGTAAGGTACTGGAGAAATTTGGATTTAATGAAGATGAATAGTATCAGATCAATATAGCAGGAACCAATAGCGAGGATCAAAATAAATGGCAATTTGTCAAATCGATTCAATCTGGAAAGGGGGACAAGACAAAGTTGTCTGTCACCTAGTCTCTTCACACTGTTTATTGAACCATTAGCCAGATGATTAGGCAGCATGAAGATGTTAAAGGGGTGAAGATAGGAGGAGAGGAACATCAGGGAGGGCTGTTTCCGGATGATATATTAATTTTCTTAACACAGCCTAATGAAAGCTTCCCAAAAACAATGAGACTAGAGACTTATGGAAATTATTCAGGCTATAAAATCAATGTCACAAAAACAAATTCTATCAATAAATTACTCCCCATCACAAGAGATAAGAGGAACATACAAACTCAAGTGGAACGATAAATTTATTAATTATTTGGGGGTCAATGTTACAAAAGGAATAGATAAACTATATGACGCAAACTATATAAAAATAAATCAAAATATTAGGAAAGACCTGGACAGATGGTCAGCTGTTAATTTAGATTTCAGTTGAAGGATAGAGATAATTAAGATGAATATGTTACCAAGGCTTTTATATTTATTTCAGTCCCTGCCAGTGATGATTCCTTAAAAACAGTTTATAGAATGGGAAAAGTGGAGGTTTATATGGGGAGGGAAAAAACCAGGATCAGATAGAAAACTCTGCAGCTCCCTAAAGATAAAGGGAAGCTGGCCTTACACTGTAAAAAATAATTAGGGTTATTCTACTTTAAAAAGTTAATGTTCGGGCTGCCTTAAAGTTTTAAGTTGACTGAACTTGAGTTTATGCGTCTTTACCACTGATCTTCTCAAGGCCTCTTGTAAAAGGCAGTGCACGGCCACTAGCTCCAGGATCTGCAGAGAATTCAACTGGAAGAATATGATCCAATTTTTCATAACTCCAAAGATTAGGAAGGAAGTAGTATCTAGCCAACAACCGTGTTGGAGATCAACACGGGGCCCCTCCCCAATCTGACCAGTGATGACATGTTTAGCTGCTCGTCATCCTTGAACCGCTGGCTGTCTGTGTGGTGTCCTGCAAATGACGTGGGCTACATAGATAATTGGAGCTCTTTTTGGGGAAAACCTGGTCTTATGAGACGAGACAGCATTCATCCCACTTTGGATGGTGCTTCTCATTTATCTAACAATCTGGCATCTTTTTTATCCAAATTTCCAAAACCCTGACTACTCAGAGTTGGGACCAGGAAGCAAAGTCGCAGTCTTACACGCCTCTCTGCAGCTCCTCTTCATCCGCCACCCCTCAGCTTAGCCCGTCTTCCCCATCAGAGAATCACTGTCTGCTCCCTCCAAAGTAAATAAAAATATAATGTATAAGCATCCCAAAGTGATTAAGCAAAATATTGATAAAACTCAAATTAAACATAAAGCCTCTAAATTGAATGATCTGGCCTCTGTTCCTGCTCATAATTTAAAAATTAAATGTGGTTTATTAAATATTAGGTCTCTAACTCCCAAGTCTCTGTTAGTCCATGATCTGTTAATTGATCATCAGATTGATTTAATTTCCCTTACAGGGACTTGGTTAGGGCAAGAGGATTATGTTGGTTTAAATGAATCAACTCCCTCTGGTTATTTAAACTGTCAAAATCCCAGAAGTTCTGGTCGTGGAGGAGGAGTAGCAACAATTTACCATTCCAAATTACTAGTTAATGTAAAGCAAAAAAACATGTTATAATTCCTTTGAGGGCCTGGTCCTCAGTATTGGGCACTTTAGCAATTTTAGGTTAAACCCAATTTTATTTGCCATAGTTTATCGTCCCCCCATCAACCTACTCAGAATTTTTATCTCAATTTGCTGATTTCTTAGCTGATTTAGTGCTGAAATCTGATAGAATAATTATAGTAGGGGACTTTAATATACATGTGGATGTAGATAGTGACTGCCTTAATGTGGCATTTAATTCAATATTAGACTCGATTGGGTTTTCTCAGAAAGTAGGAAATTCTACTCATTACCTCCACCATACATTGGACCTTGTTCTGACATATGGCATAGAAATAGAAAATCTTGTAGTGTCTCCTCATAACCCTGTACTGTCAGACCATTGTCTGTTAACCTTTGATTTTACTATTTCTGACTATTTGGCTCCTAAAGAAAAATATTATTACAGTAGATGCCTCTCAGATGATGCTGTTTCCAAATTTATGCAGATTGTTTCCTCTATGCCATGTGTCAACACAACGGAAATAAGCTATAGACAGCTTGCTCCTTCTGTAATTGATAACATGGTGGATAGTGTTACAGCTTCTCTGCATCAGACTCTAGACTTGGTGGCCCCCTTAAAAAAGAAAAAGTCTAATCAGAGATTTCTAACTCCTTGGTTCAACACAGAAACTTGTAGCTTAAAACAGAAGACTCGTCAATTAGAAAGAAAATGGCGCTCCACTAATTTAGATGAAATCTATTTAGCTTGGAGAAATCATCTTTTAATTTATAAAAAATCTCTGAGAAAAGCTAGAACGAGTTATTACTCTGCATTAATATAGAGGAGAACAAGAATAATCCCAGGTTTCTTTTCAGCACTGTAGCCAGGTTGACAAAGAGTCAGGACTCTGTCAATCCTAGCATTCCCTTAGAGCTTACTAGTCAGGACTTTATGAACTTTTTCAATAATAAAATTTCATCCATCAGAGATAAAATCAATCAGATTCTTCCCACAGTTAACTTAAATACTGTAACTACTACAACTCCTTCTGTTGATGTCTGTCTTGATGAGTTTACTCCAATCGACCTTTGTGAGTTAGACAAAATAGTTTCCTCATCCAAACCTTCAACTTGTCTTTTAGACCCTATTCCTACCAGGTTATTTAAAGAAGTCTTCCCACTTATTGGTAGCTTTATTCTTCATATAATCAATTCTTCATTAACTTTAGGCCATGTACCGTAGGCTTTTAAAACGGCTGTAATTAAACCCTTACTCAAAAAGCCAACGCTAGATCCAGGAGCTTTAGCTAACTATAGACCAATCTCTAATCTCCCTTTCATTTCAAAAATCTTAGAAAGAGTTGTTGCTACGCAATTATTTGACCACCTGCAGGGAAATGGTTTACTTGAAGAGTTTCAATCTGGGTTTAGAATCCATCATAGTACTGAAATAGCCTTAGCGAAGGTCATTAACGACCTCCTCATCGCATCTGATAATGGACTAGTTTCTGTACTTGTCCTTTTAGACCTTAGTGCAGCTTTTGATACTATCGATCATAATATTCTACTTGATAGATTAGAACACTGTGTTGGACTTAATGGAACTTCGTTGCAGTGGTTTAGATCTTATTTATCTGATAGGTTCCAGTTTGTTCATGTAAATAATGAGTTTTCTTTCAACTCAAAGCTTATTCATGGAGTTCCACAGGGATCTGTGCTAGGCCCTACTCTTTTTAGTTTATATATGCTTCCGTTAGGCAACATTATTAGAAAGCACTGTATACATTTTCATTGTTATGCAGATGACACACAATTATACCTGTCAATGAAGCCAGATGATAGTAATCAATTAGCCAAGTTAGAAGCCTGTCTTAAGGAAATCAAAGCTTGGATGACTTGTAATTTCCTGCTATTAAATTCAGATAAGACTGAAGTCATTCTTGTTGGTCCAAAAAACCTTAGAAATTCCTTTCCAAATCAAACTTTCAGTTTGGATGTGGTTACTCTTTCTCTTAATAGCTCTGTGAGGAACCTTGGAATTATTTTTTGATCAAGATCTGTCCTTCAATTCACATATTAAATTTGTTTCTAAGACTGCCTTCTATCATTTGCGTAATATTGCCTAGATTAGGAGCATCTTGTCTCAGAGTGATGCTGAGAAACTGATCCATGCTTTTGTTAGCTCGAGAATAGATTATTGTAATTCTTTATTATCAGGCTGTCCTAAAACATCTTTAAAAAGTCTCCAGCTGCTCCAAAATGCTGCAGCAAGAGTTTTAACAGGTAGTAGAAAGAGACATCATATCTCTGCGGTTCTGGCCTCCCTTCATTGGCTTCCCATAGAGTTTAGAATTAAGTTTAAAATCCTTCTTCTTACTTACAAAGCTCTAAACAATCAGGCTCCTTTTTATTTAAAAGATCTGATACTACTGTATTATCCTAACAGAGCGCTACGCTCCCAAAATGCAGGATTACTTGTAATACCTAGAATCTCCAAAAGTACAATGGGAGGCAGAGCCTTCAGTTATCAAGCTCCTCTCCTGTGGAACCAGCTGCCAATCTGGATTCGGGAGTCAGACTCGATCTCTGTTTTTAAGAATAGGGCTAAAATCTACCTTTTTGATATAGCCTACAATTAGGGAGGGATCATGTGTTTCTGAACCCTCCCTTAGATATGCTGCTAATAGGTTTAGTCAGCCGGGGAACCTCCAGTAATGCACTGGGCCTCACTCCTTTCCTCACTCTCAATGAAATATTTTTTTTGCTGGTCATTAACATTTGTTTGTTCTCTCCCATAGATTGAGTCCCCATCGTGCTGTTTGCTCTCTACATGTCTGTTCTTTTCATCTTCTCTATCCCCTCACCCCCCAGCCAGTCGCAGCAGATGACTGCCCCTCCCTGAGCCTGGTTCTGCTGGAGGTTTCTTCCTGTTAAAAGGGAGTTTTTCCTCTCCACCGTCGCCAAGTGCTTGCTCACAGGGGAAAGACCCCTGATTGCTGGGGTCTTTCTGCAACTGTGGGGGTTTCCCCTACAGTTGATAGTGCTATGAGATGACTGTTGTTGTGAAATGGCGCTATATAAATAAAGTTGAATTGAATTGAATTGAATCATGCGGACACATACTAGCTGTAAACCATACCCATATATTTTGGTCTTGCCAAAAGATAAAAGGGTATTGGGATAAAATTTGGCATGGTTTGAGGAAAATAGGATATGAGATACCCAAATCATGTAAGATACTCTACTTGGGAAATCTAACACAAGAGATAATACAAGAGGATGAGTGTCTTGTGGCAGGCGACACACTCTTGACTTCACACTCTTCTACATCCTTTGTCCAATATCTCCACTATCCCTCCTCTGCTCATGCCCAAACCATCTCAGCCTTGACTCTCTTACTTTGTCTCCAAACTGCTCAACCTGACCTGTCCCTCTGGTATACTCATTTCTAATCTTGTCCCTCCTAGACACTCCCAGTGAAAATCTTAGCATCTTCAGCTCTGCCACCTCCAGCTCCACCTCCTGTCTTTTTATCAGCACCACCGTCTCAAAACCATACATCATTGCAGGTCTCACTACCATCTTGTAAATCTTCCCTTTCACTCTAACTGCTACCCTTCTGTCACAAATCACTCCTGACACTCTCTTTCCTCTCCTCCTCTGGTGTGCTCTCTCTGTCAGATGTTTAGCTACACCTCTGCCTCTTTTAGTGATAACGGTAAATGTAATAAATGTTGTCTTTTTGAGGCGCTCGAGGCGAGGTTGTCTGATTTGGAATCCCGGCTCCGCTGCATTGAAACACCGTCTGCGCCAGTTAATCTCGACGGACGCCCATTAGCTGCAGCGGAGCTAGCTAGCTTAGGCCCCCCCTGTCACCGGTTCCCCGGCTCTCTTCTGCAGCGAGGAGACTGGGTGGGTGACGGTGAGAAGGAAGCCTAGTCGCAAAGCCCCGGTTCACCACCAACCTGTTCACGTTTCTAATCGTTTTTCCCCGCTCAGCGACACACCCGCTGAGGAAAAAACTCTGATCATTGGCGACTCTGTAGTCAGAAACGTGAACCTAGAGACTCCATCGGCCATAGTCACATGCATTCCTGGGGCCAGAGCAGGCGACATCGAGTCAAATTTGAAAATGCTGGCTAAAAGTAACTGTAAATATTCCACAATTGTTATTCACGCCGGCATTAATGACATCCGTCTCCGGCAGTCGGAAGTCACGAAACTTAATATAGAATCGGTGTGTGACTTTGCAAAAACGATGTCTGCCACTGTAGTATTCTCTGGACCCCTCCCCAATCTGACCAGTGATGACATGTTTAGTCGCTCGTCATCCTTGAACCGCTGGCTGTCTGTGTGGTGTCCTAAAAATGACGTGGGCTACATTGACAATTGGAGCTCATTTTGGGGAAAACCTGGTCTTATGAGACGAGACAGCATTCATCCCACTTTGGATGGTGCTTCTCATTTATCTAACAATCTGGCATCTTTTTTATCCAAATTTCCAAAACCGTGACTACTCAGAGTTGGGACCAGGAAGCAGAGTCGCAGTCTTACACGCCTCTCTGCAGCTCCTCTTCATCCGCCACCCCTCAGCTTAGCCCCTGTCTTCCCCATCAGAGAATCATTGTCTGCTCCCTCCAAAGTAAATAAAAATATAATGTATAAGCATCCCAAAGTGATAAAGCAAAATATTGGTAAAACTCAAATTAAACATAAAGCCTCTAAATTGAATGATTTGGCCTCTGTTCCTCCTCATAATTTAAAAATTAAATGTGGTTTATTAAATATTAGGTCTCTAACTCCCAAGTCTCTGTTAGTCCATGATCTGTTAATTGATCATCAGATTGATTTAATTTCCCTTACAGAGACTTGGTTAGGACAAGAGGATTATGTTGGTTTAAATGAATCAACTCCCTCTGGTTATTTAAACTGTCAAAATCCCAGAAGTTCTGGTCGTGGAGGAGGAGTAGCATCAATTTACCATTCCAAATTACTAGTTAATGTAAAGCAAAAAACATGTTATAATTCCTTTGAGGGCCTGGTCCTCAGTATTGGGCACTTTAGCAATTCCAGGTTAAACCCAATTTTATTTGCCATAGTTTATCGTCCCCCATCAACCTACTCAGAATTTTTATCCGAATTTGCTGATTTCTTAGCTGATTTAGTGCTGAAATCTGATAGAATAATTATAGTAGGGGACTTTAATATACATGTGGATGTAGATAGTGACTGCCTTAATGTGGCTTTTAATTCAATATTAGACTCGATTGGGTTTTCTCAGAAAGTAGGAAATTCTACTCATTACCTCCACCATACATTGGACCTTGTTCTGACATATGGCATAGAAATACAAAATCTTGTAGTGTCTCCTCATAACCCTGTACTGTCAGACCATTGTCTGTTAACCTTTGATTTTACTATTTCTGACTATTTGGCTCCTAAAGAAAAATATTATCACAGTAGATGCCTCTCAGATGATGCTGTTTCCAAATTTATGCAGATTGTTTCCTCTATGCCATGTGTCAAGACAACGGAAATAAGCTATAGACAGCTTGCTCCTTCTGTAATTGATAACATGGTGGATAGTGTTTCAGCTTCTCTGCATCAGGCTCTAGACTTGGTGGCCCCCCTTAAAAAAGAAAAAGTCTAATCAGAGATTTTTAACTCCTTGGTTCAACACAGAAACTCGTAGCTTAAAACAGAAGACTCGTCAATTAGAAAGAAAATGGCGCTCTACTAATTTAGATGAAATCTATTTAGCTTGGAGAAATCATCTTTTAATTTATAAAAAATCTCTTAGAAAAGCTAGAACGAGTTATTACTCTGCATTAATAGAAGAGAACAAGAATAATCCCAGGTTTCTTTTCAGTACTGTAGCCAGGTTGACAAAGAGTCAGGACTCTGTCAATCCTAGCATCCCCTTAGAGCTTACTAGTCAGGACTTTATGAACTTTTTCAATAATAAAATTTCATCCATCAGAGATAAAATCAATCAGATTCTTCCCACAGTTAACTTAAATACTGTAACTACTACAACTCCTTCTATTGATGTCTGTCTTGATGAGTTTACTCCAATCGACCTTTGTGAGTAAGACAAAATAGTTTCCTCATCCAAACCTTCAACTTGTCTTTTAGACCCTATTCCTACCAGGTTATTTAAAGAAGTCTTCCCACTTATTGGTAGCTTTATTCTTCATATAATCAATTCTTCATTAACTTTAGGCCATGTACCGCAGGCTTTTAAAACGGCTGTAATTAAACCCTTACTCAAAAAGCCAACGCTAGATCCAGGAGCTTTAGCTAACTATAGACCAATCTCTAATCTCCCTTTCATTTCAAAAATCTTAGAAAGAGTTGTTGCTACGCAATTATTTGACCACCTGCAGGGAAATGGTTTATTTGAGGAGTTTCAATCTGGGTTTAGAATCCATCATAGCACTGAAACAGCCTTAGCGAAGGCCACTAACGACCTCCTCATTGCATCTGACAATGGACTAGTTTCTGTACTTGTCCTTTTAGATCTTAGTGCAGCTTTTGATACTATTGATCATAATATTCTACTTAATAGATTAGAACACTATGTTGGACTTAATGGAACTTCGTTGCAGTGGTTTAGATCTTATTTATCTGATAGGTTCCAGTTTGTTCATGTAAATGATGAGTTTTCTCTCAGCTCAAAGCTTAGTCATGGAGTTCCACAGGGATCTGTGCTTGGCCCTACTCTTTTTAGTTTATATATGCTTCCGTTAGGCAACATTATTAGAAAGTACTGTATACATTTTCACTGTTATGCAGATGACACACAATTATACCTGTCAATGAAGCCAGATGATACTAATCAATTAGCCAAGTTAGAAGCCTGTCTTAAGGAAATCAAAGTTTGGATGACTTGTAATTTCCTGCTATTAAATTCAGATAAGACTGAAGTCATTCTTGTTGGTCCAAAAAACCTTAGAAATTCCTTTCCAAATCAAACTTTCAGTTTGGATGCAGTTACTCTTTCTCTTAATAGCTCTGTGAGGAACCTTGGAGTTATTTTTGATCAGGATTTGTCCTTCAATTCACATATTAAATTTGTTTCTAAGACTGCCTTCTATCATTTGCGTAATATTGCCAAGATTAGGAGCATCTTGTCTCAGAGTGATGCTGAGAAGCTGATCCACGCTTTTGTTAGCTCGAGATTAGATTATTGTAATTCTTTATTATCAGGCTGTCCTAAAACATCTTTAAAAAGTCTTCAGCTGATCCAAAATGCTGCAGCAAGAGTTTTAACAGGTACTAGAAAGAGAGATCATATCTCTCCGGTTCTGGCCTCCCTTCATTGGCTTCCCATAGAGTTTAGAATTAAGTTTAAAATCCTTCTTCTTACTTACAAAGCTCTAAACAATCAGGCTCCTTTTTATTTAAAAGATCTGATACTACCGTATCATCCTAACAGAGCACTACGCTCCCAAAATGCAGGTTTACTTGTAATACCTAGAATCTCCAAAAGTACGATGGGAGGCAGAGCCTTCAGTTATCAAGCTCCTCTCCTGTGGAATCAGCTGCCAATCTGGATTCGGGAGTCAGACTCGATCTCTGTTTTTAAGAATAGGGCTAAAACCTACCTTTTTGATATAGCCTACAATTAGGGAGGGATCATGTGTTTCTGAACCCTCCCTTAGTTATGCTGCTAATAGGTTTAGTCAGCCGGGGGACCTCCAGTAATGCACTGGGCCTCACTCATATCCTCACTCTCTATGAAATATTTTTTTTTTGCTGGTCATTAACATTTGTTTGTTCTCTCCCATAGATTGAGTCCCCATCGTGCTGTTTGCTCTCTACATGTCTGTTCTTTTCTTCTTCTCTGTCCCCTCACCCCCCAGCCAGTCGCAGCAGATGACTGCCCCTCCCTGAGCCTGGTTCTGCTGGAGGTTTCTTCCTGTTAAAAGGGAGTTTTTCCTCTCCACCGTCGCCAAGTGCTTGCTCACAGGGGATCGCCTGATTGCTGGGGTCTTTCTGCAACTGTGGGGGTCCTCCCTACAGTTGATAGTGCTATGAGATGACTGTTGTTGTGAAATGGCGCTATATAAATAAAGTTGAATTGAATTGAATTGAACTTGTCTCCACCCACTCCACTGTGCCTGCTCTCCCTTCTTCACCTCTCTTGTGCATTTTCCATTGCTTTGGAGGGTTGACCCCAGGTATTTAATCTCACCTACTTTCAGTACTGCTACTCCTTCCATCTTCACCATTATACCTGCCTCCCTGTCATTCACACTCATCTATTCTGTCTTGCTTCAACTGACTTTCATTCCTCTTCTCTCCAGAGCATACCTCCACCTCTCCAGGTTCTCTTCCACCTACTCCCTACTCACTACACTACACTACAGATCACAATGTCGTCTGCAAACATCATGGTCCATGGAGACTCCTGCCTGACCTCATCTTTCAGCCTGTCCATCACCATGGCAAACAAGAAGGGGCTCAGAGCCGATCCCTGTGTAACCGCACCCCCACCTTGAATCCATCTGTCACTCCTACAGTACACCTCACCACCATCTCGCTGTCCTCATACATGTCCTGCACCACCCTCATATACTTCTCTACCACTCCTGACTTTCTCATAGGGTACCACACTTCCTCTCTTGGCAACCTAGCATATGCTTTCTCTAGATCCACAAAGACACAGTGCAAGTTCTTCTTACCTTGTCTATACTTCTCCATCAACACTCTTAGAGCAATCATTGCATCTGTAGTACTCTTTCTTGGCATGAAACTGTACTGCTGCTCACTGATTGTCCCATCTCCTCTTAACTTGGCTTCAACAACTCTTTCCCATATCTTCATAGTGTAACTGATCAACTTTATGCCTCTGTAGTTACTACAGCTCTGAGCATCACCTTTGTTCTTGAAAACTGGTACCAAAACACTTCTTCTCCACTCCTGAAGCAACCTCTCACTCTCCAAGACTGTGTTAAACAATCTGGTTAAAAAGTCCACTGTCATCTCTGCTAAACTTCTCCATCCCTCCACAGGTATGTCATCTGGACCAACCGCCTTTCCATTCTTCATCCTCTTCAAAGCTGCCCTCACTTCTGCCTTTGCTAATCCTCGGGACTTCTTTATTCACCATCTTTCCTTCATCCACCCTCCTCTCTCTCTCATTTTCTTTGTTCATCAGCTCTTCAAAGTACTCCTTCCACCTTTTCAACACACTCTTGTCACATCACTTATTAGTACATTACTATTTCTGTCCTTAATCAACCTAACCTGCTATACATCCTTTCTAGTTCGATCTCTCTGTCTAGCCAATCGATACAAGTCCTTTTCTCCTTCCTTAGTGTCCAGCCTCTTATGCAACTCACTATATGCCTTTTCCTTTGTCTTTGCCACCGCTCTCTTTGCCATGCACCTAGATCCCAAATAATTATAAGGCATCAGATTTATATAGCGCTTTATCATAGACACTTTTACAAAGAGATACAGTATTCATTCACTCCAGACAGACAATGGTAGTGGCAAGCTACTACTGTAGCCACAGCTGCCCTGGGGCAGGCTGATGGAAACGTGGCTGCCAGTCCGCACCAACGGCCTCTCCGGCCACTACCGAACATTTATACACAGTGTCATGGACACTGAAGGCAAGGTGAGTAAAGTGTCTTGCCCAGGGACACAACGGCAGGATGTCTGGGGAGAGTGGGATTTGAACCGCCAACCATCTGGTTATTGCACAACCTGCTCTACCTCCTCAGCCACTGCCGCCCCAAATACAGACAAATACTCCTGTCTACTTTCTTCATCTCCCTGACTATCTCACTTTTTCTTTGCTAACCTCTTCCCTTGAATACTTTCCTGTACCTCCTCATTCCACCACCAAGTCTCCTTGCCTTCCTTCCTCTGTCCACTGGACACACCATATAGCTTTTTACCCATTTCCCTCAATACTTTTGCTGTACTTTCCCAGTCATCTGGTAATTCTTCCCTACCACCCAGAGCCTGTATCATCTGCTTCCTGAACTCTGGGCGACCTTCTTCCTTCTGTAACTTCCCCCACTTAATCTTCGGCTCTGCCTTCACTGTTTTCCTCTTCTTGCTTTGCAAAGTCATCCTACATACTACCATCCAATGCTGTCTAGTTACATTCTCCCCTGCCACCACCTTGTAGTCTCCTATCTCTTTCAGATTTCTCCTTCTGCATAAGATGTAGTCCACCTGTGTGCACCTCCCTCCACTCTTGTAAGTCACCCTATGTTCCTCTCTCTTCTTGAAGTATCTGTTCACCACAGCCATTTCCATCCTTTTAACAAAATCCACAACCATCTGTTCTTCCGCATTTCTCTCCTTAAGACCATACCTACCCAGGACCTCCTCATCACCTCTGTTCCCTTCATCTACATGTCCATTAAAGTCCACACCAATCATCACTCTGTTCCCCCTGGGAACACTCTCTACCACTTCATCCAATGTACTCCAAAATTCCTCTTTCTCTTCTACCTGACATCCAACTTGTGGGGCATACACATTGACAACATTCAACATCACACCTTTGACTTCTATCTTCAAACTCATGATTCTGTCTGAAACCCTCTTTACCTCCTGAACGCTCTTCACATACTCTTCCTTCAAGATTACTCCTACTCTATTTCTGTTCCTATCTACACTATGGTAGAACAGTTTAAATCCACCTCCAATGCTCCTAGCCTTGCTTCCCTTCTATTTGGTTTCTTGAACACAGTATATCTACCTTTCTTCTCTCCATCACATCAGCCAACTCTCTGCCTTTACCCGTCACAGTCCCTACATTTAACATCCTTACTCTACCTCCACACTTCTACCTTTCCTTTTCTCTCTCACCCTCCTAACACTCCTTCCCCCCTCTCCTCCTCCTCAGTCTTTAACCAACAGTAGCCCAATTTCTACCAACACTCTGTTGGTTAACAGCACCGGTGGTGGTGGTTGTTAACCCGGGCCTTGGCACGATCCAGTATGCAAATCTCATTTGTCATGATCCGCATGTTTGATTTGGCAAAGGTTTTACGCCAGATGCCCTTCCTGACAGAACCCTCCCCATTTACCTGGGCTTGGGACCGGCACTAGGATTACACAGGCTGTGCACCCCCTGTGGTTGGGTTAATCCCTTTGCACAAATGATAATTAAAATTACAGGATCTGGGTCCCCCCTCCCCTTTTTTTTAAATGTATTTTTCCTTTTCTTTTTGGAGGCATTTGTATTCCATATGATATGAATGTGAGCCTACTTTGGTTAACATTATTGTTTTGTATATTTACCATTTTATGTTTTTATGTTTGTTGAAATAAATAAAAAATTTGGTCACAAAATAAAAACCTTTTCACATAAATTTTTAATCTGTGTAACTGAACTGTAATTTGGGACTTTTATAATTTTTAAATTGACATCTTTTTTCACATATTTGCACCTTTATTCTTGCAAATTTATGCCTAGTTACATTAACGTGTCTGTACCTCAAACTGCCTACAGATGACAGCCACACTGTCAGAATCAGAATCAGAATCAGCTTTATTGGCCAAGTATGCACAACACATACAAGGAATTTGACTTTGGCTAAAAACTTGCTCTCATTGTTCAGGTGGAGGATTTAAATAAGGATTCAATGACAACAGAGTATGTACAGTAAATTACAGTCTGTCCACGTTTCTATAAAAGGATGCAAATATATACAGGAATATATGCAGTTATTTACTCAGACTAACCACACTTTGCAGAAATATATGAAAAAATATACAGTCACACAGTATTTCAATGTGAACTCAGATTCAGTGATATAATGTGAATGAAGTAAAAAGCAGTGTGAGAGTTATGTGCAATGTAATAATGGATGAAAAGTCATGAGTACAGCAACAGGTAGGACTAGGTGAATGTTAGGAGTTCATCAGAGTGATGGCTTGAGGAAAGAAACTGTTCCTGTGATGGGTGGTTTTGACCTTCAGTGATCTGTAACGACGACCAGAAGATAGAAGTTCAAACAGTTTGTGGCCGGGGTGTGATGGGTCAGCACAGATGTTTCCCGCCCGTTTCCTGGTTATGGACCGATATAAGTTCTCAATGGAGGGTAGGTCAGTACCAATGATCCTCTCCGCAGACTTAATGATCCACTGCAGTCTGGTCTTGTCCTGTTTAGTGGCAGATCCAAACCAGACAGTGATGGAAAAGCAGAGGACAGATTGGATGATGGCGGTGTAGAAGACAACCAGCAGCTCCTGAGGCAAATCAAACTTCTTGAGCTGACGCAGAAAAAACAACCTCTGCTGGGCCTTTTTTCGGACAGTGTCTATATGGGAGGACCACTTCAGGTTCCGGGAGATTGTGGTACCCAGAAACTTGAAGGAGTCCACAGTGGACACTGTGCTGTTGAGGATGGTGAGTGGGGGGAATGAAGGGGGGTGTCGCCTGAAATCCACAGTCATCTCCACCGTTTTGGCTGGGTTAAGTTCAAGATGGTTCTGGCTGCACCAGAGGATCAGCTGCTCCACCTCCCGCCTGTATGCAGACTCATCATCATCCCGGATCAAACCGATGACTGTGGTGTCGTCCGCAAACTTCAGGAGCTTCACCGAAGGGTCCTCTGAGGTGCAGTCATTGGAGTAGAGGGAGAAGAGCAGTGGGGATAGGACACATCCTTGGGGGGCGCCAGTACTAATTTTTCGGGAGCTGGATGTAAATCTCCCTAGCTTCACCTGTTGCCACCTGTCAGTCAGAAAGCTGGAGATCCACTGGCAGGTGGAGGGGGGCACCTTGAGCTGGAGGAGTTTCTGATGAAGAATGCCTGGGATGATGGTGTTGAACGCTGAGCTGAAGTCGACAAACAGGATCCTGGCGTACGTCCCTGGGGAGTCGAGGTGTTGCAGGATGTAATGTAGTCCCATATTCACTGCATCATCCACTGACCTGTTGGACCGGTAGGCAAACTGCAGTGGGTCCATCAGGGGGCCTGTGATGACCTTCAGGTGGTTCAGCACCAATCTCTCCAAGGATTTCATGACCACAGAGGTCAGGGCAACAGGTCTGTAGTCGTTTAATCCTGTAACAGAGGGTTTCTTGGGAACTGGAATGATGATGGAGCGTTTGAAGCAGGAAGGCACTTCACGCAGCTCCAGTGATCTGTTAAAGATCCGGGTGAAGATGGGGGCCAACTCGTTGGAGCAGACTCTCAGGCAGGACGGAGACACACCATCAGGTCCTGCAGCCTTCTTGATCTTTTGTCTCTGAAAGACCCGGCGCACCTCCTCTTCACAGATTATTAGTGCTGGTGGGAGGTCAGAGTGGAGGAGGGATGGAGTTCCTGGGGCTGCAGATAATCCTTTTGTGTGGGTGGGAGGTGAGAACTGTAGGTTCTTTTCAAACCTGCAGTAAAAGCTGTTTAGGTCGTTAGCCAGCTGGAGGTTTTCCACAGGGTGGGGGGATGGTCTCCTGTAGTTGGTAATATTCTGCAGGCCTCTCCAGACAGAAGCAGAGTTGTTGGCTGAGAAGTTTTTTTGTAACTTCACACTGTAGCTCCTCTTAGCAAGCGTGGTCTCCTTCGTCAGCATGTTTCTGGCCCACTTGTACAGAGTCCAGTCACCAGTCCTGTAGGCCTCCTCCTTGGTCTGACGTAGCTGCTTCAGTTTAGGAATGAACCAGGGTTTATTGTTGTTGTATGTGCAGAAGGTCTTGGTCTGCACACACATGTCCTCGCAGAAACAGATGTATGACGTCACAGTGTCAGTGAGTTCATTTAAGTTAATGGCTGCAGCTTCAAAAACACTCCAATCTGTGCAGTCAAAGCAGGCTTGTAACTCCATCTTTGATTCCTCAGTCCATTTCTTCACAGTCCTTACAACAGGCTTGGAAGTTTTTAGTTTCTGTCTGTATGTTGGAATAAGATGGAGCAGACAGTGGTCAGAAAAACCCAGAGCTGCACGGGGGACGGCATGATAGGCGTTTCTTAAAACTGTGTAACAGTGGTCAAGTGTATTTGTGTCCCTGGTGGGACATTTAATATGCTGTCTGTATTTAGGAAGCTCATTTGTGAGATTAGCTCTAATGAAATCACCCAGAATGATAAGCAGAGAGTCTGGATGTTTTTCCTCCACGTCTGCTATCTGGTCAGCGAGGTGCTGCAGTGCCTCCGTTGTACAAGCAGCAGGCGGGATATAAATTCCGACCAGAATAAACGAGGAGAACTCTCGCGGTGAATAAAAGGGTTTACAGTTTATGAACAGTGACTCTAGGTTAGGGCTACAAAACTTCTTCAACACTGTGACATCAGTACACCAACCTTCGTTTATGTAGAAGCAGATTCCACCACCCTTAGTCTTTCCAGAAAATTCTCAGCTGCAATCAGCGTGAAACAGTTGGAATCCGTTGGAACAGTTGGAATCCGTCCAGACGCACCGCGCTGTCTGGGATGTGTTCACTCAGCCAGGACTCCGTGAAACAAAGGGCGCCAGATCTGCTAAAATCCCGGTTTTTGTGAGTCAGGAGCAGCAGTTCATCCATTTTGTTCGCCAAACTGCGGATATTTGCCAGATGGATCGATGGGAGCGGCGTGCGAAATCCTCGTTTCTTCAGCCTGACTAACGCACCGGCACATTTACCACGCCGCCTTCGTTTCCGGCCAGCGCCAATAGCCGCTGCTCCCACAGCTAAGATTGACTGAAAAAACTTCAGATCAGCAGCAGCAACTGGCGGAGAAGTTGCATTGGGAGGTAGTCTGAGTGAAAGTAGTTCCTCCCTTGAATAGGTGATTCGGACAGAAGAGCAGAAGTCCAAAAAAACACACAAAATTATCAAAAACATCAGAGAGCAGAAGCCAGTGGCTGCCATCCGCGGCGCCATCTTGGATAATGGCCTGTCATTGACATTCCGGTTCAAATATGATAATCAATGACAATTATGGAATAAAAGCCTGAATGAATGAATGAAAAATATTTTTAAACTGTGAATGAAAGCCATATAATGGTAACGCCAACTCTATTGTCATTCAAGCCATACAGCCAATCATGTACAGTAGAACAAAATCACATTTCTCTTATCTACATTGTTAATCACATCTAGAATCAGAGGGGTCAAATTTCCCTCCTCTGTTCCATTATTGCTGAGCACCAAGCTGGATGGCAAGAAGTTCCACCTTTATATGGTCTTTGGCATGACCCAGCTGGGATTTGAACCCAGGCCTCCCAGGTGTGGGGGCGGATGCATATCTGTTTGTCGTTTAAACCTTTGACCACTTGTGCTGCCGTGGGAACCGTCACACCTGCTCCACCTCACATCTGCAGAGTTAGCAGTAACCACAGCAACCTGGTAACACCACCCAGGTCACATGACGCTGTCTGCTGCTCTCTAAGCCAATCAGAGCCGAGCCACGAAAAAAGTAAAGGCAAAGGAAAAAAAATTGAGTGTTTTTATTTTTCTAATTTTTTCTAATAAAGGTTTATGTTATCTTAAATCTGTGAAGATGAAAAAAGTAATAGTAATGAAAAGGCTCATTGATGCTGAAATACTTTTTCTTGTCTAAGTTTTAAAATATTAAAACATTTTAATATGAATACATTTCAGAAATATGTTTTCAGTATTGTGGAATTATTGTAGACTATTATTGAATAGAATTTTCAAAAATGTAGGCAAAAATGTAAAAATACTGATTACTACAATGTTACTTGTACTGTAAAAATACACTCAAAAAGTAGCAAATTGACATGATGTGTAGTTTTAGTTTATTTTGAACAAGTGAGTAAAATACAGTGAAAACAGCAATATTTGAGTTTTGTGTTGAATATACACAAATTCATAGTGAGAGACATTCATATGTCCGAATGGGAGTATGTAGAAGTCAAAGACTTATCAAGATCTACCCCCTTCTATCAAGTCCACACACAAAAAAAACATAAACATGGGATACAAAGCAGGAATGTGGTTAATTTTTTAAATAATAGTCTGTGGTGAACAGTGTTGAAAGCTTTTTTTTAGATTGAGGAAAACATCAATGGCTAACTCCTTATTGTTACCTTCTCAACAAAGTCAATCAGAGCATGTGTAGTTGTTCTATTTGGTCTAAAACCTTATTGTTGTTCATGAAAGATATTATTTTTTATGATAAATTCATACAACCTCTTATGAAATAGTTTTTCTAAAATCTTTGAAAACTGGGACAGTAATGAAATGGTGTGTAGTGTTTGAATTGTTGTACATCTCCTGCCTTGTAGACTGGAACAATCTTTGC
This sequence comes from Pholidichthys leucotaenia, assembly GCA_020510985.1. Classification (NCBI taxonomy): domain Eukaryota; kingdom Metazoa; phylum Chordata; class Actinopteri; order Cichliformes; family Pholidichthyidae; genus Pholidichthys; species Pholidichthys leucotaenia. The sequence continues at coordinate 341,277,667 of CM035845.1, forward strand.
AATTTTCATTTTGTCTGGGAAGACACCAGTTTGTAGAGAACAGTTACAGATAGAAGTAAATGGTCCCACCACACGCGCTATAATATTTTTCACAAAATCCATATCTATGCCATCACAGTCTATTGATTTTTTTCCCTTTGAAAGATTTAATAGTGTCTGTTATTTCCTTTACATCTGTTCCCCTTAAAAACATAGCATTGGTAACAGTGTTGCAGTTCGACTTCCAACAGGCTCTTCTCCCTCATTTCCTGCCATTTGTCTGGCCAGACCAGGACCAACATTGACAAGAAAGTCGTTAAAACCATTTGCAATCTGAAGAGTCTCATTCGTGGTTGTGTTTTGTAACTGAAAAGTATTTGGATATTCAATTTTTTTTTGGTTCTGTTGTTTAGAATTTCTGCTAACACTTTCCATGTATTTTTTGTATTATTTTATTATCTTTAATAATTTACTATAGTAATCTATTTTACAATTTCTCACAATGTCTGTCAACTTATTTTTGTATTTTTTATAGATTTTCTCTGCTTCAGTTGTTCTCATTAAAAAATCTTTATAAGATTCTTTTTCCATGCGTTTAGTATTCCCTTGGTCAACCATTGTTTCCTTTCTGACTTCTGCCTTATTGTTTTACTGACCATTGCACAGTAGATATTATAAAAAAGTTCATATCATGGACATAAAAATGTTGTATGATTCAATTACATCATCAGTATAGATTTTTGCCCAATCGTAATTTAGTAGGTGTTGTCTTAATCAGAAGATTGTATCTTCGTTTGTTTGTTTAAATGTTTTTATGATGAGTTTGTGGCTGTCCTGGTACAGCCTGGTACAATCGCAAAAACTGGTAGGTGATCACTAATGTCATTTATTAATAAAACCCCTGTAATTTGGTTATCAAGGACATTTGTGAATATGTTATCAATAAGTGTAGTGCTATGTGAGGTTATTCTTGATGGACAAGTGATTTAAGGATAAAGTCCCATGGTGTACACTGCTTGTATATATTCTGTAATTGTAATGTTGTCAGTTGGGTTAAGTTGAAGTCCCCACAGATATAAATCTTTTTTTTTTTTTTTGTTATTAATGGGTTCAAATAGTTCTAATAATTTTTCAGTGAAAGATTTTATACATGTTCCAGGAGCTCTATAAATAGAGCTTACCAATTATATTTTTTGACTTCTCAATTTCTGTTTCAATGTTTATGCATTCCATTAAATTATCAAGTGACTCTGACATTTTTTTAATGATTTTACTTTTGTAGTTTTTATCTGTATACAAAACAGCTCGACCTCCCCTTTTTCCTTTTCTGTTTGTGTAGTACATTTCATACCATTCCATTCTGACCATATCAGTAAAGTCCTCTGTGAGCCAGGTCTCTGAAACAGCAATTACTGTGAATTTTGAAGTGAATTCCGCAAGACAGTCTTCAATTTTAGAATAATTAAAGTTGGGGCTCCTGCTGTTAAAGTGGATTATTGATAATGCGCTGCCAGTAGTGACATTGCTGTTGTACTGCTGCTGAGTGTAGTATCCACACTGATGATTATATACACTAAAGGAAAAGTTATTTTCAGGGTCTGTTGCATTTTCCAAGTCTTGTGGTTTATGTTCAGTATATTGGAATTGCTTTAGTCCAAGGTTTTCATGGTCCATTGAAACAGGTCATTTATGGCTTGTTTCCAGCAGCAGAAAGGCAGCTAAGATTAAGGATTTCTACTATACCCATTTATTTAATCTGTCTAAATCAGGGATTTCTCCGACAATCAGGACTTTTGCCTCTTCCGGTGGACCTTTAAGCTTAATTTACCTTAATGACCTTTTACCTTACAATTTGTTGTCCATGTTGATTGTATTTTGTTTTGCCTGCTTAGGAGACCTACTTGTCTTGCTATATCCGAGTTCTTCTTGGTTAGGTGTTCGCTGATGTAGACATTAGTACCTTTTAGTTTTCTCCCTTGTTTTAATAGAGCTTCTTTGTGTTTTCTATTCACAAACTTGACTATTATAGAGGGTTTATCATTTTTAGTTTTTCTTGAGAGGGGATGGCATGCCTTAATGTCATCACTATTTATTATTATTCCTTTGGTGTGGAAAAAAAGCAATGACTTGTTCCAGTGTGTCTGCCTTGGTCTCAGTAAGCTTTCCACCTCCTTCAGCTACTAAAGCCCGTGCACATGACTTGGGTGTGGTCTCCAGACCACTGATGATCACGTCATTAATGCGGGTATATTGTTCCAGATCTGCCACACGTTCTTCCATTCGGGAAGAACTAGAACTTTTTCATCCTTCTCATTATTTCATTTTTGCAGTTCTTTAATCTGTCCCATCATATCCACCAACAGGTTCTGCTGTTTGGAGATATCAGCGATTCCCCCAATATAAAATTAAGTGACCGTTTTATTTCCTCCACCTCCTCCTCCATGAGCGATGATCTTTTAGGTAGCATCCTGCTCCTGAATTGGTGCGTGATAAGATGTGTTTTACCTGGTGACTCCCATCTGACTGCTGGCATTACCTGGGGGTCAGTTAGGTAGGTAGCTTCCCGGTGAGGTGGCTCCACAATCCAACAACCCCGGTTAGCTCTGTGATCTCTGGCAACTGGCCTGAAGACCACTGGAAAAGACGGGGAAAAGCACAGCAGCAAACAGGAAAGTAGACAAAACAGGAGTACAGCTTCTGCGTTCGGAGGAGCAGTGGAGTAGTGTGACAGCAAACTTACTTGCCAGGGCTCTGTAAGGAGTCCGCTGCAAAGGAAGGCTGATTTCCCCCGACAAAGGGGTAAAAGTTGCCACGGCAAGAAACTTACCCCGAAGGGCCCTGAAAACGGGCCCACTGCGGGTAGATCGTTTGCTTAAAATCCATTAATCGAGCACAAGCTAGCGTTGCAGGATGCCAGCACTGCAGGATGTCCTCCCCAGTGGTTAGCTCCCAGCGACTTTGGCTCCAGGAGGAGTGGAGAAACCCACACAGCACAAGAAGAACATGCAAACTCCACAAATTTATGAGGAAAATAAGTTAATGGTAATTTTAATTTTTTTTAAAAACGTTTTTCTTACAATTTTGCAACTTTTTTCTTGTGACTTTGTTACTATAAATTTGCAATTTTTTTCTTGTAAATTTGCAACTTTTTTCTAAAACAAAATTGTATCTCCCCCCCCCCCAAATTAAAACTTTTTTCCTGTAAAATTGCAAGTTATTTCTTGTAAATTTACAACTTTTTCTCATAAAATTGCAACCATTTCCTTGTAAATTTGCAACATTTTTCTAAAAAAAATTACATCTTTTCCCCCCAAAATTGCAACTTTTTTCCTGTAACTTTGCAGGTTTTTTTCTTGTAGATTTGCAACTTTTTTTAAAAAAAATGTACAGTATCTTTTTCCCTCAAATTAAAACTTTTTTGCTATAAAATTGCAAGTTATTTCTTGTAGATTTGCAGCTTTTTTCTCAAAAAATTGCAACTTTTTCTCAAAAATTTGCAAGTTTTTTTCTTATAAATTTACAGTTTTTTCTTGTTGATTTGCAACTTTTTCTCATAAAACTGGCTTCTTTTTCCTTAAAAATGTGCAACTTTTTCCCAATAAACTTGCAACTTTTTCCAGTAAACTTGCAAGTTTTTTCCTGTAAATTTGCAACTGTTTTCTTGAAGATTTGAAAATTGTCTCTTGTAAATTTTCAACTTTTTTCCTGTAAATTTGCAACGCTCATTTGGATGCTGGTTAAATGTTTTATTCAATGCAGTTTAATTGTAATTTATAGCTTTTTGAATTTTTAAATTGGCATCTTTTATCATATTTTTGCACATTTATTCTTTATTTATTTGTACCTAATTTACATTTAGCCATTTGAACCTGATGCAAAGTTGATGAATACCTGTAGCCTACTTGTTAAAAAATAATAAATGGCCTACTGAACCTAGGCCAATATAATTACCACAAAGTGAATATGGAGGAACCACAACCAGAACAGTCTTACATTTGATAGGACTGAAGTAACTGTAACACAGTTCATAATTATCACTTTTTATTATAAATTAAAATATCAACAAGCTTTTAACGTAAAGTACAGTAGTTCAACACACCCGAACAGCTGTCAGTGTCCAGCGTTGTCAGAGAACAGCAGAAACCCTGATCATGTCACACCAGTCACCACAATAAAGGAGGAAACACAAGACAGATCAGGACACAAACAGGTGGTTGGATTGGCCTACAGTCAGAAAGAGCTCTGAACTCACAGTACAACGGCTACTTTGTTTTTTATCCTCTCGTCCTCAGCTGTCCGGTGGATGTGAGTTGGTGGTGGTCCTCCTGGACTTCTCCTCTGGTGGTCCCGGCGAGCTCAGTGTCCGCTGCGGTCAGACGGTTGAGCTGGTGGAGCGATCGGCTGAGCGACCCGGCTGGTGCCTGGTCAGAACCACGGATCAGACACCACAGCAGGTAATTAAAAAAATTAATTAACATTTCAGATGCAGTCAAATCCCCAACAGCACACATATGTCGGCCCAACGTCTGCCCAATGTTCAAAGTTTAAAAAAATACAACCAGATATCACAAAATGTAAGGACCCAACATCAGGAGCACACATACGTCTGCCCAATGTCAGGAATACATCTTATACAAGTTGTTTGCTCATTAGCAAGACATTGGCTAGACATCAGCGTAATAGTGACGTCCAGCCAATGCCTTGCCAATGAGCAAACAACCTTTAAAAGAAACTTACCAATATTAGGCCAACATATGTGCACTGTTGGGGAATTTATAAGTTGACTGTGATAAAGGACAACAGATTATTATTATTATTATTATGTTTTGTTTGTTTATTTTTATATTGTGCCACCAAGAGGAACATAGGGTGACTTACAAGAGTGGAGGAAGGTGCACACAGGCGGACTACATCTTATGCAGAAGGAGAAATCTGAAAGAGATAGGAGACTGCAAGGTGGTGGTAGGGGAGAATGTAGCTAGACAGCATTGGATGGTAGTATGTAGGATGACTTTGCAAAGCAAGAAGAGGAAGAGAGTGAAGGCAGAGCCAAAGATTAAGTGGGGGAAGTTACCGAAGGAAGAAGGTGACACATAGTTCAGGAAGGAATTGATAAAGGCTCTGGGTGGTAGGGAAGAATTACCTGATGACTGGGAAAGTACAGCAAAAGTATTGAGGAAAACAGGTAGAAAGGTATGTGGTGTATTCAGTGGTCAGAGGAAGGAAGACAAGGAGACTTGGTGGTGGAATGAGAAGGTACAGGAAAGTATTCAAAGGAAGAGATTCGTAAAGAAAAAGTGGGATAGTCAGGGAGATGGAGAAAGTAGACAGAAGTATTTGGAATCTCGGTGCATGGCAAAGAGAGAGGTGGCAAAGGCAAAGGAAAAGGCATATAGTGAGTTGTATGAGAGGCTGGATACTAAAGAAGGAGAAAAGGACTTGTATCGACTGGCTAGACAGAGAGATGGAGCTGGAAAGGATGTACAGCAGGTTAGATTGATTAAGGACAGAAATGGCAATATACTAATAAGTGACGAGTGTGTTGAGAAGGTGGAAGGAGTACTTTGAAGAGCTGATGAATAAAGAAAATGAGACAGAGAGGAGGACGGATGAAGGAAAGATGGTGAACAAGGAAGTTTCGAGGATTAGCAAAGGCAGAAATGAGGGCAGCTTTGAAGAGGATGAAGAATAAAAAGGTGGTTGGTCCAGATGACATACCTGTGGAGGTATGGAGACGTTTAGGAGAGATGGCAGTGGACTTTTTAACCAGATTGTTTCACACAATCTTAGAGAGTGAGAGGATGCCTGAGAAGTGGAGAAGAAGTGTTTTGGTACCAATTTTCAAGAACAAAGGTGATGCTCAGAGCTGTAGTAACTACAGAGGCATAAAATTGATCAGTCACACTATGAAGATATGGGAAAGAGTTGTTGAAGCCAGGTTAAGAGGAGAGGTGACAATCAGTGAGCAGCAGTACGGTTTCATGCCAAGAAAGAGTACTACAGAATCAATGTTTGCTCCAAGACTGTTGATGGAGAAGTATAGAGAAGGTCAGAAGGAGTTGCGCTATGTCTTTGTGGATGTAGAGAAAGCAGATGATAGGGTGCCAAGAGAGGAAGTGTGGTACTGTATGAGAAAGTCAGGAGTGGCAGAAAAGGAAGTGAGGGTGGTGCAGGACATGTATGAGGACAGCGAGACGGTGGTGAGGTGTGTTGTAGAAGTGACAGATAGATTCAAGGTGGGGGTGGGGTTACATCAGTGATCGGCTCTGAGCCCCTTCTTGTTTGCCATGGTGATGGACAGGCTGACAGATGAGGCCAGGCAGGAGTCTCCGTGGACCATGATGTTTGCAGACGACATTGTGATCTGTAGTGTAGTGTAGTGAGTAGGGAGTAGGTGGAAGAGAACCTGGAGAGGTGGAGGTATGCTCTGGAGAGAAGAGGAATGAAAGTCAGTTGAAGCAAGACAGAATACATGAGTGTGAATGACAGGGAGGCAGGTATAACGGTGAAGATGGCAGGAGCAGAGGTAGTGAAACTAGCTGAGTTTAAATACCTGGGGTCAACCCTCCAAAGCAATGGAAAATGCACAAGAGAAGTGAAGAAGAGAGTGCAGGCAGGGTGGAGTGGGTGGAGACGAGTGTCAGGGGTGATTTGTGACAGAAGGTTAGCAGTTAGAGTGAAAGGGAAGATTTACAAGACGGTAGTGAGACCTGCTGTGATGTATGGGTTGGAAACGGTGGCACTGACAAAAAGACAGAAGCTTGAGCTCGAGGCGGCAGAGTTGAAGATGCTAAGATTTTCATTGGGAGTGACTAGGAGGGACAAGATTAGAAATGAGTATATCAAAGGGACAGCTCAGGTTGAGCGGTTTGCAGACAAAGTAAGAGAGTCAAGGCTGAGATGGTTTGGACATGTGCAGAGGAGGGATAGTGGAGGTATTGGACAAAGGATGTTGAAAATGGAGCTGCGAGGCAGGAGAAAAAGAGGAAGACCACAGAGAAGATTCATGCATGTAGTGAAGGACATGGAGAGGGCTGGTGTTACAGAGGAAGATGAAGGGATGGGGTGAGGTGGAGGCAGATGATCAACTGTGGAGACCCCTGAAGGGAGCAGCCAGAAGAAGACGAATATTGTTCCACCAAGAATATAATAATTACCCTCAATGTTGCTAACTAACACAGTTAATATTGAATACTGTACAACAGCTTTATTGTGATTTTAAATATACAAGGGTGTGGGGGCTTAAAAGTTCATAGTGGTCAAATTTGACCAGTTATTTTTCAACAGTTTCCCCTTCAGTCCACACACTTTTTTCATCGGTGTTGCAGCGCTTGGATCTCTGCGGTTAAAAAATAGACCTCATTTAGTCAAATTTGACCACTATGAACTTTTCAGCCCCCCTCGTATGTTCAAGGAAATTTTTGCTATTGGAATGAAGGATAGAGACCTGTACCTACTGTGTATAGTGCTTTATCTGGTCTCAAAGACCACTCAAAGCGCTTCACCAGTACTAACCCTCTATTCTATGGGCCTATGGGAGACCGATGCCGACAGTCACCATTTATGTCCAAACTTTTTCAGAGTCAGTGGGTCTGATCATTTTAGTCAAGTAGCCTGCTAGCTAGTTAGCACCCAATAGATCGCCCCAGTTTGTTTCCATTCTTGTCACCACATTTTTATAATCATCTTCAGGTGACGTAAAGAGTCAGATGCATGGATTTTGTTGTGTGACTTCAGTAGAAACTGAATATTTTGTCTTAACTCATTATAAAAATGAGCTGACTGCTAGCTAGCTAGCACCTGGGCTAATGCTAAGTTTTGGCTTGAACTTAAAACACATTAATAATTTACGGGTTGTGAAGACTGTTCTTTCTGGTACCTCACTGAAGATTAAGGTACACAAGAAGTGTCTTAGGTGTGGTTATCTGGAGCTATAGTAACTCCTGGAATCCCTGTTATCCAATCATCTTGCTTGGTCCAAACTAACTGTTGTATAAAGTAGCTTTATTGTCATTTTACACGTGTTCCAGGAAATTTGCTGCTGTCCACCAGTCACTGTTTATATACATTCTTTTACAAAGTCTATCAGCCCAGTCACATTTTTGAGTAAGCTTATGTCTAGCTAGCCATTGCCTGATTGCTATCGCTGCTTTTGTTTACATTGTTTTCATCAACTTCTTTGTATATGCATCTTCAGATGAAGTAAAGAGTCAGATTTATGTTGGGAGGCTTCAGTAGAAACAGTACACTTTGAAGTTTTAATCAAAACTGTGGGGATTATAAAACTGAGCTAACTTCTATGGCTAGTATCACCAATACTGATACCAGATACCAAAACAACTCCAGTAAATATTTGAAGATGCCTTTGAAGAACATGTGAAATTCTCCTCCTGTGTTAATTCTTGTCGTGTACGTCCATGTCATGTATAACAGCCATGTTCTCCGTCATGTCTGACAGGAGGGTCTACTGCCCATGAGCGCCCTCTGCCTGTCACACTCCCACAGTGCAGCCGACATGGAAGGCCTGGTGACAGCCTCCACCACCACCACCTCCTCCTCCTCTGGTACCACCACCACCACGACCACCTCATCCTCCTGTAACTCCTCCTCTACAGCCGCCACTACGTCCTCCTCCTCCTCCAACTCCTCCAACTCCTCGTCCACCATCGGTGCTGTCAGGGGTGAGTATCCACAGTATCCAGACTATGCCCACAGGTGTGTGAGCCTCTGCTGGTACATCCCACCCACAGCTGTTTATTGTTATTGCAATCAGGTTTTCCAGGCCCAAATGTAGGCATTCCCTAAATTATCCTTTAGATGTTCGCAATCACGGCAACATTATAGTATAATATTTTAATCATTACATCTTCATTATTCTCTCTTTCTTGTCAAATTTGTTGCTTTTCACTTCCATTTTTTGTTTCCGAAGCGCTGTGGTGACTGACTGGTCGTGATGCCACGTATTATCCAATCAGCATGGCTGTGATGCTGCATATTATCCAATCAGCATGACCGTGATGCCACATATTATCCAATCAGCATGGCCGTGATGCCGCATATTACCCAGTCAGCATGATTGTGATGCTGCGTATTATCCAATCAGTGCAGAGTCAATCTAAAACCCTGCCCACACTTCCTGAAGCCAGGGCATGAAGAGACAGAGCAGTGGCTAAACTTTTATTGATAAAAATTACGTATTTTGACTGAACAACTCCATACTCGGGGATGTACACCCTCATAACCTCAGCAAAACACATAAAATCTGAAGTCAGTCTGACGAACGGTTTGAGAGATATCTGAGGAACAGACAGACAGACAGACAGACAGACAGACAGACACACACACACACACACACACACAGACACAGATATGCTGCATTTATAGATCAATTTGTGGCTTTTTTCCTTGTAGATTCCCAACATTCATGTGCCGGTTTAATTTGTTTTTCTGGTCATCTGGGCAATGACCTACGTTTTTTTTTTTTTAATGTTTTTGGATTTTTTTTAAAGGGTTTGAACTCTTCCCCTTTGCAAAATAGCCCCCGTCCAAACACAATCTTGTGTTACTTCCTGTTAGAGCAGAGGGATTTTATACATCCTCCGTCCTCGCCACCATCTCATTGTCATGTCCCACATCCTCCCCCCTCGCTGTGCTGCTCCTAAATATTTAAAGGTTGTAAACACCCGTGGGTCCCAGAGAGCCAAGCATGAAAAGTTAAGAGCTAATCTGCTTCTTCACATTAGCATCGTAACTGTGAGCTTCAGAAACAATAACAACAACACATCAGACATGTCTGTTTCTGATTCCCACCCACAAACCCCAGGATCCACACCAGGGAGAAGTCACTGGAGGGTTGCATGGTGTTGACACTGGGGTGGGGGTGGGGGGTGACAGGAGTCATTGAGGCAGCAGTACGGCATATGCACTGGAGAAACTGGAATCACTACTGTGAGTCTGACATCAGTAATGGAATCCCTGGCCCAGTGCAACATCATCACTGGAAACACTGGAGCTGGCATGGAGTCAGTTGAATCACTGGGGTAAGTGTAACGCCATCAGTAGGCTCACTGTAATCGCTGGGGCAAACTTGGCTGCGACACTGGGGCCAATGGAATCATTTGGACCAGCATTATGTTGACTCAAACCACTGGAATTGATCATGCCAGCGTGATGTCAACATTGAAGTCACTGAAATCACGGCTGTGACAGTGATGAGATTGGAATCATTTAGGCAAATATGGCATCTAAACTGGAGTCACTGCAATCATTTGGGCCAGCATGATATCAACACTGGAGTTACTGGAATCACTGGAGTAAGTGTAAAATCAGCAGTAGGCTTACTGGAATCATTTGGGCCCGCATGATGTCAACACTTGAGCCACTGGAATCATCGTGTGCATTGTGCCATTGACATTGGGGTCACTGGAATCACTGCTGTGAGAGTGACGGTAAAACTGGAATTGCCATGATTACTGGGACAAACATGGCATCAACACTGGAGTCACTGGAATCACTGCTGTGGGTGTGATGTTAACACTGGGATCATAGGGGCCAGTAGGACATCAACACTGGAGACCCTGGAATGACATGGGCCAGTGTTATGTTGACTCAAAACACTGGAATTGATCGTGCCAGCATGATGTCATCACTGAAGTTACTGGGATCACTGGAATCATGGCTGTGACAGTGATGGCACTGGAATCACTTAGGCAAACATGGCGTTGACCCTGGAGTCACTGGAATCACTGGAGTAAGTGTAACATCAACAACAGGCTCACCGTAATGACTGGGGCAAACATAGTGGCCACTCTGGAACCCCTGGAATTATCATAGTCACTGGGTCATTTACAATGGGGTCACTGGAATCACTACTGTGAGAGTGACGGTAATACTGGAATTGGGGTAATCATTGAGACAAACATGGCATCTGCACTGGAATCACTGGAACCTCCAGGGTAAGTGTGTTGAAAACATTGGAGTCACTGGAATTACAGGAATTACTGAGGAAAAACGTAGCTTTGGCACTGGAATAACTGGAATCACTGATGTGACAGTGATACCACCACTGGAATAACTTAGGCAATCATGACATCAACATAGAAGTCACTGGAATCACTAGAGGTGACGTGATGTTGACATTAACCACTGGAATTGCTTTGTGCCACCATGATATCAACACTGGAGTCACTGGAATCACTGGAGTAAGTCTAACATTAACAATAGGCTCACTGGAATCACTAGGGCCAACATAGCCACGACACTGGAGCCACTGGAATCGTTTGGGCTAGCGTGATGTCGACACTGGAGCCACTGGAATCATCATGGCCGTTGTGTGAATGACACCGGAGTCACTGGAATCCCTGCTGTGAGTGTGACATTACTACTGGTGTCACTGGGGCCAGTATGACATCAACACTGGAGACCCTGTGAGGAGCTGAAGCGAGAGAAAGTGCACTGGAACACATAAACTGAAGGGGGCGAGGCTTCAAAGTTTGACATCAGGAGTGTTTGACCACCTGCTGGACCACCTTCCTCATCACAACAGTGTGGTTTAAAAATAAACTGGTTTTCAGCTCCACTCTGTGGTTTATTTTCTTTTACTTCATGTTTTATTTATTCAGCTTCTTCTGTTTATTTCATTTATTTATGCTCTTTGTTTGGTTTGGAGATAATGAAAGGATACAAAAATGAATTCTTATTTTTTTTATTTTTATTTTTAAAAAGTTATGAATTATATTTTTTCTAGTTTTATCACTTACATTAATTCAATTTATATCATTTCTTATTTTTTATTTTTTATTGTGACCAAATTGTCTTTATTAAAAAACTTGTATTTGTTTTATCATATATATTTTTCCTTTTTGCTCTTAAATACCTTATATTGTTTTTATTTCAGTGTCATATCATTTAGATTTTTGTAAGACAGTCCACTTTAACTAAACAGTTTATTATGTTCTAGTGACCTAAATGAAACAGTCATTGTCGCCCCCGACAGACTGCTATGAAGAAGAAGAGTCTGTGTTACTTTTTAAAATTGTTTCAATTTTCTCGATTTTGTTGAATGTATTGTATCAGTTCTGTCTTTATTGGCAGTAAGCATTTGAATTTTTTTAAACAACGAATGTTGCATTTTATATGAACATGAATAATTATGGCTCAAAGACGAGAATCAGATGAGATCCTCATTTCACATGATGTCATTTCATTATTCACAAAGACCCCTGTTGATGTCACATTACACATAGTGCAAGAACGCCTCAGAAATGACAGAACCCTAAAAAGACGCACCAATCTCACAGTTGACAACATATCTGAACTATTACAATTTGTTGCAAAATCCACCTATTTTCAATACAGAGAAAAAATCTACAGACAGAAAGAAGGATTTGCAATGGGAGACCCACTATCAGCCGTCATGAGCAGCTTTTTCACGGATGATCTGGAAAACAAAGCCATCAACACAGCACCTACGCAATGCAAACCCACCCTCTGGAAGGGATACATACATGGATGACATTTTGGAGAAAATAAGGACAGGACACACACAAGAACTCACTGACCATCTGAACAGCACGGACAGCACTGGGAATATAAAATTCACACATGAAGAGGAAGAAAATGGCACCATAGCCTTTCTGGACATGAAACTTCACCATAACAATGACGGCAGTATAAAAATCACAGTGTACAGGAAACCAACCCACACAGATCAATACCTACTATGGACATCAGAACACCCCACAGCACACAAACTGTCAGTTGTCAGGACGTTATATGAACGGGCCACCATCATCACAGACCAAGAAGACAGACAGGAGGAGGAAAACGACATAAAACATGCACTCATACGCTGCCAATATCCAGTATGGGCCATAAACAAAGGGAAACAGCAAGTCAAAAACAAGGAAAACAAACAGGAAAGAAGACACAGAACAAAAGCCGAAACCAAAAACAAGGACACCATAACTATACCATACATCCGAGGGATCACGGAACCAATTCAAAGGATCATGAAAAAATACAAAATAAACACAGCAGTCAAACCACACAAAAAATTAAGACAGGTATTAGTACATCCCAAGGACAGAATAGAACAAGACAAAAAATGCAGTGTAATATATGAAATATCATGCAGATCATGCAACAAAACCTACATTGGAGAAACCGGAAGATCATTCGCCACAAGAAAAAAACACCAGAAGGAATGTGAGAAGGAAACACAAGGACGACTCACAAGATCGCAAAAAGAAAAGGCAGAACAAGAAACATTAAAATCAGCAATATCAGATCACTGCAAAAGAAATAATCACATCATGGACTGGGACAACGCAAAGATTATTGGATCAGAGAGCAACAGACACAAATGCTGGATCAAGGAGGCCATAGAGATCAGGAAGCGGGGAAAAGATACCATGAACCGGGATGAGGGGGCCTTTATGCTTTCCCACACCTGGGACCACATTCTCCAGAGACCATCTGACGGTGGAAAGTGGGTCCAGCTCGGTGGATCTGACAGGTCTGCTGGGCTGGCCCCGCCTACGAAAGTCAGCTGATAAAATGACACCTGGCAGCAATCAGCTGACCCTTCTGACGAAGGCTGCAGTGCACAGTCGAAACATGTAAAGAAGGTAAAAACATCTCCTTTCTATTTTTGTCTTTAATAAGAGCAAACGGTAAATGAATAATTATGGTCTAAAACATAAAAATTAAAGACATTGTAATAATTTTTTCTCTTCTTATTCTTATGATCCACATATTAGAAGAGAAAACATTATGGCAAATTATTTAAAATGTAAAGAGAAATAGAAATAGATAAAAAAAAAATTAAACTTAATATAAATAAAAACTTGGACATAAATGAACATAAAATCAAAATAGTTCACTTTAGTTATATTTATTTTGTATCTGTTTCAGGCTTTAATTCTTCATATTCATACAAAATCAAAATGTTTATTTCTAATAAAAGAATATATTTTTTTTTTAATTTATTGTGAGCTGTAAACAATTCTGCTTTGGTCTGTAATCCCGCCCCTTAGTCTTAGCCCCGCCCCTCTCAGTGTAGCCCCACCCCCTGAGCTCGGCGTTTCCTGTTCAGTGTCATTGAGCAGCAGGACAGGAAAAGCGCGTCTGCGTTTCTCTTCATTTCTTCATCTGAATGGACTGATGTGGAATCATGCGGCGGTGCCGGGGCACAGGTGCATACTGGGATTGTTCACACTTTTGGGAGTGGATGGTGGGAGAGGGAGAGGACGAGCGAGGTGGGTTTAAAGTGAGAGAGAGGGGGGAGAATAGCAGAGACGGGGGAGAATGTGTGGTTAATGATTGATGGAGGAATGTCTGAGTTAAACACCATTGACGGCGTTTAAATGTTAAAAAATCCTCTTTCTCTAACTGTCAGTATCACTCCCCCCCTTGTCAGTCTGTCTTCCACGGCTCCTAGATGTGGAATATTTGTCTGCATCTTCTCAATTTGTGACTTTTTTCCGTCCTCCTGTAAATTATTGATTTTTTTACCTGTTGTGTACACTTGCATTTTCACTTTTGTAAATTTGCAGTTTTTCCCGCATTTTGTAAATTCATGATTTCAGTTTTGTGATTTTTTTCCCCCGTTTGTTAATGTGGAACTTTGCTTCTTTTTGTATATTTCCTTTTTTATTTTTTTAATTACAATTTTCTCCTTTTTTGTAAATTTGTTGTTTTAAACATTTTTTGTCAATTTGTGATTTTTTTCCCCATTTGTAAATTTGATTTCAATTTTGTGTTCCCTTCATTTTTTTTTTTACTTTTTAAAATTAATTTGCAATTTTTCCCCTTTTTGTAAATTCATGATTTCAGTTTTGTTAATTTTTTCCTTTTTGTGAATCTTTTAATGCTCCCCTTTTTGTAAATTTCCTTTAAAAAAAACTTTCTGTAATTATAATTTTTTCCCCTTTTTTGTAAATTTGTTTTTTTAAACATTTTTTGTAAATCTGATTTTTTTTCCCCGTTTGTAAACTTTTGATTTCAGTTTTGTGAATTTGTTTTCCCTTTTGTACATTTTTGTTTTTTACTTTTTAAAATAAATATGCAGTTGTTTTTCCTTTTTGTCAATTTGTGTTTCACCTTCTTGCAAAATTGCAGTTTTTTTACCCCTTTTTTTTAAATTCCCTGCCTAACGAATAAAGCTAGGGCCACCAAACCTGGTATACAGGTTCACCTTGGGATTCTGACCTCTGACTATGTTTTGGGGTGAAAAGGTCAAGGTTAACATTCCCTATGCCTTATTACTGTACACTGAGTAAAGTTAGGGTCACCAAACTTGGTCCACAGGTTCACCCTGTGACCCTGAAGTGTGACTATGGTTTTGGGATTGCAAGGTTAACCCCTTGCACTCCGGTCATTTTCCCTAAAAACGCCAAAAAATAACGTGCCCAAAGTAAATCGAAAGCTGTTCTTCAACCCTTTGCAGAATCTTCATGGGGTTGGTCTCATTTAAAAGAAAACACTTTGAATTTTTTGGCAAAACAGTTATAATCTCTCTAAGTGCTCCGGCCACTGAGTTACAGTCATATAAACATACTGAACTTGAAGAAAATAAATTTGGCCTGGGTGTTTTTTTGGATACAAATGCTTGCAAATAACACACAGCTTCAGATCCAGGCTGTAAAATGCAACAGAAATGTAGAACCAAGTGTTATCCAGCTGAGGTCAAAATTTTGTAACAATACCACAAAAAATGAATATATTACACAGCTTTTTCCTCAGGTAGTTCCCAGGCATTTTTGAACTGTGCCAAATTGTGCCAAATGGCACAGTTTGGAAAAACGTCTGTAACTTTTGAATGATTCAATATAGAAGCTTCATCTTGGGCTCTAATGAAAGGTGACACTCAGGGCTGTGTGTGTGTGTGTGGGGGGTGTCCCCCCCCCCCACTACAGAGGACGGACATCGGCCATCGCTACATGACGGAATAGACTCATGTGGCTATGTGGCGACCGCGGCACAGTCACCGCGGCTTCCCCCCCCTCTCGCTACAGAAGAGTAGCGGGGGGGGGGCGTTCACGGTCCGGACGCGGCGAACGAACCGTGTACTGCGGCGCACGCACTTCGGATTTCGTGCGCCGCACAGTTGTAATTTACCGATCGGTCAAAAGTCATTTTTTGATTACAATTTTCAGGGATAAAGAATAATTTAGCTTATAACACTTACCTGTTCACAGCAGCAGCGTCCTGGTGAACTTCTCTTCCTTATTGTCAGACGAACGCGACGCTGGTCCGCTCGTGGTTCCCGGTCAAAACATAATTCCATTATTGCGGTTTTGGCGAATGATTTACGACCTTTGCTGTCGGCCTCCGTCTGTCTATGATGACCATGGAAGAGAATCCTAAACGTCTATTCTGCTGGAATAAGTGCAGGTCGCACTTGTGGGTGGTCTCCGTGCTGCTGGGTCTGTAGCAGGTTCTTCCTGCGGGTCCTTTTTTTCATCTGCTGCAGCAGTCAGTCTCTCTTCACCCAGCCCGAACTTCTGTGCTTCAATTGGCTCGCTGCATTCACAGCGTTGGTAGGCGGGTCCTTCTTGCTAGATTTTCAGTCATTGGTTCTTCAAGGTTTCAGAAACCCAATTCAAGGCTCTTATTAGTCGAATGAGAGGTCAATCATATCTGATCTGTTCGCGGCTGTGTCTGTAGTGGAAGAACTTTTTTTTTTTTCAGTGCGCGCTTGGACGCAGAGACGTGCCCGTCCGCGGTACACCGGAGTGCAAGAGGTTAAAGGTCAACATCATAATCATAATAATAATAATAATAATAATGCATCAGATTTATATAGCACTTTTTCATAGACTCCCAAGGATGCTTTACAATTATTCATTCATTCCGCAGACAATGGTAGTGGTAAGCTACTACTGTAGCCACAGCTGCCCTGGGGCAGAGTGACGGAAACATGGCTGCCAATCCGCGCCAACCACCTCTCCAGCTACTGAACGCCCAGTGTCATGGACACTGGAGGCAAGGTGGGTTACGTGTCTTGCCCAGGGACACAACGGCAGGATGGCTGGGCAAGCAGGATTTGAACTGCCAATACTCTGGCTATTAGATGGCCCGCTCTACCTCCTAAGCCACTGTGCCCACATTTCTCTCTTCCGTTCCATTTTTTCTGAGCACCAAGCTGAACAGCAGGAAGTTCCGTTTTTATATGGTCTTTGGTATGACCCGGCTGGGACTTGAACCCCAACCTCCCGGTTGTGAGGCGGGTGCTCTACCTGTAGGCCAGCACTCCGTGGCAAATGGCTTATAAACTACAGTCATGTGAAAAAATTAGGACACTGTGGAGCGTGTAAATAATGAGGCGGATTTGGTTCAGGCAGTTTATTACACGACTCACATAAGGAGCATAGACAGAATGGCATACAAGTAGGAACTCTTCCCTTAAATAACATGAAATCCTTCTAGACTCTTCTCACACACAAAAGATAATCTCCTTCTAGACTCTTCTCACACACACAAGATAATCCCCCGTCTGACTGCAGTCAGTCCATTCATCCTTGACACTTCCCTGTTATCTTACTAGGGCATCTAGAAACTTCTCACACACAAAAGGTTAACTTCGCGTCCTTTGTTCCTGTCTAAGGTGGTAAACCATTATGCACTCCCCAGGTTGCCACACCATCCCCCCAGCAACTTAGATAGGACAAAAGGGTAATAGTCCACATGCTGTGATAGAACCATTAACATCAGTCCACATGCTGTAGAACCATCAACATCAGTCCGCATGCTGCTTGGGCTTCAGCCTTCTGCCGTATCTGCTGTAGCCAGGATTCGCTGCCTCCGTGGCGCTGCCATGCTGGGGGGCTGATGTCTGGGGGTGAAAACTTTTTGACTGTCCGTGTGGGTGCTCTGGAGAATCTTTTCTCTGGGAAGCACCTCGTGGGGGTCTTCCACGCCGAGGGGCCCTCGCCAACAGCACTTGCTCGTCAGCCACAACGAAAGCAGGTTTGAGTCTGTCTATGCCAATTTTTTCCCTCCAACCCCCCAAGTCAAGCAAAAAATGCTTATCCCCTGTTTCCAGCACTCTAAACGGTCCATCATAAGGTGGGCGCAGTGGGGGGCGGTGGGCGTTGTGTCTGACAAACACAAACTCTGCGTTTTTCAAAGCTTTAGGCACAAAAACGCGCAGAAAACTGTGGTGGGCAGGGCCCGGCAGCGTGCTTGAGTCTATGCAACGCTGCAGCAGCTGAGACGGGGAGCTGCCCGGCGCAGGATTATCTGGCAGAAACTCCCCAGGCAGCCGGAGTGGTTGTGCAAAAACGAGTTCTGCCGGGGAAGCTTCCAGATCCTCTTTAGGCGCAGAACGTAACCCCAATAAAACCCATGGTAGCCTGTCTACCCAATTTGCATCCGTCAGTGAAGCCCTCAGAGCCGCTTTTAACGACCTATGAAAATGTTCGCATAACCCATTAGCCTGCGGGTTGTACGCAGTTGTGCGGTGAATTGAGACACCTAGGCTGCGGGCCATGGTTGACCAGAGTTCAGAAACAAATTGAGACCCTCTGTCGGACGTAATGTCCGACGGAACTCCAAAACGCGCCACCCATGCTGTTAAAAACGCACGCGCCACCTCCTCGGCCGTGGTTGCCGCCAGCGGAACCGCTTCTGGCCAGCGCGTGGTGCGGTCCACCATTGTCAGGAGATGCGTGTACCCCTGTGATGGCGGAAGGGGGCCTACGAGGTCCACGTGGACATGGTCGAACCTCTTAGCCAGGATGTGAAACGGCTCCAAAGGAGCCTTCGTGTGTCTGTGAACTTTGGCTCGTTGGCACGCCACGCAGGCTGCCGCCCACTCTTTCACTTAAGATAAGATAAGATAAGATAAGATAAGCCTTTATTAGTCCCACAACGGGGAAATTCCAGGATTGCAACAGCACAGGGATAGCAACACTCAGAGCAACAATCAGAAGGCAAGAAAAAAAAAACAAAAAAAAAACAAGCAAGCAAGAGCAGCTAATATACATATGTACATATTACTATAAAATATATATATACACACACACACACACAGACACACAGTGCAGAGCATTGTAGCTGGATGGAATAAATATATGAACACACAGTGCAGAGCATTGTAGCTAGATGGAATAAATATGTAAATATATAAACACCCACAGTACGGAGCATTGCAGCTAGGTGGAATAAATATGCAAGTATATAAACACACACAGTGTGGAGCAATGTAGCTAGATGGAATAAATATATAGATATATAAATATAAACACACCCAGTGCTGAGCATTGTAGCTAGATGGAATAAATATATAGATATATAAATATAAACACACCCAGTGCAGAGCATTGTAGCTAGATGGAATAAATATGTAAATATACTGTATAAACACACACAGTGCAGAGCATTGTTGCTAGGTGGGATGAAACAGCATAACCGTCTATTTAGTTATCCTACATGGTATGATTATGTGCCCATACATATTCTCACCCTCCATAGCGACCGGTATGTTCCTAGTTGTATGCCGGAGAGGACCATTGTGTAAGTCTATTGCATCTTTTGCATTCAAAAAAAACTATTAGTTTGTTACGTCTTTTTGCTATCTCTGCGAGCAGCCCTGCTTAGGTTGTACAGTCTGACAGCCGTTGGTAGGAAGGACCTACGAAACCTCTCGGTTGTGCACCTGGGATGATGTAGTCTGCTGCTAAATGAGCTCCTCAGTGCATCCAGTATGTCCTGCATAGGGTGGAACTCAGACTCCAGCAGAGATGACAGTTTAGCCACCGTCCTTCTCTCTCCTATCTCCTCCATCGGATCAAGGCGTTGCCCCAGGACAGAGCTAGCTTTCTTAATCAGTTTGTTCAGTCTCTTCCTATCGGCTGCAGTGATGCCACTGCCCCAGCAGACCACTCCAAAAGTGATGGCTGATGCCACCACCGTGTCATAGAATGACTTCAGCAGCGCCCCTTGTACACCAAAAGACCTGAGTCTCCTCAGCAGGAACAGCCTGCGCTGTCCCTTCTTGTAGAGTGCGTCAGTATTGTGTGACCACTCTAGTTTATTGTTCAGATGAACACCCAGGTACTTGTAGGATGTCACCATCTCGATGTCTGTTCCCTGTATATTTACTGGTGCTGTGAGGGGCTGTCCATGCCTGCGGCAGTCCACCACCAGCTCCTTAGTTTTCCTCGCGTTGATCTGGAGGCAGTTCCGATGGCACCAGTCCACAAAGTCCTGGATAAGCCCTCTGTACTCAGCTTCATCTCCGCTGGAGATGAGACCAACGATCGCAGAGTCATCAGAGAACTTCTGTAGATGGCAATGTGTTGTGTTGTGTGAGAAGTCCGCAGTATAAAGAGTGAACAGGAAGGGAGCCAGCACCGTTCCCTGGGGGGCCCCCGTGCTACTGATGATCGTGTCGGAAACACAGTCCCGGGTTCTCACAAACTGAGGCCGGTTCGTGAGGTAGTCCAGGATCCATGATGACAGGTGCTGGTCCACCCCTGCGCGCAGCAGCTTGTCCTTCAGGATCATCGGTTGGATGGTGTTGAAAGCACTGGAGAAGTCAAAGAACATGATCCTCACCATATTCCCGGGCTTCTCCAGGTGGGACAGAGAACGGTGAAGGAGGAAGATCACCGCATCCTCCACCCCAATGCCATGCTGGTAGGCGAACTGGAGTGGATCCATCGCTGGTTCCACCAGGGGGCGGAGATGAGCAAGGAGCAGTCTCTCCAGGGTCTTCATCAAGTGGGACGTCAAGGCCACCGGTCTGAAGCTGTTCAGGTCTTTGGGGTGGGAAGTTTTTGGTACAGGTACCACACAAGATGTTTTCCACAGCTGTGGTACCCTCCCCAGTTTCAGGCTCATGTTGAAGATATACGTCACAATCCCACACAGCTGGTCTGCACAGGACTTGAGGACTTGAGGACTGCACAGGACTTGTTTGCGAAGGCCCGGCCACACATATTTCTCTCCTACCATTTTGACCGACGTGCGCACCCCTGCGTGTGCCAAAGAGTGAACTGACTCAAACACGCGGCTTTGCCACGCGGCCGGAACCACAGGCCGTGGGCGACCCGTGGAGACGTCGCAGATTAAGGGGGAAATGCTGTTAAGCAGCATCCTATTCTCCAGCCTTAATCCTGTTGGTCCAGACTGGAGCGCGCGCACGTCTGCGTCACTAGCCTGCTCCGCGGCCATGGCTGCGTAATCCATCTCTACACAGACCGGGGCCACAACGGCGCGCGAGAGGCAGTCTGCCACTACATTCAGTTTGCCCGACACATGCTGAATATCGGAAGTAAACTCTGAGATCGCGGCCAGCTGCCTCTGCTGCCGGCCCGACCAAGGTTCTGAAACTTTGGCCATCGCGAATGTTAGTGGCTTATGGTCAACGAACGCAGTAAAATTGCGCCCTTCCAGCCAGAACTGGAAATAGTGAATGGCCAGGTGGAGAGCCAGCAACTCTCTGTCGAACGCGCTGTATTTACGTTCATTGTCGCGCAAGGTTCTGCTGAAAAAGGCAAGCGGCTGCCAAGCCCCGGCGACGCGCTGCTCCACGACAGCCTCTATGGCCACATCTGAGGCGTCGGTGGTGAGGGCTATGCGGGCCGTTGGGTCTGGATGTGCCAACAATGCGGCGTTTGCCAGGGCTGCTTTAACTTCCGAGAACGCCTGCTCTCGTTCCGGGGTCCATTCGACCCTATTCGCAGGTTTCTGTTTTTTGAGCGCAGCGTACAATGGCTGCATGAGCTGCGCTGCGCGGGGAAGGAAACGGTTATAAAAGTTCACCATTCCCAAAAATTCTTGTAGCGCCCTGACCGTTTGCGGTCGGGGAAAATCTGTCACTGCGCGCACTTTGTCAGGCAGCGGAACCGCTCCTTCGGGAGAGACGCGGTGCCCTAAAAAATCAATCCCCGTCACCCCGAACTGACATTTCGCTGGGTTGATTATTAAACTGTGCTCTTCCAACCTTCGGAAAACCGTCATGAGGTGGGTTTCGTGTTCGTCTTCGGACGCGCTGGCTACCAAGATATCGTCCAGGTAGACGAACATGAAAGGGAGATCGCGCAGCACTGCATCCATCATGCGTTGGAACTTCTGTGCTGCCCCTTTAAGCCCAAACGGCATGCGCAAGAACTCAAATAAACCAAACAGAGTTATTACCGCTGTTTTGGGTATGTCCTCAGCGCGCACTGGGACTTGGTGGTAAACACGGACCAAATCTATCTTAGAAAAAATGCGCGCTCCTGCGAGGTGAACTGAAAAATCCTGAATGTGGGGTGCTGTAGCGTTGTTTAACCTGCGGAAATAAGCCGCAAGTTCGCCACGAACCTTCAGCTTTAGGGACCATGTGTAGCGGGGAAGCCCATGGGCTGTTTGAGCGCTTGATGATGCCTAACCTCTCTAGGTTAGCGAACTCCTCGCGCGCTATGGCCAGTTTAGCTGCGTCCAAGCGCCGAGGTCTTGCAAAAACGGGCGCCCCGGTGGTGGTGATAAAATACTCCACCCCATGTTTAGCGATAGCTGCTGAAAACGTCGGGACTGTGAGTGGGGAACTGAGCGAGCAGTGTGTGGAACTTACCGCATGCTGCTGTGACGTTGGCTTGTGCTGTTGGCCGGGTCACTCGAGCTATACAGGGGAGAGAGTCAAAAGACAGTGCATTAACCAGGCGCCTGTTAGCGATATCTACCAACAACCCATGTGCACATAGAAAATCAGCCCCCAGTATATGGTAATTCAATGCTGCTACAACAAAAGTCCATTCAAATGTACGACCGTGTAGAGACAAGAGTAGAGTCCTCTCACCAAAGGTCTTAATCTCTAAGCCGTTTGCTGCTGCCTTCTCGGGGCCGCTGGGTCCTGCCAGCTGGTCAGCGTAGGTCGGCCGGATGAAACTCTTCTGTGCGCCGGTGTCCACGAGGAAATGCCTCCCCGAGCGTACGTGCGTCAAATAGAGCAGCTTGTTCTCCTCCCCAAGGGTCGCGGCTGCTACTGACCCCCGGTCTTGGCGTTTCCCAACCCAAGCGCTTGAACTGGCACGGTGGTATACATTTGCGTGCCCTCTCTGCAAAGCGGCGGTGGTAGAAGCAAAGCGTGTCACCTTCACGTTCCTTGGCCCCCGCTGCTGCTGCCGTCGGTGGTTCTGCTGCTGCCGTCGGCGGCTCCTCGCCTCCTTGTGTCGACGTGCTGGGCTCCGTCGCTGCCGCAATGGTCACGAAAGCCTTGGTGGCGACAATGATCCGGTCTGCCTCCCGGGCTAGCGCACGATAGTCCCGTTTGGCCAGCAACGACGAATTGGCCAGGGCCGCTCTCGCCGCTGTCGGAAGGTTCCTGAGGATAATGTGGGTGAAGATGAAGTGGTCGTCATCCGTGCCCTTTAACCTCAGCATCTTCTCCATCATGTCCACGGCCGAACCGTCTCCCAACTCGGTCCGCGTCAGAAGCCTCTCTGCTCTCTCACCATCCGAGAGCGTGTAGTGCTGGATGAGGGCAGCCTTCAGCGCGTCATATTTGCCGTCGGCTGATGGCTGATCGAGCAGGCTCTCGATGTGCTGAGCCGTGCTGGCATCGAGCGCTGCGACCACATAGTGGAATTTCGTATCATCCGCCAATATCCCTCAGAGGGCGAACTGCGCCTCGGTTAGGTGGAACCAGGAGCGTGGGTTGTGCTGCCAAAAATCAGGTAGTTTGATTGCTACAGCGCACGCGAAGCTGGGGGTTCCAGTCGAGGTTGGCTCTGGGGATCTTCCGTCATATTCCATGATTCGTCTTGGGTCACCAGTGTGGAGCGTGTAAATAATGAGGCGGATTTGGTTCAGGCAGTTTATTACACGACTCACACAAGGAGCATAGACAGAATGGCATACAAGTAGGAACTCTTCCCTTAAATAACATGACATCCTTCTAGACTCTTCTCACACACAAAAGATAATCCCCCGTCCGACTGCAGTCAGTCCATTCATCCTTGACACCTCCCTGTTATCTTACTAGGGCATCTAGAAACTTCTCACACACAAAAGGTTAACTTCGCGTCCTTTGTTCCTGTCTAAGGTGGTAAACCATTATGCACTCCCCAGGTTGCCACACCACCCTGTATAAACTGTGTTTTTTTAACAGATCTGGACATATGGATATTGAATATCAATGCTAAAAATACTGGGAGATTCACATAATACAACTAAACAATTAAAAATGAATTAAAGACTTTTTTCAAATTTTCTGTAAAATGTAGTTCTAAAGAAATAGTGAGGAATAAATTAAGACACCCCCCATCTTTTTTAGGACACCCCCACATTCATTCCCACTTAAAATGGCTAAAATAAATGTTAAAAAATGCAAACAAAAACAAGGTTAGACATAGATATGTGAACATTTATTAATAAAGAACTGAATATTTAAAGGGGTGTCCAAATTTTTTCACATGACCATATATACATAAACACAGCATAAACAGCATAAACACTTTGAACTTCTTCCATCTGGTAAACGATTCCGGAGCATCAGAGGCAGAACCACCAGACTGATCAACAGCTTCCTCCCACAAGCTGTCAGGATGCTGAACAGCTGACCCGGAATCTCACATACACACTACGGCACCTTTGGACATTTTGTATATTATAGTTAGTTATTCTTTTTCCCCAAGTATGTCTCAGGGATGTGTGAATGGATGGGGGGGTGGGAGCTATGTGGGAGTGTGTCTTAATCATGCTGCTTCTTATATGGATGCCGAGAGAAACGCAATTTCATCTTGCCTGCACTACAGTTGTATGTACAGCAATATGACAATAAAGTTTGATTTGATTTGATTTGATTTGATTTTGATTTGATATCTCAACAACAAAGAAAACTAGGGCCACCAAACCTGGTACACAGGTTCACCTTAGGGTTCTGACCTCAGACTATGGGTTTGGGGTCAAAGGTCAAGGTTAACATTCCCTATGCCTTATCACTGTAGACCGAGTGAAGTTAGGGTCACCAAACTTGGTCCACAGGTTCACCCTGTGACCCTGAAGTGTGACTGTGGTTTTGGGTTTGCAAGGTCAAAGGTCAAGATCAAAATGGCTTATAAACTACTGTATATCTCAACAATAAAGAAAGCTAGGGTCACCAAACCTGGTACACAGGTTCACTCTGAGACCATGACCTCTGACTACAGGTTTGGGGTCAAAAGGTCAAGGTTGGTACTCCCTATGATATCTTACTATAGAACATGTAAAGCTCTCTAGGGTCACCAAATTTGCTACACAGGTTCACCTCGGGATCCTGACCTGCAGCTGTGGGTTGTCTACTTTGTTGTATATTCCTGGATGATGGATTATAATGATTTGGTTCTGCCACAGTAATTATATTGAAAAGCTGAAAACTGCTCTCTGTCAGTAAGTATTGGGATCTTCAAAGAAACCAGAGGGGGGGACATTGCTCTCACCTCAGAGTGCTCTTGTATAAATTTAGGATTTCAGTTTTGTGAATTTTCCTTTTCCTTTTTGTTAATGGGGAATTTTCCCCCTTTTTGTAAATTTCCTTTTTTATTTATGTAGTTGCAATATTTCTCCTCTTTTGTAAAGTTTTTTTTTTTGTAAATTTATGATTTCAATTTTGTAACTTTGTTTTCCGTTTTGTAAAATTTGGTTTTGCATTCTTGTAAATTTATGGTTTTAGTTTTGTAAATTTGCCATTTTTTCCATTTTGTAAATGTCATTTTTCCCCTTTTTTGTATTTTTTTTTAACTTTTTTTTTGTAAACTTGTTATCTTTTCCCCTTTTTGTAAATTATGATTTCAGTTTTATACATTTTTGCTTTTTTGTGAATTTGTTTTTTCACCTTTTTGGTAAATTTATGGTTTCAGTTTTTTAAATTTGTTTGCCATTTTTTTAAATTTATGTTTTACCGTTTTTTAAACATGCCATTTGTCACCCTTTTTGTAAATTAGCAATTTTTTTTCTTATTGTATGCTTCATTTTTCCCCTTTTTGGAATACCCCCCCCCTTCCTTTTGCAAACATCAGATTTCAATTTTGGAATTTACCAATTAATTTATAATTTCATTTTTGTTCAAATTGTTTACCCTTTTTTAAATGAACAATTTAAATTTTGTGACTTTGTCTTCCCATTTTGTAAATTTGTGATTTTTTTTTTTAACAAATTGCAAATTTGCGGTCTTTTTTTCCTTTGCAATTTTGTAATTCCCCCCCCCCCCCTTTTTTTTGAAAATGTACAATTTCAATTTTGAAAATTTTGTTTTTTCCTTTTTGTGAATGTGATGGACTGGAGTGGTGGCCTAGGGGCAGAACATCCGCCCTGCGACCAGGAGGCCGGGGTTCAAATCCCAGCTGGGTCGTGCCAAAAGACCATGTAAAAGTGGAACTTCCTGCCGTGCAGTTTGGTGCTCAGCGATAATGGAACGGAGGAGGGAAATGCTGGCTACCCAGCCACAGTGGGTGCACGAGTCAAGTGTAGTCCCTGCACCGGCCCCAAGCCCAGATAGAATGGTCAGGGTTGTGTCAGCAAGGGCTTCTGGTGTAAAAACTCAGCTTCAAGTGTAAGAGGACTGTGGGACTAATTGTGTCCTGTTGAAATAAATACGGATGATGATGATGTTGATGATGATGATGATGCCCTCCCCTTTGTAAATTTGTGATTTTTTTGGGGAGGGGGGTAAATTTGCTCACTCGGAGAATAGACTAGAATAGAGTAAAATAGAGTAGACTATGCTTTATTGCCATTGTACAGTTGTAAAGTACAGCGGAACTGTGGAACTAACTTCATGTTCACCAAGTACTGCTGGGTTCCACGTGTCACCGTTCACTGAACTGAAATGCCACTGGACTGGGGCTGAGGCGTGATTTTGTCTCATGGTCCCCGGCTTGAAACTCCGGCAGCAGATCATGTTTGACCGCAGCAGGCTTGACTCTCCTTGCTTGCTGTGTTGCTGGCAAATGAGCTCGCATACACAGCAGAACTGTGAAATGAACAAATTGTAAGGGTCAGTCACCCGAAAGAACAAATTTTTTGAATGAATCGTTTGCAAATGAAATATGACTAATAAGGGTGGGAAACACCAGAGGTGCCACAATATGATGTTAGTACGACATTCTGGCCTGTTTTTTTAATTACTTTTATTACCTAGTTAGCTAGATGGCTAGCTAGCTCAACATCTGGGAAAATGCTGAGATAGTACTGGTAACATTTGCTGCTGCGCTCCCACATTAGCCTTAGTCTTTCCACTATTACCCATAGCCGCTAGTTTTATGATAGCTTTACTGGAGGCTAATGTGGCTATCAGCTAATTGCTAATAATGGTTGAGGTGTTAATAATCCTAGAGCGAATAACATAACATTTAAGTTTTATCTCTGTTTTGTGTGTTTCTGTGCTCAGACTCCAGCGTGTACGGCTCGGACGGTTTAGCGCTCCAGAATCCAGCCAGCGGCCAAAGTGAGTCAAAGCTCCGATGGTTCCCTGCTCGGTTAAAGGTTTTTTTTAAATTCCCCTCTGACCTCTTCCTCCTTTTCCTCTTCCTCCTCTTGGCAGACGCCACCTCCCCCACAGTGTTGGGAGCAGGCGGCGCTCCAGGGGCCGCTGTCGGCTCTCCGGGGCCCAAACGCAGCGGCTCAGGAACCGGAAACACCCTGAAGGTAACGAGAAGGTTACAAAGAAAAAAGTAGTAATGTATTATTACAAAAATATGGAAAAGGCATTCAATCACAACAAATAAGAGCGAAAATCAAGCAGTTTTTAAGAAAATGAAACAGTTGGGAAGAAGAACCAGAAACACCCTAAAGAAAGAAAAGTCTTTAAAAAAGGGGGAAAAACTAGAATTTTACAATAAAAACTGAAAAAAAAAGCAAAACTGCAACTTAAAAAAAGAGTTTCTGAACATTTTCACCCCCTCCAAAAAAACCCAAAAATGTACAAATATGTAGAAAAAAGGTCATTTACAAGAAAAAAGTAACATCAAAATAACAACTTCATGAGGAAAGTAAATGCAGAAATACAAGAAAACGTAGTCCAAATTTTTCAAGAACTAGTCTGCTGGTGAACATTTTAATCATGGCAGCACGATTAATGGCAGCGTGAGTTAGTGGTTAATCGTGATTTTACTGCCATAAGCAGCACCTAGACAGAGAGCTGTGGCGAGTTAATCGCACAGAATGCGATTAATCACATTATTCACTTACTGGTACCATGTGACTCAGAAGAAGCGAGCCGCTCTGTCATCAAAGTGCGATTAATCGCAATTAGAACTTTTGCCACTCATAAATACACAAACTTAGATCTAAAATAAAACAAATGTCCAATTCGTTAAGAAAAAAAAAACTTTGAAAATGACAACAAAACATGTAAAATTTTAAGAA
This sequence comes from Pholidichthys leucotaenia, assembly GCA_020510985.1. NCBI lineage: Eukaryota > Metazoa > Chordata > Actinopteri > Cichliformes > Pholidichthyidae > Pholidichthys > Pholidichthys leucotaenia. Next base: position 341,305,981 of record CM035845.1, read on the forward strand.
AAATTAAATATCTGGAAAAAACATGGGAATTTCATACAAAAATAAAAATGGCCAATGTATGAAAAAGAAATTTACAATAGGAAAAAATTAGGTAATTTACAAGAAAAAAAATCAGATATACAAGGAAAAAATACCTAATTTTGGAGAAACGATATTTCAAATTTGTGAGTAAAGGAAGAAATAAATTTACATCAAAAATAATAACTTAAAATAGAGAAATGCAAAATAATGACAAGAATAAGGAAAGTTACAGCATTACTTTTGAGAAAAGTTTAATAAATTTAATAAATAAATTTACAAAAAAAAGAAATGAAAAATGCAAATGCTGATAATGTGACAATTGTCCATCCAGCCATCCATCTTCTACCGCTTTTCCGGAGGTCCGGGTCACAGAGGCAGCAGTTCAAACAGAGAAGCCCAGACTTCCCTCTCCCCGGCCACCCGCTCCGGCTCTTCAGACAGGATACCAAGGCCTATCCCAGACCAGCTGGGAGACATAGTCTGTCCAGCGAGTCCTGGGTCTGCCCCGGGGTCTCCTCCCAGTGGGACGTACCTGAAACACCTCAAGTGGGAGGCGTCCAGGAGGCATCCTGATCAGATGCCCAAACCACCTCAACTGGCTCCTTTCAACGTGACAGTTAGTAAAATATAAAAGGAAGCAACAACCTAACCACCTAAAAATGAATACAGTCAATTTTAGGATGGAATTACAGGCCAAAAATTACAATTGTTCTTGAGTTCATCAGATTTTTACACTTAAATATATAAACCATAAAAACAGTCAAGTTAGCCTCGTCTCACATCATTAGCATTGTTCATACGTTAATAAATCTCCTTGTCTGCCGCAGCGCTGGCTGACCAGTCCCGTCCGGAGGCTGAGTCAGGGCAAAGCTGACGGACAGAAGAAACCGCCAATCAGAACCAGGAGGCGGGACAACAGGCCGGAGCTGACCACGCCCCTGACTGCCAATGCGCAGACGGTACGTAAACCCGAACATGCAAAAAATAAAAATGGAAAAGAGACATTTGATTTGATCCGGACATTTCCGTGGTTCCGCAGAAGGCCAGGAAGGAGGAGGGGGGGCACAGCGGTGGGGAGGAAGAGCCGGAGGAAGAAAGCCACACCCCTCTGCCGCCGCCCATGCAGATCATCAAAGACCCCAACAACCCCGAGGTAACCGTGCTAGCCAGCAGAAATAGGCAGAAAACTGTGGAGAACTGAAGGAAATTTTTAAAATTTTAGTGTTAATTTGAGAATTTTCATCATAATTTTCCAACTTTTCATTTAAATTTTCAGCTGTTTTACAACTTTTTACAAAAATTTTACAACTTTTTTCCTCATTAATTTACAACTTTTCCCCAGGAACTTGAATTTCTTCATATAAATTTGTAACTTTTTAACTTAATCTTATAAATTTACTACATTTTAACATACACACAATAAATTTATATTGACTCCTAAATTTCTTATAAACTAGCAATTTTATAGTTATTTATTATATTTTAGATATTATTTATTTTTTATTTATTTTATTTTTATGACAGTGCATCCAGAAAGTCTTCACAGCGCTTCACTTTTTCCACATTTTTTTTATGTTACAGCCTTATTCCAAAATGGATTAAATTCATCTTTTTCCTCAAAATTCTACTCACAATAGCCCATAATGACAATGTGAAAAAGTCGTTTTGAGATTTTTTAAAATTTATTAAAAAATAAAAAACTAAGAAATCACATGTACGTAACTATTCACAACCTTTGCTCAACACATTGTTGATGCACCTTTGAATAGAATAGAATAGAATAGAATAGGCTTTATTGTCATTGTACAGTTGAACAGCACAACAAAATTGTGGGTGCTCCACCAGGCTACAGCGCAATAAAGTAAGAGAGAAGGATTTGAAATAAAACAGAACACATGATTAATCATACGACTGAAGTAAAAATAAAAGTAAAAATAACAAATAGCCCATAGGAATATACACAGGTACGGTAGTGGCTTCACGGGTGGAACTATGTACGTAAGAGTGCAGAGCGCAGAACACATAATAGAGTAAAATGGCCCAAGGATTATGGAAAATAAGTACAGTAGTTATTTCACAGATGGGTGAATATACATGAAAGAAAGGAGTGCAAAGACAGGTGAGGTACAGTGATAATTAAAAGGTCCTCAGTTCTGTGCATATGAGTGTTCAGAGGGAGGGGGGTGGGGCCTCTGACTGTTGGCAGTTCGGATGGCCGAGAGGATAGAAACTGTCAGTCTGGAGGTGTGGGACCTGATTGATCTGAACTGTTGTCCAGAGGGAAGCAGGTCAAACAGGTGGTGGGTGGGATGTGATCCTTCTGAAACAGGAGGCTCTGGAAATGTCCTCCAGGGAGGGCAGAGGGCTGCCGATAATTTTTTTGGACGGCATTGATGACCCTCTGCACAGCCTTCCTGTTCTTGGCCGTGGAGCCGGCGTACCACACACCCAGACAGCAGAGGAGCACGCTCTCCACTGAGCAGCAATAGAAGGCCAGCAGCAGCTTCTGGTCCAGGTTGTTCTTCCTCAAGTCACGGAGGAAGTACAGCTGCTGTTGGGCTTTCTTCACCAGGGCCTTGGTGTTGACAGTCCAGGAGAGGTCAGAGGAGATGTGTAATTGCTTTGGCAGCAATTACAGCCTCACTTCTTTTTAAATATGATGCCACAAGCTTGACACACCTATCTTTGGGCAGTTTGGCCCATTCCTCTTTGCAGCACCTCTCAAGCTCCATCAGGTTGGACGGGAAGCGTTGGTGCTCAGCCATTTTCAGATCTCTCCAGAGATGTTCAATTGGATTCAAGTCTGGGCTCTGGCTGGGCCACTCAAGGACATTCTCAGAGTTGTCCTGAAGCCTCTCCTTTGATATCTTGGCTGTGTGCTTAGGGTCGTTGTCCTGCTGAAAGATAAACCATCACCCCAGCCTGAGGTCAAGAGTGCTCTGGAGCAGGTTTTCATCTAGGATGTCTCTGTACATCGCTGCATTCATCTTTCCCTCTATCCTGACTAGTCTCCCAGTTCCTGTCACTGAATAACATCCCCACAGCATGATGCTGTCACTACCATTGGCGTGGTTATGAACAGTGCCTGGTTTCCTCCAAAGATGACAGCTGACATTCACGCCAAAGAGCTCAGTCTTTGTCTCATCAGAGCAGAGAATTTTGTTTCTCATGGTCTGAGAGTCCTTCAGGTGCCTTTTGGCAAACTCCAGGCGGGCTGCCATGTGCCTTTTACTAAGGAGTGGCTTCCGTCTGGCCACTCTACCATACAGGCCTGATTGGTGGATTGCTGCAGAGATGGTTGTCCTTATGGAAGGTTCTTCTCTCTCCACAGAGGAATGCTGGAGCTCTGACAGGATGACCATTGGGTTCTTGGTCACATCCCTGACTAAGGCCCCTCTCGCCCGATCGCTCAGTTTAGATCGCCGGCCAGCTCTAGGAAGAGTCCTGGTGGTTCTGAACTTCTTCGATTTACAGATGATGAAGGCCATTGTGCTCATCTGGACCTTCAAAGCAGCAGAAATTTTCTGTATCCTTCCCCAGATTTCAATTCAATTCAATTCAATTCAACTTTATTTATATAGCGCCATTTCACAACAACAGTCATCTCATAGCACTGTCAACTGTAGGGGGAACCCCCACAGTTGCAGAAAGACCCCAGCAATCAGGCGATCACCTGTGAGCAAGCAATTGGCGACGGTGGAGAGGAAAAACTCCCTTTTAACAGGAAGAAACCTCCAGCAGAACCAGGCTCAGGGAGGGGCAGTCATCTGCTGCGACTGGCTGGGGGGTGAGGGGATAGAGAAGATGAAAAGAACAGACATGTAGAGAGCAAACAGCACGATGGGGACTCAATCTATGGGAGAGAACAAACAGATGTTAATGACCAGCAAAAAAAAAAAATATTTCATTGAGAGTGAAGAAAGGAGTGAGGCCCAGTGCATTATTGGAGGTCCCCCGGCTGACTAAACCTATTAGCAGCATAACTAAGGGAGGGTTCAGAAACACATGATCCCTCCCTAATTGTAGGCTATATCAAAAAGGTAGGTTTTATCCCTATTCTTAAAAACAGAGATCGAGTCTGACTCCCGAATCCAGATTGGCAGCTGGTTCCACAGGAGAGGAGCTTGATAACTGAAGGCTCTGCCTCCCATTGTACTTTTGGAGATTCTAGGTATTACAAGTAATCCTGCATTTTGGGAGCGTAGTGCTCTGTTAGGATAATACGGTAGTATCAGATCTTTTAAATAAAAAGGAGCCTGATTGTTTAGAGCTTTGTAAGTAAGAAGAAGGATTTTAAACTTAATTCTAAACTCTACGGGAAGCCAATGAAGGGAGGCCAGAACCGGAGAGATATGATCTCTCTTTCTAGTACCTGTTTAAACTCTTGCTGCAGCATTTTGGATCAGCTGAAGACTTTTTAAAGATGTTTTAAGACAGCCTGATAATAAAGAATTACAATGATCTAATCTCGAACTAACAAAAGCGTGGATCAGTTTCTCAGCATCACTCTGAGACAAGATGATAGATAGATTAGTTTATTTGACAGGGACAGTGCAATAAACATAGACAATTAATCAATGACAATCAATCTGATGTGTTGCACATAGAGTGTACTGTATAGCTATTAGTTAATTTGCAGCTCTTGTCCCTGGATGGGCTTTAGAAAAGAGAATCAAGTAAAGAAAAGAAAAGAAAAAAAAATACACAATAACCACATACATCAATGCAAAAAGATTATAAATACACAATTATAAATATTATAAATATTATAAATACACAAATATAACAACCTGACTCACATTTGCCTATTTCAGGCCTCCCTCCCTTCGTCACTCACTATAAACAAACACATTCATTCCTTCCCTTCATTCACTCTCACCTTGTAGACAATCAATTCATACATGAGTACATTCTTGTTTATTTTTCAGCCAGTTTTTAACCTTTTTAGTGAATGGTTTAAAGTCCGTTATTATTTTAATTACATTTGGCATTGTGTTCCAGATGTGACTGCCCTTTATAGAGAAAGCTGTTTGTCCAAATGTGGTTCTGCGGTGGAATATTTTACAGTTATTGTTAACAGAACTCCTGGTGGCTCTGCTGCTGTCCTGTCTTTGGACGAAACCAGCAAGTGGCTCGGGTGCTGATTTATGGAAACATTTGAACGTTAATTTCAGAAAACAGAGGTCAATGAAACTCTCAAAACTCAATAGGTTGTATTTTTTTTAAAACATTACAGTGATGCCACCTAATGGGCTTTTTGTCCAAGATTTTTAGGGTTTGATTATATAATGAACCTATATGTCTTATTGTGGAAGGGGCTGCTTGAGCCCAGACTGTCAAACAGTATGATATATGAGAAAAAACCATAGAATGCATATACAGTACAGCTGCTTCGTAAGGTATGTAATATCTAATTAATTTAAAGCAGTTCAGATTTTTTTTTTACTGTTTTTGAAATTTTCTTTATATGAAGATTAAATTTGAGTTGAGGATCTAGTACAATGCCAAGGTATTTGAATTCTGTAGCTAAACTGATGTCATGATCATGTATATTAACTTTAAAACGTTGCAGGTTACATTTTTTGATTGAAAAGCACATTGAGACTGTTTTCTGAAGGTTCAGCAATAGATGGTTCTGGAGGAGCCACTCTTGGACATCAACCATACTTGTAGACAGTACATCTGCAGCCTGTGCTGGAGTCTTGGCAGCTGTGTAAATAACTGCATCATCTGCATAAAGTTGGCATGTTGCAGCTGAGCAGTGTAACGGCAAGTCATTAATAAAAATGCTGAAAAGTAAAGGACCAAGAATGGACCCTTGTGGGATACCCATGTGGTTGTTTAAAAATGAGGATTTATCCTGGTGAACCTTTACACACTGTTCTCTATTCTGGAGATAAGATGCAAACCATTCTAATGTATCTGGGGAGAAGTTAAAAGATACCATTTTGGATAAAAGCAAACTGTGGTTTACAGTATCGAAAGCCTCTTTGAGATCTAGAAAAACAGCTCCTACCACATTACCCCTGTCCAAGGACTGTTTGAGTGCACGAAGTAGCGGCAAATGACCAACATGGAATTTACCATCTGCATGCACTGTAGAGAGATGGACTCTTATCGGACATGTTCATCTGTGTTTAGAAGGGGAAACATCTGGAGTCGCTTCGTGCTCTCCAGGGAATGATATGAATTTAAAGCCAGTGAATGTTAATTTGAATTGTAAGCTCAGAATATGACAATAGGGAAATCCTATACTCCTATACTCTGTCTGAGCAGATTCGGCCTTGATCGGCGCCCCTGGATAACTCACTCCTCCAGAGTTGAGATAAGCGGATGTGTCAGCTGGCTCGCTAACCCAAACACCGCTGCTGTGCAATAAACAGAACTCTTCAGGGACAGCGTTCATGAACTATAACATCTATCGTTGCCTAGGAGGCTATTTGTTGTGCTCCAGTAACTGATACACTCAACACTGCACACACACTGATATCATCATACTGATATACATACACTGCTCTCTCCCTGCTGTGTGATTTGTCTACTAAATGTCTGCTAAATAAGCATTGAGGTTTTTTTTGCCTGCAATCAAAATTTCGCTTACTTACTTAAGCGTCAATTTGATAAAACATGTTTTTTTCTCTCACCTACTGTGTCATATCCACTCTTTTTCTTTTTTTCCTTTCTTCTTTATGACTGGCGCCTAGCGGCTGCCCCGGCCTTGGATGCGCTCCGCAGAGCGTGCCCAAATGCCAAGTCACGTTTCGTTACCTTGTATTCATACATGTGTAATGACAATAAAGTTGAATCTCATCTCATCTCATCTCATCTGTTTGACGTTTTCAATAAGGCAACAATTTGCTGTTTCTGTTGAGTATCCTGGTCTAAAACCAAATTGATGTGGATGAAGAAGTTGACTGTCTTGTAAGTAGTCTATCAGCTGTGTAGCTACAACTTTTTCAAGAACCTTAGACAGGACTGGTAAGATAGAGATTGGGCGGTAATTGCATATATATGCTCCTAATCTTGGCAATATTACGCAAATGATAGAAGGCAGTCTTAGAAACAAATTTAATATGTGAATTGAAGGACAGATCTTGATCAAAAATAATTCCAAGGTTCCTCACAGAGCTATTGAGAAAGAGTAACCACATCCAAACTGAAAGTTTGATTTGGAAAGGTATTTCTAAGGTTTTTTGGACCAACAAGAATGACTTCAGTCTTATCTAAATTTAATAGCAGGAAATTGCAAGTCATCCAAGCTTTGATTTCCTTAAGACAGGCTTCTAACTTGGCTAATTGATTACTATCATCTGGTTTCAGTGACAGGTATAATTGTGTGTCATCTGCATAACAATGAAAATGTATACAGTGCTTTCTAATAATGTTGCCTAACGGAAGCATATATAAACTAAAAAGAGTAGGGCCTAGCACAGATCCCTGTGGAACTCCATGACTAAGCTTTGAGTTGAAAGAAAACTCATTATTTACATGAACAAACTGGAACCTATCAGATAAATAAGATCTAAATCACTGCAACGAAGTTCCATTAAGTCCAACATAGTGTTCTAATCTATCAAGTAGAATATTATGATCGATAGTATAATAGATTTCTGCCTCGAGACAATCCTGTCTCGGAGGTCTACAGACAATTCCTTTGACTTCATGCTTGGTTTGTGTTCTGACATGCACTGTCAACTGTGGGACCTTATATAGACAGGTGTGTGCCTTTCCAAATCATGTCCAATCAACTGAATTTACCACAGGTGGACTCCAGTTAAGCTGTAGAAACATCTCAAGGATGATCAGTGGAAACAGGATGGACCTGAGCTCAATTTTGAGCTTCATGGCAAAGACTGTGAATACTGATGTACATGTGATTTCTGAGTTTTTTATTTTTAATAAATTTGCAAATATCGAAAAAAAAACTTTTTTCACCTTGTCATTATGGGGTATTGTGTGTAGAATTTTGAGGAAAAAAATGAATTTAATCCATCCATCCATCTTCTTCCGCTTAATCCTTTAGGCTGAAACATAACAAAATGTGGAAAAAGTGAAGCGCTGTTAAGACTTTCCAGATGAACTGTACATTTTATTTTATATAATGTTTTATATTATATAGTTATTTTTTTGTAACATAACATTTTTTCATGTGAATATGCAACCTTTATCATTCTAAATTTGTAATTTTTTTCCTTGAAAATTTGTTACATTTTAACAAAAATTTACAGCTTTTTTCCTCATAAATTTTCAAGATTCAAGATTTTATTTGTCAATACTACTGTACTACTCTTCAGTGGTGTGCGCAATATAAAAAACAAACGGGATAAGGCTGGAAAAACAACAGCAGTCTATATACAGTAATGCTACCCTTAGTGCAAATAAAGATAAATGATAAAACCCAGCAATCCTATATACAGGAAAGGTAGAGCAGTAATATTCGTAGTTACAAGTTCAATGCGTTAGTGTAGATGCAGACAGTGACAGATAGGACTGCACATGAACAGTATTGCAAAACAGTATTGCAAATTTATAACTTTTCCTCAGGAATTTGAATTTTTTCATATAAATTTGTAACTGTTTTCTTGTAAATTTAGAATAGAATTGGCTTTATTGTCATTGTACAGTTGCACAGCACAACAGAATTGTGGGTGCTCCACCAGGCTACTGCGCAGTAAAGTAAGAGAGAAGAATGAGATAAAACACAGTTACAGAACACACGACTGAAATAAAAATGGCCCAGGATTATGGAAAATATACATAAGCATGGTAGTGGCTTGTGTTACCAAAATATGCAACAATTTCCGCTACTTGTGTAACTTTTTTCATCATAAAGTAGCATTTGTTCTCCTAAATTTGTATTTTCTTATAAACTAGCAATTTTATAGTTATTTGATATATTTTATGTTATTTTTTTATTTATTTTTTTTATCACATTTTATATTATATAGATATTTTATAGTTATTTTCTTATAAAATAGCAATTTTTTCTTGTAAATATGCAGCCTTTTTTCCTTCTAAATCTGTGACTTTTTAAAAATAAATTTGCTATTTTTATTGTATATTTTTGTGAGCTTTTACTGTAAAATTTCCAGTTTTTCATATATATTTTTTCATGTCAAAAATTTGCAGCTTTTCCAGTACATTTTTGACTTTTGACACCTATACATAATGCATGTAATGATGGGCAACTGCCCTGAGACCTGGAACAGTTTTAAAGAGTTTTAAAATAAACTCAATTTTCCATCTTCAGGCCCTGGACTCAGATCAGGGATCTAACGAGTCAGACACGGAACAGAGAAATAAGGCTCTGAGAGGACGAATGTAAGAAAAAAAACACATCACCAAATCAGCCGCTGAAATCAGTTTAAAGACGAGCAGTTAAATGTTTTGGTTTCATTTTGTGCAGGTTTGTCGTCAATGAGATGATCCAATCAGAGAAGGACTACGTCAAAGACCTGGGAGTCATCGTGGAGGTGAGACATGAATTTAAAACGTTAATTCAGCAGTGTTTTTTCATGTTTAGAAAATCTCTGGCAGCTGAAATGCTCTGTTGCAGCATTAAAAAGATAATGATGCTTCCTTCACCGTGCTTCACCATTAGGTTAGAGATTGAGGATATTTGGTTGTTTTCAGGATAAATGAAAAGTCATTCATCCAAGATTTATCCAAAATTAAGGCCTTAATTATTCTTAAAAATATGATTAGCATGATGGCTGGGTTGGGGTTTTTTTGCATTTATGGGCTTAAATCCTCATAAATTCATTGAGCTTTCCGTTACTGTTTTTGCATTTTGATGTAAAGTAAAATGAATGGAAGAAACAGCAATTATTTGACAATATCCTTGGACCCTCATGCTAATGTGACTCTCCTGACACTAAACCCCATTCCACTCCCGGCATCTCTCAGGGTTTCATGTCCCGCTTGGAGGTCCGAGGGATCCCCGAGGACATGAGGGGGAAGGACAAGATCGTCTTCGGAAACATCCAGCAGATCTACGACTGGCACCGCGAGTATGTGATGCACCACCACATTACGCATTACGCCAACGTGTAGCCAGTATCTTGCAGATGTGCACACGACCTCTAAGATGTATTCCTGATGTAAACTTTGTACATTGGGCAGACGTATGTGTGCTGTTGCGGTTGGATATACTCACTATGAATTTTTTTAACTGTTTCAGCTTCTTCCTGGTGGAGCTGGAGCGCTGTGTTCAGAATCACGACCTGCTCGCCGACCTCTTCATTCGACACGTGAGTTTTTTAGCCAATGCAACTACAGTTATAGTCACTAGCACTAGCAATAGGCAACAACTAGAACACGCTCAGATAAGGTCTTTGTTGTCAGCATTAGTTATGTAGATTTTATTGGCTCTTTATTTGCTTAACTAAGGCCGGACACGCCCTGGCACCACACCCCTCAGACTACATCAAGATTCAGTTGTGCGCTACAAGATCATGCCATGCTAGCATAATGCTCCTGCCACATTTATCAGTATGATCAGTTTTGCTTCAAATTCATGACGATTGAGTCATGCCAGACTGCAGGGATGCTATGACTTTGACACAGTGCCACAGCTGCCGGTATGTTACACCCGGGACCCTGTTATGATGCCATCAAGATCATTAACCACCACAACCTCGCTATAGAAGTTTTGTGCGTGTTCAAAACTTTTCATGCTCTATCACACATAATGGGGATTCCAGTATGGTCTTAATACACTTCCAAAGACTTCATCAAGGCCAAAGACCATCCACGTTCTGGCTGATTTCTTATTTCTTATGTCGTAGTGTAGTCTTCATGCAGTGTGAAGAGGGTAGTGTTCTAAATACCTCAAGACCAGAGTCTCCAAAGACCAAGACCAGACATGTCTAAGACTATAAGGGGTCAAGACCAAGTTGAGGCCAAGTCAAGACCAAAACCTACATATACAGTGGTCTAAGGCTGGATTCACATCAGGATAGTCCGAGGGTCTCGGTTCGACTGGGCGGAGAATGCCAAGAATTTTCACACTTTTGTTTGGTTTGGTTTGCATTCACACTGCAGCGGCCCAAACTGCCTGGACAAGGTCACGCAGTTACAACAACTGCTTGTTTGGGGTGCTGTAGTCAAAACCACCACTGACCAGGAAAAAAAAAATCTCAGCGAAGAAAAAAAATCTGGCTCATCGATTGGCCAGGACCGAAAACAGAAATCTGTTCCCTTCATCTAGGTTGCTTGTCCACCACAAACGAGACATTTTTTAACTTTTCTCTTCTGCTTTCTCCGGTTAAAGGATTTCTTAGATCTGTGCAGTTGTCTTTATTGTTATTTTCTTCCCAAAATGCACTACGGTAAACACCACTTCCTCTTCTCAGACTACATGTTGCTAGGGTTACACAAACTCTGAGGGGCACTTACACCCTTTGGCCTGCTGGATAGTCCATTTGCATTCACACTGCAAGTGAACCCAGATGCCCGTTTTCAGGTGGACCAGAGTTTGCTTGTTTGGTGTGCACCAGAGTTCGAATGCACTTTCAGACAGCACCAGATGAACTGAACTGTCCGTGGAAGTGGAGCAGAGTTCCTTTGGTCCAGACCAAAAAGTGGCCGTGTCAATGCGCCCTTAGTCTCGGCTTGATCTCAACCCCTTAAGGTCTTGGTATTTCTCTACTCTGGTCTTGACTACAATAAATAGTTAATAGTAAATGGTGTTTACTTATATAGTGCTTTTTTACTCATCTCTGGATGACCAAAGCGTTTTACAGATCCTGCTATCCACCCATTCACACACACACACTCACACACTGATGGCGGCGGAGTTGCCATGCAAGCTGCTGGCCTGACCCACCAGGAGCAACTTGGGGTTCAGTGTCTTGCTGAAGGATACTTCGACATGCAGACTGCAGACAGAGCAGGAATTGAACCACTGATCCTCCGATCAGTAGTTGGCCACACTACACCTGCACCACAAAGGGTTTAACCAACTGCCAGGAACAATTCAAAGCTTTACTTTATACGTATGATGCAGTAGCACTGTCCATCCTTTATCTTCTTTATTTCCTTAACAGTGACAAACTTCATGACGTTCAGATGTAAACGTGTTTGTTACAGGAGCGACGTCTGCACATGTATGTGGTTTACTGCCAGAACAAGCCCAGGTCAGAGTTCATCGTCATCGAGTACGAAACCTTCTTCGAGGTAATGCAACACCACCACCTTTTTTATTAGAAAAGTGCACAACGTAAATTTTCCATCATGGTTAAATAAAAGTGAAGAAAGTAGAAATAAAAAGTCAAAAACTGGCAGACTAGAACTTCTCTATGAGTTTGGTATAGAGAAACATGAAGAAGTTTGAAATCTTTAGGGAAGTTTTAGTCTTGGAACAGTTGTTTGCTATCAGATGAAACGGAAGTCATCTGTCCATCCGTCTGTCTGCAGGAGATCCAGCATGAGATCAGCTGCAGGATGTCCATCAGTGATTATCTGATCAAACCCATCCAGAGAATCACCAAGTACCAGCTGCTGCTCAAGGTCTGTGTGGACTTTGAAAACAAGTCTCAGTCCTGAATATCTGTTTTTATCAAATACATGATTCTAAATGTGTTTTCCTTTATATTGTTAAATGCTTGGGTCCAGACGTTTGGCTCCTGAATTTTCCCATAACTTTCTGTTCTTGGGAACAGTCTGTTTTTACTTGTGACTTGTTTATTTTGACAATGAATTTACTGAATTATCAAATTTAATCTTGACTTTGGGGGCAATTTGGCACTTTGCCTGACACCTTATTGGACTTGCTTGGGGCCAAGTTGGTTTTATATTGCTCTGGCTTTGCTTTGTTGTTCTTGGTCAGTTGTTCATCTACCTTTTGACTGGTCTGCCTGAAGAGTGTTGTCACTAGCTCTAGATCTTTTTACATCACGAACCAGGAGTGGATCAGAACCCTTGCGGGTATTTGGCAAACACTGGTCTTTCCACATTCATGAACGCCATGGCAGTATCTTGTGTTTGTTCCCAGGCTACAGTGCCCAGTTCACTGTATTTTCTCCAGGTTGGAGGTGTAATTGTGAAACTGGACAATTGGCAGTGGCAGGAATAATTAAAAATGTACAGATGATCTTACTGTTGTTTGTCTTTCAGCAATGATCTTTCAGTTCTTCCAGATGTTAGTAAGCACTTCAAAACTCCTCCAAACGACACCAATCCTGACAGTTGTTTCTTTGTCAACAGTATCATCACTAGAAACTGAAATGAAATGGTGTCTCTGATAAATGATAAGGGTTTGATTGTGAAACTTTCTGACAACCATGCTCTTTTTCTTCTGTACACCAATCCACAAACCTCTGACAAAATTCATGATCTGGGAAGTTGTTCCTTGAAATCTGGCAGTAGAGCTGGAAAGAATAGTCGCGGGTCTGTCCAGGAGTGTCCCGCTGTTTTCACTTTCCTGAAACACCTCATCCAGTTTGGGTTCAGATGTTGAACCATCTCCTCTGGTTCCAAATGAATGATCTCCTCACCTGAACCCAAATAGAAGCCCCTTTAGACAAAGCTCAATATTTTGTATTTGAGATTGTGTTCTTTTGGTGACTACTTCAAAGTTTGTGGTCATACGTATGTGAGGGCGGGAAGTTTTTTCTTCACCCTCTGGACTCTCTTTTTCAAGAGTGTTCAGAAGAATTTACACCACTGAATAAGATACTGCCCTAACAGCAAGCAGAAATCCCGCCAACATTGGCCCAGTGCACCAAATTTATTTCACATTAGTAATACATTTTTATAGAGGTAGTTTGCTCATTGGCAAGACATTGGTTGACATCTAGCCAATGTCTTACCAATGAGCAAACTACCTCTATAAGATGTATTCCTGATGTAAACTTGCAGATGCTGGTTAGTCCAACTCCAGAGAGAGCATTGGATTTTTGACTTGGTTAAAGTGATACCTTAGCCAGCATTTCCTGTCATGTTTTTAGACCTTACACTTTGGTTTGTCCTAAGGTTTACTGTGTTTGTTTCTGTCTATCAGGATTTCCTCAAGTATACGTCCAAAGCAGGACTGGACTGTGAGGAGATCGAGGTGAGTCTTGTAATCGTTTATTATTTTCTTTAAGTTGCATGATTTTTTGGCTCTTTAACAGTTTTACAATGTTCTTTTAATAGCTGAAGTTTGGCTGGATATTGACTCATATTTCAGTATTTTTCTGGGGGGTTTTGAGTCAGTTTTTTATTATTCATTTTATGGCATTTTAATGTTTTATTTGCCTGTTGTGATATTTTAGAAGTATTCAGTTATCTAAAAACAACAACTGCTACTGCTGCTGGAATACCAAAGAAGAAGATAAATGATTTACGAGGGCGATGAATCATCACCCCGTGGACGTTTCAAACTTCTCTAATATTTAACAGCCGTGTTGTTGTGTTTGCATTTTTTCCAGAAAGCGGTGGAGCTGATGTCTCTGGTTCCCAAACGTTGCAACGACATGATGAACTTGGGACGGCTGCAGGGATACGAGGTCCGTGCTCGCCAGATTTCACACTAACTCGCTAGAATAGTTCTACAGAGATAAATGACAACATGTCCTTTAAAGCAGCACTATGTAACTTTATTGTTCAGGGCAGGAACACTGAAAGTCCCAACAGCCAGTCACAGGTTGGTATTAGTTGCCATAGACATAGTCTAGACAGAATATGAATTAATTAGCATTAATTACACAGGAAGAATAATGGGAAGACAGAGTACTTTTGTCCTCAGAAATTTGCAGTTTTACTTAGTTTTGGGTCTTTGTTTTCATTGATTTGGAACTTTTTTTCATGTAATTTTAAATTATTTTTCCTCATAAAATTTTCACTTTTCCAAGATTAATTTGTTACTTTTTCTTGAAAATTTGTGACTTCTTTCCTCATATTTGCAGCTTTTTTAATGCAAATTTGCATTGCAAACTCTTTCCTCATAAATTTGTGACATTTTCCCTCATAAATGTGACATTTTTGTCTCATTTTTAAGTCTTTTTCCTCATTGATTGACAACTTTTTTCATATAAATTTGATTTTTTTTGTAAATTTGTGACTTAAGTCACCTGAGTTTGTAAAATTTTTCTTGTAAATTTGCTGCTTTTTTTCCTCCATAAATTAGGGATATTTTACCTTGAAATTTTACAACTTTTTTCTGAGGAAACTGGTGACTTTTATTGTAAATTTGCAACATTTTTAGGACTTTTTTTGAGGAAATTGGTGACTTTTAGTGTAAATTTGGGATTTTTTTTTCTCAAGTTTTGGATCTATTTTTTCAATGATTTGGAACTTTTTTCATGTAAATTGGATTTTTTTTTTTTTCATAAATTTGTGTGTGTGTTCCTGAGAAATTTTCAGCTTTTTTCACATAAATTTTCAAAAAAAAAAAAAAAAATCTTGCAAATTTCCGACGTTTTTCCTCGGAAATAATAATAATAATAATAATAATAATGGATTAGATTTATATGGCGCTTTACATGCCAAGTGACATCTCAAAGCATAAATTAGTAACTTTCTTGTAAATCTGCTGTTTTGTTCAGTGTTTTTTCATTTTGGGGTCTTTTTCCTCATTGATTTTGAACTTTTTTCCATGTAATTTTGATTTTTTTTCCTCAAATTTCCTCAAATTTTTAATCTGTGACTTTTTGTTGTAAATTTGTGTCTTTTTCTCCCTCATATTTGTAGCTTTTTTCACATAAATCTGCAAACATGTTCTTGTATCTTGCAAGCATGTGCTGTGTTAGTGTCTCGCAGTCTTCTCTCAGCCGCCTTCAACTTGTGCAAAACGCAGCCGCCATCTTTTCAGCAACACAACTAGACGAGAGCACATGACACCGATTCTTTTTTCACTCCATTGGCTTCCAGTCCATTTTAGAATTAATTTTCAACTTTCACTCTTTGTTTTTAAAGCTCTCAATGGCCTTGTTCCGGCTTATTTATCTGAGATTTTAACTGTCCGTGACCAAGGCAGAGCTCTGAGGTCCTCCAGTGGGCTCTTGCTGGATGTGTCCAGGTCCAGGTAGAAACCCTGGGCTGACCGAGCCTTTTCTGTTGTCGCCCCGCGCTCTGGAATAATCTCCCCCTGACTTACGTGTTATCTCTGACCTGGCCCTTTTGAAATCAGAACTTAAAACGTATTTATTCAGGGTGGCTTTTAATACCAGCAGTGGTGACACTTATTCTTTTTATTTTTTTTCATCTTTTTATCTTGCTTTTGTGTTTCAGTATTTCTGCTCATCCTTTGTTTCTGTCATCTGTTTCTATGCTGTGTGTTTCTTGTGCTGTTCAGTTTTTCTGTAAAGCACTTTGGTCACCTATGGCTTGCTTTAAAGGCCTATAGAAATAAAGTACATTACATTACATTGTAAATTTGCTACTTTTTTTCCATATAAATTAGGGAAATTTTCCCTAGTAAATGTCCAACTTTTTTCCGAGGAAATAAGTGACTTTTTTCATAAATTTGCAACATGTTTTCATAAATTTGTGATTTCTTTTTCTAAAATTTTGG